>OX465288.1:41029103-42229103 GCA_949987695.1 Merzomyia westermanni | reverse complement strand
ACTAAATATACAAGATATTCACATCAAATAAAAGCAATTTTCATTACCTACTTATCGGTATAAACGATTTTTAAATTCTCATATTAGTTTTGAAAATATTTTGATTTCAAGAAATGCAAAATTTACCCTTTGACATGGAATAACCCCAAAAGTTTTTATTTAAACCCAAAAAAAAATACGCAATTCAAACCAGCATAAGTACTGCTATTGATTCTTGTGTTAATTTTTTTAATTTGCGAAATGGATTAAGCCCACACCACAATTTGGTAGAGAAACTCGGCCTCTCCTCAGAAGGTATATATATTTTTTTTTTTAATAAAATATCTACTTTTTTAACCCTTATTTTGCACTTTTAGAATAAAAGACATTTTTAAGTTACTTTCGACTTAAAAAAAAGAGCAAAATTTAATGTATTTATTTGCTTTGTTCGTAAAAGTCACAAAATAAAAGTAATTTGAGATAAATATTCTCTGCCTCACAGGCATTACTCTGAGATAAAGATATTCTTTCTATCTGACTTTTTGAATTTTCAAATCGCCATAACTCCGAATATGTTTGGTTCAAATTAATAATATTTGAATTTACATTAGGGACCTTTATTTGAGACGACTATGATTTTCTCTCCGATTTATGTACTTTGTGAGATAGAAAGAACAGCTCTAAAATGAAAATTTAATTTGTATTATGCTGAGTAATCAAAATATTTTTTTTTGCTAATTAAAACTATTTAGAGGCCAATGATTTCTCTTTCGAAGACAATATTTTTTAGCATTAAATAATAACTGAAAATATATATTTGTATTTTATTAAATTTCACATGTCTATAAATTTGTGTTTACATGACCACCATAATTTTAACACCTTATATAAAGCTTAGTTCATTTAATCAAAATGCTTATAACACATACCAGAAATTTGTAAAGATCGAGAGAAGTTTGTATGCAGCTCTCCCTATACTACAACTTATTTTGAAGCATGAGCTTTATCCTTTTGTTTGATTATTTAGCACTAAGAACTCTAGATGTTCAAATCTTTTCGAACTCGGCCACCCGATTTGATGGGCTTTACTTTTTGAGCAACTTAGGCTTAAACTTGGCAAAAAAAATTGTTTGCTACTATTTTTAGAGTTATGTAACAGAGTTTCCAGGAAATATCCATTAATTTCAAATTTTTGAAATGAAATTCCAATAAAAATTAATGGCATTTAGTACAATTATTTTTCATTATCCCTCAAATTTTTATTTTAGTGAAACTATCTATTTTTTTATCATTCAACTTTGATTTTGAATGGATTTTTACTCTCATTAGCACTAAAATTGACTATTCAGATATCTATTTAGTAGAGATTAGTCTGCATTAACATTAATAGTTGGTTGCTGTGTCGCTCGGGAGAGGAAATACCCCCAAGTTCAAGTAACGCTCTGGGCACCCTTTTGATGCACTCTTTCCTGGAACCATCCACTTATTAGGATGCTATTGTTAGTTTTTTTTTGCTTTTATTTTAGTTACGGTCAAACTATCTGGTTCTGTCTATGTAGTTGCTAATGTCAATTATTGAGCATTTCGCGATGCCTCTAAGTTCTGGACAGCAAAGAGTTGCAAACCTGACGTGCTCCAGAGCTGGACATTCCCATAGATAGTGCTCAACTGTTTCTTTACATTCCTCTTCGTCACAGATTCTGCATCTGTTGTTGAACGGTATGCCCATTCATTTCACGTGTTGGCCCAGTGGCCAGTGTTCCGTCAACGTGGCTGTAATTCTGAAGATGTCTTTCCCTGACCTTTTGAGCAGCTCTACTGTACTCTGCTTGTTGTAGCTTGGCCAAGTTAGCTTGGTGATTTTAAAAGTGTCGGTGGAGCGCCAATTGCAGACCGCCATTTCTTTGAACCTGCTATGTATGTTTCTTTTAATTGGTGGACGAATCGCCACCGCTTCGGAAACATCCATATGGGCGCCAGATTTAGCCAGTTCGTCTGCCTTCTCATTGCCCTCAATGTTTCTATGGCCGGGAACCCAGTCGAACGTGATGTATAAGAAGTTTGCAGCTGCATCCAGCATCTTCTTGAAGTGCGGCACGCTCCAACCCCACTGTCCATTTTTGACCCGTCGGTGTAGAGCGACAATGATTCGTCATCGCATACTGTCTCTCTACCAGTCTTTTCTTGCGGAAACATCACCTTGAACTTCCTGTCGAAATTCAACAAAGGCGGGTGATAGTCTGTCTGTTGATGAAACTATACCAGGTAGCCCGCGGAGGATACCATGACCATACTGCCTCGAGCATTAATGAAACTTACACGCATTTTTATTTAAACCCGTTTTAACTGATTCCGGATTACGAAAGATTGAAATCAAAATAAAAACTTTTTTTTTAACTTGAATATATCCCTGCAGAAAAATTAAATATCTCAGACCTGCTCTCTGCTAAGCCAGGTGTATTTTCGCTGAGCAGCTTTTCATGGCAGACATACACCTGCAAAGTTCGACCACTGTCAAAGACCGATGCCTTCTATGAGAAAATAAGCAATTTGAATCATAACTTTTCAAGTTTCCCTCACTGCTCAAACTTTTCGCTGTATTTCTTGCTGACATCATTTTATGTTGGGTATAGACACAAACAAACATTATTAAATTTACGATTTACACACACCTCTGGGTTATCGCGAACTTTTTGAAATTCCTTCACCATTTGTTCGCGTGTCGTATTCCGATAACGCATTATACCACGCAATATACGCTCCATATCACTTTTATTTAACTTTCCCGCTATTATTTTATCATTGATTGTGGAACAAATGTCCTTCAGGTTTAGACACTGGACTCAAATATATAGATATATGCATCAGTAGATACACATTGGCATAACTAAGTGTATGCCTATTTTATAAACTTTAGTCTTAGATGTTTTAACAAAAGATGCAAATCATTAACTATGACACTATGGCTGAGTAAAGTACTCAGCAATAAATAAAAAAAACAGCAAATAAAATTAACTAATGCTCCATTAACAACCAATACACTTTCGAACGTTTTTCGACACTCTCCTAATAGCGACTAAAATATTGGACGCGTGTTTCGTCTGTCACTGCTAAACATTCATTCCAAGCAACATGGAGCGCATGTTTTTTATATGCTTTCGTTTCTTAATTTTTCCGTTCAAGCTGAATTGTTTATTGTAATTGCGAAACCCTCTTCTTTCCCCAACACCTGATTACTTCTTAAATACTATTTTGTTGTTGTTGCTACGACTGGCGTATGAAAAAATTGTTGTTTTATTCGTGATTTTCTTCCTCTGGTTGCTCTGAGTAAAAACGAGCAGCAATCCGCTCCAAAATTTGTTTTTGGCCTTTGTAGGCGAGCTGGTGGGTCGTCAAATTCTATTCGTGCTCCCAATAACGCAACAAACTTTTCAACACAAACTAACCGGCCTCAATGGAGCCACCTCTCATGGATGTATGTACATGTGTATATTAGGGTGTATCATATTTAAAAATATTTGTCATATTCGTACCTGAAAATCCAATTGTGGGTTTCTGCTTAAAATTTTTCTACAAAACGATGATTTGATACTCGTATTTGCTCAATATCGCATTACGGAAAGCCACCCCTGGGCCTTTCGGTATAATAGGCCAGCACAAGACTATCTAATTATCGTTTTAGCTTTCTGTAACACAAAATGTCTATTTGTCGAATCGAAAGTGGATGGACTACGAAAATCAACTTCTTTGTATTAAAATTAAAATAAATAATTGACGCTATATATACCTCCTGGGGAGATTAAGGCTGAGCTTCTCTACCAATTTGTGATCTGCTGCTTCTAATTTTTTCTTACAAATTGGCGGGACCTACAGTTTTTTGCCGATTCCGAACGGCATCTGCAAAGCAAATGAATTTTTACTGAGAAGCCTTTCATGGCAGAAATACACTCGGAGAGTTTGCCAAACCACTGCCGAGGGGCCACCCCGTTTTGAAAAAACTGTTTCAAACCACTTTGGTGTTAGCTGTACCAGGGCTCGAACCTTGGACCTTCGGTGTGGTAGGCTACCTCGAGAGCTAACGTTTTTAATATATTGACATTATATTTTAGAATAGCGAACAAAATACTGCTATCATTACTAAATCAGATTGTTTTTACATATTTTTGTAAGTTTTACGAGCTCAAGACCAGCTCATAATAATTCTTTGCCAATTATTATTATTTTTGATTAAAGGAAAAATTGAAAGCAAAAATTATAATTGACAAAGAATTATTATCAACTGGTCTTGAGCTCGTAAAACTTACAAAAATATGTAAAATTAACAAACTGTAAAAACCAATAACAAAATTGTTTTTACACAAAAAATTGTTCATCTTCCTTTCATTTCATGTTAAATTTGTTGTTGCTATAAAAATAATAAATTAATTAAATGTCCCTGATTAAGCTAATATGAAGTTTACTTGTACTAAAGCACCACATTGTTCAATAATATGCCTGTTTATCTTTGAAAAATCCAACTCACAATTGACCTGCTAACGATAATTTATCCGATTTTTTAGGACTGATCTCTAATTTTCCGCGAATAAAAAATAAACACAACTTATGGTCCAGTCTAATGAATATGAATATTCAACTGTGAGAGAAAGCTTTGAGAGCTGCTATCACCAGTTGCATGCTTGTGCTTTATACAAATTTATATATACTTATACTGATATGTATGTAAAACAAAAGCTCAATAAACAATCACACTTGCATACATCACGTCATTATTAATGAAAGGCGTTCAAGTATAGGATGCACATTAGAGCGTATCACCAAAAAAAAGTCGGCCGTACCTCCCCTCATATGAAGTGGTTTTGAAAAACATTTACAAAAAAAAATTTTTTTTTTCTGGCAACCCTAGATGTCGCCCAATTACATTTTTCTTAATATCTTCGGTATTTGTTGTCGGATTTTATAGTGTGACACATCAATTTTTTGTCTGAAAGAGGAGGGTTTTTCCTTAAAAAAGTTCATTGAGCTCATGCGTTTCCTTGTGGTACTTACCCACCATATCTCAGTTTCTACCACCCTAATGTAACAACCTAATGGCAGTTAATTGAAGACCGTAAAAATCATAAATCTTTTGCGAAAAAAGTATTTCGATTCAATCAGTAGAACCAGAAATATAACACAATTTATTTTTGGTATAAAGCCATACAAGAAAAAGTAAATTTTATTTATTTTCCTCGCTCGCGAAACAGTTAGTGAATTGTTTGTTTTGTAACGGAAATTTTAGTCCATTCTAGCTTGCTGTATTTCTGCCGGCTCTCGAGCTAAGATAAAATGTGGCCCATGCGTTGTTCATCGGTGACCGCCATTGCAGATTCATAAAAAAGATCAGTGAAAATGCCGATAAAAGAGAAGCAAAGAAAAATTAATGGTTTTCGTTGTGCATACCTGGTAATTCAATTATTTCATTGGAATATTGTAATGCTTCGAGGTGATCTTTCGCGAAGAACTGCAAGGATGGTGGTTCAGCCGGTTCTAATCTATCCCGATCTATTACATTAAAATATTTGTCACTCTCGAAATTTATGAAATTATCCTCTTTCGGACCAAACATTTAACGAACACATCCATTAGCTTCTCTGCGGGCTGCTAAGATCCTCGTGTATCCATCTGAACGTACGAATGGATCTGTATCGGTTATCATCGATATCAAAATATTTACTGGGTGCAGAAAGTACGAGTTATTTTTTATGACCATACGGACAATATTTTGAATGTCTTGTGGCAATTGGCGAATCCATGTGATGTATTTGAAAACGTGACGACATCCGTGAATTGCAAGTGGTTGGTTTTTAACCAGAAACCAAAAAGGAGCATAAACTTTTACAATAAAGTCAGCAAGTGTTTTTAGTGTTATTGGGGGTTGCAACGCACGTTACATAATAGCGAAGAATTCGAGACGCTGTTGTCAGCCAACGGGCTGTACTCATAGCACCGGGATTCTCGCTTGATAAACTCTCTTCACACTCTCCTGTATGAACAGCCCGGACCAAAAGATACAAATATAATTGGTCGCCCCGAATATTGAAGTCCTCAATATGATCTGGCATCTCACCCATTGGAATGCGTTTTAAATCACAATCAACAAAACGCATTTTTAAAGTTTTTGCAGTTTTTAACACGCACCAATTAAAATGACAATTGATTATGATGTCAAGGGCAAAACATAAAACAGAAAAAAGTAGATAAACAATAGTCCAGTTAATTTATAAAAAAACGGTCTTCATAAATAAAAATGTATAAAGAAAATAAGGCATCTAATGTATGGCGTTCAACTAAAAACAAAATTTGTTTTATTTCGAGTTCTGCTGAATTAATTGAAGTACTTATTTCGCAAAAGATTAACGATTTTTGACGGTCTTTAATTTGCTGTTATTAGATTGGTACATTAGGGTGGTAGCAACTGAGATATGGTGGGTAGGTACCACAACGGAGCGCCTGAGTTCAATGAGCTTTTTTTAGGAAACCCCCACTCCTTGAGACAAAAAAATTGGTGTATCACACTTTAAAATCCGACCATAAATGCCGAGGATATGAAGAAAAATGCAATTAGGCGACATCTAGGGTTGCCAGAAAAAGAAAAATATTTTTTTAAATGTTTTTCAAAAACACTTTATATGAGGGGAGGTACGGCCGACTTTTTTTTTTTTTGCCTGAAGGCGAGACGCTCTAATGCACATGTAAGATGCGTGAATCAGAGTCTTCTTCTACTTACTTATTTGAATTGCGCTCAACCGTCTGAAATTTTTTTGTCTGAAATCAAGTGGCATTCGTTTCTAAATCCAATTCGAGTTATCAATAGTAGCGCCTCAATATTATAATGCTACCAATGGAATCCGACAGGAATACTTTTTTTGCCAGTTCCTTTAATTCAGCGAAGGTTTTGAGTTTTTAAAAGCTGTCCTATGGGACTCATCTCGTGTTTGTGGTAAGCAAGAGAGAGCTGCTCTTGCCAACATGTGCTTTCCTGGACTGATTTATTAATTTTATTGAACGCTTAAACTATGAGGCTCGTATTTCATCCTAAGAAATTTATGATAATAGAAAGAAAAAAAGTTATCAATAGGCGTTTTGACCTATTTGCTGTGTTAGGGTGTTCTTCCATTCAGCCGTTGATACGATGGCTGGAAATTTTTGGCAAACACTTTCTGACCTAATAAACAAAAGGGCAATTACCTAGTCGGACTTCGTTATCAAATGCAAATACCTACAGTGGCGGACTCAAGTGTACATACAGTCGTTTTCTGCGATTTTCACAAATGTTGGCCTTAATAAAATTATTTTAACAAAGCTTGAGTAAAAACATGTGTCAGGGTCTATTACAACAACTATAAATTTTGATTTAAAAATGTACAAAAAATTAGTGGAAATTTAAAGAACTTTTATTAAAATTTTGATTTTTTTCCCAAAGTTTATGAAAATCGCAGAAAACGACTGTATGTACACTTATGTCCGCCACTGTATGTGAATACATACATATTTATGTGATATTGCTAAATATTGTAAGGTGCTAATTAATTTTAATAATTCAAGTGTCTGGCCTTGATAATAAAATATATATAATCAATTACCAAAAAACTGCACTGTACAACAAACCCTTAAGATTCATATATAAAAATTCAGGGAAATTCTAAATTTGTCTCTAAATCTCTGTCTACAAAATCTCTGCCCTCAATCATCCGTAGTTCTACTGAATCTTCCTGCTGATTTCA
Organism: Merzomyia westermanni; assembly: GCA_949987695.1. NCBI lineage: Eukaryota > Metazoa > Arthropoda > Insecta > Diptera > Tephritidae > Merzomyia > Merzomyia westermanni. The sequence continues at coordinate 42,221,361 of OX465288.1, read as the reverse complement.
TTTATTTAGTTTTTTTTTCTTCGTTGTTGTATTTATAGGTTCTCGTAAATGCAGTAACAACCCTGGCCAAATTTTGGTTGCCACTGCACGATAAACTGTAACGACTGCCTACTTGTTGCAATTATGTTGGTTTTTATGTTTACATTTACGAACACAAAATTAAAACAAATCGACGGCTGAGTGGAATATCACCCTATTTAAAAACATTTTTCAATAACGCTCTATTTCAGAATTGTTTTCCAAAACCCCCTATCTCAGACTTTTTCCCAACAGAGCCCTGTCAAGTTCAGTTGTTTTTCACTTGCAAATCTTACTGAGTGGAATTTTCCGAACAGAGACTTGCAATTTCCTCTTCAAATGAAATATCAACATGCGCTCTCTTCCTGAGTGTTTTGTACCCTAAGGGTTCATGGGGTAGAATATACCGCTAGGTGCTTGTACCGGATCTAAGCGGATCTATATCTGGCAAGGAACTGCGACATCATTATAATATTGTTTGATCCATGAATGAATGCGCCGGTTAAGCAATTCGAAGTCAAAAATCAAATCTTTTTAAGCAAGTAGGAAACATTTTATAGAGCAGCATTATATTATTAATAAATCAGTGCACATAAAAGGACTTAGTGATACTTACTTACACGTTACCATCTCAAATCGGTTTTCACTTAGGGCCGTTTTCTAAATGTCCGGTTAACGCGAAGCGGCAGTTTAATTCACAGAAATTCCTCGGTTATCTATCAAACCAAATGCCGGTTAACGTAAACCGGATATTGAGAAAAGGGCCCTTAGTCTTTCCATGGGAGTGTATCTCCCTCTTTCTCTGTCTTTTCGTAGGACCATCCTTTGATCTGCTCACAACAGAAATCCTCTGGGGAATGCTGCACCCAGTTCGTGAATTAAATCTTTTATCAAGGTTGCTTTCGATGTAATGATATGTTGCTTTATATTAAGTTTTAATATAGCCTACATGTGATCTATGTTGTTTGGATCTGAAAACTGTGCTGGCCAAAATTAGCAAAACAATTTTGTTGTTTTAAAAGTACAGTTCCTTATTTACATATCGTCACATGAAATCAAAAAAGCCCTAAGTTACATTTTAAAAATTTTACAGGAGAAGCAAAAAACCTTTTAAAATGAAAAATAAGGCAAAATTTTTCAATATTTTCTCATAAAAGAATCAGTATTTGAAAAAAATTTTTACTTTTCGTATTACTTACAGATATATGAAACTTACGCCTTCTACAATTAGTTTTTTCTGAAATCGAAAAGGGCGTAACTCAAATAGAAAGTTTGTTTTTTGGTAATTTTCTCAAAATATTTTGCTCATTTCTTGCATTAAATTTGTTATAATATAATAATATATTATAATGGATATTATCCAATTTATTATTATATATTTTTTATTTTGATAACAAACCAACAAAACACAAAATAATTTTCAAAAAGAAAGTTAAACAAAAAGAAATTAAATTCGTAAAAAGATGAAAACTTTACATAAATCTTGCTATTCATTTTCATAGGGCAAATTAGTATAAAAATCATGACAATCTGCTGGTATAAAGGACTTAAGATCGTTAAGATGTTCCCACTTTTTTTAGAAATGTTTAATCTTTTGGTACGTAATGGAGCAAGTTGGGAGTCATGAAAATTTTTGGCACATCGGTGTGGAAGAAGAGTATATTCGTCTTTGATGTTTGTTTTAAAATAAATAATTCCAAGCGGATCATATGCCAGTACTCGAATTTTGTTAACGGTAGGATCGCCAACTTGTTTGCCTGTAAAACACATTTTATTGTAAAAGTAGATCGTGAAAGTTGATTTTGATGATGTTACCTGGACGAATAGAAGAATATCGCTTAGGAAGAGAGTCGTAATCCCGAAAATATGAATGAGTAAGGTGATGAGTGTTCAGTGGAAATGGGGTCTTTCGAGAATCCTTAACATACTGAACAAATTCAGATGGAAGATTAATTTTTCTTTGGATAAGCGAATGTGTTGAATCGCACTCCATTTGAGTGTGTCCAACTATTACATATTTATGCTCTATCGTTGTTTTTTTCAATGCATAAAGATAGCAATGCGTTTGACAATATGACATTGTGGTTTTAATAAAAGCAGCCATCAGAATATATTATGACATGGCTAGTAAGTATTTAACAATACATGTGGCGGTAGTAGACGCTACAAGATTCCCTTCACTCATCCCAAATGTAATTATCAGTCTCGTAAGTAATGATATTATAAATAGTGAAATTATGCACCTGTAATTTCATTTTATAATATGAGGCACTAGCATTTGTTTGGGGAATCAGTTTCACTGCTTGCATATCCATGCATAATAATAAGCCAGTCCAGACTTGGCACTTTCGATATCGTTTTCCTTTTCTTTTCTCATTTCATTGATTTGTGATCTATGATTATTATATTGAACCTCAGTTATGTTTTTTGCCCCAAATGATACACAAATATCACACATATCGTTCCTTGGTTTAAACAAGCATTAATTTTGGATACGATACAGGTAAAATTTAATCGTCATTATTACCATCGTATTCTTCACAATATAGTTTATAAAGTTGGTTGTATTATTTAATATCTGTTTGTAAATAATTTTTTGTACTGTATTGTCTTCGGTAATGGGATTCAAGTTTTGGAATAATGTTTAACCATTTTTTTTAAAAAGTTAAGGCGCTTTTCGTATTTTTTAGCATTTTTCGACGTTCCTTTTGGCGGAGCAATATCCAATTGCGTGTGTTTTAAAATGTTCGAATCCACCCAATTTCTTATAATTTTTTCATTTATTCCAAGAGTTGACATAAACATTTGCCGGCAAACCTGGATACGAGTTGCTTTTGCTTTCAAATAATACCGTTTAGATAGCGATCGCCTCGAAAATGTGTTACGGTTTCGTGCTTTTTCTTCTAGTTCTACTTGACTTAATACATAAATATTTTTTTCTTTCCACGACATGTTCCAAAATCCATCAAATATTTCTTAGCGTATATTTTCATCATATTGGGAGCAATGACGCAATGTGCTTTTTTCACAATATTTAGACTGACATCTTAAGCCCATTTTTCGAGGATTCTTTTCACACACAATTCCCTTATTAAGACCTTTATAAATTTTGCCGGTCATTCGGTTATTGTAATTTAAATATGTTTTATTCACCGTTTTTTTTAAACACTGACTTATCAAAATTAGTTTCGTTAGTCATTTTTAGAGATTTTTAGTTGTAATTAAATAAACTCCAACTCAGTAAAGCCTCTTAGAAACATGCAAAATAAAAAACTAACTGTTAATACAGAGATGCAAAAAACCATAATAACACATGTTTTATTAGAAATTTTACAAAAGGAAAACTGAAAAATAAGAACACACACAATGGCATGGCATGATATGCCTTCTTGTGTTTGTTGTTTATTATTTCTCTAAAGGCGTAAGTTTTTGGTTGGCAAATTTGTTATGCTTGCACTTAGGGCTTTTCGAATTTTGTTTATACCAACGTTATTATTGGTTGTTGGATTATACAATTTTAAAGGAACATGTATTGTGATACAGTGATTTCGAATTTTTTGTAACTTAGGGCTTTTTTGAATTCATATGACGATATATACTTTTGACTGACCATGCGACGCTGGCAAAATAATTCGCGGATACCATCGCTAGCCATAAAGCCCCAGATCATAATACCGCCTCCTCAATGATTAACAGTGGATACCACATAATCTGGATGGTATTCCTAACCAACAAATTTAAAAACTTTTCAACAACAATAAGAGCCACCAACGAAAAGCTCCTGAATGCTTAATTATTTGTCGATATGAGAAAAATCCATGTTAAAAACTTTAAAACTACGTAAGTTGTTGTTGTTTAAAACTACGTAAAAAGTTGTTGAAAAACATCATCAAAAACACGACGAGGAACTACTTAAATTTAATTGTGTCATGTGATGTAGTTTTTGACTAAGCGTTCAACTTAGGTTAGGTTAGGTTGCAAGGGCAGGACAGAGTACCTGGACTCTGCCCGACACTTAGGCCACTAAGTAGGCCCATTGTGATACCCTATACGGTCTCTACCCACCTCTATGCCCCAGAGATGCGAGCAAGTCATCGACGCCAGGGGAAACCAACTCACACCCAAGGCGGGGGATCGAACCACTTCGTGGAGTCAATAAATTTAGATTACGCTTTACTTTTATTTTTGATACTTCAGCGAGGCTATCGAGAAACGGTTGGCCCAGGATAGTTAACCGTCGCCTGCTAAGTGCAGGGCATTGACACATCAGATGCAGAAGACTTTCCTCCTCCTCAATGCATCTGCAGCTGCGACAGTAATCACACTGGATCACAAATTCCAACTTTTTTTCTGCACCAGAGACGCCATAGTGAAATTCCTATGTAAAATCACCTCCTAATTCCGAAAATCAAGGTTATTTTTACTTGAATGGTACCGTTTTTGAGATATTTACGATTTACCGTTATTTCAAAAAACAAAAAAGATGGCTCCACTTAATCGTGTATATCTCAAGAACAAACTGAGCTCTTCCAAGACGGTTTGAAAAATTTGAAAGCTTATAAAATTTACTATAATCAGTACATACAACACTTTTGGCTAGGTCCTGCAGATTCAAACATATTGAACAATCATTACGGATTTTTAAAATTTTTTTTGTAAAAATATAAAAAAATTTGTACTTTGCGAGGAAGCATCTCGAAAACTTTTTGTTTTTTTGCAGATATTTTTTCCCCCCTCTAAGCTCTGTTTTATTACAAAAAAAATAAGCTATCAGTGAACAAAATCGATGAACTAATACAAAAGTTATAAGCATTCAAGTAAATATATCCATTTAATGCTTAAGTACCCTACTGGTACATATGTGTTAGTATTCGTATATCAGTTAGTTAGCAGGTAGATTTTCGAAAAGTTATTAGATACAAAAAGCTGTTAGTGTCGTTTTCTCAAACAAGAGCATATTTTTGAGGCAGGTAGTGTTTTCTTTGTAGAACTAGGGAACCTTTTTGTTTAGGTAGGCTTGAATTTTTACTGGATCTAAGTATAAATAAGAGTACATGCGCCTTGTTCCTTCATAATATCTGCAAGGCTCGCCGGATACTGTTCAGTTTATAATTGCAGTTTATAACCCGTCATTTACTTAAAATAAAAAATGAATAAAAGGGCGCGAGAGTTTGAGTGTACAAATGATCCAGATATGTTCTGTTTCATCTGCGGTCAATTTATTGTTAAAAGTATGAGACGTGTGTTTTCAAATCCTTTGAAAGTTACATACTATAAGTGTTTTGGAATTGAGCCTAAAAACCATGGACACCGAACACTGTGTGCACCACATGCCGAGTCGAATTGATTTCTTCGGAAACCGGAACAAAAAGGTACGTTGTAAAAATTAGGAATTTGTTCCCTTTTAATGCATAGCTGACTAATTCCTGAAACTATCTATTTAGGCGACGTGTGAAATTTATTACACCAATGAAGTGGAGGGAACCAACTTGCCATTCAACGGACTGCTATATTTGTACTACAAAAGTACTTGGGGTTGGAAAGTCCAGAAAAGTAACCTATGCGAGCGTATCTACAGTGTCATTACCAGAACTAATTTCAACAGAAGCGACATTGCCAGAATCAAATTTAACTTTAGTTCCGGCTCCAGTTTCATTGTCAACAGTAGTATCTGATTACGCGGCATCATGTTGTACTGAATTTCAAACGCAAAACGAAAGAAATTCTTTGTCACAAGCACAACTCAATGATTGGATAAGGGATTTGGAATTGTCAAAGGAAAAGGCCGAACTACACGCCTCTCGAATGCAACAATTTAAATTTGTTTCATCCGATGTTAAGGTAACATATTATAGAACTCGTCACGAAGAATTTTCCAAGTACTATACGAAGGAGGACAGTGTTTGTTACTGCAAAGACATTGCTGGTCTATTCAAACAATTTGGTGAACCATATGATTCAAAAGAGTGGCGATTGTTCATAGACGGCAATAAATTAAGTTTAAAGGCCGTATTATTGCATATTGGCAACCAAAAGCCATCTATCCCGATCGCGCATGCAGTAAATACGAAGGAAACATATGAGATAATGCAAAAATTGCTCAAGTTAATCAAATACGAAGAACATGATTGGAAAATATGTGCCGATCTTAAAGTCGTTGGAATGCTATGTGGTCTACAAAGTGGATACACAAAATACTGTTGCTTTCTATGCAAATGGGATAGCCGAGCTCGTCAAGACCACTACATCATAAAGGATTGGCCAGAACGAATCGAGTTTCAAGTTGGGGTAGATAACATAAAATACTCTCCACTTATAAAGAAGGAAAAAATAATTCTACATCCGCTCCACATCAAGCTCGGCCTTATCAAAACCTTTGTGAAGGCTTTGGACAAAGAAGGCGAAGCTTTTCATCATTTGAAGACAATCTTCCCAGAGATTTTAGAAGCAAAAATAAAGGAAGGGATTTTTGTGGGACCGCAAATAAGGAAAATGATGACCAATAACCATTTCAAAGAACTATTGTCACCAGTGGAGGCAGCAGCGTGGGATTCTTTTGAAAAGGTCGTTACTTCTTTTTTAGGCAAACACAAAAGTCCTAACTACGAGATGATAGTGAACGACTTAATCAAAAACTATGCGGAAATGGGTAAATAAAAAAACATATTATAATAAATTATATATTACATAAATTTACATGAGAATATATAGCCATAAATCTGAATTCATCGTCCAGTTCCGAACAAACAAGAACGGGAAAAATATAAACAAAAAATTTGTTCTGAATTGAAAGATAAATCCAGCCTAAGAAAATTATATACTAATGTGTCACTTATGTATTTATCTAATTTACTTTTTTATTTTCTTTCAGGAGTAAATATGTCTTTAAAAATTCATTTCTTACACTCCCACTTAAATTTTTTCCCGCAAAATCTTGGCGACGAAAGGGACGAGCATGGCGAAAGGTTTCACCAGCAAATGAAAGTGATTGAAAGTCGGTATCAAGGATTCTGGGATGTCGCTATGATGGGCGACTACTGTTGGTTTCTCATAAGAGAAACCGATCCTAATCTAAATAAGCGTCAAAACAAGACACATAACTTTTTCAATTATAAAATAAGATCATAGAGTTAAGACAGAACCATATGTACATATGCTATTATTTGTACGGTACTTAAGTATTAAATGGATATATTTACTTGAATGCTTATAACTTTTGTATTAGTTCATCGATTTTGTTCACTGATAGCTTATTTTTGTAATAAAACAGAGCTTAGAGGGGGGAAAAAATATCTGCAAAAAAACAAAATGTTTTCGAGATGCTTCCTCGCAAATTACAAATTTTTTTATATTTTTACAAAAAAAATTTAAAAAATCCGTAATGATTGTTTAATATGTTTGAATCTGCAGGACCTAGCCAAAAGTGTTGTATGTACTGATTATAGTAAATTTTATAAGCTTTCAAATTTTTCAAACCGTCTTGGAAGAGCTCAGTTTGTTCTTGAGATATACACGATTAAGTGGAGCCATCTTTTTTGTTTTTTGAAATAACGGTAAATCGTAAATATCTCAAAAACGGTACCATTCAAGTAAAAATAACCTTGATTTTCGGAATTAGGAGGTGATTTTACATAGGAATTTCACTATGGCGTCTCTGGTGCATTTTGGCTGTAAACCAGTGTCATTAGACATTGAGTGGCTATTAAACAGTGCCCTGTTAGAACCCTTACCAGGGATGAAATGCCCGATTTATTAAGGGACAGCAGGGAATTTGTGCGTCTTTTGTTGTAAGAAGGCCAGGTTAGCCTGGATATCTCACACTTCGAGAGCCCTGACCAGATCATATTTGCTATTTTCATTGTGTTTGTGCTGACACTAAATTTAAAGGAGGCCATGGGTATGCCTACCAAACTATTTTCTGGAAGGATATGGGTGGTGGTACCTCGTCTGGCCAGCTCATCCGCTCTGCAGTTACCTTCAATATCCCTGTGCCCAGGTACCCAAATAAGGCTAATACTGAAGTGCTGAGCTATCTCGTCGTGCATTGTCGACGTATGAGTTCAAGGCTTTAAGTGCGGCCTGACTGTCTGAGAAGATATATATCTGTTTACCATTTTGGGGCATGGATACCAAGCTTTTCACCGCGCCGTGTATTGCCACCACTTCCGCTTGGTACACGCTGCAGAGGTCGGAAAGACGGAAGGAGATCTCTAGTCCCAGGTCCGGTGAAAAGATCCCTCCCCCACCTTCCCCTCAAACTTGGAGCCATCAGTGAAGATGTTGATGGCGCCCCGAACCGTATGTGGTCTGTTGTCTCATTCTTGTCTTGTTGGTATTACCTCGTAGTTCCTGACATACACGTTATTTGACGCGCAGTAGTCCGTGTGTGGTGGTTTGTTAACAGGCGCGTGGTTGCCCAAGATTGTGGCGTGCCCACTTTGTCCATTTATCCAGACGCCAGTCTCGCTTATTCGCAAAGCTGTGATCGTGGCTACTTCCTTCGCCACCAAATCAAGCTGTGGTAGATGCAGCATAGTGTTGAGTGCTTCTGTCGGGGTGGACCCAGGGGCCCCGGTTATGCAGAGTTCTGAACTCCTTTGGACTTTTTGTAGCTGCTTGAGGTACGTATTCTTAGTTAGTGCAGGCCTCCAGACCAGCACTCCGTAGAGTAGAATCGGGCGAACAATGGCTGTGTAGATCCAGTGCACCACCCTGGGAGAAAACCCCCACGAAACACCAATTGCTCTCTTGCAAGTAAACAACGCGCACGTTGCTTTTTTAACCCGTTCTGTTATATTGTCACCCCAGAGTAGTATCCCGTCTAGAGTAACTTCTAAATATCTGACTTTGTCACTGAATGCCAAAGTCGTGTTTCCAATTTTTGGTGGTATAAGGTTCGGTATTTTGTACCTTCTAGTGAAGAGGACTAGCTCGGTTTTCTCGGGGTTAACCCCCAGACCTGTTGACTTTGCCCAGTCACAAATTTTAGATAAGGCTGTTTCCATCAAATTGCAGAGTTTTAGGGAATTTTCCCCGCATAATAACGCAGATGTCATCGGCGTACGCGATCACTTGGTGGCCTTCCGCTTCCATGAGGCGTAGAAGCTGGTTTACAGCAACCACCCAAAGTAGCGGTGAGAGAACACCTCCCTGCGGGGTACCTCTGTTAACGAGTTCCCACCTAGCTCGGTTGTGATCCGTAAGCGGTCAACTTAATCCCTTTGATATTACTTTATCTTAATTAAATGAGATACATCTATCAAGATTTACTAATAATAAAACTCAATTTCCCTTAACACCAATATGTGAGTGAAACTTAATTTTCATCATCACTTAAAGTTTTATTTTAGTGAAACTACATTTTCATTATCATTCAGCGCTAATTTCGAATGGAGAATCAGTTCCATTAGCACTAAAACGAATTTTCAATGGAAATTTAGCTCCATATCACTCAGATCTTTAAAGGAGATTTTTCCGCATTAGCATTATTGGAAACTTTGAACCGAAATAAGACCAGTATTCGTTGGATGATTATACAAGAATAATTTCACTTTTTTCGTATCTCTCCGCATTTATTTTTATTGGAATTTCATTTAATTCAGAAGTAAAAATTCTAATTTACTTGTAATGGAAACTGTGCTTTTTCGATTGTAATTAAAAAGAACTAACACTAACACCCCTATTGCGAGTGTCAATTTGCAGTAGAAAATAATTTTTTCGCTTAAGTCCATCGTATATTATTTTGGCATTGTGTAACTTGATCGAACAAATACTGCACATTTTGAATGTTTATTTATATATTAAAAACTTTTTTTAATGATTTGCTTTTTATCCATTTTAGCACTTTTCAAATCACATCGACACGTCAGCGACTACAAAGAGGTAGTAGAAAGATGATCGATTAAGTATTCACAGTCGATCAGTAAGCGATCGGTTCGCTAATCGATCAGTAGTCGATTATCTATTCTTGTTCGACATTCACAATAGGGGTGTACATTAAATATAAAAAGAAAAATAAATATTAAATATAGAATACTTATAGGACCAAACAAATTTTATTAAATAAAAAGAAATCAACTGTGTTTTTAAATAGAAAATTAAGTAAGCAACTAGTTAAAAAACAGATTGAAAGGACTACTAGACTACGAAGTTTTCATCCTGTGCTGGCAACTAAGTAATGCAAGTTGAAAATCTCGAAATGCTCTTTTCACCACCAAAAGTTGAATGTTTACATTTGGAGGGTATCATATTTATTTCATTGCAAATAATTATTTTTATTGGGTATAAGTTTTAACTTATGTGGTATTGGTTATACGCTATTTATGCATATTATCTCTAGTTCTTTGAACTATGTATCAGCATTCCTTTGTTAATCCTCCATAACGTTCACAAGGCCCAAATAATAATACAGTGATGGAAAAAATAATAGGGACTTTCTGATATTCAATATATATTACGCCATAAGTCTGTATATTTTAAATTTATTTTGTGGAAATCAACTGAAAACGCAGTGTACTGAATGGTACTTTGCTTACTTAACGGGTGGATCATAGCAGGTTGCACACTTGTAAAAAAATTAATTTTTTACCTTACAGTCATATCCTTATTTGGAAAAAATAATAGGGACAAAATCAATTTTGTCGTAGTCGCAGTAGGTTTCGCAAACGTAATCAGAAAAAGTGTAAGTTAGTGAAATGGTTTTTGATTAGAAATCTAATTTTGTTACTAAAAAACGCTGACTTAAAGAATAGAAACGAAAAAATGGGACGCGCTAAACATTGTTTGGAAAGTGAAAAGCAAACTATAAAAAGACTGAGAAAAATGGGCAAAGGCATACGAGAAATAGCGCGAATTGTGGACCGCTCCAAAAATATGGTCTGTAATGCTCTGAAGCCGAGAAAGCGAGGGGAGAAGCGTGGAAGAAAGCGGAAAACATCGGTCCATTTTGATCATTTGCTGGTAAGAGAGTCAAAAAGGGATCCATTTTTGTCCTCCAATGACATCAAGGAGCGCTTAGATGCTTCAGTAACTAGTAGGACAATTCGGAATAGACTTCGCGAAGCCGGCTTGAATGGAAGATGTGCCAGAAAAGTTCCCCTTCTGAGCAAAAAGAACATAGGCCAACGGATTCAGTTTGCGCAAACGTACATGTTCAGGCAAAACTGGAAAAATGTCCTTTGGTCTGATGAGACCAAGGTGAATTTATTCGGTTCTGATGGCAGAGTATTTGTCAGACGCCCACAAAACACCGAATTCGATACAAAATATACCCGGAAGACAGTTAAGCACGGTGGTGGTTCCATAATGATATGGGGCTGTTTTTCGGCATCTGGAGTTGGGCCAATTTTCTGGATACGTGAAAGGATGTGTGCTGTCGATTATATGAGCATACTTGACACTGTGATGTTGCCTTATGCAGAGGAAAACATGCCGTTAAAATGGGAATTTATGCAGGATAACGACCCGAAACATTCATCGCGGATTGTCAAGTCTTGGTTTGAACGAAATCAAGTTGCTCTCCTGGATTGGCCCTCTCAGTCACCGGATCTCAACCCCATAGAACATCTATGGGGAGTGCTGAAGAAGTCGATCGGCGGGCAAAAATGGAAAAATAAGAGCGAGCTGTGGGAGAAAATAAAAGAAGCTTGGTATTCAATACCTGTTAAGATTTGTGCAGACTTAGTCAACTCCACGCCTCGAAGATGTAAGGAAGTGATAAGGAATAAAGGGGCGTCAACTAAATATTAACAGAAACCCGCAAAATGTAAGAAAATTAAAAGAAACTTATAAAATCATCATATCTTTTATTTGTCCCTATTATTATTTCCAGGTCTGCTATAGTAAATATTAATTTTTCGCTTGAAAATCAAAAACTGGTTTTGGAAAATCACCTAATACCTACTGAATTACCTTATTTAAACATTATCTTCTGTGAAATACTCTACATTTTATCCGGTATAAATAAAAATAAAAAAACTTCAAAATTAACCTGGGGTCCCTATTATTTTTTCCAACACTGTATGTTCAATTTCATACATTAAATTTTATTTATTATTTTCCTCATTCACTTTTTTGTTTTTGTTGCAATTTTGTGGCATCGTTTGTTTGTTTGCTTTTTGTTCAACATTCTACGGTAATTACAAATTATTATTATTTTGTTTTATTTGTGTATGCTTCAGCTTATACGACGATAATAATTATATTGATAATGATAATAATGATGCTCATGCTTCCTGATAATAATGATCGGATTTTCCCACTCCCATCTCTGTGTTCGCCTTTTCGTGTACGCCCCCAACCTTGAATTATTACTACACATGCCAATTGATATAGTTTATTTTAACATTTACCAGTAAATGATAGTTTAAAATTTTAGTTAATTTGTCTCGTTTTTTTTTTTTCTTTAATAGTACTAAGCATTTTAATAACATGTTATTTTTATATGTCAGCTAATACATATAAGTACTAGCCTTTGACATATGTATCAGCAGACATTCATACATTGAATCTGTGCACTTCAGGCTTTGCATATATAGAATTTAGGATCAACAAATTTATGATTTTCATTCATTGTACTAGCAATAATGTAAGTATGTATTTTTTTTTTGTTTTTTATGTTTTTACGTATGAATGGTAGATATTTCTAAACGTTTCGGAAATCAGCAGTCGCGGCAAGCAAACGACGACACTTTTTATATTTTGTTTTCTATTTTATTCAGATTTTATAAATTTTTTTTTTACAGTTTTCATCTAATGAACTGTTGTGTGCTTCGTTTAAATATAACACAATTAACATTTTTGCTATGTTTTTCTTATTATTTGTATGATGATGTCTCTGCGTTAGATGTGGATATTCTGAACATTTTAGGGTGAATTTTGTCATACATTATTTTTATTGTTGTTGTTGCTGCTGTTGTTGTTATTATCATTATTTGAATTCTGAAGTAAAGCGAAGCGCTAATGTTCCATTAGTGTGAGGGCAGCTGCAATCGAATTTTTTTATTTTTAATTAGCTCAAAATATAGTTCGAATCTAAGAATAATTAAGATTTAGTGGCGTTATGTATTTGACTTACGTGATGGTGGGCGGCCAGATGCATTTTCATTAGGTTGGAAATTCAAAAAATCCCATATGAGAATAGTGTCATCATGCGAGCTGCTGACGATTTGGAATTCATCGAACTGTAAGCGGAAAACACGCCCGGTGTGCTCCTGAAAAAATAAATTGTTATTAATATGCATTTAATTTAAAGAAAAAACGAACGAGCAACTAACATATAGGCTATAGTTATAGTAATTTTCGGTTATTTATCTAGGTTGTTGTTGTTTGTGACGACAAAAGCACTCTCAGAAGGTTTAGGGAATTATTGCCGAAAGTAACAGTCCTTTGACGGATATGAACCCTTTATACTACGGTACTCTCTTGCCCTACATGCCCGAATGTCGCGGGAGCGATTTGGTGTGACCAATGCAACCTTCTAGGTCATGCCACCCTCCTTCGGTAAGGAAGAAGATGGGTAATGAGAGGTGAGAGCCATCCTATCCGTAGATCAATCATCGAGTCATTACCTTTGCTCATTTTAGTCGCCTCCTACGACAGGTATGCCTACCCCGGGCATATTTTAAACCCCTAACCCGCAGGACTCCGGGTATTACTTAAAAAGGGATTGCGAAAACTCTTCAAAAAGGGAACAGATTAGAAAGTGACTTACTAAACTACTTACGTAGTACAAAAACAATTCTTAAGGGGTGGCTGTATACAGAGTATGAGAAGATATTACTCTCACACACCAAAAACTTCGAGCTCTTTAATGATTACTCCAGCAGCAACCGTCCAGGCCTTACCTCATATATCCCCTTACCTCGTCTCTCTAGAGTGTATAAAAATGATGAAGGTAGCATCCGGGACAGAAGTTGGCTCAAAGTAGTGTTAATCTTGTTGTCGTGGTAACAGAACTTCGCCGTATTAAGTCGCTACAGTGTTATATTTTACTTGCGCACAGTATCTCTCTTGGTAGCGATGTTAACCTGGTGCAGATTCATAATTACAATCAGTACTAATGTAGCTGTCGTAGAAAGAGCGCCCTAACGCCGACCATAGCCTTTCGCTGCACGGTTTCGGTCCTCCACACAGGGGAATCAGTGTCCAGTGCTCCTCACGAGACCAATACCATGTAGAAGAATCGGGTTACCGCCGTACGATACAGCCAATGGACCAGAGGTATGCCGGTGCATCTTTGGATCAAACGACTAGGTTGCTTGAAGCAAGCGGGACCTGCCAACTCGTATGGAAAATTGGGAGCAGCACACCGGAAATTGGAAGTCAGGTTCGGCTTTAATCTCCTCGGAAGCGTATCCCGCCAAACTATGATGAGATTATTCTACCATTTAAGTTTAAAAAATGAGAAGTACGAGGAGGCAACTTAAAAAACCTCCTAGGGCGATGTGATATCTACTCTAAAAAACACAGCCAACCAGCATACTTCCATTTATTATTACGAACTTTACAGTTACAACACCCTTTAAAGATCTCAGACGTGCATTTAACAGAATTCATCTGTACTTATCCTACAAAAAAAAGCAAATAAGTGATTTTTTACTTACCACCAAAGTATTCAAACAAAGAGTATTTGCTTGTGCGCGCGGATCCAGCGCCGCAACTAAGTCCCAAACTTTAATTTTACCATCATAGGCGCCGCTGACAATGCGTTTCGAATCGAACCGAATGCACCGCACCAACTCATCATGACCTTCCAGTACACGTAAACAAGCACCACACTCTATATCCCAAAGTCTAAGTAAAGTAAACAATTAATAAAATGAAACATTTCTAAAAATCCATCTAAGCCAACTAACCTAATTGAGTTATCTGAACTGCCACTAACCACCAAACGATCACGATATTGCAAGCATGCAATACCACGTTTATGTCCATTTAATGTGCGTACAAATTCACAGCTTGATGTTGACCAAACTTTAATAGTACGATCACCGCTGGCTGATACAATATATTTCTCATCAAAATCAACAACATTAACAGCAGCACGATGGCCGACCAATACGCGCCGCAATGTGATCTCACTGGGTGAAGTCATGTCCCATACAGCAATTGAACGATCTTTTGAGCAGGTTACCATCATGCCGTTATTGAAACGTAAATGTAGCACAGCTTCACAATGATGTATCAATGTATTAACCATTTCGCCGGTATTTACATCCCAAACTCGTACCGTGGAGTCCGATGAACCGCTTATAATGACCTTATCGTCATATTGAAGACACAAAACCGAACCGGTATGACCAGTTAAAGTCTATAGTGAAAGGGGATGAATTAAATTTATTAAGTTGGATAAATATCGTTCAACACATACCTTAACACACTGCAAGTCCGTACGATCCCAAATTTTAATGGTATTATCACGCAGACCAGAAACGATTTTCTGATCGTCATACTGCAGACAATAGACGCCTTTTGAATTCTCAGAACGGCAATTAATGCGACGTAACATATGACGACCACTACGCCAATTGCTCTCTATACTCTCAATATCCTGAATGATGACAAAATTGAAAAATAAAAACATATATTGGAAAAGGTAAGTTAGGGTTAGTTCAAAGTGGTTTTAACCAAAGGGAAGATACTCTGAAGAAAAGAGAAAACAATAATTTGCACTGACACAAACCAAAATTGACAAGGGGCGACGGAAAATGGTTTCAAAATACTTCAAACTGCACCAATTTATAAAGGGTGTTTTTTTCAGGGGTATAGAACTTCGAATTGAAATAAAACACAAGAAAATCGTTTTAAGGTCCATCAATTTGGCTTTATTGGAAGGATAATTTTATGCCATTAATGTTTAAATATGATTTTGGGCATGTGGCCGCCGCGGCTGGCTCGAATAAAGCCAATTCTACAGGTCCAATTTTCAACCACTTTTTCTAGCATATGGGGCCGTATGTCGGCAATAACGCCACGAATGTTGGCTTCCAATTCCCCTAACGTTTCTGGTTTGTTGGTGTAGACGAGCGACTTCACATATCCCCAAAGAAAATAATCCAATGGTGTCAAATCACACGACCTTGGTGGCCAATTGACAGGTCCATTCCGCGAAATTATGCGCTCATCGAATGTTTCCTTCAATAAATCGATTGTGACGTGCGCTGTGTGGCATGTAGCACCGTCTTGTTGGAACCACAACTCATCCACATTCATGCCATCCAATTCGGGAACAAAATAGTCGGTTATCATGGCTCTATACCGGTCTCCATTAACGGTAGCTGCCTCTCCAGCATTATTGCGGAAGAAGTATGGCCCAATGACTCCACCAGCCCATAGAGCACACCAAACAGTCAGTTTTTGTGGATGTAATGGGGTTTCAAGGGTCTCATGTGGATTCTCTTCACTCCAAATGCGGCAATTTTGCTTGTTGACGTAGCCATTCAACCAAAAATGAGCCTCATCACTGAACAAAATTTTGCGATGAAAATCAGCATCGAAATCAATCTCATTTTCGGCCCATACACCAAACTCACGACGCATTGCATGGTCTCGCGGCTTTAATTCTTGCACAAGCTGGATCTTGTAAGGTCGCAAGCCAAGATCTTTGCGCAAAATCTTCCATAAAGTTGATGGACAAAGCTCCAATTGCTGTGCACGGTGGCGAATCGATTCATTCGGGTCCTCTTCAACACTTTGCTCTACAGCGGCAATTGTTTCTTCGGTGCGCACTGTTCGACGTCTCTGCGGATGCGTATTATCACATAGAGTAAACGTAGTGCGAAAACGATCCATGGTTAACCGAATTAATTGCTCTGATGGACGATTATGTCGACCATAAAATGGACGGAGCTCACGGTAAACTTCGCGAACTGAACCATTATTTTCGAAATAAATTTGCACGATTTGCAAGCGTTGTTCTTTTGTCAACCTGTTCATGATGAAATGGCAAACCAAACTGAACATAAATGACATTAGAGTTGCCAGATTTGACCACAAAATGCCAGTTTTATCTCTATTCGAAAAACAAACCTGTAAAAAAAACACCCTGTACTTCGTGGTGCACGTTGCAAAAGATGAGTATCCCTTGCTCCCAGATTTCGTCTGCGTCTACTCTTTCCAAAGAGAGTACTAAAGTCATCACGTAACCTGGAATGTTTAGCATCTAAACCTATATTTTCTCGGTTCACTCCAAAAACCCTCATACTTCCTTGTAGACAAAACTTGCTCATGCTTAGCTTTAAACCCACACTACTTTGACTATTTCATATAAGATAACCTTGTAGGAATGGCAAGCTGACAGGAAGTAGGTTTTTAGCCAGCATATCCCATATTAAAGGGTGTAGACAACGACCTGAGACAAACAATTTTTTAATCGAATTATTTCGCTCGTTGGACTATAAGACGATGTACTAAGAAATACGAAGTGCCTTTCTTGCTCACGCGTAATTGTTTTTGATTTTCTTTGGTGATATATGTAAGCCAAAGGCAGCAGATATCCAGAGAAAAATGTTAGACAACGAAGGAAAGTATATTTACCTTCATAATAGTTGGGTAAAGTTCACGATAAAATGAATGTGGTCTATGTGTAGTACCAGGTCTTGGCTTGAAAAGATATTGCATCCAACCGCGACGTTCAGCCAAGCCGCGCCATAATGAATCGGTGCGAACTTTGCGCTCGATAAGCTTCTTCCAAAGCATACCTTCGGAAATAACACGCAACCATTCTTTACAAACTATTTCGGCGGACTTGAGCGAATCTGCATCCAAATAGGTAAGTATATTTTCGGCAATGTGATCGAGCCCTTTTTCTGTAATGAAAAAATGGAAAGAAATTTATTAATAAAATTGTAAATTTAAACTATTAAATTAATGTATGAATAAGGTTCTTTAAGCGAATAAACTATGTTAATTTTCCTTTAGTTTATCTCAACTGCCTTGCATGTTCTCATAATTCGCAATCAGCTTTTGATATATCCCAAAGACACAGTTTATGTTTGCAATTCCAAATGGGGAGGTTTTCAAGGCAAAAATAAGGAGGCCAATACCGCGATAATACCTCAGCGCCATATTTGCTCGAACCTAGTGGCGTAGTGACCTCAACTCGCGCCCGGTGCACAGTACTTTATTAGCGCCCCTCTCCCTCGAATTCGAAACCATATAATATTGCATATATGTAAATATGTAAAAGATAATAACCACAAAATTGCAGACCCGCAAAAAGCTGCGCAAGTCACTCGAATACTGCAATTGGGGGGAAAATAATGAAACGTTGCTAGATAAATTTAAGTCTACTAGCAGACCGCCCACGCTTCGCTGCGTCTGTGTCCGGTCTTAGTCATTGTTTCTCCGAAACCAGTTGAGATATGAGACTTAATCACATCGCTTATTGCAGCACTCATTAACACCTTTCTTTTGATACCTATATTGTCAAAATACATTTGGTCGATAACACCGAAACCACTCGAGATCTCTAATTAAAGGATATCTTAAATTTTAAGATATACGTGACGTGATGCCAGTTCCATTCAAACAGAAAAAATTTTAAAAGCTGTTGATTTGGATTTTATTGGCTCAATAATGATCCCTCCTATAAATTTTTCTTGAATATCAGCAAGGTGCAGACCTGTTACAAATTTATTATATGTAGACATTAAAACTCATTATATTACTCTGGGACCAAATTTAAAATCAAATTGAATCGATCAATTATAATACAAACAAAAATCATTCAGCCATTTATTGCTTTGCTCATCATTTGGCCCCTTTGTGAGTAGCGCCCTGCAAAAAAATCGTGCCACTGGTCTCTAAAGAGTATGAGCCGAAATCAATGCCTTTCGACTGCAGTGGGCTACATTTGATCCCAACTATTCCGTTATAGGCAAAGTTGGAATAAGTTGATTTTAATTAAAGTAACCTACTTATAGGTATTGAAAGTAAACTTGTCCGACCGTACCCGTAGGAGAACAAAGGGGATATGTGCGACACTACTTGATAAGGCATAAAAGAGACCTATTAGTCTCTTCATAGGACATGCTTAAACAAAAGGGATCACTTCAACCCATACAAAGAGATCAACAGCATTGGTCGCATGCTCCTTTGCGACTCATTCCGGATTCATTCTAGACTAATCGCATTTTTTGCAGGGAATTTTCAGATCACACACAAGCACATGTATGTCGGTGGACATGCAGAAAAAAACAATGTGTATCTACAACAACCAAGACACCAAGAAAATGGAAAATAGACAGGCGCACCGAGTTTTTTGGTGTGTTATTAGTATTTCCAGATAAAAACGAATTTTCTCAAATAGTGTATTTACGATCTTGACGCAAAAATGAGACGACATATTGCAATTGGAAGAAACCGATTAATTAGACCAACAGAAGTGAAAGCAACGATGAATCATACTAGTTGAGACGTGGTTAACAGCAGATTTTTTATCTATGGAAATTTTTGATAACTACTACGAGGTTTACCGAAAAGACAGAACACTGCAGCCTGGAGTAACTAGAGGCGGCGGAATTCTGGTAGCAGTGGCTTCTTCCCTGGCAAGTCGTGGAGTGCAACTATCTCACACAGATAGCAACATTGAACAAATCTGTGTTACGGTTAACGTCGACGAAACATGCCACGATGGATTTAACGAAATATGCTTTATTGTCAGTTATATTCCACCAAATAGTACTTACAATATTTATAAGCCACATATAGATAATATCAGCTCTATTATGGACTCTCTTTTGCCTTCCCAAACACCATGTGTCTTGGGTGACTCTAACCTAGGCTCTGTTCAGTGGGTGAAAAATCCTGAAGACGGATCTTTAATCCCGTTTACCTCTAAAAAAGACGTCGAGGATCTACTTTGTGATACACTGCATTCTCTCGACTTATTCCAGATAAACGATATTGAAAACAATTTAAATAGAATATTAGAACTGGTTTTCGTAAACAATGACGTCTCATTCAATTTATCCAATTGTGATCTTCCTCTAAAGCAAATTTCACCGCCCTCAATGGTTTTTTTGAATCCATTGACTGGAACGCAATTTTTGGCCTCTCAGATTTATCAAACATGTATACTAATTTCAAAAAAGTTATAGAGGAAAGGCTTAACCTATATGTCCCAGTGTATAAAAGAAAGAGATCTTTTAATCTGCCTTGGTACACAAAAGAGTTACTAAGGCTGAAAAATCAACGAAACAAGGCGCACAAGAAGTTAAAAACAATAGGTTCTGATGAGAGCAAAAATGAATTTGTCAGATGCAGGAAAAAATTCGAATGTTTATCCAAATTCTTACATGACAAATATATTAACTCGCTTGAGACCGACATAAAAATTAACCCAAAAACTTTCTGGGTATTCGTTAACTCAAAGCGAAAAACCAATGGTATACCGAGATCAATGGAATATGGCGGCAACGTTGCCTCGTCTACTAAAGAAGCTTGTGAGCTATTCGCCGATTTCTTCGGGTCGGTTTTTAATAGGTTTAAAACAGTCGGTACGTCATATGATATCTCCACCTTGGTTGAGTCTGTAAATATCGGTCAATTAACTGTTAATGAGGAAAAAGTCTTTGAGTCCCTTCTAAAGTTAGATGCATCTAAGGGATCTGGATATGATCTGCTTCCGCCCTTGTTTTTTAAGAACTGTGCCGTCTCTCTTTACTCACCCCTCACAAAAATCTTTAACAAGTCCCTCGAAAGCGGTTACTTCCTTGACGAATGGAAAATAGCATACATATCTCCAATCTATAAATCCGGCCTACGAAACTTAGTAGATAACTATCGTCCCATCGCCAAACTATCAATCATTCCAAAACTCTTGGACAAAATCGTAAATGACCACTTCTTCCTATCTTTTAAAAGCTACATTGTAACACAGCAACATGGATTTTATCCGGGGAGATCTACCACCACAAATCTCGCCACGTTCATAAACTTCGTAGTTAACGCGATCGATGACGGCGAACAAGTGGACACTTTGTACACCGACTTCGTCAAAGCATTTGACAGTCTAAACCATGATCTGCTGATCAAGAAGCTAGAGAAACTTGGAATTCACTCAAACGCCCTAAATTGGGTCGGTTCATACCTTAGAAACAGGAAACTAGTAGTGAAGATAGGCAGCAGTACCTCCAAACCTATATTGGTCTCCTCAGGCGTCCCGCAGGGAAGTCATCTGGGCCCGTTGCTGTTCTCTTTGTTTATAAACGACATCAGCCAGTCTTTGAAATTCTGCCGTTTCTTGATGTACGCCGATGACTTAAAACTTTATTATAGAGTCAAAAGTATGAGCGACTGTATTCAACTGCAACTGGATATATCGGCGTTGATATCCTGGTGTAAGTGTAACGGTCTTTTTTTGAATTTTTCCAAGTGTCATGTGATCACTTTCACTCGGAGAAACGACTGCATAGTCAACAGGTACCACTTCAACGAAAGCGACTCATTCAATCGTACAGCGACCGTCAAAGACTTAGGAGTATACCTGGACTCGAAACTAAAGTTTGATTTTCACAGAGAGAGTATAATTAGTGCGGCAAATTCTAAACTCGGTTTCCTTAAACGAAACTCCAAAGACTTTTTGGATCCGCTGACCCTAAAAAGTCTATACACTAGCCTTGTTAGATCCATCTTAGAATATGCCTGCATAATTTGGGACTCGGATTTCGTCACACATTCTAACCGGTTAGAAAGAGTGCAGAGGCGGTTTACCAAATTTGCTCTTCGCCGTATGTTCACCTTTGAAACTATGCCACCTTATGAGCTAAGGTGTAGAATTTTAAACCTACAATACCTTAACAGTCGAAGAAAAATTTGCGGTATTCTTTTTATTAAAGATATTTCTGACAACAAGATTGACTCCCCGGAGTTACTCTCACTGCTTCCCTACTATACCCCAGAAAGGTACCTAAGGGAGAAATACACTTTCTACATTCAAACGCGCAGAACGACCTTTGCTACAAATGAGCCCATTCACAGGATGATATCCTTATGTAACTCTGTTAGTAACTATGCGGATTTTCACTCAATCAGAGAACGTTTTAAAGCTGATATTATTGATTACTACCTATACAAATAATCTATAGCCGCTTAGTTACGACTTGTGCAACTTTTATACTTGCTTTTAAACTTGCTGTTAAACTTATCTGTTTGGTTTGTTCTTTTTTATTTAAACTTGTTAACTAGATGTAAGTTTGTATTTTTATTGTAACTTATCTGTAAGGACTAAGTCCGGTAGATTAAATAAATAAATAAATAAATTTCTACATGTCTATCCGTTTGAACGCGCTTACTGCATGGAATTGAATGTGTTTTTCTACCGATGTATTGCTAGAGATCTGTCTATCTTGAAATATAGAGCTGGTTTAAATATTTTCAAGGTTTGTTCTTTTCTTCATTATGATTCATTGAAAAAATTGGCATAACATTGCAATTTGTGATATGCGATTAATCAATTGATCGAGCATGCCAATCAGAATTAACTCTATTAATTAATTGAGCAGTAAGATATCAGTAACCATTAATCAAAACCATTTATTTGCCGATTAATCACCGGTTTATTATTTCAAAACTAAGTAATTACAAGCTAACTAATCATAAAATTTTAATGTTGAGCCATTTTCGCGTTTAACGATTTCGGCACTTTTTTTTTTTTAGAAAAAATAGAAGCAGCACACCACAACTTGGAAGAGAAGCTCTGCCTTAAACCTCTCGGTGGTATAACGATCTTATCCGAACACTTTTATAAATGCATGCATTTAAAAATGTTTTATTTCCAATTTTGATAATAATGCCAACATATTTATGAAGAGAATTTAAGTCTAAATTAACTTTATATTAATTCTGAATTATTGTGATGCGATACACATTCACAAATAACTACCCAGGAAAAAATTATGCAAGCTACTCATAATAAATATGGAATGCAGCAGCAGAGATGTTTGCTTCAATGAGCGATAAGGTAAAATTTGGTAATAAACTTAATTAATTTCTAAGAGAATAATCATTATCGATTAAATAAAACGATCAGATTTTAATTAAATATATTCTTAATAACTTTATTATTTAAAAACCGGGTTTATCAAAACCTGTTTGAATTAAAAACTTGAATGTTGAGCAAATTTCGTGTTGTTGTTGTTGTTGTTGTTAACAGTGCTTCGCCCTGCCCAATATAACTTTACTTTGTATTTTTGTTTGAAATCCAATTTGTAATTTTTATTTTTCAATTTTAAAATTTGTTACTTCAAAAATTTTCATTCAGAAAAAACTTAGAAAATATACGGGCACAATTATTTTTCTTTATAAATTAAATTAGATTTCTTTTTTTATTGTATAAAATACATGTATGTATATGCATAAGTGAAATATGGTTACACTATATTGGCGATCCTGCCAGGAGACATCAGAAGAAATAAATTTATGCTAACAATGCATCATTGGTGTTAACATTTTTATCACCTATCCATCAATTATTTATCAAACATTTTCAATACCGCTGTAAAATAACATAAGGAGAATTCAAAAGGAAGTTCATCAAAATGCGAAAATTTTGTCAATATCAAAAGAGACAGAACAAAAATTATGGTGTAAAAAAAATTATAAAATGTATTGTTAAAAAGTTTAAATATTAAAAAAAAAACATTTCAGACATTTTCTTTTAAAAAGAATTGACAATTGAATTTTAAAAATATAAATTTACAAAATGAAAATTTTGACATTTTCTTATACAAGGTGGCGCAAAAGAAAGGTTCCGATGTTCAGCATATCGGTTGTGGCGCGTGCAGTGTGTGCTGTTGCACCGTCTTGTTGGAACCACATGTTTTCCAATCCCAATTCATCAAGTTGCGGCAAAAAGAACTCGTTGATCATTGCTCTGTAGCGCTCACCATTCACTGTAACCGTTTGGCCCCGACCGATTATTGGTCAAATAAATAGTCAGCAATATTCCGCGTTCTGGAGCAGTGTAGCGTAACATTGTTTATTAACGTGTATTTCGCATGTGTTTACTACACAAATGTCAAAACAGAACTGACTTTAGGGGCCAATCGCAAAATTTATAGCATTTTCTGATAGGAGGATTACTTTTGCGCCACCCTGTACAATAATTTATGAGGTGAAAACATTTGACAAAAAAAAAAAAAAAAAAATTGATAAGTTAAAGATCTACAAAATAAAAGAGAAAATAAAAGCAATAATTGAAGAATATGAATATAATGCGGAGATGTAATAAAAGTAGAAGGAATGAAATTGTGAAAAATAATGAAAGTTAAATTAAGTCAATAAATAACGCAAGAGATACATATATATATATTTGTCACTGGTCATCAAACATTAAGGCAGAAAAAAAAAAAAGGAGAGCAATAATAATAACAATCAAAACAAATTAATTTGGGATATTTAAGAAATGAACAATAGATGGTTTAGTTGTGGACAAATTAATTTAACTTTATATTAATAATATTAGCCAGATATTATAACGTTATCAAATTTCATTGCACACAACTGATTTACATTTATCACATAATTTGAATATATACATTTTGAATTTGTACAAATAAATTGTAAATACTCTTTTCCAGAGATTGTGAATTAATTCCAACAACGTTTGTTTTAAGATAATTTCTTTAAACATGTTTCGTTCGCCACCACACAATACACATTCGTCAACACCAACACGTCAGACAAACGATTCGCTTATTGATTTGGATCCAAATTATCTAACAAATCCATATGCGACTCAAAACAACGAAATTTTTGCTACATCTGTGAAGCTTCCCCAATTTTGGACCAATTGCCCGGAAGCATGGTTTATCCATGCTGAAATGCAATTCAATAGAAAGAATATAACTCAGGAGGGGACGAAATATGAATATGTTATAACTGCGCTTTCCCAGGATGTCATTATGACAGTTCTAGACTTTATTCAAAATCCACCTGAAAGTAACAAATTTTCTGCACTGAAGCAAATTTTAATTGAACGGCACTCATTAAGTGAAAATGCCAAGTTAGATCGAATGTTGTCCGATTCTGAAATTGGAGATCGCAAACCGTCAGAGTTTTATCGGTCTCTTGTTTTACTCTCTGGAAACAAATTTAGTAAAGATATTCTTAAAAAGCTTTGGATGAGAAAGCTGCCAAAAAATTTGAGTGTAATTCTTTCTAGCTCGAGAAGGGAAGCAATAAATAAAACGGAGATAGCTTCAGTTAGTAATTTTCCAAATTCTAAAAATGAAAATACACTTATTTCGAATTTATTTCAAACAACGAATCTTATGCGTCAAAATTTGGAAAAATTATCTTTAGAGATTAGTGCAATTAAAATAGAAATGAGCCAAAATTATTCAAGGTCGCGATCCATTAGTAGAAATCGTTTTAGAAGTCCCTCAAATTATAGGACAAATTCCCGTGACAACCCGAATTGGCTATGTAGATATCATTATAGGTTCGGTAACTATGCCAGCAAATGCGAGCGCTTTTATTAAAAACAATAGTTCGGAAAACTAAAATCTTCCGTTGTTGCAGCGACAAATGACGGAAATTTTGAAGATTCGACTCGTCGCTTGTTCATATATGACCGACATAATAAATTAAATTTTCTTATTGACAGCGGGGCAGAAATTTCGGTACTGCCAGTTTCTAAATTCGTATGTAAAAAGAAATCAGATATAATTTTGACAGCAGCTAACGGTACTACAATTTCGACATATGGAAAGAAACTTTTAAATATAAATTTAGGATTAAGACGCGAATTGCCATTTACTTTTTTAATAGCTGATATCACGAAGCCAATTATATGTGCTGATTTTTTGTTTAAATATGGCCTTCTTATTGATATTAAGAATAAACGTTTAGTTGATCCATTGACAAACCTTTCAGTCAACACTATTTCATGCTTTTGCAACGTCTCTCATCCGAAAATTTTCTCAGTGAATAATCAATATACTAAATTATTAAAAGCTTTTCCATCTTTGATAGCTGAACCAGATTATTCAAAGCCAGTTAAGCATACTACCGTGCATAAACTAGTTACAGAAGGAAATCTTCCATTTTCTAAGCCCAGGCGCTTAGATCCGACTAAATTTAAAGTGGCCAGAACCGAGTTCGATTTTTTATTAAAGACTGGAATTTGTAGACCGTCGAACTCCTCAGTGGCATCTCCTCTACATCTTGTACCCAAAAAGGATGTTAATGACTGGCGCCCTTGTGGTGATTTCCGAAGACTCAATGTTATAACAGTTCCCGATCGTTATCCCTTACCTCATATCCACGATTTTACTATGAACCTACGAAACAAAAATATTTTTTCTAAAATTGATTTAGTGAAAGCATATCATCAAATACCAATGGCCGAAGAAGATATACACAAAACGGCAATAACAACACCTTTCGGTATGTTTGAGTTTTTGCGTATGCCCTTCGGATTGAGGAACTCATCTCAAACTTTTCAAAGATTTATAAACGAGGTTGTCAGTGGTCTAGATTTTGTATATGCATATGTTGATGATTTACTTATAGCGAGCAAAAATGAGGAGGAACATTTGAGGGATTTGAAAATACTTTTTAACCGATTGTCAGAATACGGTTTAAACATTAAGCCTAGCAAATGTATATTTGGGGTTAGCAATATTGATTTTTTTAGGACACAATATTTCAGGAAATGGAATTAGACCTTCTGATGAGAAAATTGTAGCAATACGAAATTTTGAACGTCCAAAATCGATTAAACAGGCACAAAAATTCATAGGAATGATAAACTATTATCATAGGTATATTTCGAATCTCGCTGAATACACAAACAGTATATACGATTTGATCAATAAAACCAGTAAGAAACGTGACAAAACATTAATTTGGGATGATAAGTCAACACAAGCTTTTGAATGTATTAAAGAAAAGTTTGCATCTACGATATTATTAAACCATTTTAATGAAGATGCAAAACTTTCTTTAAGTGTTGATGCATCTAATACAGCAGTTGGCGGGGTCATACATCAACATTTTAACGGTAAATCAGAGCCACTCGGTTTTTATTCAAAAAAGCTTTCTCCATCAGAGATCAAATACAGTGCGTTCGATCGAGAATTGTTAGCCATTTATTTAGATATTAAGCATTTTCGGTACCTTTTAGAAGGACGACAATTTACAGTTTACACAGACCACAAGCCATTGGTTTTTGCTTTAGATTCAAAAACGGAACGTAGTCCGAGACAAACCAGGCATCTAGAATTCATTGCACAATTCACTAACGATATACAACATATTAAAGGTAAAGATAATATAGTAGCTGGTACATTGTCACGAGCTTTTGAGGTAGATGCAATTAAAAATTTCCATATAAATTTCAAAATATTGCAAAATGAGCAACAAAAAGATAATGAATTGAATGAGATAATAACTAGCCAACATTTTCATAACCTAAAATTAATACAAATTTCTCTACTAAATTTTAATATTTGGTGCGAATTACACTGGATCACAAATTCCAACTTTTTTTCTGCACCAGAGACGCCATAGTGAAATTCCTATGTAAAATCACCTCCTAATTCCGAAAATCAAGGTTATTTTTACTTGAATGGTACCGTTTTTGAGATATTTACGATTTACCGTTATTTCAAAAAACAAAAAAGATGGATCCACTTAATCGTGTATATCTCAAGAACAAACTGAGCTCTTCCAAGACGGTTTGAAAAATTTGAAAGCTTATAAAATTTACTATAATCAGTACATACAACACTTTTTGCTAGGTCCTGCAGATTCAAAAATATTGAACAATCATTACGGATTTTTAAAATTTTTTTTGTAAAAATATAAAAAAATTTGTACTTTGCAAGGAAGCATCTCGAAAACGTTTTGTTTTTTTGCAGATATTTTTTCCCCCCTCTAAGCTCTGTTTTATTACAAAAAAAATAAGCTATCAGTGAACAAAATCGATGAACTAATACAAAAGTTATAAGCATTCAAGTAAATATATCCATTTAATACTTAAGTACCCTACAAATAATAGCATATGTACATATGGTTCTGTCTTAACTCTATGATCTTATTTTATAATTGAAAAAGTTATGTGTCTTGTTTTGACGCTTATTTAGATTAGGATCGGTTTCTCTTATGAGAAACCAACAGTAGTCGCCCATCATAGCGACATCCCAGAATCCTTGATACCGACTTTCAATCGCCATGCTCGTCACTTTCGTCGCCAAGATTTTGCGGGAAAAAATTTAAGTGGGAGTGTAAGAAATGAATTTTTAAAGACATATTTACTCCTGAAAGAAAATAAAAAAGTAAATTAGATAAATACATAAGTGACACATTAGTATATAATTTTCTTAGGCTGGATTTATCTTTCAATTCAGAACAAATTTTTTTTTTATATTTTTCCCGTTCTTGTTTGTTCGGAACTGGACGATGAATTCAGATTTATGGCTATATATTCTCATGTAAATTTATGTAATATATAATTTATTATAATATGTTTTTTTATTTACCCATTTCCGCATAGTTTTTGATTAAGTCGTTCACTATCATCTCGTAGTTAGGACTTTTGTGTTTGCCTAAAAAAGAAGTAACGACCTTTTCAAAAGAATCCCACGCTGCTGCCTCCACTGGTGACAATAGTTCTTTGAAATGGTTATTGGTCATCATTTTCGTTATTTGCGGTCCCACAAAAATCCCTTCCTTTATTTTTGCTTCTGAAATCTCTGGGAAGATTGTCTTCAAATGATGAAAAGCTTCGCCTTCTTTGTCCAAAGCCTTCACAAAGTTTTTGATAAGGCCGAGCTTGATGTGGAGCGGAGGTAGAATTATTTTTTCCTTCTTTATAAGTGGAGAGTATTTTATGTTATCTACCCCAACTTGAAACTCGATTCGTTCTGGCCAATCCTTTATGATGTAGTGGTCTTGACGAGCTCGGCTATCCCATTTGCATAGAAAGCAACAGTATTTTGTGTATCCACTTTGTAGACCACATAGCATTCCAACGACTTTAAGATCGGCACATATTTTCCAATCATGTTCTTCGTATTTGATTAACTTGAGCAATTTTTGCATTATCTCATATGTTTCCTTCGTATTTACTGCATGCGCGATCGGGATAGATGGCTTTTGGTTGCCAATATGCAATAATACGGCCTTTAAACTTAATTTATTGCCGTCTATGAACAATCGCCACTCTTTTGAATCATATGGTTCACCAAATTGTTTGAATAGACCAGCAATGTCTTTGCAGTAACAAACACTGTCCTCCTTCGTATAGTACTTGGAAAATTCTTCGTGACGAGTTCTATAATATGTTACCTTAACATCGGATGAAACAAATTTAAATTGTTGCATTCGAGAGGCGTGTAGTTCGGCCTTTTCCTTTGACAATTCCAAATCCCTTATCCAATCATTGAGTTGTGCTTGTGACAAAGAATTTCTTTCGTTTTCCGTTTGAAATTCAGTACAACATGATGCCGCGTAATCAGATACTACTGTTGACAATGAAACTGGAGCCGGAACTAAAGTTAAATTTGATTCTGGCAATGTCGCTTCTGTTGAAATTAGTTCTGGTAATGACACTGTAGATACGCTCGCATAGGTTACTTTTCTGGACTTTCCAACCCCAAGTACTTTTGTAGTACAAATATAGCAGTCCGTTGAATGGCAAGTTGGTTCCCTCCACTCCATTGGTGTAATAAATTTCACACGTCGCCTAAATAGATAGTTTCAGGAATTAGTCAGCTATGCATTAAAAGGGAACAAATTCCTAATTTTTACAACGTACCTTTTTGTTCCGGTTTCCGAAGAAATCAATTCGACTCGGCATGTGGTGCACACAGTGTTCGGTGTCCATGGTTTTTCATTGTTTTTAGGCTCAATTCCAAAACACTTATAGTATGTAACTTTCAAAGGATTTGAAAACACACGTCTCATACTTTTAACAATAAATTGACCGCAGATGAAACAGAACATATCTGGATCATTTGTACACTCAAACTCTCGCGCCCTTTTATTCATTTTTTATTTTAAGTAAATGACGGGTTATAAACTGCAATTATAAACTGAACAGTATCCGGCGAGCCTTGCAGATATTATGAAGGAACAAGGCGCATGTACTCTTATTTATACTTAGATCCAGTAAAAATTCAAGCCTACCTAAACAAAAAGGTTCCCTAGTTCTACAAAGAAAACACTACCTGCCTCAAAAATATGCTCTTGTTTAAAATGTACCTAGGTTTGAGAAAACGACACTAACAGCTTTTTGTATCTAATAACTTTTCGAAAATCTACCTGCTAACTAACTGATATACGAATACTAACACATATGTACCAGTAGGGTACTTAAGCATTAAATGGATATATTTACTTGAATGCTTATAACTTTTGTATTAGTTCATCGATTTTGTTCACTGATAGCTTATTTTTTTTTGCAATAAAACAGAGCTTAGAGGGGGGAAAAAATATCTGCAAAAAAACAAAAAGTTTTCGAGATGCTTCCTCGCAAAGTACAAATTTTTTTATATTTTTACAAAAAAAATTTAAAAAAACCGTAATGATTGTTCAATATGTTTGAATCTGCAGGACCTAGCAAAAAGTGTTGTATGTACTGATTATAGTAAATTTTATAAGCTTTCAAATTTTTCAAACCGTTTTGGAAGAGCTCAGTTTGTTCTTGAGATATACACGATTAAGTGGAGCCATCTTTTTTGTTTTTTGAAATAACGGTAAATCGTAAATATCTCAAAAACGGTACCATTCAAGTAAAAATAACCTTGGTTTTCGGAATTAGGAGGTGATTTTACATAGGAATTTCACTATGGCGTCTCTGGTGCATTTTGGCTGTAAACCAGTGTTATCGGGTGAAAATCCTAGACCA
Organism: Merzomyia westermanni; assembly: GCA_949987695.1. Lineage (NCBI taxonomy): Eukaryota > Metazoa > Arthropoda > Insecta > Diptera > Tephritidae > Merzomyia > Merzomyia westermanni. The sequence continues at coordinate 42,190,487 of OX465288.1, read as the reverse complement.
TTCGTTCCAAGCAGTTTAAGGAAAACCATTTTTGATACTCTGCATGGAATCGCACATCCAGGTACTAAGGCTACTCGTAGATTAATAGTTAAAAAATATTATTGGCCAAATATGAACAAGCAAATTAATATCTGGTCAAAAGAATGTATAAGTTGTCAGAAGTCGAAAGTTTACCGTCATACCAAATCACCAGTTTTTAAAATTGCAATACCTGAGAGTAGATTCGAGCACATTCATTTGGACATTGTAGGCCCTTTACCTGTTTCAAGAGGACATCGTTATATTTTTACTATAGTTGATAGATTTACGCGCTGGCCAGAGGCATTTGCGGTAAGAGATATATCTGCGGCAACTATTGCAAGAAATTTTTTAGTAAATACATTTCACGATTCGGAATTCCATTAGAAATTACTACGGATCAGGGGCCCAATTCACCTCAAATCTATTTTCGGAATTAACTAAATTTCTTGGCAGTCACCACATAACAACATCACCTTATCATCCTCAAGCTAATGGAATGGTAGAACGTTTCCATAGGCAACTAAAGTCTTCAATTATGGCTAGGAATGAACCCAAAAATTGGTGTGAAGAGTTACCGATAATAATTCTTGGTTTGCGATCAACATTTAAAGAAGATATTTCGGCTACGCCTGCTGAAATGGTGTATGGTCAAAATTTACGTTTACCTGGTGAACTTGTTATTCAAACTAATGAAACAACAACTTCATCGGATGTGTTAAGTGGATTGCGCGAGCATTTTAGAAATTTTAGGTCACATATTAATCATCATCAAAATTCTACCGGTATTTTCGTTCCAAAAGATTTTCAAAATTCTAAATATGTTTTCGTGCGTGTTGTTAACAAACATTCCTTACAACATCCCTACGAGGGACCGTACAGAGTTATTGAAAAAGATATTAAAAATTTTAGAATAGAAATAAACAATGAAGTTAAAAATATTCCTATTGATCGTTTAAAGCCAGCTATGGTTGATTTAACACATTTTCCTGAAACAAATACCAAAAAGAAAGTTACATTTAACTTATTTAACAATAAATCTCTGGAAGGAGGAGTATTGTAGGTTGTTAGTTCTTATTTAAAATACTAATTTAATTGTATTAATATTTAAGTTTCATATAACTTTACTTTGTAATTTTTATTTTTCAATTTTAAAATTTGTTACTTCAAAAATTTTCATTCAGAAAAAACTTGGAAAATATACGGGCACAATTATTTTTCTTTATAAATTAAATTAGATTTCTTTTTTTATTGTATAAAATACATGTATAGGCATATATGAAATATGGTTACACTATACATATAGGCGCAGCATAGTCAGTAACCGGCCGGCCAATAGCCTTATATGTAGCAAGCAATGTTTCTTTGTCTTTTCCCCAAGTACTGCCGGCCAGTGACTTGAGGATCTTATTGCGGCTCTGTACCTTTGAGGCTATTGCGGTGGCATGACCAGCGAAGGTGAGGCCGTTGTCAAATGTCACACCCAAGATTTTTGGGTGGTTGACAGTAGGTAGAGGTAATCCGTCTACGTGGACATTTAACTCTTGCCCCATCTGCGCATTCCATGTAGTAAACAGGGTCGCCGTCGATTTAGTCGGAGATAGGGTCAGATTTCGCTCGGTGAAGAAGCTGGAAAGGTCATGGAGGTAACTGTTGATTCTAATACAGAGTTCATCAATGGAGGGACCCTTGCCCGAGGCCATTATCGTGCAGTCGTCAGCGTAGGAAACAATGGAGACTCCGTCTGGTAGGGGGGGGGGGGGAGTTCTGGAAATATAGAAATTAAACAAAAGGGGAGAGAGAACACCACCTTGCGGCACCCCTTGTTTTATTCTTCGTGGTCTAGATTTCTTGTTCGTAAATTTGACTGTTGCCTGTCGACCATTGAGGTAATTACCGGTCCACCTCTTAAGGCCGGCAGGGAGCGGTGTCTCGTCCAGATCTCGGAGGAGTGTGGCGTGATTGACCGTGTCAAATGTATTTGACAGGTCAAGTGCCACGAGAACCGTCCTATGGTTTGGTGGATGTTGATTCAAACCGTTGTTAATCTGCGTTGTAATGGCGTTCAAAGCGGATGTCGTGCTGTGATTTTTGCGGAAACCATGTTGATGATTGGCCATTTTTAGATTTGTGACGAAGTAAGGAAGCAGAATGGACTCTAGTAGTTTCGCTACCGGCGAAAGGAGGGATATCGGGCGATAAGACTCTCCTAGGTTCGCCGGCTTCCCTGGTTTTAGTAGTGGAACTACAATCGCTTGTTTCCATATCTCAGGTATAACGAAGGTAGTTAGAGAGAGATTAAAGAGAGCCGCTAAATAACTCTGTCCTTCGTGGCCAAGGTGTTTGATCATCTTCATGGCGATTCCGTCGGGTCCGATGGATTTTGAGGGTTTGGCCTTCATTATGGCTTCCTTAACCTCTGCGACTGAGACGGCAACGGGCGCAGTAGAGTGTTTGTGTTTGCGCGCACGTCGGAAGGCTCTTCTCTTAGTGCTATCCGCAGGTGGATGCATTATAAACAGCCGGCAAAAGGAGCTCGCGCATTTCCTGGCGTCCGATTTGACGCTGTCGGCGAAAGCAATGGCGACTTTGTCTTTGTGTTTGGTCGGATTGGATAGGGCCTTGACAGTCGACCATAATTTGCCGACTCCGCCGGAGAGGTTGCATGTCTCAAGGTGTTGTTTCCACTTGGTCAGCTTGTGTTCTTTGAGATCTTTTATTCTGGGATCTGCGGTCTCACTTGGTCACGTTCTCTTGCCATCGCCGCAGCTTCTGCCGAGAAATTCGGACGAATTTCTGGTATTCTGCCAGCAGGAATGAAGCTGAATCAATGATCTTGCGAAACTCTCTTTCGCCTTTGCGTACGTCCGTAGGAGTGGGTAAGGCAGCGAAGGAGCGCTCTGTATATTCAGTAAAGCGGTCTCAGTCCGCTTTGGTGAAGTTGATGTATGTTATTTTATCAGTCGTTATGAAGTCGATCGGTCGTTCAACAGAGAGTAAGATAGGTAGGTGGTCTGAAGCTAATGTAAGCATCGGTCGCCAGATGACAAAGTTAATGAGGCCCGCGCTCGTTATGGAGATGTCTGGCGAACTGTGACAGTTACCTGCCACCCTAGTGGGGGCATCTCCATTGACTGTACAGAATGCTGAGTTATCTATTTGGTCTGCCATTGCGTGTCCTCTGCTGTCTGCTGGCAAGTTGGAGTGCCAGAGATCGTGATGCGCGTTGAAGTCGCCTAGGATTAGACGGTTATCGCCCCTTGGCAACGCACTAATGTCGGGATGATAATCTCTAGGACAACACGTGACAGGAGGAATATAGATGTTTATGATTTGCAGGTCGGCGTCTCCTGACCGGACTGCTATGCCTTGGCATTCTATGGTAGAGTCCCTCGGGTCGACGTCAGGGGAAAATAGATTATATTGTACAGAGTGGTGTGTAATGAACGCAAGGCCACCCCCAAGACCGCTGGGACGGTCTTTTCGATGTACATTATACCCATCACAAGTTCGTAAGTTCGATCTCGTGTTCAATTTTGTCTCTTGTATCGCGGCGATTTTGAAGTTGTGCGTCTTCACAGTCAGTTATCTCCGCGATCTTTCCAGCTAATCCGTTACAGTTCAGCTGCAAAATTTTTAAGTGTGTAGGAGGGGGGACGGGGGACATACTAGGCGTGAGGGACGGATGCGTTTGCCTAGGTGGAGGTAGGCTAAGGCCTAAGCTATGTCGCAGTCTAGAGTTGACAGCGCCATGGCCGATGTTGTCTGGCGCGGAAGGCGGCTGTGTACTGCAACAGGGGGCTATGAACGAATCCGTTCAAAGGTTACCGTTTGCGAGCCCAGAGCACATAAGGGTGTGACACAGGCCAAGGCAATGGTTGCACTTGACTGACGTCGCAGGCGTATATAATCTTTGCTTACAAACGGTGCACGTAGTGAAAGGTACTAGGAGGTGGTGTTCCTGACCCACGTGCAGGCTGGAAGCAGGGGGGGGCATTATGGGCAGAGACAGGAGACTGACGCTCGGCGATGCTCATATCTGACCTATCCCGGAGGGGATAGGAGTGTTGAGCGGCCGTGTAAGATGGAGACGCTGGTGTGCGTGAGCGACAGTCGGGAGTGGGTGAGGCGGGAATGGCAGCGGTGCTGTCAGTCGTATAGACTGAGCCACTATTGTGACTATTGGAAGTAGGTAGAAGCGGTAAGGGAGTGCCAGAGCGGCGACTACCGCGGGACGTCCTTGGACGTGTACAGCAAGGTGCCTCAAAAGTACTAAAGAAAGTACGGGGTCTGTGGATGGCAGGGTTAAGCCCTGAACATCCAGATTTATGTAACCATCTCTTACACTTGGCGCATTGTACCGAATACGACCGTTGAATATAAATTTTCTTCCAGCAAACGCAGCAGATCCAGTCTCTTGGTCCAGGATTGGGTTCGACCCTAGCCCGTAACAGGAGACAATGGAGCAGCCCAGCTGCCAGGGTTTGCTCCGAGGATGACAATTTAAGGGTGGGACGGGATAGATTGGACAGGGTTACACTGAAATAACAGCCCTTGGCCGGGTGAAAAAAACCCGGGTCATTCCGGTGCGATAGAACCGGCTGTTGTGGGAATGAACAGTGTTCGTGTTCATCGAATTCACCATGGTTCAATAATAAGGTTGTGTCATTTCATCAGCTGATTGAATATTTTTGAACACACTGGCGTGTACATTGTCAGAAGGAGATGCAAACAGCAGAATCTAAACCAGCAAAATGTAAACAAGCGTGATTTTCATTTGCAATTTTTGGGGTTTTCTAAGGCTTATAGTAAAAACAATTGTAAATATGGCGACATTATTCAATAATAATCACTTTTCAACCATGCTTGCACCACATAATTTTTCAAAAATTTAAATTTTTCTGGTTTCTCTTTCCTTCAATCGCTAACACCAGACAGTTTCTTTTGACAATCTGTTGTTGTTGTTGCTTTAGAGTTGACTTTACCTTCTTATTGTACCATGGAATTCACCACTCTCGGAATATTATCAAAGCAAACGCCTGCTTGTTTTATATTCTTTGATTTATTTGTTAAAAAAAGTACAAATGTAAGGAAAATATGAGAAGTGTAATTACTCAAGATTTGATTAATCAACTACTTTGAGTAATATGATTAATTAAAAATATTTTTAATCGATTAAGCGCACATCCGTAATAAAGTGATGAGCCACGTAGTACTTCATTATTAGTACTTCAGTATTATACGAGGCGTGTTCAAAAAGTATCGCGAATTTTGAATTTTCGCTGGTTACGTATATTCGAATTTCTGGCGTTTTTTGTGGCGTTATGTTGGTACTCATGTCTCTCACTTATGCCGACAAGCTCGGCCATTTTGAATGTTCAGTTAATTGTTGACAGCTGCTTTGCTTGCACGTGTTTTGGATCGTCTTCGATTTTTACCTATTTTTTTACCAAAATTGCTCAATTGTGACCAAAAACAGCATCGCATGAACATTGCTAATGAGATGTTAAACTCTGTCCGCGACGACCCAAATTTGCTCCAGAGGGTCATAACTGGTGACGAATCGTGGGTTTATGGTTATGACGTGGAAACCAAAGCTCAATCATCTCAATGAAAGCTGCCGCACGAACCAAGACCGAAAAAAGCGCGCCAAGTTCGGTCGAACGTGAAAGTTTTGCTGACAGTTTTCTTCGATTGCAGGGGCGTGGTGCATCATGAGTTCTTGCCACAGGGAAGAACGGTCAATAAGGAATAATACCTGCAAGTTATGCGCAATTTGCGCGAAGCAATCCGCCAGAAACGCCCGGATTTGTGGAAGAACAAAACTTGGCTTTTGCACCACGATAACGCCCCTGCTCACGCATCGTTGCTTGTGCGCGACTTTTTGGCCAAAAACAACACACTCATGATGCCGCAGCCACCGTATTCCCCAGATCTGGCCCCCTGTGACTTTTTCTTGTTCCATAAACTGAAGAGGCCCATGAAAGGACGACGTTACACTTCTCTTGACGAGATAAAGACGGCATCGAAGGAGGAGCTGAACAAGATACAAAAAAATGATTTTTTGAAGTGCTTCGAAGATTGGAAAAACCGTTGGCACAAGTGTATAATATCTCATGGGGATTACTTTGAAGGGGACAAAATAGATATTCATGAATAAATAAATAATTTTTCAAAAAACACAAAATTCGCGATACTTTTTGAACACACCTCGTATATAACAAATGCGTTATTTATAGATTTATAATGCACACATTGAAATGAATAAAACAGAGACCGTAAAGGTGATGCGTTTTTTTTTATAAAAATCACTCTTTAGTAACATTCACAGAAGAGTAATTTGTTGGAAGAGTAGAAGGTGAGGAGAAACCGTAATCTAGCATACGTTGGAAAGGGCATACTTTCCCGATGTAGAGAAATCATTAATTGACAGAAATCTGCAGTACAAACAAGTAATAAAGTGTGAATCCAGACTACACTTCTGGCCATTTCAGACGTTGTGGAGTTTCATTTTTCAGCTTTTAATTTACACAGCCGAAGATCGAGGTGTATTTCTACAATGACTGAAAGACTAAACGAGCCAAAACCCCAGACTTCTAAATAAACAGAATATACAGCAGCTACGAAAAAACGAGTTCTATATTTTGATATATAAAAACCAGAAATAAAATCTGTCAAGAAACCATTCAATTCCATGTAGTAATTATTTAGTTATGCTCGCACAAACATGCATACAGACAGACAGGAAGAAATAATTTCCTTTGGCTTCTGCATTTTTACTTTATATCTTTTATCTACACACATCGGTCTGTTCAAATTTCCCCATCACCCTTCGCCAGAAAAAATATTCCCCTTTCACTTTTTTATTCGGCTGAGAATTTCGAGCGCTAAGTGATTTACTGTAAGAGTAATTAAGAGAATTACTCTTGCAAACAAATGCTACTTTGGAGTGAGTAGGCAATTGAAAAGTAAAATCCTCTCTCGACGAACGAAAATTACACTAGAAGTCACTCATCGCACCCGTCCTGCTATATGGTGCAGAAGCGTGGACACTAACAACATTTGATGAGGTGGCTTTGGGAGTATTCGAAAAAAAGGTTCTTCGAAAGATTTGTGGACCTCGACGCGTTAGCGATGGTGAATACCGAAGAAGATTTAATAATGAGTTTTACGCAGACGCCGACATAGTTCACCGAATTCGCTGGCTAGGCCACGTTGTGCGAATGAGCGAAGATACTCCAGCCCAGAAGGTATTCTTATCGGCACCCGCCGGTTGAAGCAGAGGAAGAGGGAGAACACCAGAAGAAATGACTGGCGAGCTATGTTGGACGGTCAAAATTGCCCAGGCGACCATTTAAAGAAAGAAGAAGTGATTTACTGTGAGTTAAAAATACTTGTTTTCCACACTTTTCAATAACAATAATGTCTTCTTTACTAGTTTTCGACAATGTTACATGCTAAATTAGCTAGAATTTTAATATTTGTAAGATATTCTTGCAACTCGTTGACGCCGTTGAAGTATAAATTTGGATTTTCACTGGGATTTTACTGTATCAGTCTAGTCATTCCATCGTAAACGGTTGTAATGTTATCAAAAGTCGAAAGCTTACAATTTTTTCACTCATATAACTATGGGCGGGGCTATGTACATTTGGTATAATTATTAAAAGAATGATCATATCAATATAGCTGCCAAATTTCACCATTTTACCTGCATCAATCAATTTTATATCTTTTACAAAATTTTCCATGTCGAGAATAGGGTGGCTATCTAAATTTCGACCAGCCTTGGCCGCGGAAAGTAACCGAATTTCAATAAAATAACGCACCTTTTACTCAAATGACCGTATCCCATAGTTGAAAGAAGTTGAGATGGCTTTGCGTATTTAATATCGAAGAAAAATTAAGGATGATCCGTTGAAAGGATTAATGGTACCTTTTTATGCCTAAACTGTTGGTCGGGTCCTGCCCGTGGCACGACTTTTGGCAGGGGTACTTAAGAGCCCTAAGTACAAGTATAAGTATTTGAATGCCCAGCAATAAATGGTGATCCTAATAATGCTTAAATTTAAACATTCCGTTATCTATTGCCGGTAGCGATGCCAATGGAGAACGACTGAGCTCGTTGTATTTTTTCTGCTTCGGAAAAAAAATCTTGAATTAAAAAACTACAGTATCTAGAAATTACGACCGCCAAAAAACTAGTGCACCCATGGATTTGAAATTTACACAGTTATTATTTTTGGAAAGGTTTTATATTTAATAATAAACAAAATACAATTGATAAGGTGAACTATTGATTTGAATTTTAAGAAAGTAAACAATATTTTTAAATATATTCTTCGTCAGGAATATCTTAAAAAATTTTATATTTACTTAAAAAAAATTGTTGAATCAGATTGATGAAAACAATATTCTAACCGCCATATTCATAAAAAATAAAAAAGGTTTATAGAGCTCTTTATTTTTTATGAATATGGGGGTAAATCATGTGTTGTTGTTGTAGCGACTACTTAACCTGCCTAGGATGTCACCCCTCATCCAACACTGTCATCAGGCTCTTCTAACGGAAGTCAAAGAAACCTCGCGGCTTCAACAGGGGTGGACCAGAGTGAAATTGGTGTTAGAAGAGTGGGCTCAGTTGAGCAGATGAACAGATGGTTAGTATCATGGGGAGACACGCCGCAAGCCGGGCAGACATTTGGCATGACAGGGTTCAGTCTGGATAGGTAAGAGTTTAGTCTGTTACAGTATCCAGAACGAAGTTGAGCCAGCGTGACTCTTGTCTCCCTGGGCAGTTCGCGTTCCTCGTCGGCAACAGGTGAGGCTTGTGCCTGTAGGACTACATTCACTGGACGAGACCTGACAAAGGAGTTTACCGACTCCGTGTGGATGAGGTTGAGGGCCCGCCGGTGCACCTTCGGATCAAACGGCGAGAAAATGTGGTGCCGGATCTCGTCATAGTGCTTACGGAGGTGACTCCTTATTCTCCTGGGAGGCGGATTTTCGTTGAGCAGGTTCCTGTTTGGGTGCTGCGGTTTATGGCAGTTGAACAGGAATTGTCTGGTGCTCAGGAGACATTAGGAGGCCCCCCGTGGCAGTTCTGAGTGCGGTGTTTTGACAGGCCTGCAACCTCCTCCAATGTGTGTCTGCTAACCCCGGCGACCATATTGGCGTCGCGTAGCTCAGAACCGGCTGGCCGATTGCCTGGTACGTTGCCAGTAACGTTTCTTTGTCTTTCCCCCAAGTACTGCCAGCTAGTGACTTGAGGATTTTGTTACGGCTTTGTACTTTGGTGGCAATCGCGGCTACATGAGCACCGTATTTGAACATGTTATCAAACGTGACCCCTAAGATTTTGGGGTGTGTGACAGTCGGAAGCTTAATGCCGTCGACGTAGACGTCTAATTCCATGTTCGCCTGCGCTGTCCACGCCGTAAATAAGGTGGCCGAGGATTTGGTCGGTGACAATGTCAGGTTTCGTGCAGCGAAGAAACTGGAAAGGGTTGGAAGGTAGGAATTAATTCTCGAGAAGAGCTCATCGACGGAGGGTCCAGTCGCCAGGATCGTGCAGTCATCGGCGTAGGAGACGATCGAGACGCCTTCTGTTGGGGAATGGAGCCTCGATATGTAGTAATTAAACAGAAGCGGGGATAGGACACCACCCTGTGGCACCCCCTGCTTAATTATACGTGGTTTTGATCTTTCGCCTCTAAATTCAACCGATGACTGCCGGCCACTCAGATAGTTGGCGGTCCAACGCTTTAGACAGGGGGGAAGGTTTGAATCCTCCAGATCGTTAATGAGTTGTGCATGATTAACAGTGTCAAAAGTTCTCGACAGATCAAGCACAACTAGCACGGTCCTGTCATTTGGGCGAGATTGGTTGAGACCGACATCTATCTGTGTGGTGATGGCGTTTAGCGCGGTGGTAGTGCTATGCAGGGTAAGTCATAAAAAAGAACTTTGAAACAGGACAAAGTCCGCAAAGCTTTTAACGAAATTGGCTTCAATTCGGTTAGTTTGTGCTTAGAAGGCGATGTTTGGTCATTATATACGTTGTTGCCATATACATAAATACTGGCTAGAAAGAGTGGGGCTGTGCACCGGAGTGTGCCGGATCTATATCGGTAATACTCCCCTAGACCTTCGGGGAGTATTTTACAAACTACAAAGAATTTAAGAAAATCTGTCATAAATGCCCATAGTTTCGGAATATATCTTTTTAAACGGCAATTCAAGTATACTCTGTTAAACAGAAACAATAAGGCTTAATTCTGTTTTTTTTTTTTTTTAAATTTTTTGACATTAAAGACCCTTATAGGAGAGTAATACACAGCAGTCAATCACACCTTAATAAACACCTATTGTGTACAACTGAACTCATTATAAGTTTAAAGCCTCATGTTAAAAGCTTTTCGGTCAAATGAAAGAAATGTGTTTGTGCATATTTTTTGTTGGGTACGCAAGCGTCAAACGTTAGTCAAATACATTGCTCAGGCCTTTAAGTACATATAAACATACATATTGAATTCCGCTGAATAGGAATTAAAACTGGAGTATACTTTATGGCGATATTAGATAAATGAAGTTTCTATTTCAAGTGTCAAAGTAACGATAGTCTCGTAATCGATATTTTTTAGAAAAGCTAAAATAGCAAATTTTATACAATGAAAGAACAACTATTTTAGACAAAGCATGTAGGGAACTTGTGGCCTAAAAACTATGTAGTTTGCCAGTGGAAATGAGTTGGTTACAAAAGTAAATGTTCGTGACGCTTGACCCTGAATAACTTTTGCTATTTCATGCACCGAAATTTTTGCAATCTGAAATGTCTAAATAGACTGAAGTTTAAGTTTTTGCTATAGTATCTGAACTCCGTGCATATGTATGTAAATTAGGGTGTTTAATTTTTAGGTGATTTTTTTTCTTGTGCTTTAAATTTACACATAATAAAATTGTAAGATTGCAGATATAAAAATAAAATACATTAGGGGGTCTTATTAGAGTAATAGAAGGCAAAAGAAAAATTTTTATAGTTTGTGTATCTCTCTATGTTGGTATGTATCCTCGCGGACTCAATAGTTTAGCAGTTTTAAGCAAAAATGAGATCAGCCTTACAAAATCTAGGCTAGCAATCATATATGTATCTATAAAAATTAAATTTACAGATCATTTTACGGAATTTTTTTTTCGCCCTTCTGAAAGTAAGTTTCAAAAAATAAAAAATTTTTATCCAGCCCAGTCTAATAAATATGTGTTGCTAATTCTTTTTTGTCATCCACGTTTTGTTGTATGATTTATTTTTTTGTTTTCTTTTATTTCGTGAAATATCGTTTGCAATAACAGGTTTTAGCAGGTTTTCCTCTGTACATGTATTTTTCAATGATTATATTATTCACGTTACTATTGTTATTACATTACCTTTCAACCTCATTTTTTGGGTATTTAGTCACTGCTCTCAAATTTTGGTTGTAAAAAGTACTACATAACTACATACAGTGGCTGGTGAGGAAATAGCACTTAAGTTCAAAGTGACGTTGTTTGAAAATTAAGATTATGCCGCCGTGGTGTGGCGGTAGTGTTGCTGGCCTATCACACGGAAGGTCCAAAGCTCGAGCCCGGGTACAGGTAACATCAAAAGTGGGTCGCCCCTCGCCAGTGGTTTGGCAAACTCTCCGAGTGTATTTCAGCCTTGCAAGGCTTCTCAGCAAACCCGTGATATGCATTATGCCAAGTGTTAACAGTAAGAATTTTTGAATTTGTCATAAATGTGAATCTATCTACCAAACTTAACCATTTTAGCTGCATAAGTAAATCATCTTTTATACCATTTTTGATATCAAAATAGCGAATTTCGAATGCCGGAAACTATTTACTATTTACATGACTCAATCGATTTCTCTACTTACCATGAGAACTGATATTTGGAACTCCATGTATTAATTAATTTTGCTTTGTTGATTTTCCGACACGGTGGAAAGTTGATGTATATTGGAACGATTTTCGGCCATCCCTTGTCAAATTTGGTTTTGTAACAAACCGGTTTAGGCGTTCCGCCATCCTGTGTTTAGTTTTGATAAGGAATGACGGAAAACCGTTCCAATATAAATGAGCTCCATATATATTTTGATTCCTTAATGTGATACGCCCGCAAGGTGGACAAGGTTAAAAAGAGTGCTAAGCCTTTGACAAAAAAAAGTTTTAAAATTGTTCTCTTTCTCCTCCCACTATGGCGACTAACTGCAATTGCAGTAGTGCTGGAAAATTTCAGTTTGATTTAGTTTAGGTACCTTAACTTTAGACGAACTCGCACAAAGCTTAAAATGTGATATTCTGCCTAACCTTCTTAATATAAATATTACGAGTTCACATTATAACAGCACACTTTTCCACAAATTTCCTGACCCTGTTTGGAAGAAATTTGTGAAAATATGGAGCGGTCTAATACACATTTTTACTCGCATGGGAATTGTACATTGCCTTGTTCAAAAAATTGTTATATCTAGCTTGTTTAAATATGAGTATACTCAGTACAAAATGAATGGAGGAAGTAAATCTATGTATGTACATTTCAAGCTTAACCCAGAGCAATTAAATGTACAGTAGCGTTCACATAAATAGCAGTACCAAGTACTGTGACCGTTGATGCAAGATTTTTCTTAAATCGGTGTGAGGCCACATCACTCGCGAATCAGGGGTCAAAATTATCAGTCAATTGTTTCTGTTTATGCTTGACTCCAGGTTTTAAAAGTTGATGTAGTGTATTGAAATGATTTTTCGTCATGCTTTTGTGACGTGAAGACAAAAAAAGCGGTAAAAGATGGCATATCTACTAACCATTCCACCGTGTATAGTTTAAAGTTTGAAATTTTACTTTTTATGAAGCTCTTTTTAGACGTTTGTAGCTTAAGTGGAAGTTCATCTAACTTTTTCGTATTTTAAGAATATGGTTCTGAACATTTTGTTTAAGAAAGCTCGACACAGGAAAACCATCTCTTTGGGGTAAAAGTGTCTTTTTTTGGAATTACATAAAAATAAATACATTGGCGGCCGCCGTGATGTGGCACAACGATGAGATCCGGCATCATATTTCTTTACCGTTTGATATGCGAAACCATAGGCGGGCTCTAAATGACCTCCACACTCTCAGATCTCGGCCTGTGAATCCCGTTATCAATATCCAACCACCTGAATTGGCTGAAGAGGAGCGTGTATTTCCGAGGGAGACTAGAGTCATGCTAGCACAACTTCGTTCTGGATATTGTAATAGGTTAAACTCTTACTTATCCAGACTGTACCCCACCATACCAAACACATGCCCTGCATGTGGTATGTCCCCTCATGATACCATACATCTTTTCTCCCGTTCAATAGAACCTACTCATCTAACACCTACATCACTCTGGTCCAACCCTGTGGAAACTACGCGTTTCCCCGGACTTCCGTTAGAAAAGTCTGATGACAATTTAGAGTGATCGTGCCCATTAGGCAGGGCGAAGCACTGTTAACAACAACAACAACATCTGGCGGTAGTGTTGCCGACCTACCACACCGAAGGTTCAAGGTTAGAGTCCTCGGACAGGTTAAATCAAAAGTGGTTTGAAATAGTTTTTTCAAAACGGGGTTGCCCCTCGGCAGTGGTTTGGCAAACTTTCCGAGTGTACTTCTGCCATGAAGCCATGAGGCTTCTCAGCAAAAAATCATCTCCTGTGTAGATGCCGTTCGGAGTCGGCAAAAAACTGTAGGTTCAGCCAATTTGTGGGAAAAAATTCAAAGCAGCACACGGCAAATTGGAGGAGAAGCTCGGCGCAAAAATCTCGCGGCATGCATTTAATTTTTATGGACTTACATACATACGTGTATTTCCATCAGTAAGCGACTTTGTCAGTGATATCTTTAATTGAACGCAAGACCTCACAAATGGGAACTACTCCGAAAGAAAATTAATGTTCTCACGCCTGCTCCTTTCACTACGAGGCAGTGAAATAACGACCGGGGAAATAACGCCCGCGGACGTGATTTCCTTTTTGAAAGGAAGCAATGCCCGCGGACGTTATTTCCTATTAAAATGGGAAATAAAGCCCGCCATCAAAAGGAAATAAGGAACGCTTATTTCTTTTCTAGAAGGAAATAACGCCCGCAGTAGTTATTTACTTTAAAAAGGAATTAACGCCCGTCAAGAAAAGGAAATAACGACCACGGGCCTAATTTCCATTTTGAAAATTATATCAGAGGATTGTGTGCAGAAAAACTATGGATCGCGAAGCTGGTGTTGGATCGGCTAAGTGTTGTTTTTTATAAGAGCGGCCGTAGGCCAACGACACAGAAGGGGGTTCTGTGCAGAAAAACTGTGGATCGCGAAGCTGGTGTTGGATCGGCTAAGTGTTGTTTTTTATAAGAGCGGCCGTAGGCCAACGACACAGAAGGGGGTTCTGTGCAGAAAAACTGTGGATCGCGAAGCTGGTGTTGGATCGGCTAAGGGTTATTTTTTATGAGCACTGCCTAAGGCCGCCTAAAGAGAAGGTGATTCCGTACAAAAAAACTGTGGATATTGCAGTCAGACCGGCCGAAAGTTATTTTTTTGGAAAGCGGTCAAAGATCTCCCAAGCAGAGGGATCGACCCAGGCCACATATGTATATCCATACTCGTCTGTATTTCAGCGTTTTGAATCGTATGAGAAATAACGCCCGTTGCAAAAAAGAAATAACGTCCGCGGCCGTTATTTCCGCGAGCGTTATTTCACTGCACCTTTCACCACACACGTTTATTGATTAAGTAAGTAAAGGCATTGAGGAAAGTAAGCATTTGAAATTAAGTGTACGTTCTCCAATTCAAGCAAACTCTTTACATCTTAATAAAAAAAACAAGCCATTTTTTTTTTATTTTAGGTTTGAATTTGACTTAAAGCGCTGTTAAACGTTTGAAAATTAAACTTTTGTCAAACCCTTTTCAGATTATTTTTAGAGTGAGTACGAGTTCATCGGGCTTTTACGTTGCTTACACACCCTAGTAGATCGTATCGATAGTCGCTTGTTTACATCTATCGATGGAACTATCGATAGTAACAAACCTGCGTTTTTAGGGTAAAATATATTCAGTTATGGTATGATTAGTCATAGTTTTGATCGTGACGATATGGTAACACTGTTTTCAGCAGTCTACTTTAACTCAACAAGCATCAAATAATAAGAGGAGCCAACGCAAAACATCGCACGCTATCAATTAACAGGGAGGAAAATCACAACGCGGTATGAAAATTCGACTCCATAAGAATTACATTAGTCCAACTTTTCTTAAAGCGTGGTGAATTCCCTACCCGTGAATTGATAGCGTGCAATGTTTTGCGTTGGACGTTCTTATTGTTCTACGTTCTTTGTTTAACGATAACCTTTGTATTTCAAGGTGTTGATTATGTAAGTCACAGTGACACCTCTCGTCGCAGTTACTCACATTCTTTAAATGTGCAAATATCTATAATATAAATGCGGAAGTTAAGAAAGTTTGTCCCGCTTTATGTATGGATAGGTCTATCCAAGCAGCAGCGCAGTCAATCAAAAAAAAAAACTAAAAATATTAATTATAATATAGATAAATCAGTTTAAAAATAACACCGCTAAAAATAAAATAAATAAAAAACTAAAATTTACTTATGGAAAGTAAAGGACAGGACAGGAAAAGAAAGGAAAAATAAGGCAAGGAAAGGAAAAGGAAGAAAAGGGAAGGAAAGGAAAAGAAAAGGGAAGGAAATGAAAGGAAAAGAAGCAATAAAAAACAAAACAATAAAATATATTAAAAATAGAGAGTGTAAAGAGAAGTAGAAATCAAAGAAAACGAAAATATTTTAAAAGAAAGGAACGGCAAGAATGGAAGGGAAAAAAATAATTTATTTAAAACGTAATTAAGTAAACATTTTTTAAAAAGTTTTATTTTTCCTTTTGCCAATTTTTTTTAATTTAATTTTTTAATATGTTAATTAGCTCTAAAAATAAATTAAAAAATGTAATTCAATGGATTTTTGTTTTACATAACTAATAAAAAATTTCAAATAAAACAAAAATAGAAAAATCTTAATAAAGTTAAAATTTAAAAAGTAAAATTTAAACGGTAATTTAAGAATTTTATTATTTGAATTTTTTTATTATAAATACGCCTAACCATTTTTTATTTTTTATTGGAAAATATCGATTTAACACAAACTCAATAATCTCAATTCTCCCACATTGGCTACCTAATATATAAGTCGACAAAATTCTACCATTGGATTGCCTCAAGAGCGTCTTTGGGACTTTATTTAAGACTTAAAGACTTATTGGAATAGCTTTTTAAAAAAAAGCTTATCAAAAAAAAAATTTTGTGTTAAAGTAACCTGATTCCTTGGTACCCATGAAATTTCTTTCATTGAAAACGGAATGTGTACCTAAATCGTGGATCAGACATATCAATAAGAACAATTATTAAATGTTCATTAAATACACAAATTTAATAACTATGAAATAAAAGCACACGATTCAGGCTTAAGAAAGTTTATATTTAACAGGACGCTTATTCTTCCCACGATCATATCTAGACCGCCTGATATTAAATAAATATAGCCTAGAAATAAAAAGTAGCATATCATTTTTGGTTTGATAAAAATTTCTTCTAATTCTTTATTTGGTGGAAAAATTTAAATGCCACATAGTATGGGCCATTTACCTTAGTATATTCCGATATCTTTAGTGTCCATCAATACTATAACGGTATACCCTACACCCTAGTTACTGATCCCCACGTCAGGAATTTGGCAAATGTTCATATTTAACATTTACTGTGACAAATGAAGTGCACAAAATTAGAAAATTTTAAAATCGATACATATTTATGTGTGTAGTATGTATGCAAAAGTATATATACTTACTCGGTAATAATGTGATAAAGTCACGCTGCAACATCGGTTTGAGGAACGCATTTATGTGTCCATGTTGATAGTGGCACATGCGCGTGAGCAATTGCTCCACGAATTCAACCTGATCCGATTCGTTCCATTGCGAGAAGTAGGTTAAGCAGGTCTCACGTTCATTTTGAAATATTTGCGATGATTCTTTCTTACGGACGGGATCATACAGCATTGTCGATGTGAACTGTGATCATATTGTAAAAGCATACATACGATGGTGATTATTGTAGTAATTGTGTGCGTTTGTTGTACCATAATAGGTGCAGCACCGAATTGAGCAAAGATTCATTGAAAACAAAAGGTCCATGGTTTGCCATTATTAGATATCCAAAATGTTGATTGAGTATAAGGAAAAGAGAAGAAAAGAGAAAAAACAAAATTTAAAAACGGTTAAAAATTTAGAAATCGAATTAAGCAGCGGAAGTCTTTGGTTAACCATTTATTAAAAAAAAAACCCCGGCCCTCACAATTTGTTTGACCAACACTATCTCAGAATGAGTGTCAAGAACGACTTATCTAAACGAAAATTCAATACATTTTCAGCTCAGAGGGGCGTTGTTTAATCAAAGGCCGTTCTTCAACCAAATTCTGAAGAAGGGCGCTTTTTAAAAATATTTGGAAATAGGGTGCTCTTCCACTCAGACGTCGATTTCCAAGCAGCTAATATTGCTCATAGATTTAAAGAGATACATACATACATACAGCGGAGAGCAGAAATCCCAGAAAAGACACTACTGGTAATAGTATTTGTCTAACGCACCAATTGTGGCTAAGCTTCTCCCTTCGATTGATCGAACAATGGTGCTCAAATCTATAGCTGTATTCTGCAAATCTCGAAAGAGATCTCTCACACTCTGCGATATTGACCAGCTCGGGTATGGCAATGTGTATGTACATGAGAGTCTGCCTAAGGTGACGCGGGAAGTCATGTCATATGCATCTGAGCTGAGAAAGAAAAAAAAATTAACGGCGGTTTTCTCTATAAGAGGAAAAGTGTTCATCACACGTAAGCCAAACGATGAGGCGCAGCTAGTATGCACTCGCGCCGAAGTGAATTCTCTTTTGAGTGCAGCAGTAAATTAAAAATAATATTTAGCACATTTATTGTTTACTATTTATTTTCTTTTTGTTGTTCTAATGTTTTCGCTACACTCTTATATTTTCGTTCCTCCCGCTTATTTTGCTTTTAGTATTTCTGTTTTTCTACAACTTTTCTTTTTGATTTACTTGCCTATCTCACTTTACAATATGCACGTTTATTTTGGTATGAATGTACGTCTGTTTGTTTGGTATCAAAGCGCAGTATCTACGTTATTGTTTTGAGCTCTTTCAGCTTTTGTTCCAGGGCATACAACAGCACACATAACATGATACGTATATTAGGTAAACAAAGAGATGGGTTAAAAATATGCCACATTAACGCTCAAAGCTTACCAAATAAAATAGACGAATTAAGATATATCTTTGAATCGTCCCATATTGATTTTGTTTGTGTATCAGAAACTTGGCTTTCTACGTGCCATAGTGATGCTTTGCTGAACGTCCACGGGTATACGCTGATGCGTGCAGACAGAGCTGGCCATGGCGGTGGAGTAGCGATGTTTGTAAAAAAGGGTTTATAGTGTAAAGTTAAATGTTCGTCGGATCCCTCTAGCTTGATCGATCTTCGTTGAAATATACTCGAAACTGACAAAAATTCGTATAGGCTGCGTGTACAGGCCGAACAAATACATTGATTTTGACAGTTTCATTGATTCTATTGAGGACCTTAGCCTGACCTATAACAATGTTGTGATAGTTGGTGATTTCAACAGTGACCTGCTTACTGAAAACAAATTATCCTTGGCCATGCAAACGCTTGCTCTTTTCCCAGTAAATACCTTATCTCCTACGCATTTTACACACACAAGTAGCACTCTTTTGGACGTGTTCTTCGTGAATTACGATATACAGTTTTTATTTACACCGGATTCTTATTCGTATCGTGATTTTGTGCATATAAATTATGAGCTACTCGAAGCAGATGTAGATGGCATACTATGGGAGTCGGTTTATAGCTTGCCCTGCGCCAATGACCAAATAACTTTTCTACAAAATAACAATTCTTCTCTTTTCGAAAAACACGTGCGTAACATATGAGTATCGTTTTGGTACTGCTATAGGGTGTAATAAAACATGGAAATACATTCGTGATATTGGCATTGGTCATAAGAGTAATGGTATCGATGTCAACATAAATCTAAACGAGCTAAATGAAAAATTTGTTAGTCGTCTAGCTGTGACACAAACATATGTTGTGAAAGATATAGCCAATGTATGTATGGTACAATTCCTGGATTTTCTTTCTCGAACGTTGATGATTTTGCAGTTGTTAAGTCTGTCCTTAGTATCAAGTCTAATGCTACCGGCCTAGATGGTATACACCCAAAATTTTTAAAATGATTACTCCCTAAAATCTTACCGTACGTTACCTTTGCCTTAAACACTATCTTGACCACGTCCACATTCCCTCATTGGTCGAAGATGGCTAAGGTAATTCCAATTAAAAAACCCAACGGGGAATATAGGCCCATCGCAATATTGCCTTTTTTATCTAAGGTCCTCGAACGTATCATGTATGTCCAAATAAACTAATTTTTAAGTAGTAACTCGTTGTTAAATAGAATCCAATCTGGCTTTAGAGCCAACCGAAGCTGTACTACTGCTTTAATCAAGGTATCGGACGATATAAGGCTAAACATTAACAACAACCTTATTACCTTTTTAACGCTTTTGCATCATTCGAAAGCCTTTGACACTGTTAACCATAACATTCTCATCATGAAGCTCAAAAACCTTTTCAACTTTTCATCGCCATCGTTACGTCTGCTACTTTCTTACCTCAGCGATAGGTCACAAGCTGTTTGCGCCGGCAATATTATGTCTAATTATTTATCGACAAGCAAGGGTGTTCCTCAAGGCTCGATTCTTGGTCCACTGTTGTTTGTGTTATACATCAATGACCTTCAAAGTGCGTTAAACTACTGTGATATTCATATTTATGCGGTCGATGTTCAATTATATGTTAGTTGTCCCATTGTATCTGTCAATAACTGTATTTGAAATATCAATACCGACCTAGAAAACGTAAACAAGTGGGCGTGTGATAATGGGCTATTCCTAAATCCCAGCAAATCGCAGTGCATCGTAATTTATAAGAAGTCCCTAGCAATTGATGACTTCGATGAGCTAAAACTAAACAACTCGGTTATAAAATATGTGAGCACTGTTAAAAATCTAGGAGTAATTTTCAACACAACTTTAACTTGGAATAACCACATATATGTTGTCATAGGAAAGGTCTACGGAATGTTTCGCTCTCTATGGACGATTCAGTACTTTACTCCAGTGAAAGTTCGATTGCTTCTAGCTAAAACATTTTTACTACCAACCCTTCTTTATGGTTGTGAGGTATATGCCAGTTGTTACAGTGTGTGCCGTAGCAAGCTTAATGTCCTATACAACAACATTGCACGATATGTGTATGGTGTTAAACGTCGTGAACACATATCTGTTTTTGCCAAACAATTATCCTCTGTAAGCTTTGACAATTTACTCAAGATCAAATGCCTAACACTTCTTCACAAGGTCATAGTAACACAAGAACCCGAATACCTTAAGGAACGCCTTCAATTTACTAGATCGCCTCGTTTGTTGAACCTAGTTAATATGAAGTATTGCAACTTAATAACTGAACGCCAGCTCTTCGTTTTTGCTGTTCGCCTTTGGAATTCTTTGCCTGAAAAGCTTAAAATAATAAAAAATTCACTGCTCTTCAAAACCGAACTGCTACATCAGTTTGCCTAATAAGTCGTGCATACGGTCCTTTCGCTTAACTTTCACTTCTTCCAGCTTTTCCCTATTCCAAAACTTTTCCTCTCTGAATCTCTAACCACCTTTACAAAAAATCAATGTTATAGTTAAGTTTTCCAATGTAATTAAGCTAAGTTCCGTTTAATTTAATTTAATTTAATTTAAGCTCAAACACTATAAAGTAACCTAAGGTTGTGTGTTTGTTAATAATAATAAAATTAAAAAAATTAAAATATAGGAATAAGCAATGTAACTGTATATTTACCAGATAATTTCCAGATAGTTTATCAGTTAAACAGCATTGGCCTCGGGATAGAATTACCCTATATACTTCATGTACATGTGAATTAATCAAGTACAATATCAAATAACCAAACTGAAGTATACAAGAGATTTCTTTGATATTTTTCCAGGTATTTCACCAGAAAAATTCCTGTAAATTAAAGGCTGAATCTTCGATAATTTCCATGAAAATTTACTTGTATTTTCCTTGATAGTTACTTATAATATACGTCAAAATATAGTTACAAATACCGGTAGTTTACTTCAATTTTACAGAGAACTATTGGTAACTTAAGTGAATAAATACAGGTATATTATTTAGCAGCTTACGTGTAAACTTGTCTTTAAATACTTGTAGTTTTTTCTGGTATTCTCCTCAATAGTTACTTTATAATTTGCTGGTAAATACTCAGTATATCGCAGCGAAAAGTACCAATATTACTTTTTATTAAAGGAAGAAAGTTTAAACATACAGTAAAATTCCGAATCTTAAAGTCTAATATAAATGTTGATTGGCTCTCTAGTGAGTTTTTCAAATGTTTTGAGCTCTATTTAATGATTGATTGCCATTACTTAAAATTTTCAATCATTATTTTCCAATTAATTAAAAAATAATCAAAAATAATGGAAAGTAATCAAAAAAATATGCATTATTAAAATTTTTTTTAATATCCGAAAAAAATCATCTTTTCTTTTATTTTTTTTTAATAGTAATCAATAATTAGAATTTGCTTTTTCTTGAAAAAAATTTAAATAATTATCTCTACATATAATAAAATTGTAAAAGGTCGTTGTCTGTACATTGCAGATATTTAAGAAAAATCGATAGCAGGGATCATTATTTAGCCAATAGAAGCCAAATCAAATGCTTTTAAATGGAATTGAATGGAACTTTTACATTACCGTTTACCACTTATCAAATTTGAAGTATGTCGTGTGGGGTCCAGCTTGGGCATTGTGAATACATGCAAGTGGCGAATGTGTGACAGAAGCATTCACAATAGATAACAGCTGTGATCACCTGATTTGCAGTTGCTTTTTGCACAGAGTTGCATTTGGTAGTACGCAAAATTTATTTAATTCGTACATCAAAATTTATAAATTATATTTAATTCACGGCACAAATGTAAATATGGTTAACTTAGAAAATACCAGTTCTTCAGGAACATTACCAGCTTACACATTAGTAAGAAAAACCTGAGTTTTAGCAAAGTAAGCTTCCGGTGTTCAGCATATCGGTTGTGGCACGTGCAGTGTGTGCTGTTGCACCGTCTTGTTGGAACCACATGTTTTCCAATCCCAATTCATCAAGTTGCGGCAAAAAGAACTCGTTGATCATTGCTCTGTAGCGCTCACCATTCACAGTAACCGTTTGGCCCCGACCGATTATTGGTCAAATAAATAGTAAGCAATATTCCGCGTTTTGGAGCAGTGTAGCGTAACATTGTTTATTAACGTGTATTTCGCATGTGTTTACTACACAAATGTCAAAACAGAACTGACTTTAGGGGCCAATCGCAAAATGTATAGCATTTTCTGATAGGAGGATTACTTTTGCGCCGCCTCATTCGGATATGCATATTTACAATTCTCATAATTCTGCCATTAGTAATCTGCACTCTCGGTTGCGTGATAATGATCGCATTTTAGTTCTTGGCGATTTTCATATACCTTTTGTTGGTTGGATCAGCATAAGTGATTCTAACTCCCACTACACATCATAATTTTATCTATTACTTGTTAGACATATTTCTTGTGCAGATCAACAATGTACCCAACTGTAAGAACAAGATCCTTGATGACTTTGTGGGTGCTGCTCTTAATCAAATTTGTCCTTTATCTCTTTCTGAAGATCCTCTACATCCGACGATCGAGATAACATTAGATATACTTTAGCCGCTGGGGCTAAGCTCACCGGTAGGTAAACATCGATCCCGTTCGTGTTGTTTCCGCAAAGCGGATTTCATTAAGCTCAATAAGTTGCTTGCTGCCTACGACTGGTCGAACCTTTATGCTAGTAAAGATATCGAGTCTGCAACCTTCGATGGAAGGTTCTAACTGCATCCTCACTCCTGTTTTGGATCAAAATACTGTTCTTCAAATCCTTTTTGCATTGAAACCCACTTATTCCCCAGGCTTTGACGGTGTTCCGAGCTGCGTACTGAAGTACTGTGCTGTAAATTTATCTGAGCCAATCTTAAAATTTTTTAAGCTAACTCTTGAATCTTCGGAATTTCCAACAATTTGGAAGCAATCGTTTATTTTACCAATTCATAAAAAAGGTAGTAGGTCGAATATTGAGAACTACAGGAACATTGCTAAGCTTTCAGCTATTCCTAAAACCCTTGAGTAAATAATCACACACCAACTTCAATATCTTTGTACCTCTGTAATATCACCTTGTCAGCATGGTTTCGTGCGTCAAAGGTCAACCACCACCCACTTACTTGAGTTCACCTCACTTGTTATGGATGAATTTTTAGTTCGTGAACAAACTGATGTGATCTACATGGATTTCAGCAAAGCCTTCGACTCTGTCAACCATGAACTTTTAATTCATAAGCTTGACTTACTAGGTTTACCGAAGCACTTATTAATATGGATTTAAAACTATCTTGTAAACAGGACTCAGTAGGTTTTGTTTAAAAACACAGTTTCTAAGTCGATAGAAGTAACCTCTGGTGTGCCCCAGGGTAGTGACTTGGGTCCTTTACTTTTTACCCTGCTCATCAATGACTTACCTCAACTTATCTCTCATTCCCGAACTCTTATGTGCGGATGTCGTGAAAATCTGTTTCTTTTTTTCACCATCGGAACTATCTAGTTGGGATCTTCTACAGGCCGACTTGGACTGATTTCTGGGATGGTGCGCAATCAATTTATAATTTTAAGCTGCTTTAAATGCAAGCTTATGGCTTTCCACCGAGAGATCCCTGTCTTGGCTTCTTATTCACTAAATGGCACCCGCTTGGAACATATATCCACTATGATTGATCTGGGTGTTCTTTTTGATATTTTTTTTAATTTGCACATTTCCTCGACCGCAGATAAAGCCATGGGTGTGATTGGGTTTGTCAAACGGTGGGCTAAGGAATTTGATGATCCGTATCTCCGTTCCTGCCAGGACCTCCAGGCACTATGTTACGTTTCAGTTACCTATTTGTCGTCAAAACTTCACCAAAAACAGTCCTGTTGTTGTTGTTGTTGTGGTAGCGACAAAAACACTCCCCGAAGGTGTTGGGGAGTGTTGTCGAATTAACAGTCCTTGGCCGGATTTGAACCCGGTACGCTCCGGTACTCCCTTGCGGTACTGCCCGACTGTCGTGGTGGCGATTTATGACCAGTGAAACCTTCTAGGTCATGTCATCCCTAATTCCGTAAGGAAGGAGAATATGGGTAATGAGAGGTGAGAGGCAGAATATCCGTAACCAAACATCGAGTTGCAGGTTACCTTTATGCATATTAGTCGCCTCTTACGACCGGTATGCCTACCTCGGGCATATGCTAACCCCCTAACACGCAGGGGTACTAGCACTTATGTCGTCCCCCGCAGCAGAGCTCAATGACGCGGTAAATGCAGTCCTACAGGCACAAGCTCCACCTGTTGCCGACGAGGAACGCGAACTGCCCAGGGAGAAAAGAGTCACGCTGGCCCAACTTCGTTCTGGATACTGTAACAGACTAAACTCTTACCTATCCAGACTGAACCCTGACATGCCAAATGTCTGCCCGGCATGAGGCGTGTCTCCCCACGATACTAACCATCTGTTCATCTGCTCAACTGAGCCCACTCTTCTAACACCAATTTCACTCTGGTCCACCCCTGTTGAAGCCGCGAGGTTTCTTGGACTTCCGTTAGAAGAGTCTGATGACAATGTTGGATAGGGGGTGACATCCTAGGCGGGTTAAGTAGTCGCTACAACAACAACAACAACGCGGTAAATCCCCTGATACTCTTCAAAGTTGCCCGAGGTTAGATGTGCCTCCAAAATATATATATAGACTCTGCTGTGCACCTCCTGGCTGCCAGCATAGTACAAATGCACGGTGTCGCCTCCTGGACTAAGGGGCGGCATCTCTTAGTTTATATTTTGAATATTCCTGTATAAAAAGTAACGTAGATCATGCATCTTTTATCATAGAAAGTAATGCATCTTTTCATTTATATAAATAATAATAATAATAAAGTAATATAAGAAGTAATGTATACATATTTTGTCGCTTCAGTTTGTTTACTTTTCCTATGACATCGCTGTAGAAAAATGCTTGCATGTTTTCATGTATAGTCTATAGGGGATATACATTAGTTTATGCATTCTTAAACATTACCATTTCCCACTGGGGTGCGTACATACGTACATATGTACATATATACATAAAAATAGAAGACATGAGTGATAACCTCAAGGACACTATTAAATATAAACAGTTAAACGCTAATAAAAAGTTCACAGCAATCAACAGTTTCGCTGCATAGATATACAACAACAAAAACTTCAATGCAAACACGTTATTGACTCAAACGGCTTCAAATTCTCAGACCGCATCGCATGTGCACTTACTTAAAACTTATGGCCGAATAAGCCTAGACTTAAACTTAACTTGACTTAAAAACCTTAAATCTAACATGTGAGCAGCACGTGTACGTAGTTATCCAGAAAATAACTTAGAAACTTGACAAACTACTGATTTTTGGTTTTCAAGTTAAGTTTCTAAGTTCAAAGAGAGCCGTGCAAGAACAGTCCTACCATATAACTTTTTTTAATATTTTTGATAAAATTCCTTCATATATTGTATAGCATAATACATTTTTGGATGAAGGAAATTTATATTGCAATAAGAAAGCAATACGTAAAAAAAAAGTTTCAAAAACGATGACATTCTTTCTGAAATGATTTTTTTTTGTAATTTTGCTTAAGCCATAATGAATGATGAGCAGCTCATATCCCTCGTAGAACCGAATAGGGTATTCTACGACAGATATTCCAATGGATACAAAATCCCTGGAAATCTTACACGATTTGTATATATTAATTAACTTTAAAAACATCGTGCACAATTTTATTTATATTTTTGTGTTCATTTTTACAATATCAATTGACAAATTTAATTCAAAAATGTCACAAGTGAAAAATAAAACAAACATAAATTAACTATATGACACGTTGAATAATTGGCTCTCAGCTCTTTTGTAAACTAAGTCAAGTCAAGTTATTCTAAGTCTAGGCTAATTCGGCCATTAGAATACCTTGACTTGACTTAAGTTTACAAAAAAAATTTAGAGTCAATTATTCAACTTGTCATCTCTTTGAAATATTTTTTATTTGACGTATTACTTTCTAACAGCCCAACCTAATATAACCGCACAGCGTTTTTTATCGCACGAAAATAAACGACTTTTTCGGCTCTAACCCAAATAAAATTGCATGCGTGAGTAGCTCTCACATATACACAACCGAAGTGCCAGCTGAGCGTAAATGTCAAATGAATATGTCAAGCAAAACAATAATTGGAAATTGAATTAGGTTTTTACGCTGTGCGGTTAGTTTACTTTAGTTGCTCTCATACAATTTGTATGTGCATGAGACATTTTTGACCGAAAATTGCGGGAGTGCGTTTATATAAAGTTGGGGTTTGATTGCCATATAAATTTCATTCATCCAAAAATTTAGTATGCTATACAATATATGAAAGAATTTTATTAAAAATATTGAAAAAAGTTATATGATAGCACAGTTCTCCCACGTCTCTCTTTGAACTTAGAAACATAACTTGGAAATCAAAAATCTGTAGTTTTCCAAGTTTCTAAGTTAAGTTATTTTCTGGGTAACTACGTACACGTGCTGTTTATTTGTTAGATATAGGGTTTTCAAGTCAAGTTAAGTCTAAGTCTAGGCTAATTCGGCCATTAAACTGGCATAGGCTAATGAAGGGGTTTCTCAAAACATTTTTTAGGTTGACGACACATTATAAGCGTTAGGGGTTTAGAATATGCCCGAGGTAGGCATACCGGTCGTAAGAGGCGACTAATATGCACAAAGGTAATGACGCGCAAATCGATGGTTAATCTACGGATATGATGCCCCTCACCTCTCATTACCCACCTTATCCTTCCTTAAGGAAGGAGGGGTGACATGACCTAGAAGGTTCCACTGGTCTTAAATCGCTACCACGACAGTCGGGCAGTACCGCAAGGGAGTACCGGAGCGGACCGGGTTCAAATCCGGCCAAGGACTGTTAATTAGACAACGCTCCCGAAAACCTTCGGGGAGTGTTTTTGTCGTTACCAGAACAACAACAACAACAAGAACAGTAGTACATATCATGCCTCTATGTGCTGCACTAAATCTACAACATTTATACTAAAATGGGAAAATCGATTCTAAGCGTCAGTCAAACCGCATTCAAGGCAATCTTGAAGGAATAATGAATGACAAAACATTACACCCCTAAGATATGAAAAAATACTTTTTTAGGGTTACAGCTCAGCCTATTATAAAGCAATCATAGGTTTCTATAAAAGTAAAGTAAGAATAAGAAAAATAAAATAAAATTACCATTCCAGGTTAAGGGGTTAAAATATGTCCGAGGTAGGTATATCTTCCCGATACTGACTGATATATAACCTGTTGAATGTGTTAAATTCGACTTTGATTTGTTTATGTTTGTTTCAATGGTAGCTTTTGGGATTCCCTTTAGATTTTCAACACAAGTTATATGATTTTTCAAAGTTTATTTCTTCTTTAAATTGCCCTCTAAACGAGTTTGGCCCTCCAACATGGCTTGCCAACTGGCGCTAATTGGAAACACCACGTGATCCACTTGGTACTTCCATCGGAGTGGCGGCCTCCCTATATATTTTGAATTTCCGCTTTTGGATTATTGATCCTGACGCCAAGACGCGTCTTTTGATACCCCAATCGACAATTTTTGATGAAAATTAGTCATTGAACCGTCTTCTAGAATGGTACCGCGGATTCTTATTACCGGCCCCGAAACGCGTCTTCTGATACCCATATAGCCCCTTTTGGATGAATATTAGCACTCGGTGGCGGTTGTTGTTGTTAACAGTGCTTCGCCTTGCCCAATGGGCTCGATCACTCTAAATTGTCATCAGGCTCTTCTAACGGAAGACCGAGGAAACGCGCAGTTTCCACAGGGTTGGACCAGAGTGATGCAGGTGTTAGAAGAGTGGGTTCAACTGAACAGGAGAAGAGATGCATGGTATCATGAGGGGTCATACCACATGCAGGGCATGTATTTGGTATGTTGGGGTTCAGTCTGGATAAGTAAGAGTTTAACCTGTTACAATAACCAGAACGATGTTGTGCCAGTATGACTCTAGTCTCC
Source organism: Merzomyia westermanni (assembly GCA_949987695.1). Lineage (NCBI taxonomy): Eukaryota > Metazoa > Arthropoda > Insecta > Diptera > Tephritidae > Merzomyia > Merzomyia westermanni. Next base: position 42,162,045 of record OX465288.1, on the reverse strand, counting down.
CTCGGAAGTACACGTTCCTCCTCAGCCAATTCAGGTGGTTGAGTATTAATAACGGGATTCACAGGCCGAGATCTGAGAGATCTATCTACCGACTCGGTGTGGAGGTCATTTAGAGCCCGTCTATGGTTCCGCAGATCAAACGGCAAAGAGATATGATGCCGGATCTCATCGTAATGCTTACGGAGATGTCTCCTTATGTCTCGGGGGGGCGGTGCTACATCCAAAAGATGTCGGTTTGGATGACTAGGTTTATGACAGTTCAGAAGGAACTGTCTACTCAAGAGTTCCGCGTGCTCTTGAACATTGAGAAATTTTGCCTCTTGATGGATGGAGGTGAGACTCAGATGACATAAGCAGACATCCCGTATCAGACATGCCGTAGCATTGCAATTTCCTCCAATTGGTGTCAGTAAGATTGGGCCACCATATGGGCGCAGCATAGTCAATAGCCTTATACATATGTAGCAAGCAATGTTTCTCTCTTTCCCAAGTACTGCCGGCCAGTGACTTGAGGATCTTTTTGCGGTTCTGTACCTTTGAAGCTACTCGGTGGAGGTCGTGAACAATTACCGTCCGTTTCTAGGGTACCATAATAAAGCTGGCTGGCTTGGACTTCAATTTAATTTGGTAATTGTTTCCTTTAGCAGACAACTGCTAAAGCACGTCTAAAAATATCGGAAGAGGTATCAAACAACGCGTTTTGAGTTCGGTATCAATAATCCGAAAGTGGAGTTTCGGTAATTCTGGTAATTGTTTCCTTTAGGAGACAACTGCTAAAACACGTCCGTAAATATCGGGAGAGGTATCAAACAACGCGTTTTGATCTGTGTATTACTAATCCAAAAACCGATTTTCAATTTTTTGTTTCAAAAAACCCAAAAATGACCCAGGTCCGATTCCAAAGAGGGGGCTTGATCCAAGGTATTTATGTGCAGAACACTTTTGCACTTTTCGGTACACCCTAATCTGTGATTACAACAACCACATGAAAATGACAGAAAATTTTCAACTTTGATTGCAAATATCTCTTCACGGAAACAAAAACTCGAAAATCCGCTTCCGGATTGTTACCAGGTGTTTTAGCAGTTGCCTCCTACAGGAAACAATTACCTATCATTTTAGGGTTCGGCAAAAAATTATAAAGGTTATTTACATGTTGAAGTAAATTATCCTACTTACTGCTTGTGAATTAGAGTTGGTTTCATCCATAATTTTGTCAGTCTCCATTTTAATCATTTTCTGTTTCCAAAATTTTCTTCAAGATTTTGTTTTGGTGAATATCTATTGTTTATTTTTTTATTTATAAGCAAAACACACGCGCACACACACAGTCGTAAAAGTTATGCCCCTCTTGCTCTTTATTAAATCCACAAGCATTAACAGGCAACGGGTTACAACGAGGACAGATAATCCAATTCCTTCGATCACAGTGAAAATCCATCCGTTCTCAAAATCCAAATTTAAAAAAGTTTCACAAATTACAAACTTGCGCACACTTTATACACACAATCTGTTTGTCTCCCTCCTATTTCCGAACAAAACGTATCGCATTGCACATATTGATGTTACTTGTGCGCTCATTCTTAAAGTTCTGAATTATACGTTGGTGAGCAATACTGTGTATTCGGTCGATTCCTTTGTTGCTTGCTGCTGTGATGAGAAAAAACACGTCTAAAAGTTTCAGATAACACGCTTTCTCGTTTACGCAAAGATACAGCTTTTGCTCAGACCGCCATCATATTGCAATAGCGTTTTCTGCTTGCTCTTTCACACTTCAACAATTGCAAGTCATTTAAAAAAAAAAAATCCGTGGAAACTTTACATTTTATGGTTCCAATGCACAATGAATAAAGAAAAATCGCACAATTCTATTAATATAATTTGTTTAAATTTCCTCATCAACGTGACAGTATAGAAATAGTAATTTGTTCATAGATTGAAGATTATTTGCTTGAAATTCCTCACAAACCAACAGAGCACAAGCAGAGAATGTACGGAAAAACGGCACGACTGAAAAATTACCAAATACAAACACAGCCAACTTCACGTTGAATAATGTATTCACAATGATACAATTAACCTTTAATACCAATAATCATGAAAGTAAAGGACTGAAGGTCCTTGGGAGTTAAAAAAATTAAAGGGCCAACTCGCCCTGGAAATGAAAGAGCATGCGCGCTGGACTCCCCTTTATAGGCTGTTGCTCTGCTACCCGTAACCATCGGCGATCGGCTGAGGCCCTTGCTTCCCACGGTAGGCATGCATTGCTGGCCATTGCATTGATTTCATAATCAGTTGAAATGCAAATATGCTAACGATTATGCTGACGCTGAATTGCACTTGTTGCGCAAGTGTTAGCCCGTGGTACTAACTGTGCATTTGATTTCCCATAGGTGTTCAATTGCGTAGCATGGTGAAATACAATTGACCCTGAATTGAGGTGTAGGGTTTCAGCGTTCGTCACCGTTATGATCTGCTGACTTGGCGGCACGTGTATCGGTAGACTGTGGGAATGTTGCATTCTGAGTGCCGCGCAGTGTCTTAACTCCTCTCCCTTCAAAGATCTGCGTCCCGCAGATTTGGCGTTAGAGGTTTGGCTTCAGCCTGCCGACCTCGGAAGCTCCTGTTTAGCAATGATATGTTTAGTTGAGGAATTTGGACTCCTGACGTTATCTTCCTCCAGATTATCCAGATAAGTATTACTACCAGTATGAAAATTTAAATTTCGGAAGTGATAAGTAGATTCGTTTTTCTGCCAAGAAACCTCAACAGCTGGATGTTGCCTGTGGTCATTTCATGGACATGGTTGATATCAACAGCCAACGTTCTGTTTCTGATTTTGGTGAGTACAGGTGGTAATAGCTGTACTTCTGAGCTACTCGTGCTCCAGTAGGTTTGGTTGTTGATAACGACTGACTCGTTGTTCATCTGTAATACGAAAGAGCCAAGGAATTGATTAGAGATTTTACCTGACCCTATCGTTCCACTAAAATTGTATAGGTAGATCGTGTCCTCTTTAATCACTTCTATTGTGGATTCTTTGCAGGAAACGTAACGACAACTGGCTTCTCCACCTTTTATGAGTCGTGGCAAGCAATCTTCTTCAGCCAACGGATCAAGGGATTTTTCTTCGCAAATCAAGGCTGATGTTAGGTGTAGGCAATTTCCTTTGATACCGTATGTCTCCTTTTGGTTTACCAGTATAGTTGAATAATTTAGTTCTACTCTATTTCCGTTTTGGATAACGGGCCACGCAATCAGGTGGTTGTACCTTGTTTCTTTCACCTTTGGCATTGCCAACACGTAGATCAGGAGGGAGCCATTGGTGAATACTGAAGGCTTGCTGTATTCGATGGCCTCGATGACGTTGATATATGGAAGGACCTCAATCTCACTGATAAGTCGGTTAACTTCCTCCTTGCTTAAGAGATTTGTGTTAACCACGCCAGCCTTAGCCATTTGGCAAGCGCGGACGAGCTCGTAAACATCTTCCTTGAAGATCATGACCTTTCCCTGAATTTCTCGTGTGATCTGTTCCCGCCTGGTGTATCCTTTAACATCGTTAGTCACAGACACTGCCGTGGTGATGGCCTGTAACAGCTCGTTAGTTTTCTTGAATATTTCACAATTTACCTGGTATTGTTGGTCATTATTACCAATAAGGATGTCCTGTGTTTTAAGGACACTATCCCAGTCGGTTGCATCAGGCGAGCCGGCAATCCATTTCCATGCCGAGCCGATCCAGTTGATTGAGCGTTTCGATCTGGAGGTTTCGGGGCCTTTGAGCTCTCTCAGGTGCGCCTTTATTTTCGCCAGATGGTAATTTAGCATATCTGTAGTCGAATCTGTTATGGTATCGCAACACAAATGGAGCAGTAAGGAAGGCGGTCGGCACGATATGAGGTCGCACTGTGGCTAGTCATTGTCGGCTGGGGTGGGTTCTTGCCAACCTTACCGTCCTGCGCCATAAACAGAAAAAAAGGTCAAATCGTGCCTTTAAACGCGGGGAAAATTGCAAAACCGCGCAAAACAACTTTTAAAACAACATCCGGTTAAAGCACCGGATGCCACGGACAGACCGTTGACATTCAAATTTAAATAATCAAAATAACCGAAAATCAAATTAAAATTCAAAAGGAACGAAAAATTTAAACTACAAACCAAAATTTAAAAATAACCGATACAAAAAGGAACGAACTAGTAACGGAAATCAAAAGTAAAAACCGAAAATCTTAAACAAAAAAGAACCGAACCGGAACCGACCGGTTACCACATCTGGAAAAAAAAAGCTGAAAATAAAATTTAATAAACGTAAAGGGCCGAACATATAAGGGGGCGCCGCGGGTGTTGTTGCGACGCCCGGTGCTTGGCCCACCCTCATCCATGGCCATCGACGCACCTGGTTTCGATGGCCCCTTACCTAACCTCCTATACGCCTTCTAAATAAAAGTGGACGTCAGCATTCCCATTTGTATAACAATTTTATTTAAAATTCATTTACAACTAATTAAATCGACTTACGCTAGCATAACTATTTTATAGCAAACGCCAAAAAGAAAAAAATTAATTTGGTTGTACCGAGTTTTCTCTAAAAAAAAATTGGTTTTTGGTCTTATTAGATAGTTATGTTATTCATTTTATTTTATTTTATTTTGTCTGGGTTTGGCCGGTTTTACTTTTTTTTTTTTGATTAGATATATTAAGTTAGGGTTTTCAAATTTTATTTTATTTTTAAGTCACATATTATTATTATTATGTTCATTTATTTTAATAAATAAATTTTTGTTTAAGTTTTTATTTATAACCGCTTTATGAAATTATAGATCTACGCTTATACCAATATTATTTCCCTATTATATCATTGAGAATTACTTCTAGGCTACAATTTTTGTATCAATATTGATGTATTTAGAAGTTTAATTGGAATCGAAGGGACATTATATCTTAAAATTTAAAAATTTTTTTTTTTTTTCGCCCATACTTTGTCTTAACTTTCTAAAAGTGTAACTAAATTTAATAAATGACCCTAACGGTCCACGGACTACAATTTAAATGGAAATCGATATTAAAATTATTCCATATCATATAGTTTTTAATTCTTTTGCTAATTTTCAATGTAAATGGAAAACTGATGGTTTAAAAAAAAACCAATAGCTATAAATTTAATTATATTTATAAATAAAAAAGGGCAGTAAAGCAGTTGAAATTTAATTTACTTGTTTAAACCTTTTTGTATTGTTTTTCATGTATACGTATGCTAATCTAAAAAAAAGTTGTACATTAAACACTTATTAGTAAACGCTCAAATAGCAATAAAGAATTTTGCATTATAAGCAAACATTTTTGTTTTCGTAAAATCGCAGCAAAAGTATTAAGTAACTCACATTCTTGTAATTTTAAAGAATTGAAGTACTTGATAATTTGGCCATTTAAATACTAGATTTTATAATAAAGAAAACAAACACTTACACGCATTGCTCTAATATGAGGTCAAATTTTTTTTTTTTTAGAGGAATGCGTCAAAGTAAATCAATTTTCATTTCACATAAAAATTTTTTTTTTTGAATACTAAGGCCTGGGGTTTTATGCGTTCTTCAAGCTCAGTTTAAACTAAGTTAGCTTAAGCTAAATTTAGTTTGTTTAATTTAATTCTATATTATTTGCAAAAAAACAAAACTTACTACATCAGGTTGATCTCACCCATTGTTGCAGTAGGCTGTTGGTCGGGCGCTACTGTTGTTGTTGTAGGTAATAGTGCAGCGGGCCTACATTACGGCGGCCCCTGCTGTTGTCACTGCTGGTTACTGTTGTTGTTGCCACTGCTGCTGAGGCTGGTGCGGCGGGCCTATATTACGGCAGCCCTCGCTAATGTTACTGCTGGTTACTGTTGTTACCGGTGTTGTTACTGTTGTTGTTGTCGGTGGTGCGACGGGCTTATAATAGGACGGCCCTCGCTGTTGTCACTGCTGGTTATGTTGTTGTCGCTGATGCTAGTGCGGCGGGCCTATGTCATGGCGGCCCTCGCTGATGTTGCTGCTGGTTACTGTTGTTACCGGTGTTGTTACTAGTTGTTACTGTTGTTGTTGTCGGTGGTTTACTGCGGTGGGCCTATAATACGTCGGCCCCCGCTAATTTCACTGCTGGTTGTGTTGTTACCGGTTTTGTTGCTGCTAGTCTTGTCTTGCCGGTCTTGTTACCGGTATATTTGTTACCGGTTTTGTTGCTGCTAGTCTTGTCTTGCCGGTCTTGTTACCGGTATAGTTGTTACCGGTTGTGGTTGGCGGGTTTGTTGCGGCCGGGTTTTATTTGGCTTTTACCTTTACTCGTGTATATTATTACGAAAATGTTACGTTCAAAATCGTTCAAAATTTGCACTCAACTGGCAAATTTTTTTACTAAAACAAATTAATTTGATTTGTTGGCTTTTGATAAAATGAAAATTTTCTTCCGCCGCACCCTAGACGTATAAAAGTACTTGCGCTTTTAATTTCGAATGGTTTTTCAAGAAAAAAATCACTTAATTTTTTTCTAAATCGCGCACAATCAAATATTTATGGCACACTTTGATTTTTTTGTTCAAGCCAATAATGTTTTTCAAAAAAAACATCACTTAATTTTTTTTTGTTTTTTCTAAATCACGCACGATCAAGAAATTTTTTTTCTTTTTTCATAAATTAAGTTTAGTTTTCAAAAGGACGAATTATGCAAACTTGGTGTTTGTGTGTATTTGATTAGTTAGGCCATAGCAACACTTTGAATTTATTCACTTTGCGCAAATTAAAATTTTAAAACGTAACCGCACATGACCACTCCCGTCAAAATTTATTATCTTTTTGAATTGGTCGAATGCCGGTGACGCCGCTATGCCTGAAAATTGTCAAGCAACGGCGACTGCGCAATGGAAAAGTTCCGCTACCCAGTCTGAGGTGGCGTGATTGTTGCCACTGGGGTTGGTGGTTGCCATCAGGGCTCGGACTTTTACTTTTATTTTAAATACCTTTTCACTACTACCGGTCTTCGTAAAAGTACAGCACGCATTTCAAAACAAAAAAAAAAGGATAATATATATTATTGAAACTAACGTTGAAGATATGACTTTGCTTTTTTTTTTTATAGTTGATTTAATGAGCATCGCACTGCAGGAATTACTTAAAACTCAAAGTACTGAAATTACGCTTTTATGTGAGACATAAATGAGAATGATTTTAGTACTCTTAGCTTTGCTACTATTTCACACTAATTTTATTAAAGGTAAACAATTTTTTTTTTCTATGGAACAAAATAAATTGCAAAAATATTTGTACTGTTGAATGACTTCATAGACGAGTTTATAATTAGGAAAAGCATCACTTATCAAAATAAATCAGAGTTTGGGACTATTCTAAGGGAGCATAAAGCGTAGTAGTATTGGGTAAAGTGCAGTAGGTATTAAAATTACTGCAATTTTGATCAAGTCCGAACCCTGAAGGCACGCTTTCGTTGGCGCGCAAAATAAGAAGGTTCTAGACTATGCGCTTGGTGTGTTCCCTTGGTGACCTGTGGAACCCCACGTTACTGAGTTTGGAGTAGGAGACACATGGAGCTCCCCATCCGACCTAGCCATTGACAATACTATTCCGATCTACTGGTTTCGTTAATAAAGCACATAGCAGCAAATCACTGCCGCTTTAAACTCATTCAGGTCTAATTATACCATACTTTACAAGTTGACTAATAATGTATTGCCATTTGCTGCTAAAATGTATTCTGGCAATATACCTAGTTTTACCCGCATTCGGTTAAAATTTAGATGTCAGCTGTGTTAAAGTCAGGGATCAGGACGGGATTCCATGTGTCTCCCACCCTGGACAATTTGGCACTTTTGGAGGCGTATCTTTCGCTTTGGGTGTTTTTGGTAATGTATGGGTTTTTGTTTTCGAGATATTGCATTACAAAAACGGCATTGTTTATTCCGTGCATACTTTGTACTCGTGCACTTTTACCAACATAATTACTTTGAATTCACCCTCCAAAAGAAAACCCTTTTTGATGACAATTGCCCATTTCCCTTTTTTTTCTGACACTTTCGAGCGCCCTGGGTTACCCGCAATTTAACTCTGAGCACACCAAGACCACACCAAACACTTGTTTGTCTGGAAATTAAAAGTTCCGTTATTGGTGCTTTTTCCATTCTATGGGAATATTTGTGCTGCCACTTCAGCAAAAATCACGCACTTTCCCGTAGCTAAACGTCAAACCGGAAGGTGAATCAAAACTGTCACCCAACCAACCGCATTGAACCAAATAACAATGACTATCAATTGAAAGTAAACCATAACAAATCGGTTTCGTTCAAGTTGGTGATAGCATATTCAAGTCTACTAATAATTCTGTCACATTTTTCCAAATCGATGCTGTGGATGAGTTTGAAATGTCCATCTATAATCCAGCCGTATCCATCTCGTATCGTTACAATCGGTAAATCGATGTTAAATAGATCAAAAGAGCGCACAGTTGCGCAAAGCCAGATGCTATAGGTTAGATTAATTTATGTGTTAGTATAATTTGTTATTCTACCCTCGACCATATTTTAGTAATGATTTTCTACAATTCAAAGGATTTAAAATAACTTATCTTAAATTGTAGTTTAAATGATTTTTAACATTTTAAAGGCTTAGTCCTAGATTTCATCTTACTTCTGTACTCTAATTTTTGGTTGTTTAAGTAATTAGCCTAAGTGTCTTATACTAATTTGAGTTGCAACGGGTTAGTATTGGTTGATAGAATTTGGAGAACTTTTTTATATTTGTTTTTAGACCAGTAGTGAAATAGCTTCTTATGTTAGTATTAAGGATTGTTAGATATGGTTAAATGGTTAGTGTTGAAAGCGGAAGTGGTTAGTTTTTGTAATTTTCCTTTATTTCGTGAGAAGTTCTCATTTCCTTTTTTCCTTTTTTTTTTTGCTTTTTTTGGAAGTTATGTGCATCAGCATAAACTTTGCAGTTTGTTTTGGAAATAATTCCTGTGGTTTGACATACGCCAATTTCAAAAGTATATGTTTGGTTGTTTTTTTTGCATCGGAATATACATATGTATAGATAGGAAATTTTGAGGTGTACTTTTGTCCGTAAATAAAAAAAATTTAAAAAATCATTTTAATATAAAAAATTTAACATAAAAGTCACACCACTACACATTCACTTATTCACACTATAGACACGCTGTGTGTGTGTGTACTTGCTTTTTGTGTACTATGCTGAATCGTGAGCATGGCCGAGGAGCTGCTTTGTAGGAAAAAATTAAGAGCCGTAGTAGTGTGAGTAGACTTGCCATGCATGTTTTTGTGTTATTCGTGTGGTCGGCTCTCACTGTGAGTGCGAAGAGTTGGTAGTGGACCAATGAAAATTAAGTATTCGCACTATAGATACTCTGTTGTGTCATGCATTTTTGCTTTAGTTGTTGTTATTGTATTGATTACTGGCTACGATGCCCAGTGTCAGCTGCTCTCCTGAGAGCACGAAAAGTTCCTTTGTTGGATACATTAAGCAAGCAATGTAAAATATGAGCAAATATGTAAAATTCATTGCTGATACCTACAAACAGGGTTTACAAAAATAAAATAAATGATTACTCATAAAGAGTATAAAACACCGAAGAAAATTAAAGGAAAATAGAGGAAAGGAAAAGAATTGAAAGGAAGGAAAATTAAAGGAAAGAAAGGAAGGAAAAGGAAAGGAAAGGGAAGGGAATGGAAAGGATAGGAAAGGAAGGAAAATTAAAGGAAAGATAGAAATGGTAAGGAAATGAAAGGAAGGGAAGGGAAAGGGAATTAAAGGAAAGGTAAGAAAACGAAGGGGAAAGAAAGAAAACAAAAGGAAGGGAAGGGAAAGGCAAAGAAGTTTGAGGAAAGTAAAAAGTAAAATAAGAGAGTAAAAAAAGAAATCAAGGAAAATCAAAATATGTTAGAGGAAAGGAACGACACAGAAAGGAAGAAAAAAAGGCGGATAAAACATACCTACATCAAAAAAATAAAATAAAATAAAATAAAATGAAATAAAGTTTATTGGTTGAATTTCAACCACTGGGCGAACTCTAGTATTGGAATAATTTCTTCAGGGATTTTTATGCCGTTTATTACGTTAGGGTTTAAACATTCTTTCAGTATGGAGACAAGATTGCTAGCATCAAAGTTGGGCAGAGATACAAAATGTCTACGGTAGCCATGATGTGGTTCCTCATGGCATCGAGACTCTCGCCCTACCCTTAGAATGATTTGATTACGGAAAACGTTTATCGGGGCTTCCACATGAGGGATAAGATCGGAGCTGTCCTGTTGGGCTGAATGCATTGTAGCCGCAGAAGAGGCGACCTCATCCGCGTCACCCAACTCGGTACTCGCGGGTTGAGCTACAACGGAATCCGTGAGGACATTAACTTCAGTTTTTAGTCGTGAGAGGGCATCCGCAACCACATTAGCTTTGCCTGGTTTGTATACGATTTCGCAGTTGTACTCCTCAATCCGAGCCTTCCATCGTTTCAATTTGGCATTGTAATTTCGACAGCTTAAGGAGAAAGTTAACGGCTGGTGATCCGTGAATATCTTGATTTTTTTCGCCCCGTACAAATAGGATCTTAGGTTATCAAGAGCCCATACAATCGCAAGCATCTCCTTCTCGTTCGTTGCATAGTTCTCCTCCGCCGTGTTAAGAGAACGGGAAATGAATGCGATGGGTTTATACTTACCAATATCTCCTTGGGACAGTACTGCGCCGATAGCATAATTTGAGGCATCTGTAGTTAAGTTAAAGGGTTTTTCGAAGTCTGGGAAAGCCAGGACATCGGCTGAAGTAAGCATCGCTTTGAGATCTACGAAGGCCTGCAAGGCCGAACTATCGAGTTGTATAGCTACCTTTCTTGATGCATTTGCTTTAACTTGCGCATTTTCTCCACGAGTTAGATTTGTCAAGGGCTTAGCTATTTTCGCGTAATCGCGAATAAACTTGCGATAATAAAGGGTGTTTTTTTAGGGGTATAGAACTTCGAATTGAAATAAAACACAAGAAAATCGTTTTAAGGTCCATCAATTTGGCTTTATTGGAAGGATAATTTTATGCCACTAATGTTTAAATATGATTTCGGGCATGTGGCTGCCGCGGCTGGCTCGAATAAAGCCAATTCTACAGGTCCAATTTTCAACCACTTTTTCGAGCATATGGGGCCGTATGTCGGCAATAACGCCACGAATGTTGGCTTCCAATTCCCCTAACGTTTCTGGTTTGTTGGTGTAGACGAGCGACTTCACATATCCCCAAAGAAAATAATCCAATGGTGTCAAATCACACGACCTTGGTGGCCAATTGACAGGTCCATTCCGCGAAATTATGCGCTCATCGAATGTTTCCTTCAATAAATCGATTGTGACGTGCGCTGTGTGGCATGTAGCGCCGTCTTGTTGGAACCACAACTCATCCACATTCATGCCATCCAATTCGGGAACAAAATAGTCGGTTATCATGGCTCTATACCGGTCTCCATTAACGGTAGCTGCCTCTCCAGCATTATTGCGGAAGAAGTATGGCCCAATGACTCCACCAGCCCATAGAGCACACCAAACAGTCAGTTTTTGTGGATGTAATGGCGTTTCAAGGGTTTCATGTGGATTCTCTTCACTCCAAATGCGGCAATTTTGCTTGTTGACGTAGCCATTCAACCAAAAATGAGCCTCATCACTGAACAAAATTTTGCGATGAAAATCAGCATCGAAATCAATCTCATTTTCGGCCCATACACCAAAATCACGACGCATTGCATGGTCTCGCGGCTTTAATTCTTGCACAAGCTGGATCTTGTAAGGTCGCAAGCCAAGATCTTTGCGCAAAATCTTCCATAAAGTTGATGGACAAAGCTCCAATTGCTGTGCACGGTGGCGAATCGATTCATTCGGGTCCTCTTCAACACTTTGCTCTACAGCGGCAATTGTTTCTTCGGTGCGCACTGTTCGACGTCTCTGCGGATGCGTATTATCACATAGAGTAAACGTAGTGCGAAAACGATCCATGGTTAACCGAATTAATTGCTCTGATGGACGATTATGTCGACCATAATATGGACGGAGCTCACGGTAAACTTCGCGAACTGAACCATTATTTTCGAAATAAATTTGCACGATTTGCAAGCGTTGTTCTTTTGTCAACCTGTTCATGATGAAATGGCAAACCAAACTGAACATAAATAACATTAGAGTTGCCAGATTTGACCACAAAATGCCAGTTTTATCTCTATTCAAAAAACAAACCTGTAAAAAAAACACCCTGTAGGACGTCATACCTAGAAAACTTTTTAGATCTTTTAAATTGGAAGGGGGCAAAATCGAGTTCATTGCTTCGACCTTTTTCGGGTCAGGGCGTACGCCCTCGGAAGTGATGATGTACCCCAATAACTCAACCTCAGTCTGGAGAAAGCATGTCTTTTCTAAGTTCACCTTTAGGTTAGCTTCCATTAACCTGGAAAATACCGTTTCAACATTTTGCAAATGATCGTCAGCATCTTTCCCAAAGACGATTATGTCGTCTATGTACACGTAACAGATTTTTCCGATATACTGCTTGAGTACATCGTCAATCATACGTTGGAATATGGCTGGAGCGTTCTTCAGACCGAAGGGTAGTCTCAGGAATTCATATTTCCCGTTCATTGTAGAAAAGGCGGTTTTGGGTACGTCGGATGTCAGATCGATAGTCGTGTAATAACGAGATTTCCTAAGGCTGCACAGAGTAGCGTTGATATCAGGAATAGGGTAAGTATCTGATATGGTCACGGCGTTAAGCCTTTTGTAATCAATTACCATGCGGTATTGCTTTTCCCCATTAGGTTTAGGTTTCTTCGGAACCACCCAGATGGGAGAGTTATACGGACTTTTTGATGGTCGTATGACGCCTTCTTCTAAAAGCTCATTTACCTGTCTATCGACTTCCTCTCTCATACAGGACGGATAGGGATAGCTTTTGCTATAAATGGGGTCAGATGTTGACGTTTTTACTTCCGCGCGCACGCAGGTGTCAACGAGTTCCTTTCCATTGATGGGCAGGAAAAGGTCACTAAATTTTTCAATTATCTTTTTTACCTTACCCTCCGTTTCGACTGATAAATTTTTGGAGATGGTGTAATTCACTTGGCTGGATACCCGTGCTTTAAGAGGAATTTTGTATTCGTTGACAGTCAGAACGTTGGACTTCCTGTCGATCACAGCACCAATATCCTTCAAGGTATCGTCGCCGATAATGCCGTCGAAAGAACTCAATCCTGGCAGTACAAAAAATGTTATCTCAGATTCGACGCCTATTTCCCTAAATAAGTTTAAACAAATTTTTTCATTAATTTCTACATTACCCCCCGCTGAACGAACGGAGAACGATCTTTCGACCGGCTTGCTTCGCTGGATGAGTGCTTTTTTAATAAAATTTTTGTTAGCCCCGGTATCTACAAGAAAATCTAATTTGCGGCCGTCGGGAAGCACGTACTCTAGGTATGGTACGCTAGATGGCCGCTGGAAAGAAAATCCTCTTCCTGCACAGTCTCTAAATAATCTACCTCATCATCCTGTCCCTGGACAGCCTCTAAGTGGTCTGTATCCTCGTCCTTGCTGGACTCTGTCTCTATATTATACAGCTTCTGCTGCTTCCTAGGAAAGTTTTCGGATTTCGTTCCTCGCTTGAAGGGGTTAGGCCTATTCATATAGTTTACTTTCCTTGACTGTATGGACTGGTTGCCATCGCTCTTCTCGGCAGATGATTGCGAAGTCGAAGGTATATCCCGCTTGGGAGTAAACGGCCGATCTCGTTTCTCGAAAGGGGGTCGTCGATCCTGTGAACGCCATGTCCTTGGAGGAATTGGGGGTGGCTTGTTCGTGGCAAGGCCATGCATGCGCTCTGGAATCGAATTCATTGGCGCGGCGATACGATTATTGGCACGCGGCGTATGAATAGTAAAGTTCCTGTAATTCGTGTTCTGTATTTCAAGACACGCAGGTAAGGTTTTTGGGCGTTGGATTAGAAGCATTTTCGAAAGCTCCCCATTCAATCCACGGACGAACACGTCCAGAGCACGATTTCTATATGTCTCGATCAATACCTTGGTCGTCTCTTCGGAGTACGACTCCGTCTTTAATTTGTTTATTATCAGTGAAAACTGGTGGTACACAGCGGCATAAAACTCATCGACCCGAGACTCTCTTTGCGCTAACTGGTGGAGTTGGTACTCCAAAGTGCGTATGTCACGCTTGTCAACGTAATGGAGTGATAGGCACTCCTTTATGGCGCCCCAATCGGCGTCGAAGATGATGTGAGATATAAGGGCAGAATCAGCTGTGCCTCGTACCTTTTGTCGGATGTGTTGCAGTATCGCAATATATATCGGCTTATCTTTTACAGCCTTAAAATTCTTGAGGACAGACTCGACCGAGTGTACTCATGACACGTATCGGACGGGGTTGCCGTTGAATGGATGTAATTCCTTCACGGAATCCGGGAGCCTCGAAATTTCTCTAACGTCAGCCTCCGTCGATGGCTCTCGTGGCCGTGGCTCATTTGCTTGCCTAGCTTCAGCGCGCAAGCTACCAGTCTCCAGGATGGCTATCCTATCGCTGAGTGCGCTTAATGAGGACATACACCTGTCCACCCCACTCATCTTTTCCATTAGGATATTGACGGCGTTCGTCAATCTTGACACAGTCTCTTGTAGGCTTTCCATATCTGTAAATATAAATAAAACAATCGAAATATATGGGAGTCGTTAGCCTACTTACAACACAAATAGAATCATATGTATTCGCAAGTTGCGCTTGCAAGATGCTTTTACTGCACAGGCTTCTACTTCACAACTTAACAAAAGTCTCCAAGCCAAATTAATTCTCACAAGCGGTTTTTCATTCACTCTCGCTTTTGTACTTTTTTCTAAATTTTACATTCACTTTCACTTTTAGTAATTTCTCTAAATTTTACATTCACTTCCACTTTCTTTCTTTCTTTATTATAATTTTATTATTTGCACTATTTCACTACTGGTCCCTGCTCGGGCGCCAGTAAAGGACTGAAGGTCCTTGGGAGTTAAAAAAATTAAAGGGCCAACTCGCCCTGGAAATGAAAGACTGAATTTAACGTTATAAATCTGAAAATGCTTTATTCAAGTATTTGGTAACACACGTACTGATTTCGGCACCGCGCTGCAACTGCCTTTGCATGCGCGCTGGACTCCCCTTTATAGGCTGTTGCTCTGCTACCCGTAACCATCGGCGATCGGCTGAGGCCCTTGCTTCCCACGGTAGGCATGCATTGCTGGCCATTGCATTGATTTCATAATCAGTTGAAATGCAAATATGCTAACGATTATGCTGACGCTGAATTGCACTTGTTGCGCAAGTGTTAGCCCGTGGTACTAACTGTGCATTTGATTTCCCATAGGTGTTCAATTGCGTAGCATGGTGAAATACAATTGACCCTGAATTGAGGTGTAGGGTTTCAGCGTTCGTTACCGTTATGATCTGCTGACTTGGCGGCACGTGTATCGGTAGACTGTGGGAATGTTGCATTCTGAGTGCCGCGCAGTGTCTTAACTTGAATTCACCCATCCAATCAATTAAAATAATCTCGTACTGATTTAACACCAAAAATATGTTTGAAAATTACACCTTTTCCAATGTTATTTTAGAACCCCTGGTAGGGTTATCCCTACCGGATAATCCTAATGCGCACCAACACACATAAGTTACGTTCCAATCAGCTATCCAGATCAGTTTCACGATCAAGATCTCACGGGAACGATACGGAACAGTTGTATGAGAGTTGTTTGTGTATATATATGTGTTTATATGTGTGTGTCTGTGCTACCAAGCAAAGGTTGGCTGTCAAAAAATCTAATACACAAAATTGATCCACATAAATATCAAGATCACAACGTTGTTGTTACATTTACATGGAAAATTTCTATCTGGGTCTGGATCACTCCTGATTGGAGCACGCCTATAGACATTTGACTGATCAGTGACAACTCAGCTGATATTCAAGTCTTAGGTGGAGCGACATACATACGCAAATGACTCAAACGTACTGTGGCGATTATTCTCAAGCACGTACCATCCCTAACTCAATAACACTCCCACCACTAGTTAAACCACAACAGAGATAACGATGGCTACGCTTATGCATGCAAGCGTGTAACTAGGAAGAGGAAGAGAGATGGCGCGAGTGTTTGCGAATACGATGCAAAGAGGAGATGCCAATAAATAACACCGACCCTTCCAGAACACGGAAGGCGAACAACCAAGAAAGTTCTCGGTGCGTAGGCAAGCACCCTGTTGGACTATATAAGGCGGTGACCAAGCAAGGCAGGTTGTTCAGTTTATTTTCAAGCGTTCAATAGTGAACTGCTGTAAAGTTATCAAACTCTTAAAATTGTTTTGCGTTTATTACTAGTAAATAAAACTAGCTATTACTTACATTATTTGTGCGTGTGTTTATTCGACTTTATAGTGATCGAACCCAGGATTGATAATCAAGGAATAATCGAATTCGTCACAGTACACAAATGTTTCGACAAGATTTTGCACCAGCACTATCGAAATCTTATCACAATTCTGATGCCTCACTACCCAGACCTGAGTATCAGTTGAGTTCACTGATAAATAGCTATTCTTAGGGTTGTATTGTAGTGCTAGTTTTGTTCTTCTTTTAGTTAATTCGCTGCTTTAATGACCTTCGTAACTTAGTTAACGTTCCAGCAATTCAGGATAAAATGTAATTTTACACTACTTTATGTAGTGTAGCACATTGTACAACTAGACCTTTACAATGGTGTAGCACGCAACTAAATTTTTAGGATTTTTTGAACTTCATTTGAGTTTTTCTGAAATATACTTGACTTTTTCTGAAACAAAGTTTGCTATTGCTGCAATAAATGCCCTTAGCCGGTCCAACACCGGCTACGCGGTCCACAGTATTTCTGCGCAGAACACACTTTGCACTTTTCGGTCCACCCTAATCTGTGATTACAACAACCACATGAAAATTACAGAAAATTTTCTACTTTGATTGCAAATATCTCTTCACTGAAACAAAAACTCGAAAATCCGCTTCCGGATTATTGTTACCGAGGTCAAAACGCGTCTTTTGATACCTTTCCCGATAACTTTGGACGTGTTTTAGCAGTTGTCTCCTAAAGGAAGCAATTACCATTTTACGCTTTCTGAAAAGCCTCTAAGAGTTTTTGAAATACATTTCAAAAATCTGATATACTTTTGAGCTTTTCTGGGATCCATTTGCTCTTTTCCGAAATACAGCGTGGCTGGTGTGTTTGCTTATCTTGCCATTCTATATTGTGCAGCACACCTTTATTTTCTGAAAAACATTTGACTTTTTCTGAAATACATTGAAAATCTGCAATGCACTGAACTTATTCTTAAATGCATTTGAGCTTATCTGAAATAAAATGGGTCTTCTAGAATACATTTGCTATTTTCCGAAATACAGTTGGAAAAGTTGTAGTTTGGTCTAAAGAACCTCGAAGAAGTTGATGCAATAATCTAACGTAGCACTTACCTCCTTTTGTTTTCGTTGTAGCGATGATTGTTGTTGTTGTTAACAGTGCTTCGCCCTGCTCAATGGGCTCGATCACTCTAAATTGTCGTCAGGCTCTTCTAACGGAAGTCCGAGGAAACGCGCAGTTTCCACAGGGTTGGACCAGAGTGATGTTGGTGTTAGAAGAGTGGGTTTAACTGAACAGGAAAAGAGATGTATGGTATCATGAGGGGTCATACCACATGCAGGGCATGTGTTTGGTATGTTGGGGTTCAGTCTGGATAAGTAAGAGTTTAACCTATTACAATATCCAGAGCGCTAGTATGACTGTAGTCTCCCTCGGAAGTACACGCTCCTTTTCAGCCAATTCAGGTAGTTGAGTATTAATAACGGGATTCACAGGCCGAGATCTGAGGGATCTGTCTACCGACTCGGTGTGGAGGTCATTTAGAGCCCGTCTATGGTTCCGCAGATCAAACGGCAAAGAGATATGATGCCGGATCTCATCGTAATGCTTACGGAGATGTCTCCTTATGTCTCTGGGGGGCGGTGCTACATCCAAAAGATGTCGGTTTGGATGACTAGGTTTATGACAGTTCAGAAGGAACTGTCTACTCAAGAGTTCCGCGTGCTCTTGAACATTGAGCAATTTTGCCTCTTGATGGAGGTGAGACTCAGATGACATAAGCAGGCATCCCGTAGCAGTTCTGATGGCGGTGTTTTGGCAGACTTGCAATTTCCTCCAGTTGGTGTAGCGATGCTTCGTCCTGTCTAGTCGTCAACCTCCTTACTCAGCGTTGCCATCAGTATCTTTTGAGGAAGGCCCAGGCAACTTCAATAAGGTTGGACAAGAGGGAAATTGGTGTTAGAGTTGTTGTTGTTGTTTAGACGACAAAAACACACCCGAAGGTTTAGGGGAGTGTTGTCGGAAGTGACAGCTCTCTTCCAGAAAACGTATCAGATCCATTCTCTTGGTCCCGGGTTAGGTTCAACACTCGCCCGGAGCAAGAGAGTATTGAGCAACCATGCTGCAAGAAGCTGCCCAGAGCATGCCAATATTAGGGGAAAGGTGACAAGTTAGACAGTGTTACATGTTGTCTGGCGTGGACATGAGATCTGGAAGAGACACCGCTCCCTGCCGGCCTTAAAAGGTGGACCGCTAATTACCTCAATTGCCGACAGGCATCAGTCAAATTCAGGAACAAGAAATCTAGACCATGAAGAATATAACAAGGGGTGCCGCAAGGTGGTGTTCTCCCTCCCCTGTTGTTTAATTTCTATATTTCGAGAAAAAACTAAATAAGCTGGCTTCTAACATGTACTTGACCTTTTCGTCGTTCATAACATAACCACCTTTATAGCCTCAGGCTGAAATTGCAAGATACGATGTCATTTCGGTTGTTCCGAAAGCCTCGTGAGCCTCCCCGAAGGTTGCCGATATGACAGTCTAGCACTGCCACTTTCGACAACACTCCCCAAAACCTCCGTAGGGTTTTTTGTTGTTACCAATAACAACAACAACAGTCTAGCACCTACAGTTATTCTTTCAGGTTAGGGGGTTAGAATATGACCGAGGTAGGCAGACTGGTCGTAGATAGATAGATAGATAGAGCAAGAGCAATTTGGATTGCCGTAAGCCCGGCACGTTGCGCCAGTATCCCTCTCGTTCCTTTTCTTCTTCTTTCCTCAAGCATTCTCTGAGTGTTTGAGGACCTACTGGCAGCATTGGTTCAGGTCCAATGGGCCTTGTACCTGCTGCATTTTTCGCTAGGCTGTCAGCCTGCTCGTTTCCTTCAACTCCTGTGTGACCTGGAACCCACGCTACCAGTACGCT
Source organism: Merzomyia westermanni (assembly GCA_949987695.1). NCBI lineage: Eukaryota > Metazoa > Arthropoda > Insecta > Diptera > Tephritidae > Merzomyia > Merzomyia westermanni. The sequence goes on along the minus strand of OX465288.1, from coordinate 42,142,662 downwards.
ATTGTTGGTTCCTAGGTCGTTAAGTTTCTCTACGCACTCGCGGATAAGCGCTGATTTCATCTCACATGATGAGATTGCTTTGAGTGCGGCTTGGCTATCACTAAGTATAGCGATGCGCTCGTTGCTATATCCACGCTGCAGATTTAGTTCTGCACAGAGGTATATAGCGTATGCTTCCGCTTGAAAGATGCTCGGGTATGTCCCCAGCGGCGCGGAAATCTTCGCTCTTGGGCCAAAAATACCGGCTCCAATTCCTTCTGGGGTTTTCGAGCCATCCGTGTACCACACGATTGTGTGTGAGCGGCAGACTGGTCGTAAGAGGATACTAATATGCACAGGAGGGGTGACATGACCTCCAAGGTTCCACTGGGCATACAACTCACTACCACGACAGTCGGGCAGTACCTCAATGGAGTACCAGTCACTTCCGGCAACACTCGACAAAACCTTCGGGGAGTGTTTTTGTCGATAAAACAACAAACAACAACCTACAGTAAGTAGCCAACTATTTTATATAACCACTTTAAGGTCATCCCATCCACATCTACGGATATGATGCCTCTCACCTCTCATTACCCATCTTATCCTTCCTTACGGAAGGAGGGGTGACATGGCCTAGAAGGTTTCACTGGTCATAAATCGCTACGACGACAGTCGGGCAGGTCCGCAAGGGAGTACCGGAGCCAAAGACTGTTAATTCGACAACACTCTCCAACACCTTCGGGGTGTTTTTGTCGTTACCACAACAACAACAACAACATATCCGTAGATCAACCATCGAGTTGCACGTCATTACCTTTGTGCATATAAGTCGCCTCTTACGACCGGTATGCCTACCTCGGGCATATTCTAAACCCCTAACCCGCATAGGTCAAGCAAAATGTTTCATACCAGGCTGTTTCATATATACATATCTAACAATAAATGTATTTATATCGACTAAGCAATTTAGGGCTGATTGATCAATGTATCATGAAGTAGTTAACAGAATAGTACATGTGCTATATCGCAATCAATGACGAATTGAAAAATTAGAAAATGTAAAATCCTGCATTTTTTTCGTTTCGCCAAAATCAGCTCTATCAATACGACTTGTTGGGCTACCTGTTTTTTGCAACCAAGCTTTCCTTTGAAATAAAAGCAAATTAAAAAATTAAAAAGAACTTTCCTTGTACATACTCACATTTGCTCAAAGGCTTCGGGAGGACCTTCGATTTGTCCCTTTACAGTGTCGTGTGGAGTGTTTATGCACCATCCACGGATACCCAGAGATTTGGCTTGCCTTTCCGTGTACTTTGAAGAAATAAGTATTTTTTGATAAAGTAAGTGCGACTTCATACATATATGTAGAACTCGATAGCTGAGCAAAATATTACAAGAAAGCATATTTGGCGCAAACTATGGATTATTGTCCACCTAATTTACCATGCGAAAAGAAACACCTGCAATTATGTCGGAAGATACATATATGCATATATTACCAGCGATTGACTATGCCAAAATTGTTTTACCTTGAACTATTCCATGCACTTCAAAATCACAATTTAATATTTGCGACATTTTACAGAACAAATTAATTCTACAATTCAGTGCTGGGAGCATTGGCCTGGAGCCAAACAATATTGGAGACGTTTTGTTTTGATTTTTGCTTTCGCCCTGGGTAACGCTGATTTACGATGCGTTATTGTACTGTATTGCAGAATACTGTGGCGAATATTTTTAAGCCCCTACCATCACTAACTTAATAACACCCCCACTACTAGATAAGCACAACCGAGATAACGATGGTTACGCTTATGCATGCAAGCAAGGAAGAGGAAGAGAGATGGCGCGAGTGTTTGCGAATACGATGCAAAGAGGAGATGCCAATAAATAACACCGATCCTTCGAGAACACGAAGAGCGAATAACCAAGAAAGTTCTCGGTGCGTAGGGAAGCATCCTGTCGAACTATGGAAATAAATCGCAACAACAACGTAACAAAAAACATAAGAGAGGAACCAACACGACTTTACAGTGTTACATACATACCAAAACTAACAGACAGTTTTGACAAAAATCTTACGCACAACAATAATGTGTGTTTGGCGTACAAGTCAAACAACACACTTTCAAACATATTCACGAACACAAAAGCTCCATTTCCAACTTCACAACAAAGCAACGTAGTGTACGAAATAAAATGCCACGGCACAGGGAAAGAAGCCTGCAACAAAATATACCTCGGCACAACCAAACGAACTCTAATCGTCCACCTAAGCGAACACGAATCGGTCATAAATAAAAAGAAAAACAGCACATCCCTTGCACAATACACAACAGAACACAAGCACACAGCTGATCTTAGAAACGTCAGAAACCTAGTTAAAGAAAACAGAGATAGAATTAGGTACACAATAGAAAGTTTACGAATTATGCAAAACGGAAGCAGAACGGTAAACAAAAAAGAAGATACGCTGCATATTTGTTATGCTTATGATCTTAAATTTAGTATGACAAGTGTACCGCTCTTAATTTTATTCATTTATGTAAGTGCAATTTTTGGTTTGGCTATTTTTACATAAACAATTCTATATATTTCTTCTGTTTCATGTGGATTTTGTTGTCATATATCTATATATATATAAATAATAAATTAACTAAATGCAGTTCGCCCCTGATGAATTTAAGATGCTTAACGAAACGTTGGGCCGTAATAGTGAAAGTTTCTTGCATTAAAGCACCACAATGGCCAATAATAAGCCTTAAATTAAAGGACTTAACGTTGAAGAATATGTATTTCATCTTGTGGAAGACGATGTGGACACAAACATGATATTGGCTGTATTGACTCAGATGTCTACTAAAATGGAAGAACAAGAGACGCGTATTACATCTCGAATTTCAGCTCAACTGGAAGAGCAGAAGACTTACATGGCATCTAAACTCAAATACCAAGAGACCCGTATTACATCTCGGCTGGAGGAGCAGGAGACACGAATGTGGTCAAAATTGGAAACACAAGAGGAGCGTATATCCATGCAGATGGCACAAATGTCTTCTCAGTTGAAAACACAGGGGGCGAGGCAGGATAAAATTGAGGCTGAGATGGATGCTTTAAAGGATCGTATTCAGGAGTTGTAGGGACACGATATCGAATGCAAAGTATCGATGCTATACTCATTTAAAGTATCGCTGTACAAGTATCGGGTATCCGATAGTATTGAAACAAAAATACTCGATACTAGCCCATTCAATTTAGTATAGTAAAAAATCTGTCTCACTTCGCTTTTGAGTGTCGTCAAATAAAGACTACATAAAAATTCGTGTATGAAATAATAAATCTCGAAAAAAACGAAACGGGACATCGTTAACTGTTAAAATAACCTGAACAAAAAAAATGTACCATCGTGTAATAAAAACTCTTAGTAAGACATCACACACCAATTAAATTGGGTTCGTTTTATATGAAAAATACACAGACGGACAAAGACATTTAATTTACGCATTACTCCAAGGTAGGACCAGGACAAGTTACACCAACAAAGACATCAGTAGCCCGATTATGTAACTATTTTAACACCAGGTGTTAGCGTTAACTTCGCTTAACACCATTTTTAACGGTTTTCCCTATTCACTAACTTTTAACCACACGAGAAGTATTGCCATATTTTATCACCATCAAGAGTCAGCTGTTTAGCTGAGTTAAAGGAGAGTTACAGAATCGTACTTTCGTTAAGAGCAAACGCCGAAATTTGGCGATAAGCTTAACGCTCGGCGAGTGGTTAAAAGCTACAAAACCGGGCTACAGGGTTCTAGGCAAGCAGACGAAAATCAAATATTGGTAAAAATCAAACTGGACATGACACACATCAATAACAAAATCCAACAAATGGAATAAAAATTACTTACTAACAAAAACCTAACCTAAAAATAGCAAAATAGCCTGCATAAGGAAAGACTCAAAGAATATGGCATACAATAACTGTGGTGTCACACACGCATCACCTCAACTTATAAAGGAATTACGGAAACAAAAACTCAGCTGAAACAACACTTAAAAGCCAGCACATGGTGGAATCACAAGCACCTAAAGCCGAAACAGCAAACAAATTAAACAACTGATTTTTGTTGGAACGATTTTCCGTCATCCCTTGTCAAGTTTGGTTTTGTGACAAACCGGTTTCGGCGTTCTGCCATTTTCAATGCCTAGTTTCGTTCTGGTCTGTGTCTATCCGCTGCGTTGTTTTTATAGTCCGTGGGTGCTGTGGCAGGTAATGTCAATCTATGTGTTCGTGGTAGGTAACGTTAATATGCGTGTGTGTGTGCGCGGTATTGATACGTCCGAATTGTTATCTGTCCCAAGGGTTGTTTTTGTAGGTATGTAGACATACCGCTTGTTAGCTAAGCGCTAGGTTGAGGTAGGTAGAAATCGGTGATTTTTGCAGTTTGGTTCATATTTCGTTTTTGCTTGTTCATTGTTACTTGTTTGGTTGCTGTACCTGCTGGCTTGTGCTGTTTTTTGTAAACTAATTTTAAGGGTTCAAATATTTCGTCAGAGATAGTGTTGGTTTGTTCGTTTATGATCCTGCCGTCAAATGTTTTTAACTTGTATATCTCCATGTTCTCAAGTACATTAAGCCGCCGGCCTTTTCCTTGTACGTGAAGTATTCGAGCCGTTGTTTTTATGTTAGCTGGGGTGCAGTTGTTCTCGAACATGTGGTTCGCGAAATTAGATTCTGGTATTATGGTGGGTTTTCGTGTTTTTTTGTTGTAGTCCCTGATATGCTCTCGGAATCGTGTGCTTATTTTTCTTCCTGTTTGTCCTATGTAGCTGTATTGACATTCACAAGTAAGCCTATACACTCCGTGTCTGTTGAATGGGTCATCAGAATTAGTGTCGGTTCTTAGTTTTTGTCCGACGTTGTTAGATGTTCTGAATGCTGTGTTGACGTTATATCTTTTAAAGAACTTTGCTAATTTGTACGTCGCTTTTCCAGTGTATGTCATTGCCGTCCAAACCATTGGATTTTCCTCTACGTTTACTCTTTTTTGTGTTCCATGGCTACTTCTGAGTTTATCCACAAGTGCTTTCTTGTATCCATTATTTGCCGCTATGTTATATATTGTATTAAGCTCTCTCCAGTATGCTTCCTGTGTGAGCGGCGTTCTCTGAAGCCTATCCACTAAGTGCCTCAATGCTGCATTTTTTGTGCTGTTGCGGATGGTTTGATGTAGAGTGTATTATGGTGTCCGTGGCAGTCGGTTTTCTATAAATGCCGTAGTTGAACCTATTTGTTATTTTGTCAATCCCTATAGTTAGGTCCAGGTAGTTCATTATGCCATCTTTTTCTACTTCCATTGTGAACTCTATGTTGCTATGTTGCCTGTTGAGGAACTCTAGTATTTGCTCTTCGTTATCGTCATTTAGGATGCAGATGATGTCATGCACGTATGTAGCGTAGAATGCCACGCCTAACTTGGTTTTTAACTCCTGTATATATTTTCCTTCCAAGTTTTGCATGAATGTTTCCATGAGAAGGGCCGATGTTGGGTTACCCATTCCTAGTCCGTTTGTCTGCCTATATATTTTGTTGTTGAACCGGGAATAGTTTTGCCGCAGCGTTGTTCTTAGCGCGTTGGTAATTTGCGCAGTTTTTACCTTATCTTCAGTTTTGTCCAGTAGTGTTTTGTTGACTATATCCATTGTATCTGTTAGTGGTATTGACGGGTATAAGTCCTTTATGTCAAAGGATACGAGTTTACTGCTCCTTGTGAGTTTAACGGTCTCAAGTCTTTGTAGTAGTTCTATCGTATTGCTTATTGTGTATTCGTGCCCTAGTTTCAGAGTGTCCTTTAAAATCGTTTTTAGATGTTTCGACAGTTTATAACCCGGCGCGGACTTAAAATTAATTATAGGTCTCATCGGCGTATCCTTCTTGTGGATTTTAGGTAACGCAATGAGTGGAGGAGCAGATGGATTCATTTGTGTTAGGGTATATGCCATCCTCTCGTCTATTATTTTGGTAGCATTTTTTATAACCTCTTTAACTTCGGTCTGGTATTTATCCGTGGGGTTATCCCTAATAATGCGGCATTTCATTTCCTCGATGAGATTCTCTGTCTTTGCTATATATTCATCCTTACTGATTAGCACCGTTGTGTTTCCTTTGTCTGCCTTCGTTGTGACGATGTTGTTATTTTTTAGCTTTCGTTGTAGCCTTTTCAATATTTTCAGCTCCTTATTTCCTTTTTGTGCTTCCTGGGCTCTTACTTCCTTGCTTATGATTTCTCTGCACATGTGCCTTGCGTGCTCCTGTTCCTCATATGGAAGAAGCGATATTGCAACCTCTGCGTCTACTATCGCTTGCTCAGTTCTTTTTGCTTCATTGCTATCCGCGATGTTGTGCTTCAGGCCCTTCCCCAGAAGTTGCGCTTCTTCGTTGCTAATGGCCACTGTTGTTAGGTTTACGAACCTTTTGTTAAATTCGTGTGTTTGTTGACTGTTACTGTGATCGCGTCGGCCCGTTAACTGGTCCAATTTTCGGTTCAGTTTTTCATATTTGCGTTGCAGTTCGCGTTTGATTCCCGTCTCTATGTGGTCGAAGCAGTCCATCAATGCAGTCGTGGGAAAGAATCCGGACAATTGCAGATGTATCCTCAGTAGTTCGGTGTTTATCTTGTCTTTCTTAGCGTATAGGCTTTGTAATTCGAACTTTAAAAAGTCCTTTTCCGCCTTCCTGGTCGTTCTCCTACTTGCTTGGGTGTTGGTTTTTATTTTTATTCGCGCAAATTTCGGTGTAACATTCAATTCTAAACATTGCTTGTTGAACCAAATATTTGCCTTAGTCGTATGCATTTTTCGCAGTTTCCGTTCGTATTTCGCTAGTAGTCCATCCGTGTTTAAATTAAAAGCCTGACAGGCGGTAAGTGATTTATTTTGTTGTGTTGATCTTCCGACAGGGTAGTAAACTGATTTTTGTTGGAACGATTTTCCGTCATCCCTTGTCAAGTTTGGTTTTGTGACAAACCGGTTTCGGCGTTCTGCCATTTTCAATGCCTAGTTTCGTTCTGGTCTGTGTCTATCCGCTGCGTTGTTTTTATAGTCCGTGGGTGCTGTGGCAGGTAATGTCAATCTATGTGTTCGTGGTAGGTAACGTTAATATGCGTGTGTGTGTGCGCGGTATTGATACGTCCGAATTGTTATCTGTCTCAAGGGTTGTTTTTGTAGGTATGTAGACATACCGCTTGTTAGCTAAGCGGTAGGTTGAGGTAGGTAGAAATCGGTGATTTTTGCAGTTTGGTTCATATTTCGTTTTTGCTTGTTCATTGTTACGTGTTTGGTTGCTGTACCTGCTGGCTTGTGCTGTTTTTTGTAAACTAGTTTTAAGGGTTCAAATATTTCGTCAGAGATAGTGTTGGTTTGTTCGTTTATGATCCTGCCGTCAAATGTTTTTAACTTGTATATCTCCATGTTCTCAAGTACATTAAGCCGCCGGCCTTTTCCTTGTACGTGAAGTATTCGAGCCGTTGTTTTTATGTTAGCTGGGGTGCAGTTGTTCTCGCACATGTGGTTCGCGAAATTAGATTCTGGTATTATGGTGGGTTTTCGTGTTTTTTTTTTTTTTTTTTTTTTTTAATATAAAAAGGATGCCAAAGTAAGTACATCCTGTACAAAAATTTCACATATATACATAAGTACAGCAAACCACGATCGGTATTTTAAACCGTTCCGTCACCCAAAAAACCCGCATATCCACTCTGGTTAGATAAAACCCATAAAAGGTACAGTCAAACCTTAACCCAATAGTTCGTACATAGGTACATAATATAAACTGCAATCGAAGCAAAAGTTTCTCTGCCATCTCATAGCGGTAACCTTTTAAAAGCTGTACTTATACTCATATATATACGTATATATCACACTCTCCCATATAAATACCCAAACTCATACCCTTTCCCATACATATAATTGATTCTCACCATTTGGCTCTCTCACCCAAATTTAGTTGCTACCCAAAATATATATAATCCGTTGCATATATTTTTCGCAACATAGGCAAAATCTCCAAAAAAAAAAAAACAAACTCAATTTAGCACTAAACTCAGTTGCATAAATAAACTCCGCCCATAACTCCAACAAAAAAAAAAAAAAAACCCCCAACCCATATAATAAAGTTGTTTTTATTGGACCCAACGAAAAAAAAAAAAAAATTAAAAAGTTAAACACCCTAATACGCACTTCTTTTAAAATAAGCCTTCACTCAATACGCAAATTAGAACTCAACTTTGTAAAATAATTGCATCTCAAAGCAATTATAACTCCACCCACTTTTTTTCCATTTTCCACTGTGATACTCATTTATACATACATACACACATACTTGTACTTAGACGCGCTAAGACAAGTGATCTCCCACATAACAAAAGCCGGTCATCGCCACTTGTGTTAAACAAATTCCGCTACATAAATAGCACAGTGGGCCTGAGCACATAAAATTTTGAGTAAAATTACCGTGGGAAAAACTCTTGAAATCGAAGAACATTTTAGACTCAAATTTCAAGATGACTGATAAACAGGAGAAACCCAAGACCCTACTGCCACAGGCAGGACCCGTTACCCGGTCAAGATCCCAGTCCGAGGAGGAATATGGACTTTTTGAAAAAAAATTCCTATTCGAAATAAATAAATTGGAAAAATTCTGCGAAAAATGGTGGAACATAGCAGAGACGGACCACTCCGAGACCAGTCTCAAACTGTATCTCGATGAACTCAACAAACGTGTAGACGCAGTGGAATCAGCATATGAAGCAGCACATCTCAACATACCGGAGGAAAGATCCAGGGCGGCATGCGAGGAAACATACGACACATCACTGGACACGGCAATGGGCACGAAACTCAGGATTATCGAGATGATTAACACACTGCAGCGTATTCAACTCAACGTTAACCCAACACAACGGATCCATACCCCCTCGCAACAAGAACCCTATCTCAAAGTCCCCGCATGTGACACGGAGGTCTTCTATGGCGGTTATGAAGACTGGCCGTCATTCCGGGACATGTTCACTGCGGTCTACATTAATCACCCAAAATTATCTCAGGCCCAAAAACTCTATCACCTGAGAGCAAAAACTCGAGGCAAAGCAGCTCTGATCATTAAAAAATACCCACTCAATGATCAAAATTTCGAATTGGCATGGGGAGCACTCAAATCCCGATACGAGAATCGGAGAATTCTCGTAGATAACCAATTAAAGACCCTATTTAATATGCCCACAGTTTATTCTGAAAATGGTGAAAGAATTCAAGAAATTCAAACAACCATAAATAACTGTATCTCGACCCTAAATGCGAACGATGTCCCCACCGAGAACTGGGACCCAATCCTCATATATTTATGTTCATCAAAACTCCCTGATGAAACCCTCGCTCTATGGGAGCAATCACTCGACTCCAGAAAAGAGCTACCACTTTGGTCGGAGATGGACAAATTTCTCACGACAAGATACGAAGTGGTGGAACGACTCGGTACATATAGACCCAATAAACCCCGAAACCCTAACTCTAGCTTCACCCACAGATCTTCGACTCCACAAAACCAGTCGAATTTCAGGAATAAAACCCAAACATTCCATGTGGACTCAAGGAAGCAACCCTCTTGCAAACTGTGCAATCTGAATCACTCATTGATGAGTTGCATAAAATTCAGAAATCTCTCGACTCAAGAGCGAAGCAAATTTGTGAAAGAAAACAATTACTGCACAAATTGTTTAGCTTGCTCCCACTTGGAAAAGGATTGTCGTAGCAATTTCACATGCGTCTATTGCCAAAAACGACATCACTCTCTACTCCATTTCCAAGCAAAACCCCATACTCAAAACCCGGTACAGAGGCAACAAAGTAGCAAGGCGTATACCACACCCCACGTGGCGCCACCCACAGTTGAAGACCCAGACAGGCCATCAACCTCAAAAGATGCCAGTCGAACCCAATCAAAGCAAAACCCTAGTGCGAAAAACACAACATTGACCCACTTTGCGAGTAGTAGCGAAACTACTCTTTTACCCACAGCTTTGGTCACAGTGTCAGCTCACGGCGAGTATCACAAAATTTGTGCACTGATAGACCAAGGCTCCGAAAAAACCTTTGTAGCCTCAAGAATACAGGCACTCTTACAACTACCGACCAAAGAAACCCATTATAAAATATCCGGAATGGGAGGTTCGGTAGTTCAAAACTCAAATAGGATCTGCGAGATAACCCTCTGCTCGTCTGATCTAAAGACCCAAATAAATACCCAGGCAATTTTACTGCCAAAATTGACTCACTTCCTGCCTAGCGTTAAAGTGTCGACAGTAAATTTGAAGGAATTTGCAACATTGCCACTCGCTGACCCTCAATGTTTCACTCCCTCGAAAATTGACATGGTTATAGGCAGCGATCTCACCCCACAAGTACTACTCCACGGACTACATTCCGATGTAAGTGGTTCTTTATTAGCCCAAAATACTATATTTGGGTGGATACTCAGCGGACCCATTAAAGAGACTGTAAATACATTCTCAACTCAAGTACTCGAGAGTCCGGATGATACTCTCAGTACAATACTCCAGCAGTTCTGGCGACAGGAAGAGCTACCCATGACTCAAGCTATTTCGGAAGATGACAAAGTTTGCGAGGAACTCTACCGCAAAACCACCCACCGCCAAGAAGATGGTAGATATGTTGTGAAACTACCATTCAAAAGGGAATTTCCAAGCACACTCGCCCTGGGACACTCACGTATTACTGCACAGCAACAATACCTCAGCGTTGAGAGATCCCTCGAAAGAAGCCCAGAACTAAGAGAAAAATACTCGGAAGTTTTGGAAGAATATATCACCCTTAACCATATGGAGCCAACCTCATCCCGCGAGGTCATCGATAAAGGAAAGTATCTTTCCTTCTATCTCCCCCATCATGCTGTCTTAAAACCCGACAGCAAAACAACAAAGGTGCGCGTTGTCTTCAACGCATCTAGAACCACTCATTCTGGAAACTCCTTGAATGACGCTCTACACTCAGGCCCTATACTCCAAAACGACTTAATGCTCGTCCTACTCAAATGGCGATTTTTTAAGTATGTATTCAATGGCGACATCGAAAAGATGTATCGCCAAATTCTCGTTCACGAAGAGGATCAGGATTTTCAAAGAATTCTCTTCCGAAGATCCCCACAGCAGCCAATGGAGGACTTCAAATTAAAGACAGTGACGTTTGGCGTCAACTGTGCCCCGTATCTCGCGATACGTACTCTGCATCAACTCGCAGAAGACACAAAGCCCACCCACCCACTCGCCCAAGATATATTGCTACACGAAACCTACGTAGACGATATACTTTCGGGCGCACACAGTATACAGTCCGCTCACGACTCTCTAAACCAGGTTATCGAAGCGTTGAAATCAGCCGGTTTTCCACTCAAGAAAATAACGGCAAATCACTCAGAATTATTGCAATCCATTCCAGAATCTGATCTCCTAGATGCAGATTTTCTCAAATTTCACGATGCCAGCTCAACGAAGACTCTCGGCATAAAATGGAATGCCATAAACGACTCTTTCTCATACTCTTACGACCCTCTACCTGCAGCAAACTCTAACACAAAGAGGCAAATTTTATCGGCGGTTGCGAAATTGTTTGACCCGGCAGGGTGGCTATCGCCAATAATTATACGAGCCAAGACTCTCCTCCAGGAACTCTGGTTAGAAGGAACAGATTGGGACGAACAAGTCAAACCCAGCGCGTTCCACAAATGGAATACATTTCGCGAAAATCTCTCCGCGATAAATGAAATTAAAATCCCTCGATGGGTTGAATTTTCACCCAATAAACCCTTTCAGATGCATGGATTTTTAGATGCATCCGAAAAAGCATTCTGCGCTTGTGTGTACCTGCGAGTGCAGAATAGCGATAACACATTCTCAACTCACTTACTCGTGGCGAAAAGCAAAGTGGCTCCATTGAAAACCGTGAGCCTGCCGCGTCTAGAACTCTGTGGAGCAGTACTACTCACCAAATTGGTAAAACAAATTCGCTCCCACCTAACCCTAACTCCACATGACTTGTTGCTCTGGTCGGACTCCGCCATCGTACTAGCATGGCTGGAAAAACCCCCACACACTTGGAAGACCTACGTGGCAAATAGAACCTCACAAATTCTGGAGAACGTGAGTAACGCCACTTGGAGACACGTACCCAGTGGAGATAATCCAGCAGATCTTGGCACCCGTGGATGCACACCCAAAGATCTAGCCGAATGCTCCCTTTGGTGGAAGGGCCCAGAGTGGTTGGCCAAATCCCCAACGTCCTGGCCGAAACCAGTGACACAAACCCCTACTCCACCGGAACAAAAGCGCACTCAAGCATTTCATGCGGCAGATAGGCCTGATCTACTCGAACGCTTTTCTTCCTACTCAAGAGCTCTACGAGTCCTTGCTTATATGTACCGTTTTATAAACAGGGCACAAGGACTCGATACTCTAAAAACGATCACGCTAACCCATGAAGAAATGCATCAGGCAAAGGTTCGTTTGATCGTGTTGACGCAACAGAAATATTTCTCTGCCGAAATCGCGGATCTACAGTCCAACAAACCACTCCACAAAAAGAGTTCACTATTAACTCTGAACCCTGTGCTAGACGAAACAGGCATAATGCGAGTGAATGGTCGGCTCGCAAAGGCCAATCTTAGTTACAACGAGCGATATCCCATTATTATTCCCGATAATTCCCGTTTTTGCTCTTTACTCTTAGAGTTTGTTCACTCTACCTTGTTGCATGCCGAAAAACAACTGATGATCCGCATGATACAACAGGAATACTGCATCCCTAGACTCAAACAAAAGGTGAAGAAGTGCATATTTCATTGTAAGACGTGCACTATCTATAAACAACAGGCTAAATCTCAAATAATGGCCGCACTCCCTCCGGAAAGGTCCACATACTCTCTCCCATTTCACACGACCGGTATCGACTTTGCTGGACCTTTTCTAGTTAAAACATCAATCTTACGGAAGGCATCTTACTCCAAGGCATACGTTTGTGTGTTCGTATGTTTCTCAACAAAAGCGGTCCATCTTGAAGTCTGCTCAGATCTGACGACCGCTGCGTTTAAAGCAGCATTTGCGCGGTTTGTTAGTCGTCGTGGACTCCCACACAAAATAATGTCAGACAATGGAAAAACCTTTATTGGAGCAAGTCGTGCCATTCAAAAGGAGCTTTCTTCTTTTCTCAAGGAAGCCGCAACTGACATAGCTCAAAAATATGCTACTCATGGACTGGCCTGGCAATTCATCCCACCATATGCTCCTCACATGGGCGGACTATGGGAAGCGGCAGTTAAAAGCTTTAAAACCCATTTCCTTAAAGTTGCAGGCGGTCAAAAATTCACATTTGAAGAATTTACTACCCTACTCACTCGAATCGAAGCGGTTCTCAACTCTAGACCGCTATCTCCGATGTCGCAAGATCCAAGTGATTTACTCGCTCTAACTCCTGGACATTTCCTCCGTGGTGCTCCACTACTCGCGTTACCCGAACCCAACTCCGAGAATCTTTCGCTCATCAACAAATGGCAAAAATTACAAGTTCTACACCATCAATTTAGTACGCGCTGGAAAAACGAATATCTCAAAGAACTTCATAAGCGTACTAAATGGAAAACGCAGCAGCCAAACATCAAAGAAGGTGATTTAGTCGTCGTTAAGGATGACCTTTTCCCCCCGAATGAGTGGCGACTCGGACGCGTTACTCGTCTCCATCCCGGCTCGGACGAAAAGGTTCGAGTGGTAGATGTCCGCACTCAAAGCGGAATATACACACGACCCATTGCAAAACTTTGCGCACTTCCCCCAGCCGAATAAGATCTCCACCCTCACTCTACAAATCTCTCCGTAGCATGTAAACTCTAGGATATCCATCAGACCCTACTGTTAGCACCCGTACTCACCTCATAAAATCTTTATCTTTATATTCTCATTACAGACGCTACGAGAGTTTCAGCACTTGTCGGCTCTGTTGCCAAAAACACTCGTTGCGCTATTGCAACGCCTTTATGGCTATGACCCCGGACGAACGCTATGAGTCGGTGCGGGCTCATAAATATTGTATAAATTGTTTGGCAACCTCCCACGTAACGGGCGCATGCGACTCCCCGGACAGTTGCCACAAATGCGGCCTTGCACACCACACGCTGCTACATAGACAGCAAGAGAAACCTCCGAAAAGGCAGAAGAATAGACGCAGTGTAATCAAACCGAAGGAGAAACCCACTACTCGCCGAGTGGTTACTGTAGAACCCAAGAAGAAGAAGAGGGGAGAACGTAAGGATACTCAGCGGCGTTTGAAGACCCTGTTCTCCACAGCAGTGTCCACCTTGGCAGAGATGCAGGAGTTGCTGCTTCCCTCATCGGAGCAGGCCGGCCGCCATGTTGGAGACATGAACTCCAATTTGATTGAATTTTAAAACAAAATTTTCCCTAATTACTCAATTACAATTTAATAAATGAATTTACACTTATATACTTACCTTAGAATAACTTATCTTGTAAAATTTAACTTAAATCATTTTGCTAAACCACATATGTACTTACCTTAAATTCCTTAAATCTACTTACAACATTTTGCCAAAATACTTACCTTTGTTAAAATACCCTAAATAAACTAAATACTTAAATTTACTTAAATTAATTTGCAAAAAAATACTTACGATTCCCGCACCCTGTAAACAAAATAATTTATAATTTGCTCATTTTTTACCATTTACTTACTTACCGTTTGCTCTATTTTGTACATTTTACATACATACATACATACTTGCTTACCGTTTCCTTGCTGTGCAGGAGACTTAGAAAATTGTTAAGTTCAGTTCGTTTGTAACTACCGCCCGCTAAGTACCCCAAGTTCTTAGTGAAAGATTAAATCTAAATAATTTTGAAAATTAAATAATATTTGAATTTAAAGTAGTGCGTTTTCTTTAAAAGTAAAGGAGCGAAGAGTGAAGTGCTAGTGACGCTATAGACCCCCCAAAGCCCATACTTACCAAATAATATACAACAAGGGATGACGGAAAATCGTTCCAACAAAAATCAGCTTACTACCCTGTCGGAAGATCAACACAACAAAATAAATAAATTAAACAACGCCTAAGTCACCACAAACCTATCGTGAACAAACTTGGGCAAAAACTTATGATCTAAAATTAATTTACATAGAAACAACTGTAAAGGCTTAAATCTGCATGACAGGTCTCAAAAGAACTACCACAAACAAGCTAAATATTGTACAAGACAAAAAACTATAGTGTATGATATAACCGGCACTTTAAGGGACAAGAGGGCATCCCCGCCTAATCAGTACTTCACGTGAAAGTACTCAAAGCCACAAAAAAAAATCTGTCTTCTCAATGCGATTTTCTTTTTACGCAGTAGAAATTCAAAACGAAATAAGTACTTGTTGCAATAAGAATGATCATCGATCAACAGAAACTCTTAGATACTTTCCTTCGATTCCCGTAACAAGTTAGAAAGGGACAACCAACAAAGCAGTGTCTTTGGTCAATTTTTTTGTTCCTTTGTTAATTGCCACATTTTCCCACAAATTTGATAGGATACCGGGATCTAAATACTTGATTCCAAAAAGTATCGCTGTAAATGAGTCGAGTACAAAATATCGGTATCGAAGGGCAAAAGTATCGATAAGGTATCGTATTGTGACGAATTGGATGATTCCTTGATTATCAATCCTGGGTTCGATCACTATAAAGTCGAATAAACACACGCACAGATAATGTAAGTAATAGCTAGTTTTATTTACTAGTAATAAACGCAAAACAATTTTAAGAGTTTGATAACTTTACAGTAGTTCACTATTGAACGCTTGAAAATAACTGATCAACCTGCCTTACTTGGTCACCGCCTTATATAGTCCAACAGGGTGCTTGCCTACGCACCGAGAACTTTCTTGGTTGTTCGCTTTTCGTGTTCTGGAAGGGTCGGTCTTATTTATTAGCATCTCCTCTTTGCATCGTATTCGCAAACACTCGCGCCATCTCTCTTCCTCTTCCTAGTTATACGCTTGCATGCATAAGCGTAGCCATCGTTATCTCGGTTGTGTTAACTAGTGGTGGGAGTGTTATTGAGTTAGGGATGGTATATGCTTGATCGTCCCGATCAGACACATTTCCCAAACCAAACGCTGCTAGACGCTCAATGGTTGGCACTGCTTTACTAAACCTCATTTCCTCCAGGGATTGAAACTCCGACATCAATCCTCTCCTGCAGAGATTCCCACAATGCATTGCAGTGTCACATATTCCAACCACTTTGCCCGTTCTTAATCTCGAATAGATTTGTGCCTTCACTTTCGTTCCCAATGGTACCCGGCAAACATTCCTGCAACTCGTTTCTCCAGGATTCTGTTCCGTTCTCTCATGCCCATTGCACTGTTTCACATTATCCACTAAGTTGCGTTGCCTCCTCGTAACATGACCACCAGATGTTCGTCTTTTATTCTCAGCACACTCTGCACACTTAGTAATCCATTTCCTCACAGTTTGTTTGCAACCGATCCAATAGAACCGCCGCTTTACCTCTTGCAGCGTTTTCTTTATTCCCACGTGCCTTCCATCTGGGCACCTATGCGACGCTTTGATAACATCTGGAATTCTTGCCTTGGGAACAACAATAAGTGATCGATGATTCTGGCCATCTTCACTTTTCCATATCCGATGCAAACAACCAGATATTAGCTTCAAACTACTCCATTGTGCCCAGTATGCTTTTGCCATGCGACTCTCTGCGACCATCTCTTCTCGTCTTGGCTGATTGTTTTCCTTCAGTCCTTTAAATACACGCACCAAATCTGGATCTTCCTCCTGACCTTGCCGAATCTTCTTCAGGAGGCACCTGTCCATGAAAGTCTTTGGTCGAGGAGCTACCGCTGCTTTACGAGGCTTCTGTTGCTTCATCTTCAAGATCACTCCCTTGGTGGTATAGCCACTATTGTGTCCAAAGACCAGAGGAACTTCTTGGCCATTGTAAGTCATAACCCTGTTCCTTACGTTGATGTGAATGTCTCTCTCAGCCAAGAAGTCAACGCCAATGATGACTTCGTCGACAATATTCGCTACCAAGAAGTTGTGATACGTAGCTACATTCCCAATAACAATCTTACATGTCACTTTTCCAAGGACTGTCTTGCTATCACCAGTTACTGTCCTCAACTTAGCTTTCCGCAATGGTGTCACCTTTCCGCTGACCAAGTCACTCCGAATAATGGAATGTGATGCACCAGTATCCACAGTCAGTAAGCGCTCTTTCCCGTCCACGTAGCCTTCAACAGTAACATTACTCGCTTTCCGTTCGAGCTGTGACGCAGAGATTATGGGGAATACATCTTGCTCATCTTCTCCAGCTTTGCGTTTTCGTCCACCTGAATTGCTGGGGTTACTGGAGCCAGTGCCGCAATAACGTGCTATGTGACCTGGTTTCCCGCACTTAAAGCATTTAATGGCACCATCACTTTTTTTCTGTACTCCGTTCAACGCTTCCAAAAATTTGTCTACCCAAGCCGGAGTGTCCACTTCTACGCGATGAGCCTTGTATGCAGGTTTACTCAGAAGCGAGGCTGTTTCCTGCGTCAGAGCATGCGATACCGTTTCAGCAAATGTCCTTTTCGGGTTTGCATATGTGGCCCGCTTCGTCTCCACATCGCGTATTCCATTTATGAAACACTGGATTTTTACCCTCTCCGTATACTCTACAGGTGCGTCTGCATTTGCTAGATGGGCCAACCTCTCGATATCCGATGCAAATTCCTGTAAAGTCTCATTAGGTTTCTGGAAGCGATTCTGTAGCTCTATTTGGTATATCTGCTTCCGATGTTCGCTACCATAGCGTCTCTCAACTCCACCCATTAATGCTTCATAATTGTTCCGTTCTCCGTCAGGAATAGTCTGCAAAATTTCGGCTGCAGGTCCCTTCAATGCCACGAATAATGCAGCAACTTTGTCTTCCACGCCCCAATTATTCACAGCTGCCGTCTTCTCAAACTGTAGCTTAAATACCTGGAAAGGAGCAGAACCATCAAATGACGGGGATTTTACCTTGGGAGTATTCGCTGAAGCAGATGGACGGTTCAGTTGCAACTCCTGGATACGGCCCCTCAATGCATCTACTTCGGCCTCAATTTTGTCTTGCCGTCCTCTGAATACCTCCTGCACTTCAGTTATTTTTACGTCTTGCATTCGTAGCTGTGATGCCATTCGTTCTTCCTGTGCCTCCAGCTGCAATGCAATTCTCGACGACAAGCGGCCCTCCTGTTCCTCTAGTTGAGCTGAAATCTGAGATGCCATGCAAGTCTTCTGTTCTTCGAGCTGAGATGCCATTCGAGATGTAATACGCGTCTCTTGTTGTTCCATTTTAGTCGACATCTGAGTTAATACAGCCAATATCATGTTTGTGTCCACAGTTGCTCCTGGATTCGGAGACTCCTTTTTTTCTTCCATTTTTGTCGGTGCCTCCTCCACAAGATGAAAAACATGATCATCAACGTTGATTCCTTCTGCTTCCATAGCCTCTCGCAATCGTGACTGTAACTCTGATTTATTGCCTGTAGCGTTTAGTCCGCGTTGTTCCAACTCATTTTTGAGTTGCTGAATCTTTAATTCATTCAGCTTCGCCATGTCCTAGTTATCCTTGAAAGCACTGGTATTTATTCAACAATACCGCTTCTGACACCAATTGTGACGAATTCGATGATTCCTTGATTATCAATCCTGGGTTCGATCGCTATAAAGTCGAATAAACACACGCACAGATAATGTAAGTAATAGCTAGTTTTATTTACTAGTAATAAACGCAAAACAATTTTAAGAGTTTGATAACTTTACAGTAGTTCACTATTGAACGCTTGAAAATAACTGATCAACCTGCCTTGCTTGGTCACCGCCTTATATAGTCCAACAGGGTGCTTGCCTACGCACCGAGAACTTTCTTGGTTGTTCGCTTTTCGTGTTCTGGAAGGGTCGGTCTTATTTATTAGCATCTCCTCTTTGCATCGTATTCGCAAACACTCGCGCCATCTCTCTTCCTCTTCCTAGTTATACGCTTGCATGCATAAGCGTAGCCATCGTTATCTCGGTTGTGTTAACTAGTGGTGGGAGTGTTATTGAGTTAGGGATGGTACATGCTTGAGAATAATCGCCACACTGCCCTCCACCTAAGTCTGATCGTCCCGATCAGACACATTTCCCAAACCAAACGCTGCTAGACGCTCAATGGTTGGCACTGCTTTACTAAACCTAATTTCCTCCAGGGATTGAAACTCCGACATCAATCCTCTCCTGCAGAGATTCGCACAATGCATTGCAGTGTCACATATGCCAGCCATTTTGTCCGTTATTAATCCCGAATGGTTTTGTGCCTTCACTTTCGTTCCCAGTGGTACCCGGCAAAGATTTCTGCAACTCGTTTTTTCAGTATTCCGTTCCGTTTCTCTCATGCCCATTGCACTGTTTCACATTATCCACTAAGTTGCGTTGCTTCCTCGGAACATGACCACCAGATGTTCGTCTTTTATCCTCAGCACACTCTGCACACTTAGAAATCCATTTCCTCACAGTTTGTTTGCAACCGATCCAATAGAATCGCCGCTTTACCTCTTGCAGCGTTTTCTTTATTCCCATGTGCCTTCCATCTGGGCAACTATGCGACGCTTTGACAACATCTGGAATTCTTGCCTTGGGAACAACAATAAGTGGTCGATGATTCTGGCCATCTTCACTTTCCCATATCCGATGCAAACAACCAGATATTAGCTCAAACTACTCCATTGTGCCCAGTATGCTTTTGCAATACGACTCTCTGCTACCATCTCTTCTCTTCCTGGCTGTTTGTTTTAGTTTATTCCTTTCAACATCCGTGCCAAATCTGGATCTTCCTCCTGGCCTTGCCGAATCTTCTTCAGGAGGTACTTGTCCGTGAAAGCCTTTGGTCGAGGAGCCACCTCTGCTTAACGAGGCTCCTGTTGCTTCATCTTCAAGATCACTCCCTTGGTGGTATAGCCACTATTGTGTCCAAAGACCAGGAGAGCTTCTTGGCCGTTGTAAGTCATAACCCTCTTCCTCACGTTGATGTGAATGTCTCTCTCAGCCAAGAAATTGCTACCAAGAAGTTGTGATACGTAGCTACATTCCCAATCACAATCTTACATATCACCTCTCCCAGGACTTGCTTGCTTTCACCAGTTACTGTCTACAACTTAGCTTTCCGCAATGGTCTCACCTTTCCGCTGACCAAGTCACTCCGAATGATGGAATGTGATGCACCAGTATCCACAGTCAGCAAGCGCTCTTTCCCGTCCACATAGCCTTCAACAGTAACATTACTCGCTTTCCGTTCTAGTTGTGACACAGAGATTATGGGGCATTCATCTTGCTCATCTTCCTCAGCTTTGCGTTTACGTCCACCTGAATTGCTGGGGTTACTGGAGCCAGTGCCGCAATAACGTGCTATGCCCCCTGGTTTCCCGCACTTAAAGCATTTAACCCTAGACGGTCATCCTTCGTCAAAATGACTACGAACTATTTTATTTTCACTGTAAATAAGTTTTTTATTGTTCGTGTTGATCTCCGCTTTCGTACAGCGATAGTCGGTTGTTTACTCTCTTTGAATTTGTATTTATTAATAATGAAATAAATAATTTAAAAAAATAAAATGCGTTGATTATTTCAACTCACACCCTACTGAAAATGGATTTGAAATAAGTCGTCGTCGTATTGACGAAGGATGACGTTAATGTACAAGAAAAAGGATGACCGTCCAGGGTTAATGGCACCATTGCTTTTTTTCTGTACTCCGTTCAACGCTTCCAAAATTTTGTCTACCCAAGCCGGAGTTTCCACTTCTACGCGATGAGCCTTGTATGCAGTTTTACTCAAAAGCGGGGCTGTTTCCTGCGTCAGAGCATGCGATACCGTTTCAGCGAATGTCTTTCTGAAACACTGGATTTTTACCCTCTCCGTATACTCTACAGGTGCGTCTGCATTTGCTAGATGGGCCAACCTCTCGATATCCGATGCAAATTCCCGCAAAGTCTCATTAGGTTTCTGGAAGCGATTCTGTAGCTCTATTTGGAATATCTGTTTTCGATGTTCGCTACCATAGCGTCTCTCAATTGCACCCATTAATGTTTCATAATTGTTCCGTTCTCCGTCAGGAATAGTCTGCAAAATTTCAGCTGCAGGTCCCTTCAATGCCACGAATAATGCAGCAACTTTGTCTTCAGTGCCCCAATTGTTCACCGCTGCCGTCTTCTCAAACTGTAGCTTAAATACCTGAAATGGAACAGAACCATCAAAGGAAGGTGATTTTACCTTGGGTGTATTTGCTGAGGCAGCTGGACGGTTCAGTTGCAGCTCTAGGATACGGCCTTTTAAAGCTTCCACCTCAGCCTATATTTTATCTTGAAATTGTGCAATTTTTGCATCTTGCACTTCTAGTTTCGATGACACCCTCGCCTCCTTTGCTTCCAACTGCGAAGAGATATATGCCTTCTGTTCATCCATTTGCGCGGAGATCTGTGATGATACCTGTTCCAACTGTGATGCCATAGAAGTTTTCTGTTCTTCAAACTGAGATGCCATGCAAGTTTTCTGTTCTTTCAGCTGAGATGCTATTCGAGATGTAATACGCCTCTCTTGTTCTTCCATTTTAGTCGACATCTGAATTAATACAGCCAATATCATGTTCTTGTCCACGGTTGCTACTGGATTCGGAGACTCCTTTTTTTCTTCCATTTTTGTCGATGCCTCCTCCACAAGATGAAAAACATGATCATCAACGTTGAATCCTTCTGCTTCCATAGGCTCTCGCAATCGTGACTGTAACTCTGATTTATTGCCTGTAGTGTTTAGTCCGCGTTGTTCCAACTCATTTTTGAGTTGCTGAATCTTTAATTCATTCAGCTTCGCCATGTCCTTGTTATCCTTTAAATCACTTGTATTTATTTAACAATACCGCTTCTGACACCAATTGTGACGAATTCGATTATTCCTTAGTTATCAATCCTGGGTTCGATCACTATAAAGTCAAATAAACACACTCACAGATATTGTAACTAATAGCTAGTTTTATTTACTAGTAATAAACGCAATACAAATTCCCGACTTTGGTTACTCCACAGTAGTTCACTGTACAATACTTGAATACAAACTGATCCCCTGCCTTGCTCGGTTACTGCCTTATATAGTCCAACAGGGTGCTCGCTTACGCACCGAGAACTTTCTTGGTTACTCGCTCTTCGTGTTCTCGAAGGTTCGGCGTTATTTATTGGCATCTCCTCTTTGCATCGTATTCGCAAACACTCGCGTGATCTCTCTTCCTCCTGCTTGGTACATGCTTGCATGCATAAGCGTAGCCATCGTTATCTCTGTTGTGTTTAACTAGTGGTGGGAGTGTTATTAAGTTAGGGATGGTACATGCGTGTGAATAATCGCCACAGTATCGTATTAAAATTCGTGTCCCTAATACTATGTACACACTAGCGCTGAAAACAAGGAATTTCGTATAAATTACTCCACACAAAACAAGTGCGTTCATACTTGCGATTTCTAATTTCACTTGACAGCGATCTAGCAACCCTGCATAAAAAATAATTCAAGCAACGGAGAGCGCAAATGTATGTAAATTTAAAAAATTGCAATATTTCTATTTAAATTACATTTTATTTAATTAAAGATGGGTGAACAAGCTAAAAAACTTTTGGAGCTGGTAATGGTAAGAAGGCAATCGAATGGATTGTCAATCATGGACCATGCAACGTCCAACATACATTTTTTACATAAATTGCAAAGGCGACGTTTCATAATGATAAAAAAGATAATATTGTTGATAAAACAGTATTTTATGTTGTTGGCGGCTGCACAAGATCTTTCCAAGCAATCTCGAAAATGTTGGACAAAAATGAGTATGATTGCGCACCTATATACTAAGCTAACAACTTTTAATTTCCAAAGGATCGTACCCAAACATTTTGGGAAATAGACTGCCAAGTTAACGATGATAACTTCTTTAAAAGTAATTTTCGCATGAAAAGGAGTACATTTCTTGAGTATGATGCCAGTAGCTGGTGCATTTCCATATAAAGGGCCAATCCGAAGGTGCGCCGCCAGATGGTCCGATTTGTTTCTTCTCCTTTTTATATTAATACAATATCGAATAGTTCAAAAATATATATTAGTTCAACAATAGATTATGGAAAACTCACCTATATCTACGACAGGTTGTGCATCTTCGTTGTAATTTCGTCTGGAGTGCACGAAACTCCATTCTTCTCCAATTCTACCGCCATTGTTTGGATAATGTGGCGATTTTTGCGCGCACCTCGCGATTCATCAATTTTCGAGCTCCAAATATCAATAAGAAGGCGTTCACCTCCTTTTCCCCATGAATTACGTTTTTTGTAATTTCTTTTTCCTATTCTTGCCATTTTTATTTTTTGTTTATTTGATGACACATCAGTTATGTGACAACATGCGTTTCGATTATTATCGATAAAATTTAGTGCCCACACTCATTGGAGCTTGTTTTCGCTCCTGATTTCGGTTAAATTAAGTGTTTTCATCTTGTTTTCGGTGACAGATTTTACAAGGCGAAATCACTTGTTTTCAACATGATTTGCTTCGAAATTAAGAATAGTGTGTACATAGTATAAGGAGTTGCAACTTAATCGTCCAACCGCTTCAACGAGTATTGCCAAGCTAAAACCCCCATCTTTTGACGGTTCTGTTCCTTTCCAGGTGTTGAAGCTACAGTTTGAGAAGACGGCAGCAGTGAATAAGTAGAGCACTGAAGACAAAGTTGCTGCATTATTCGTGGCATTTAAGGGACCTGCAGCCGAAATCTTACAGACTATTCCTGAAGGCGAACGAAACAATTATGAGGCATTGATGGGTGCAGTTGAGCGATGCTATGGAAGCGAACATCGAAAACAGATATACCAAATAGAACTACAGAATCGCTTCCAGAAACCTAATGAGACATTGCAGGAATTCGCATCGGACATGAAGAGATTGGCTCATCTAGCAAACGCAGACGCACCCATAGAATACACAGAAAGTGTAAAAATCCAAAGCTTTATAAATGGAATACGTTATGGGGAGACGAAGCGAGCCACATATGCAAATCCAAAGATATGGTATGCTGAGACGGTATCACATGCTAGGAAAGCGAGTAATGTTACTGCTGAAGGCTGCGTAGACGGGAAAGACCGCTTGTTGACTTTGGATACGGGAAGGTGAGACCATTGCAGAAAGCTAAGTTGTGGACAGTAACTGGTGAAAGCAAGCAAGTCCTGGGAGAAGTGACATGTAAGGATGTGATTAGGAATGTGGCTACGTATCACAACTTCTTGGTAGCGAATATTGTCGACAAAGTCATCATGTCTGAGAGAAACATGTGCCTCCTGAAGAAGATTCGGCAAGGCCAGGATGGATTTTCCTCCTGGCACGTGTGTTGAAAGGACTGAAGGAGAACAAACAGCAAGAAGAGGAGAGATGATTAGATAGAGTCGCATTTCTGGTTGTTTGCATCGGATATGGGGAAGTGAGGAAGACCAGAATCATCGAGCACTTATTGTTGTTCCCCAGCAAGATGTTATCAAAGCGTATCATAGTTGCCCAAATGGAAGGCACATGGGAATAAAAAAAACGCAGCAGAAGGTAAAGCGGCGGTTCTTTTGGATTAGTTGCAGACAATCTATAAGGGAATGGATTACTAAAAGGATAAAAGACGAGCACCTGGTGGTCATGGTTCGAGGAAGCAACGCAACTTAGTGGATAAAGTAAAACAGTGCACTGGGCGTGAGGGTACGGAACGGAATCCTAAGGAAATTAGTTGCAGGAATGTTTGTCGGGTACCACTGGGAAAGAAAGTGAATGCACAAATCCATGCGGGATTAAGGACGGACAAAATGGCTAGAATATGCGACAATGTAATGCTTTGTGGCAATCTCTGCAAAAAAGGATTAATGTAGTAGTTTCAATACCTGGAGGAAATGGGGTTTAATAAAGCGGTGCCAACCATTGAGTGTCTAGCAGCGCTTGATTCGGGAAAGTGGAGGGCAGTGTGGCGAATATTCTCAAGCATGTACCATCCCTAACTTAATAACACTCCCACCACTAGTTAAACAAAACCGAAATAACGATCATGGTTTAATTATATATGGTTGTCGTAAGCGGCCAACAACACGTAATTACCGTTTTTCAACGTATTGCCCTTATGTCAAAATGCATATGTGAGAGGGAACGCGCAATAACGATCCGCCTATTTTATAAGCTGTCCACCTATAACGGGCACACATAAATCAGAAAATTTCTTAAAATGTTATCACAAAGCACTCAAATGTGAATTCACAACGAATTTTTATTAAAAATAAATAAAACACCAAGTGAACTCAATAGCTTTTCCAAGAACTGTGAACAAAGATTGTAAACAAAAAACAAAGATATGATAGTTTGACATAAGGTGTGGATGAGGAAGAAGAAGACGCAATGTCATCTACGGCAACCATATAAATTATTTAATAATGAATAACTATGGCTACGCTTATGCATGCAAGCATGTACCAAGGAAGAGGAAGAGAGTTGGCGCGAGTGCTTGCGAATAACGAAGCAAAAAGAAGATGCCAATAATCAACACCGACCCTTCGAGAACACGAAGGCGGAACAACCAAGAAACTTCTAAGGGCCGCTTTCATAAAGGCCGGTAACTGCTAACCGGAGTTTAATTGACATATTTTGTACGATTAGCTGTCAAACTAATCGCCGATTAGGCTTAACCGGCCTGTATGAAAGTGGCCCTAAGTGCATAGGGTAGCACCCTGTTGGACTATATAAGGCACTGACCAAGCAAAGCAGGTTGATCAGTTTATTTTCAAGCGTTGTTCAGTGAACTACTGTGAAGTTACCAAATTCTTAAATTTGTATTGCGTTTATTACCAGTAAATAAAACTAGCTGTTAGTTACAGTATCTGTGCGTTTGTTTATTAACTTTATAGTGATCGAACCCAGGATTAATAATCAAGGAATCATCGAATTCGTCGCAGTACGACAAAGTACGGGTTAGGGGTTTAGAATATGCCTGTTACGACAGCGACAATAATAGTAAAACGCACGAAATATTATAACGATACAGAATTTTGTAGGGTTTTAATATCTGATAAACAAGATAAAGTTAGCTATGGTACAAATGAAATGAATATATTTAATATTAAAGAGAGGCTTACTTATTCGTGCTCTCCGTGCGCTCGTTTCCAAAAGAAAAGACCGGAAAACGAACGTACGTCATCTTTAAAATAAACAGAGTTGCATAGAAAGTAGTAACTACGTTTACAAACAAGTATATCGATATTTTCAAGTGTTGTGCTTAGAAAACTAATCTTTAAATGGTATGTGCTTAAATTTACTGATTGCGTATGAATATTTCAGGTTGTGTCAGTAACATCCTCCTCTCCGTGATTCGGTTGGTTGTCGAGAGAATCACCCTTAACATCGAGAACGGCAATTTTTGATGCAGGCCTTCTCAGATTTCCTGCTGTGGTTTTTACCAGCACCGACCTTGCTTGGCCGTCAGCAGCTTGTGTTGCTTCCAATACTATTCCCCGTTTCCAATGCTCACGACTTTCGTTATCATCGCATATGATGACAACGTCTCCAACACATATCGGTTTCACGCGCTTAAACCACTTGGTGCGCCTTGTTAGAGTTGGAAGATATTCCAGAACCCATCTCTTCCAGAACGTTTGCATCAACTGTTGTGAAATATGCCACTGTTTTCTTAAACACTTCCCTCCTTGCGATTCAGGTGTCTGAACGAAATTGGGACCCCCCAGGAGGAAGTGGTTTGGTGTGAGGGGTTCGTCATCCATACTTTCTAGGACGAGAGTTGACCAGATTTTCTGCCTCAATAAGGAGACTTTGCAGAGTTTCCACTTGGAGTGCTTTTTCCTTCAATGTAAATTTTAGTACCCGTTTCACCGTTCGAACCATCCGCTCCCATACTCCCCCCGCCGCTGGATTTGGCGGAACATTAAAAAGCCATTCGACACCTCGGCGGCAGCACTCCTTACCAATGCCCCTCTCCACCTGAACCCACATTTCCTTACTGGCTCCAACAAAATTTGTCCCTCGATCGCTTCTCATGCGGATAGGAACGCCTCTTCGGTTAATGAAATTGCGACAAACGATGACTGTGGCATCAGCTGACAAATCTTTCGCAAGCTCAATGTGAATGGCCCTTACAGTAAGACATGTGAATATGGCGACCAATCGCTTTTCCTGACGGCGCCCAATGGAAACCATAATAGGGCCGAAGTAGTCGACGCCTGTATACGAAAATCTTACAAACGGCGTAAGCCTGTCCTTAGGAAGTTGAACCATTTGCGGAGTTTCGGGTACAGCCGTTAAATTTTTACACTGCTGGCAACTTGCTTTTATGGACCTTAGCAAGCGACGAATACTTGGGATACAGTACTTTTATCGTATTGCGGCAACGGCAGCTTCGAAATTGTGATGGTGGAACACCTCATGATAGTGTCTTGCTACAAGTCGTGAAAATGGATGACCCTTCGGTAAAATTATAGATCGCTTAGTCGATGATGACCCACAGATTGCATAATCTATGCGACCGCTCAAACGCATAACACCCTCTTCATCCAGCGCTGGACATAGCTTGTACAGGGGGCTACTTTTCCTTATGGGTTGCTGACTGCGCAATGACTGCATCTCTTCCGGAAATTCGGCTTCCTGAACTAGTCGACAAATGAAAGCTTCTGTTTGCTTAATGCATGGGGCAGATAATGTTTTTGGTACCAGAAAGTCTGTATTTCATGCCAGCGCTTTAAATTTCAGTAGCGCGTATCGAAGCCATGACGTAATTTATACAAATTTGTGTATTTCTCAAAATATCTTGTAGATGAACTGTTTACAATGGCTTAGATCGCAGCTCTGTGTCAATGTGATTTTCGCAAACGTCGTTGGTCATTGCAGGCCAACAATCACCACCCCACTTCAGGAATTTTGGACCGTTAACCCATAAAGAGAGGCTTACTTATTCGTGCTCTCCGTGCGCTCGTTTCCAAAAGAAAAACCGGAAAACGAACGTACGTCATCTTTAAAATAAACAGAGTTGCATAGAAAGTAGTAACTACGTTTACAAACAAGTATATCGATATTTTCAAGTGTTGTGCTTAGAAAACTAATCTTTAAATGGTATTGTGGCGATTATTCTCAAGAATGTACCATCCCTAACTCAATAACACTCCCACCACTAGTTAACACACAACTGAGATAACGATGGCTACGCTTATGCATGCAAGCGTGTAACTAGGAAGAGGAAGAGAGATGGCGCGAATGTTTGCGAATACGGTGCAAAGAGGAGATGCCAATAAATAACACCGACCCTTCCAGAACAAGAAAAGCGAACAACCAAGAAAGAAGTTCTCGGTGCGTAGGCAAGCACCCTGTCGGACTATATAAGGCAGTGACCAAGCAAGGCAGACTGATCAGTTTATTTTCAAGCGTTGTTCAGTGAACTACTGTAAAGTTACCAAACTCTTAAAATTGTTTTGCGTTTATTACTAGTAAATAAAACTAGCTATTAGTTACAATATCTGTGCGTGTGTTTATTTTACTTTATAGTGATCGAACCCAGGATTGATAATTAAGGAATCATCCAATTCGTCACAATTGGTGTCAGAAGTGATATTGTTAAATAAATACCGAGAGTTTTCAAGGATAACAAAGGCATGGCAAAGTTGAATGAGCTGAAGATCCAGCAACTCAAAAATGAGCTGCAACAGCGTGGATTGATTACAACAGGCAATAAATCCGAGCTACAGTCACGATTGCGAGAGGCTATGGAAGCTGAAAGAATTAACGTTGACGATCATGTGTTTCATCTTGTGGAAGAAGCATCGACAAAAATGGAAGAGAAGGAGTCTACAATTCCAGCCGCAAGTGTGGACACTAACGCGTTGTTGACTGTATTGACTCAGATGTCATCTAGCATTTCAACACAGCTGGAAGAACAAAAGACACACATGGCATCTCAGTTGGAAGAACAAAAGACACACATGGCATCTCAGTTGGAAGAACAAAAGGCACACATGGCATCTCAGCTGGAAGAACAGAAGACTAGCATGGCATCTCAGATTTCAGTTCAACTAGACGAACAGAAGGCATACATGAGATCTCAGATGGAACACCAGGAGACACGTATAACATCAAAATTGGAAGAACAAGAGGAGCGTATATCTATGCAGGTGGCACGAATGTCTTCGCAGCTAGAAGTGCAGGATGCGAAAATTGCACAGCTACAGAATAAAATTGATGCTGAAGTAGATGCACTGAGAGGTCGTATCCAGGAGTTACTGAATCGTCCAACTACTTCAATGAGTGTCCCGAAGGCAAAACCCCCATCTTTTGATGGCTCTGTTCCTTTTCAGGTATTTAAGCTACAGTTTGAGAAGACGGCAGCTGTGAATAATTGGGGCATGGAAGACAAAGTTGCTGCATTATTCGTGGCATTGAAGGGACCTGCAGCCGAAATTTTGCAGACTATTCCTGACGGAGACCGGAACAATTGTGAAGCATTAATGGGTGCAGTTGAGAGACGCTATGGTAGCGAGCATCGGAAGCAGATATACCAAATAGAGCTACAGAATCGATCCCAGAAACCTAATGAGACTTTGCAGGAATTTGCATCGGACATCGAGAGGTTGGCCCATCTAGCAAATGCGGACGCACCCGTGGAGTACACAGAGAGGGTAAAAATCCAAAGTTTTATAAATGGAATACGCGATGTAGAGACGAAGCGGGCCACATATGCAAACCCCAAACGGACATTCTCTGAAACGGTATCACATGCTCTAACGCAGGAAACAGCCTCGCTTTTAAGTAAACCTGCATACAAGGCTCATCGTGTAGAAGTGGAAACTCCGGCTTGGGTAGACAAAATTTTGGACGCGTTGAACGGAGTACAGAAAAAAAGTGTTGGTGCCATTAAATGCTTTAAGTGCGCAAAACCAGGTCACATAGCACGTTATTGCGGCACTGGCTCCAGTAATCCTGGCAATTTAAGTGGAAGTAAACGCAAAGCTGGAGAAGATGAGCAAGATGAATGCCCTATAATCTCTGTGTCACAACTCGAACGGAAAGCGAGTAATGTTACTGTTGAAGGCTACGTGGACGGGAAAGAGCGCTTGCTGACTGTGGATACGGGTGCATCACATTCCATCATTCGGAGTGACTTGGTCAGCGGGAAGGTGAGACTATTGCGGAAAGCTAAATTGTGGACAGTAACTGGTGAAAGCAAGCAAGTCCTGGGAGAGGTGACATGTAAGATTGTGATTGGGAATGTAGCTACTTATCACAACTTCTTGGTAGCGAATATTGTCGACGAAGTCATCATTGGCGTTGACTTCTTGGCTGAGAGAGACATTCACATCAACGTAAGGAACAGGGTTATGACTTACAACGGCCAAGAAGTTCCTCTGGTCTTTGGACACAACAGTGGCTATACCACCAAGGGAGTGATCTTGAAGATGAAGCAACATAAGCCTCGTAAAGCACCGGTAGCTCCTCGACCAAAGGCTTTCATGGACAGGTGCCTCCTGAAGAAGATTCGGCAAGGCCAGGAGGAAGATCCAGATTTGGCACGTGTGTTGAAAGGAATAAAGGAAAACAAACAGCCAAGAAGAGGAGAGATGATTAGAGAGAGTCGCATCGCAAAAGCATACTGGACACAATGGAGTAATTTGAAGCTAATATCTGGGTGTTTGCATCGGATATGGGAAAGTGATGATGGCCGGAATCATCGAGCACTTATTGTTGTTCCCAAGGCAAGAATTCCAGATGTTATCAAAGCGTCGCATAGTTGCCCAGATGGAAGGCACATGGGAATAAAGAAAACGCTGCAAGAGGTAAAGCGGCGGTTCTATTGGATCGGTTGCAAACAAACTGTGAGGAAATGGATTACTAAGTGTGCAGAGTGTGCTGAGAATAAAAGACGAACATCTGGTGGTCATGTTCCGAGGAAGCAACGCAACTTAGTGGATAATGTGAAACAGTGCAATGGGCATGAGAGAACGGAACGGAATCCTGAAGAAACCAGTTGCAGGAATGTTTGCCGGGTACCACTGGGAACAAAAGTGAAGGCACAAATCCATTCGGGATTAAGAACGGACAAAATGGTTGGAATATTTGACACTGCAATGCATTGTGAGAATCTCTGCAGGAGAGGATTGATGTCGGAGTTTCAATCACTGGAGGAAATGAGGTTTGGTAAAGCAGTGCCAACCATTGAGCGTCTAGCAGCGTTTGGTTTGGGAAATGTGTCTGATCGGGACGATCAAACTTAGGTGGAGGGCAGTGTGGCGATTATTCTCAAGAATGTACCATTCCTAACTCAATAACACTCCCACCACTAGTTAACACACAACTGAGATAACGATGGCTACGCTTATGCATGCAAGCGTGTAACTAGGAAGAGGAAGAGAGATGGCGCGAATGTTTGCGAATACGGTGCAAAGAGGAGATGCCAATAAATAACACCGACCCTTCCAGAACACGAAAAGCGAACAACCAAGAAAGTTCTCGGTGCGTAGGCAAGCACCCTGTCGGACTATATAAGGCAGTGACCAAGCAAGGCAGACTGATCAGTTTATTTTCAAGCGTTGTTCAGTGAACTACTGTAAAGTTACCAAACTCTTAAAATTGTTTTGCGTTTATTACTAGTAAATAAAACTAGCTATTAGTTACAATATCTGTGCGTGTGTTTATTTTACTTTATAGTGATCGAACCCAGGATTGATAATTAAGGAATCATCGAATTCGTCACAGTATGTACTTAAATTTACTGATTGCGTATGAATATTTCAGGTTGTGTCAGTAACAATGCCCGAGGTAGGCATACCCGTCGTAAGAGGCGACTAATATGCATAAAGGTAAGGTAATACTTTACATTCAACGTCAACTGCAAAAATTGCACTAAATATGTCGATATTGGTACCCAGAGACGTGTTCACCCTAATCGGGTGAGGGAAACCCAATACTTTTAGTAATTTAAAAATGATTGGCCAAAAACAAAAAAAAAATACCCAGGTTCGATCCCAATTGGGGGATTGTTCCATAGTATTTATGTGCAGAGCACCTTTGTGCGTATGCGGCCTCTGGCAGCGCTTCAAAAAAGTAACGATAAGCCGGCCCAACACCGGCTACGCGAGCCCCAGTATTTCTGAGCAGAACATACTTTTGCACTTTTCGGTTTACCCTATATCTTTGTCTGCAACAATCACATGAAAATGATAGAAAATTGTTAACTTTGCTTGCAAATATCTTGCAAACTACTCAAAATACTAGGTTTCCCCCCTCGGATTAGGGTTCCTGGGACCGAAACGCTTCTATGGGTACCAATATCGACATATTTAGTGCAATTTTTGCACTTGACGTTGAATGTAAAATATTACAGATATCAAAAGACGCGTTTTGACCTCGAATCCGAAGGCGGAAAATAAATATTTTGTTTCAGTGAAAAGTTATTGGCAAAAAACCAAAAAATTACCCAGGTTGGATCCCAAAGGGGGTCCCTGATCCATGGTATTTATGTGCAGAACACCTATAATTGCTTTTCCGACATCGGATTATTGTTACCGAGGTCAAAAAGCGTCTTTTGATACCTGTCCCGACATTTTTGGATTTGTTTTAGCATTTGGCGTTGAGTTGGATGGAAAAAATTACCATACTTGTATACCATCGGTCTGCAGAAGCAAAACATAACACGTGAAGTGTGTCTGTCAGAACCTTAAAATAATTCATTTATTACTTTCTAGTATATGGAAATAATACACTGCGTATGATATAAAGAATTTGGGTAAACTGCGTTATGCAGCACTATGTAGAATTGTCGAAAAGTGACATGCAGAATTTCGACAGCTAATGCAAATCGAAGCTGGCAATGCTAAACTAGGAAAATTCAACTTTGTTGACTGATTTTCACTCAATCGCTTTTTAACAATTGCTGCATTCAGCAATAATAAAATATTTTAAATATTATTTACATATATTTTAAACATTTAGTTAATAATAATGCCTTCTCTCTTTGCTGGCATACATTTGCAAGACAAACCAAACGAGTTCCTGCCTCTAGACGAGATCGACTTTGAACGTAATGTGCATTATTTGAAAGAAGAAATTGCAAACAAATTGCAGTACGACGCAAACAATTTGGGTAAGTACATATTGATAACTAACAATGAAAAATAAATGTTGCCGTTAAAAAATTTTATTTTTTTTTTAACACATTTATTCTCTATTTAGAAATAATATTTAATGGTATCGCGCTAAAGGATGATAACAAATTATTGGAATATCTACGCCCAAATGCTACAGTTCATTGCTTTAGCAAGACAAAACAAAATTCGCCGTACGTACCACCAGCAGATGTTAGTAGTGCTGCAAATATCAGTCATATACACGAACTTTTCAATGTAATCGCACATATACAAATAAATGTTAATTCACGCGTTAATATATTACAAAAAATATTAGCCGAATATCCAGAATTCCGACGTAACTTGGGCGCACAAGCACTCATTAGGGATTCAGTGTTATTCAATACACTACATCATCCACAAGTAGTGAAAAGCATTTCGGAAACCTATCCCATAATATG
Source organism: Merzomyia westermanni (assembly GCA_949987695.1). NCBI lineage: Eukaryota > Metazoa > Arthropoda > Insecta > Diptera > Tephritidae > Merzomyia > Merzomyia westermanni. Next base: position 42,108,907 of record OX465288.1, on the reverse strand, counting down.
TGAAGCTGCTCCATTTATGGTAGATACCATTAAAAAGGAATTGGCTAGAAGTCAAAATACCATAGGTAAGTATAATAAAATACAATTTACATTTTATATATTGCTCCTTTTAATTAAATATATTCATCTTTTAAACAGTTATTGAGCCGTCAACTGATTCGACAAATTCTTCAGAAGAAGAAACTTCGATGGGCGCAAGCACAAGCAATGAACGTACAGAATCGGGTGCACAATCCGAGAACGTGCGTATACGTATGATTAGTCGTCAGCAATTACAAGCTGCACTTGCACGTGTGGATGTCGGTTCGGTTAATTCACTTTCAAATATCGCACAGAGAAATAGTGATGCGATAACAGCATCAGGTACAGCGGCTGCTATATCAGATGCATCTTCCACAACAGCTGTTGCTCCTACTGCTGCCAGTACTACTTCTACACCACTAACAAATTCAGCAAGTGGTGAACGTATTTCTTCTGCAATGTTTCGTACTGAATTACAGCGTGCATTAGAATCGTTGAGTCAACGTCATCATCAAATAAATGATACTGGTAGTAGTACAAGTACCGCTACCGGCACATCAGATACACAACAACAAATGGATACAACAGAAACTTTATCTTTAACAGCAGATAATGGTACAGATGATAATGATCTCCCGCAAGAATATCGTTCACATCAGTATGCCAGCCAACTACGTACTATGGCACAAATGGGTCTACTAAATTATGAAGATAATATAGCATATTTAACTATAGCTAGTGGTAATATAGAGAATGCTGTTAACCTTTTGATGGGAGGAATGAACTGAAAACATACATACTCTTAAATATATATGCATACATACTTATGAATATGAGAAGTTATTGTTTGAAAAGGAATATATGGGGCGTTCCATGTCAGTTCAACAACTGTTTTGATAAAGGATTTTTTTATTTTTTTATGACATCTGCTTTTTACCAGAAATATGAATTTTGAAGAGCTTCTGTCAGTTGGATCGTAATATGGTTTGCTTGCATAACTGGTATACGGGATATAAACATTAGTGAGCAATTTCACAACATTTTAACATTCTAACATTTTTTCGACTACGTTTTTTTTCCCCCCCTTGTATCTACGATGTGTAATATCACATGTACAGTTGAGTTAGTACCCTAGCCTAAAGGACTAAAATTCAGCAAAGACTGTTCAAAACAGTAGATCTTAAGGCCCGAGTTAACTATAGATTCGTTATTTTATTTTATATATTTTGCAAAATGTTTCCTGGCCAATGCACACTAAACAACATTGTGATTTCTAAATAGAGTTTCTTTTTTTTTTCTTTTTATGGCGCGATATACAACAGGTATATCATCATAAACCTCCTAAGAGATTTTTGCGCCAAGCTTCTCTTCCAATTTGTGGTGTGCCGATTTGAATTTTCCCTACAAATTGGTGGGACCTACAGTTTTTTGCCGACTCCGAACGGCATCTACAAAGGAGACGAATTTTTTCTGAGAAGCCTGTCATGGCAGAAATACACTCGGAGAGTTTGCCAAACCACTGCCGAGGGGCGACCCCGTTTTGAAAAACTTTTTTCAAATCACTTTTGATGTTACCTGTACCAGGGCTCGAACCATGGACCTTCGGTGTGGTAGGCCGGCAACACTACCTCCACACCACGGCGGCCGCCAGAGTTTATCTCGTCAATATTGGGCGGTTAAACTGTAGTTAACTCAATATGAAAATTAAAAATCGGGAGTTAACTGTGGAATGTAAGGGGTATTGTGAAACAAAATTTTAAACAAAGCAAAGTAGCAAAAAAACCATATCGGAAAGACATGTATTCTAAAAAATTTGTTGAGCTCATCTTCAGTATCTAAAACAATTTTTTTATGCAGAATTTTATAAGTTTTTTAAATCTAAAAATTAAAATAAAACAAAAAACTAAACAAAGAATCAAATATAAATATGAAATAATGACGAAACTATTAATATGAAGTGGTCACAACAAAGGAACCGTTTGCAATGACAAATAATATGACATTGTGACACATATATATTTGCCATTTATACTTCATTTGTTTATATGTACTTTTTTATCTTTGTTTTTTTTATTTATTTATTTATCATTTTGTAGGAATTTTCAATTACATTTGCATTTGTCGCCAAATTAGCATAAATACAATAACTATTTAATAGCAACACAAAATGCAAAGTTCCTAGATGGAAACTTTGTAATATATATCCTTAAACCTTATTTCTCACTATATTATTCGCACCCGATTTGTTTGTAGATACAAATGGAGACAAGGAAAAATACACTTTTAGAAGTTAAAAAGCCTGATTTAAATCATCTGCCTTTCATTATTATTTATGCAAAAAAAAAAACGAATATTCATATATATGTATTTATACTATATAGTAATTACTTTTCATACAAATAATACATACTATGCTATAATATAACAAAGCGCCTAGATACATAACATATACACAAAGAGATCCTCTTAAAGATCAAAAGCATTTATGATATAAGGTATTCCAAAGCTTTCTCCTTATTATTATTAAATTGAATTAGCGCTTCAGAGATTTTTGATTCGTCAAAACCCAAATCCATCAATTCACTTAATGGTATTAAATGTTCAATGATCTGTGACAAAACAAGAAACAGAATTATTTTAATACTTCGATTATAAGTTTTTAATCCGAGTTAGTACCTACCTTCTTATCATCGGTACCAAAAATTTGTGATATTTTGGCAACACGCTCTAACGGAAATCCCATTGAACTTATATTTTTAACTAAACGTTGAGCAGGTCGAGGTAATTTGGCATAACAATTTGTTTCTTTTGTGGTATTTGATACTTTAGTTGGCGACTGCGTAGGTGTTACATCTGCGGAGATACACTAATGATAATTATGTGGCAACAGGTAATGCAAGCCAGTAATTGTTTTAATTTCTCAGTAGAGCCTTTTGAAAATTAAAATTGTAGTAGAAATCATAGCACGTTTTATGAGCATTACTCCATATTTAAAGATTCTTTTTTCTCACCAAAACAAACATGCTATGGATTGCACTAGCCTAATGGGTAGCTTCTTTTTGTACGAATAAATTACAAAAAAAACCCTAAGCCGGAAGGTTAGTCCTGGGATGTTTTTTCCACTCCAACACATATATTTTGTGGAAAACTTACTAGGTAATCGCATCCGCTTGGGTATGCTTTTCTAACTAAAGTCGTCCTCGAATTCATTGTACTTATGGTAACTTCTTCAGATGAAGAAAGGACGTTTGATATGTTAAAACTAAACAGTATTTGGGTATAACATTACCCCCTGACGCCATTTGTTCTACGAACCGCCTTATTTTGATAAAGCCCTACGCACTAGACGGCAAAACGTTATTTTTAATGCCAACTGAGCATCGACCAAAGCCGAATCGTATATTTTTCAAATCTACCCAATAAGAAATCAATGAATTTTCTAAGCAATACAATATGGGGATGATAAATTTCCAACCTAAATCCGAATGGCAGTGGTTTGGCAAACTCTCCGAGTGTATTTCTGCCATGACAGGCTTCTCAGCAAAAATTCGTCTCCTTTGTAGATGCCGTTCGGAGTCGGCAAAAAACTGTAGGTCCCACCAATTTGTAGGGAAAATTCAAATCGGCACACCACAAATTGGAAGAGAAGCTTGGCGCAAAAATCTCTTAGGCGGTTTATGATGATATACCTGTTGTATATCGCGCCACAGAAATCCGAATACAAAACAAATGCGACTGAACAAATCTAAATATACCTATTATGAGTACAGAAGCATACACACCTTCATCTACGCTATGACCAACCGTACTTTGATTTTCTTCTTCTGAATTAAAACTGTAATAACGAGATCTTCGGATTTCCGAATTCCGCACCTCCGCGCTCAATTCCCTCAATATATCCGGTACACTCTTTGATTTTGAGTCTATTTCGTTGCAATCATTTGGGCGGATGCATTTATTATGTTGATTTTGCAAGTTTTCGGCGTCTGCACTGTAATTGCTAAAACCCGTTGCATTTCCATAGTTATTTGCATTATTGCATAAATACGCAGAATTCATTGCTGTTTTTGTGGTTGCATTATGATATTGCAAATGCCTGGGACTACAATTTGCTGCGATGTTGTCATTGTAATTGGTTCCTTGTAGATAATTGTGATTACCATATAGTGTTGATGTGCCGCCGCCTTGATGAACATTAAAATTCGTATAATGTTGCTGTTGTTGTTGTTCACACACACCATTGTAGGACATTTGATAGCATTGTTGCATAGTTTGTTGGTGATTAGGAAAGGTAGGATATGATGACGCCGCCATTGATGTACAGGCTGATGGTATGTTACTATTTGGGCCTGTAAAGTATTTGATATTCGCTACACTATTGGCAATGGTTGTAACGATATTTGGAATGCTGTCATTGCGCCAATCTTCTACTTTGTCATCTAAATTTTCGAATACCACTTTTTGCAATGCTATTTTTGTGTTTTCTAGAATTTCTAAACTATCCACATCTGTTTTTGTTTTTTTGTCCGTATGCGGTTTTGCGGCTATATCATCTATAATCGTGTTTGCTTCATTTATTACATTTTGAGTATTATTATCTTTGGGTTTTAGCTTAACTTCGTCAATGTCCTCTTCGACTACTGCAGTGTTGTCTATTTGCCTGTCATTTTGCATTTTCATTGGTAATTGGGTGTTGTGCAGCACTTGCGCTAAAATATCCAAATCGTTAATGGTTTTTAATTCTATATTATCAAATGGCGATGATGTGTCTTCTTCGAAATCTCTATAATTAAATGCATTGGCTTCTTTGACAACGCTCGCAGCCGTTGACACATTGTTAATGGCGCTATTTGATTGCAAATTCATGGGTTGTGTATTGTTTAACATTCTGAATTTCTCAACGTTACTTGTGGAGATTATTGTTGGCTGTAGTATTGTGTGAAAGCTATTAACTTGTTTAGTTAACAACAACCGTGTATCTCCATCAGTTGCCTGGTTTGAGGTATTTCCATAATTATTCTGATTTTTCTCTTTATCAACGTCTCCGGAGTCGCTATCAGAACTAGATAGATCATCCGTGCTAGGATAACTTACAGCGCCCAACATTTGCTTATTTTTTGCTTCTATTTGAAACAAATGTTCCTGTTCACGTCGTTCCTTACGTTCGCGCCGTGCTTCACGCTCCTTTTGTCGCATTCGCCGCCATTCTGGTATTTTGGCAAGAACTTTGTGCTCCAACTGGAAATCATAATCGTAATGTGGCGATTCATCGTAGTGTTTATCGGGTAATTGTAATTTGTTTACAATAACTTGTGGAAGTTGATATAATTTGGGTGGTGGTTTGAAATTCTCAGATATTTTAACAGGAACTCTGTCCATATAGTTATTGTTGGACATTTTCCACCAGCAAATACTTTGTCTGTAAAAATTTTTACAAAAAGGACCGTCATACAAAGCACAAACATATGTAATTTGACCACATGAATTTAGTAATTTATTTTCACCACCAATTTCGTACCTTTAGAATAACATTGAATGCCCCTTTTAAGTTTAGTTTCCTATAATTACCAAAAATTCCATGCAAATTAGTAAAAATCTGCCTTCCTCGGAATGTTAAAAAAATATTTGACAAGCATACTGAGTACAATGAAAGCAATGACAAGCCTATGACAGATTGTCAGAAGACTAAATAAAGGTTGCCACTCATTCATGTCTATTACGGTATGCGACGGATGATTTGCTGCAGGATCGCGAATCGCTTCTCTACAAAATAGTTGCAGATTTAATCTTTAAAACTAAAAAAATGGACATTGTAAAGTTAATTTCTTATATTTCTCGTGTTGACTAGGCTAGTAAATTCAAAAGAAATCGATGAAAGTGACTTTTATAAGTTTTCAAACTGCTTTTCACGAATCGATCTGCACTCCGTGAATGGCATCCGTCGTGTCTCCAGCATCCGTCGTCATCCAGTTGTGTGTTAACTAGTGGTGGGAGTGTTATTGAGTTAGGGATGGTACATGCTTGAGAATAATCGCCACACTGCCCTCCACCTAAGTCTGATCGTCCCGATCAGACACATTGCCGGAACCAAACGCAGCTAGCCTTTCTAAATGGACCACTTTCATCTTATTCCTTGGCCTTCCCATAGTTTGTATGCGATATACCACATCGTTGATCCGTTTTATGACTTTGTATGGGCCTTCCCAGTTACATTGTAGTTTTGGGGACAAACCTTTCCTACGCTGTGGGTTGTATAGCAGCACTAAATCTCCTTCTATAAAACCTTCCGAATTTATTGCTTTGTCGTACCTGGCCTTCATTTTATCGCTCATGATCTTAGTCCGTTTTCTCACAAGGTCGTGAATTTCTCTCATTTCTTCTTCCAATACGCTAGTAGATTTCCGAGCATTCACTCCTGCATCAGCGTTTATCCCAAACTTTAAGTCAGCTGGCAATCGAAGATCATTCCCGAAAATTACCTTTGCAGGAGTCTGACCAGTTGTTTCATGTACTGCAGAGCGATATGCCATTAGGAATAAGGAGATGTGAGTATCCCAATCCTTCTGGAACTTATCCACTACTTTCCTCAGGTGCTCTTCCAAGGTTCTATTGAATCGTTCCACCATGCCATCTGACTGAGGATGTAGTGCAGTTGTTCGAGTTTTCCGAATGCCCAATGTCTTGCACATTTCCTGGAACACAGCTGATTCGAAATTTCTGCCTTGGTCAGAATGTATCTCCATCGGTGCACCAAACCGAGCTACCCAATTGTTAGTAAACACCTCTGCTATTGTTTCTGCCTCTTGATTTGGAATAGGGTACACTTCTGGCCATTTGCTGAAATAGTTCATAACCACCAGTACATATTTGTTTCCGAGTTTGCTAGTAGGAAACGGACCAGCTACATCCATGGCTATCCTCTCAAATGGCGCACCTGAGTTATACTGTTTCATTTGGCCATGGCTCCTGGATTTCGGTCCTTTAGCTTTGATGCATACTTCACAGTTGGCAATCCACTCCGCGACCGATTGACGGCAACCAACCCAAAAGAATCTTTGCTTGACTTTCTCCAAGGTCTTGGTCAATCTTTTACGGCTTCGATCTTTTCCTTAGCAGTACAGATTCCCTCCGTAGTTACCTTGTGACCCAAATAACTTACTTCCTTTTTAAACAAGGAACACTTCTTGGGACTTAGTTTCAGACCAGCACCAGCTATTCTTTGGAAAACTTCCTCCAAGTTCTTTAGGTGTTCCTCAAAGCTTTTTCCCAGCACGATGATGTCGTCGAGGTACACCAAACATGTTTGCCAGTGCAATCCTTTTAGTATCTGGTCCATGAGTCTCTCAAAAGTAGCTGGAGCATTGCATAGCCCGAAGGGCATTACCGTAAATTGCCAAAGCCCTTCTCCAACGCTGAAAGCCGTCTTCTCTTTATCTTCATCCTTTACCTCCACTTGCCAGTAGCCGCTTTTCAAGTCCAGTGTGGAAAATCATTTCGTGCCAGATAAGGAGTCCAGAGTATCGTCGATTCTTGGCAATGGATAACTGTCCTTTTTCGTTACGTCGTTTTTCATTTGTCCATCTTTCTTTTTCACTAGTACTACCGGTGAGCTCCACGGACTAGCTGATGGTTCGATCACGCCCCTGTCACTCATTTCCTGTATAATTTCTCTTACTACTTGGCGTTTGGCCAATGGAATACTACGAGGAGCTTGGCGGATGGGCCTTGCATCACCAGTATCAATTTCATGCTTCACAACTTTGGTCCGACCTGGTTTAGAACCATCCTTGTCAAATATGCTCGAGTACTTTGATAGAAGTTCCTTTGCCTTTTCCTGATGATCTTTTTCGAGGCCTGCCGTCCACGACGTGATATCATCTGAAAGATTAATCTTGACGGTAGAATCATTTTCCTGAGGCTGCTCACAATTGATAACTACCTCGACCTCTTGGCATTGTCCCAATATTGCTCCTTTAGAAAGTTTAATCGGCGATTTGAACTCATTAAGTACTCTTACCGGTACACGTCCATCTTGTTTTGTCATGCCCAAGGTTTTTCCTACTAATATGTTCGTCCTTGATTTGTTTGCTGCCTCGACAACCCACAACTTGTTTGTCCCATAATCTCCATCAATCTTTGCCCATATGATTGCTTCCGACTTCGGTGGAATTTGTTGGCTCTCCTCCACAAGCACTCGCTTACTAACGTATTTGTTTTCGTAACCAAAATTTAATGGCACATCCATGTTCTGGTAATTCATAATCCTGTTTTCCATGTCAATCTTGATGCCTTGCTCGCTTAAGAAGTCCACACCAACTATGATTTCGTCAACAATATCTGCTACTATAAAACTGTGTAGAACGGGCACGTTCCCAATTGCGATTTCACATGTTACTTCTCCCAGGACATGGGTGGCCTCACCAGTGGCCGTACGTAACTTTGCTCCATGCAATGGTCTCACCTCCTTGTTGACTAAATCAAATCGAATTATGGAATGCGATGCGCCTGTATCCACAGTTAGTACGTGCTCTTTTCCATCCACATATGCAACAACAGTAACATTACTAGCTTTCCTTCCGATCTGTGAGACAGAGATTACGGGGCATTCATTTGCGGGAGCCAGTCCACGCCCCTTTCGGCTGGCTCGATTTAGTTTAACGACTGATTTTGTTGGGAGGTTTGCTCATCTCCTTCAGCTTTGCGTTTTCGCCCACCTGAATTGCTGGTGCTACTGGAGCCAGTGGCGCAATAACGTGCTATGTGACCTGGTTTTCCGCACTTAAAGCATTTAATGGCACCATCACTTTTTTTCTGTACTCCGTTCAACGCTTCCAAAATTTTGTCTACCCAAGCCGGAGTGTCCACTTCTACGCGATGAGCCTTGTATGTAGGTTTACTCAAAAGCGAGGCTGTTTCCTGCGTCAGAGCATGCGATACCGTTTCAGCGAATGTCCTTTTGGGGTTTGCATATGTGGCCCGCTTCGTCTCCACATCGCGTATTCCATTTATGAAACACTGGATTTTCACCCTCTCCGTATATTCTACAGGTGCGTCCGCATTTGCTAGATGGGCCAACCTCTCGATATCCGATGCAAATTCCTGCAATGTCTCATTAGCCTTCTGACAGCGATTCTGTAGCTCTATTTGGTATATCTGTTTTCGATGTTCGCTACCATAGCGTCTTTCAACTGCACCCATCAATGCTTCATAATTATTGCGTTCACCGTCTGGAATCGTCTGTAAGATTTCGGCTGCAGGACCCTTCAATGCCACGAACAGTGCAGCAACTTTGTCTTCAGTGCCCCAATTATTCACTGCTGCCGTCTTCTCAAACTGTAGCTTAAATACCTGGAAAGGAACAGAACCATCAAATGACGGGGATTTTACCTTGGGAGTATTCGCTGAAGCAGATGGACGGTTCAGTTGCAACTCCTGGATACGGCCCCTTAACGCATCTACCTCGGTCTCTATTTTATCTTGAAATTGTGCAATTTTTGCATCTTGTGCTTCCAACTGCGATGACATATACGCCTTTTGTTCTTCCAGTTGAGCGGAGAGCTGTGATGAAATATTGGCCGAAATTTGAGACGACATTTCTATAATACGAGTCTCTTGGGCCTCCATTCGACATGCAATGTGTGTTTTCTGTTCTTCCAGCTGAGATGCCATGCAAGTTTTCTGTTCTTCGAGCTGAGATGCCATTCGAGATGTAATACGCGTCTCTTGTTCTTCCATCTGAGATGCCATTTGTGTCTTTTGTTCTTCCAACTGAGATGCCATGTTTGTCTTTTGTTCTTCCAACTGAGATGCCATGTGTGTCTTTTGTTCTTGCAACTGAGATGCCATGTGTGTCTTTTGTTCTTGCAGCTGTGTCGATATGCTAGATGACATCTGAGTCAATACAGTCAACAACGCATTAGTGTCCACACTTGCGGCTGGAATTGTAGACTCCTTCTCTTCCATTTTTGTCGATGCTTCTTCCACAAGCTGAAACACATGATCGTCAACGTTAATTCCTTCAGCTTCCATAGCCTCTCGCAATCGTGACTGTAGCTCTGATTTATTGCCTGTTGTATTCAAGCCACGCTGTTGCAGCTCATTTTTGAGTTGCTGGATCTTCAGCTCATTCAACTTTGCCATGCCTTTGTTATATTTGAAAACTCTCGGAATTTATTTAACAATATCACTTCTGACACCAATTGTGACGAATTCGATGATTCCTTGATTATCAATCCTGGGTTCGACCACTATAAAGTCGAATAAACACACGCACAGATAATGTAAGTAATAGCTAGTTTTATTTACTAGTAATAAACGCAAAATAATTTTAAGAGTTTGATAACTTTACAGTAGTTCACTATTGAACGCTTGAAAATAAACTGAACAGTCTGCCTTGCTTGGTCACTGCCTTATATAGTCCGACAGGGTGCTTGCCTACGCACCGAGAACTTTCTTGGTTGTTCGCTTTTCTTGTTCTGGAAGGGTCGGTGTTATTTATTAGCATCTCCTCATTGCATCGTATTCGCAAACACTCGCGCCATCTCTCTTCCTCTTCCTAGTTACACGCTTGCATGCATAAGCGTAGCCATCGTTATCCCAGTTGTTTGTTAACTAGTGGTGGGAGTGTTATTGAGTTAGGGATGGTACATGCTTGAGAATAATCGCCACAATATATTATTAACAAATCTTTGAAATACGGCAGGGGCATTCTTTAGTCCAAAGGGCATCTTAAGATATTCATATTGACCGGAAGGGGTTACAAAGGCTGTATACGGAATAGATTCAGCAGACATACGAACTTGGTGAAAACCACTCTTGAGGTCAAGTATGGAAAAGAACTGTTTACCCTCCAAATACTCTATACAATCTTCAATCAGTGGCAAGGGATAACTATCTCTGATTGTTATTTTATTTAATGTACGATAATCAACGCACATACGTGTATCGCCATTCTTCTTCTTCACTAGTACAATCGGCGAAGCATATGGGGAATTACTAGGTTGTATTATCCCATTTGCTTGCAGTTCATCTATAATTACTTGTACTTTATTCCGTTCTGCATACGAGAGACGGCGCGGAGAAGAGTGAAAGGGTACGTCAGTGGTTAAGTGAATCTTCATCTCATACTCTAAAAGTTCTGCTATAGAGCGATCAGCATTAAAATAATTTTCATCAACAATCTTTTCCAATTCCTTTTGTTCTTTATAGCTTAGTTTACAATTAATATCTAGTTCTTTAGATGTGTTCGGAATATCAATATTAAATATTTCGGGTGGAGAGAAGAAGTCCCTACAGTCTGACAATGAATTTACCTTTGTGCCAAATCGTTCTAGCGTGTTTTCAGTATTATGACTAATTCCAAATTTATGAAGTGAAAGCATAACTTCCTTATTATTCAAACTCAAATTATTTTTATTCATTGACAACAAAGTGTCTTTTCTATAACGTAACTTCATTTTTCTTAAAAGTATACCAATCGAATACAAAAAACTGCGTCCTAAAATAACTGGTATGACCATACAGTCGTCGGATATGACATGAAATTTTACTTTCTTAAACTTAGAATCAAATTTTACATGGCATTCAAATTCATTTATAATACGTAACTTTTTCCCTCCAACACCAGCATATCGTGAGATGTAAGACGATTCTAGTCTGTCAATTAGATCGTCAGGAACGCAAGAACATCTGATAAAATTAGTCGGACTACCGGTGTCAAAAAGACAAACAAAATCTTTAGTAACGTCACCACTTTTAGTTTTAAAATTAATACTCACTAAATTAAATGCACCCAAGGCTCCACTGAATTCGTCATCCTCAGCCGAAACTCCTGCAACTTGCTTAATTTCTTTACTGGGTTTTGTTAATATCTTCCTGGGATTCGGGCAAGACCGATGATCGTGGCCCATTTTCCAACAGCGGAAACACGACCCATCGGGACGATTTGGATATGGGCAATTCAATTTCAAATGACGAACAATTGTAGCACCGAGAACCTGTTTGCTCTGCAGCTTCCGAAGTAGATTTAGTTTTTCCAACACCTTTTCCTGCAGGTACGGCAGCAGGAGACGATTTCGTAACAGCAACAGGCAATAAGTATTTTCGTTCGTATCGATTAACAAGGGTTTTCAGCTCACTGATGGAACGTGCGCTCATCAGCAATTGTATGTTGGCCACTCTCTTCTGGAGCCCATCCAGTATGAAACTAATTACCTCTTCCTCGCTAATATCAGCTCGTCGGGACAGAGCTTGCATGTGCAAAATGAAACAATGAAGTTTCCTCTTTTTGATTCCAATGGCGTTGCGTAAGCATCCTATAAACATCATGGCGACTTACACCGATGTCAAACTCATATAGCAAAGCACGTACTAGATCATCATATCTCAAGCTTGTGGTTGTTTGAAGGAAAACTTTTGCAGTCCCTTCTAAAGAACGTAGTAGACTCAAAAATCGTAAGCGGCCATCAGCGTTCACTGCATCCATTACATCTTCAAAATTTCTTAAAAAATTGCGAACTGGTTGACTAGCGTCATCGCCACTAAATTTAGGCAGTGCATGCTCAATGTCGACATACTGGCCTGAGCGCTGTGGCTGAGTAGTTAAGCTTAGTTCATTTATTTGGCGCTTCAACTCAAGAACTTGGCGTTGCTTGGTCAAAATACGCAATTCGCGTTCCAAATCAGCTTCAGCAGCATTGTAGGCTTCGTCATTATAGTTGTTATAGGCATCATTATGAACATTTTCGGCAGAATTTACGGCAACTACAGTTTCGGCATTGGCAGCGGCAGAATCAGCATTTGTTACGGCATTAGCGGCATCTTCAGGTACAGCATTTGACACATTTGTATCCAAAATATCAGCAGCATCACCACAGTCAGCAGAATTAGCATCCATATTATTGTCTCCCACGACTTTGGCCACCATTTTCTTTAGTTGCAACAGCGTAGCAGTTGGCGGAAAACCCACCCCAGCTTCTAGCAGCATTTTTCCATAGTCCTGCTTTGTATTGACCATTATTTTTTTATTAATATTGTACTTTAAATAACGCGTTTTGGGATTAACCCCACACCTGAAGGTAAAAGGGCCGGATGGCTTGGTTTTTTACTGATTAATAAATACACGAGTTAAACTCATGCGTTAGCAAACGATTTATTTTAAAAAGTAAAGTTAATGATGTGTGTACATGCTTATAGAGGGTAGCTGATGAATTTTGCTACATTAAGAAACTCAAATATTTTTTTTTTCAGCGTATGGAATTCATTTTTCTTTTATTCATGTTAAAGCTCATTAAATTTTATTAAATATAGCTTAATTAGTTTTAAAAATAATGGAATTTAAATGCCCCCCCTGCTCGTCGATGCATGTGCGGCATCTTACCAAAAAGTTGTTCATTACTGCTTGGAGAGTTGAGACAGGAATAGCCGCAATTGTTTCTCGAATGGATTGCCTTAGTTCATTCAAATATGTTGGTTTTGCTTTGAAGACTTCCTGTTTGCAATAACCCCACAAGAAAAAGTCAGGTGCAGTAAGGTCAGGCGACCTGGCTGGCCAACGGAATGTGGAGTTTCTGGATATCAGCTTATTGGGAAATTTTCGTCGCAATTCTGTCATAACAGGTTGGGCTATATGAGGAGCTGCACCATCTTGCTGAAACCACACAGAGTTGAAAGAAATTCTCATTCGGCGTAATTCTGGATAGAAAAACTCTCTCAACATGCTCAAGTAACGGTCTCCAGTAACCGTAACGGTGTGACCGTTTTCTTCGAAGAAGTAGGGCCCGACAATGTAGCGTGATGAAACTGCACACCACACTGTGACACGAAGTGGATGCAATTCCGTCTCATGGAGTATCTGTGGGTTGGAAGCACTCCATATTCGACAATTTTGTTTGTTTATGTTGCCGTTTAAATCGAAATGGGCCTCGTCAGACATGAAAAGACAGTTCAACATGTTTCCATCCTCTTCCACCATTTGAAGCATCTTCTGGCAAAATTCCAAGCGAATCGGCAAGTCTGCAGCGTTCACTTTGTTGGCCATTTGAATTTTATATGGGAATAAGTCCAAATCTTTGTGCATAATTGACTGTAATGACTGTCTGCTTACACCCATTTGAGCAGATAAGCTTCTTGTCGAAACACGTGGATTGTTTTGTATGGCAGCAGCTACAGCAGCGATTGTTTCCTCCGTTCGAACTGAAGGGTTTCGATGGTAAGGTCTTCTGTTGACTGTCCCATGCTCGGCAAAATTGTTTACAAGTCTTATTATGGTCCATCTGCTCGGAGGATTGCCGCCAAACGTGCGCCTATACTCTCTTTGAACCGAAACTACGGACTCCAGTGCGTGATAGCGGCGGACAATCCAAATTCTTGTTTCAGTGTCCCAGTTATCCATTTTTGTTAAATGTAAAAGTCAATCTGCAAAATAAAAATTAACCAGATTCATTAAATAGAAAAAAAGTTATTTAATTTTTTTTGGTAGCGGCTTTCATCAGCCACCCTGTATAGTAATCGATAACAAATAACTTACAATCGATAAACAATCTTATGGATTACAATTAGAGTGTGTTCAGATATAAAGGATCTTAGTTATTACAATTAGAGTCTGTTCACATATAAAGGAGTTTACAGTATCTAGAATTGTTAATACCAAAAAATAAAATATAAAACAAAGTAAATTATCATTTATTTAAAAAGCGCTATAGACGAAAGTTCAGAATAAATAAAACGATGGAAAAATTGAGTTTGATTTCAAAGTGTCGCGCGATTTTTTATTCCAAATTTTCATTTTCTAATTTTATTCTTTATTATAGATTGACCATTTTTCAATTTTTGGTAACACAAGTATTTTATTCACAAAAACACAAGTATTTTATTCCAGCAACAAGTGGGTGTTCAATATTGAATGTACATTTTAAGCTAGCTGGCATCATAGTGTATCATTATGAGTACCTAATATCTGGCAATGCTCAATGTTTTTACTACAACTAATTCGGTTGCTGCGAGTATATTTTTTGTCTTAAATACGCTAAAATTATTAAGTTTTCTCGTAGGTTTAGCTTCAGTCCGGTTTCACTGTGTGAAATAGTGATAGTAGATATATAAATGAAAGTTTTTTGTGTTTAAAGTAACACAAGAAGTGTATTAGCAAAGTGTTTCCGATCAATTAGTATTTTGTTTATAACTTTTGAACGGTTAAGCAAAATTTTACTCCGACTTAAGATTCTGAATTTAGACGTGAATACGCGTCTTTTGATACCCCATTCGACTTTATTGGCATAATTTTCGGTGGGTCCCTTAAACTGCACCAGTACCATTTCAGAATTATATTTGTTTTTATAAAAACTTACATAATGGTACAAGTTATTATACTGTGGCGATTATTCTCAAGCATGTACCATCCCTAACTCAATAACACTCCCACCACTAGTTAAACACAACAGAGATAACGATGGTTACGCTTATGCATGCAAGCATGTACCAAGCAAGAGGAAGAGAGATCGCGCGAGTGTTTGCGAATACGATGCAAAGAGGAGATGCCAATAAATAACACCGATCCTTCGAGAACACGAAGAGCGAATAACCAAGAAAGTTCTCGGTGCGTAGGCAAGCACCCTGTCGGACTATATAAGGCGGTGACCAAGCAAGGCAGGTTGATCAGTTTATTTTCAAGTGTTGTTCAGTGAACTACTGCGAAGTTACCAAACTCTTAAATTTGTATTGCTTTTATTACTATTAAATAAAACTAGCTATTAGTTACCATATCTGTGCGTGTGTTTATTTGACTTTATAGTGATCGTACCCAGGATTGATAATTAAGGAATCATCGAATTCGTCACAATACAAACTAAATTATGCTTTGGATTATAGAGCCGCGTTCAAAAAAAAAAAATCATAGCATACTTTTTATGCAACCCACCATTTCCGGACCATTTCTCTGTATAGTCTTTGGCGAAGGCACTTCGGCATATAAGGTTCGAATAGATGGTACAATATCCCCTTATTGTGAGTGTCGACCAAGAATAGACAATCGACTACTAAGCGACTGTGAATACTTAATTGATCATCTTTCTACAACCATTCGTAAGGTGACATGACCTAGAAAGTTTCACTGATCTCACCAAATCGTTACAAAAACAATAAGGAAATCAAGGGTACTTAACACCCTGGAGTCTCATTATTGAATGATATACTCTTTCAAACTGTCGCAGACAAAGTCTACTGAAGCAGATGCCCAGTTTGTGCAGATGGCCTTTGAGTTTTAAAGTTCTGTATACCTATTAGTATTCAATCCAAAACTGCCCTGTTGTGATTTGAGACCAATGTTGATCTCATAGATTCACCTTCTCCTGTTGTAGCCTATATTTTAATGAGAAAGTTTCTTTTTGCCAAGCTATTCCGATGAGTATTTAAGTAGCGGTCTCTGTGCTAAAGCTATTCACTTGCTCGTTTCCACCAACCCCACTGTGGTGTGCGACCCAGACCAGTGTTGCTCACTTCTAGGCAATTCAATATGAGAGTTGCAGGAGAAGCCCAGCTCCATTTAGTATAATGGGCCTTACTCTAATAGTGTTTATCCATTAGCTGCATCCCCAAGATTTCCCTACGACTGTACGCCATTATTGCTTATGTCACCCTTGATGTTTTGTTTTCAACGTGCATTCTTCAAAGTAGCTTGGAACCAAAGACAACTCCGAGGTACATAATCTAGGGCACATTTGAATATACAATCCGCAGTGCGGACGTTGTGGCGATTGAGGAAATTTGTTACATCATCTGTGGGGTGTGAGGAATTAAATATGGTTTTACCAATGGCGGTCGTGTACCAGGACTTCTGGACCCTATTGCTAGAATATTCGAGAACGTCATAAATAAAAGTTTTGGGGTATTTTTATAATTTTTATGGAGCTTTTTGGCCAGTAAATTTAAAAGCAAAACAAAAATGTCTTTTATAAACAAACTACTCCCTGAGGAAGGGAACAAAAGAGCCGAAACTACCCGACCGGGCAATTTTGATGCGTACCAACAACTGCAGAATTTCTTTGATTCGCGACAACGCATGTCTTAGGTAGAGCAGCACAAATACGCAGACGACTCAACGTACACAAAAGTTTTCATAAGATTTTCCACCAGCGCCATAGAAATCTTATCACAATTCTGTAGCCTGACTAAACAAGAACTGCTGTAGGATAGTAGAAGAAAATGTTGTAAGAATACCCAAATCAAATAAAAGACTAGCCCAGCAAAAGAAATGCTTACAACACTTCTTTTTATTAATGAGGCTTAACTTTTTTTATTTTTAAAAACTGTTTCTTAATTTGATATGTACAAAAATAATGCGGTATCTTAGAAAAGCAATAAAAAAAAACTACTTACGTTTACATTTTTTCATAGCTAATATCCTTAATTTTCCCAAAGTTGATTTAGTGGTACTAGAAGCAGCACTGAGTATATTTTGCCATGTAAATAGAAATGAGTTTGAATGAATTCCACCAAAATGGAAGCAGGTTACCGAGATAAATACCAATTCTTAAATTTGTGTCGTGAAGGATAACCGAATATCTTGGAATTATTCTTGATCCATTGATCCACACCTTCGAATTAAAGAAAGCGCTGAATTTCAAATGTATTCGATGCATCCCTGTTGTTGTATACCATTTTCGATTATCCTTCTTTCCACTGGGTGGCATCTATATCGAAAAGGACTTGGAACCCCAATATTTGGCTTAAAAAAGAATACTATAATGCATCCTCTATATTTTTAATTTTGCATGTGCTCCATTGCAGTTTTAGGTTGCACTTGTCCAAATTTCAGAAAAACAAGTCTGGCAATACCAGCGTAAACGACGGACTTTCAGGAAGTTAATAGGCGTCATCCGGTGACAATTCGAGTTCCTGATCACCCTCAACTCTCACGGGAACACACCCGATCATTAGCCGTTTTTTTTATCCGCATCTGCGTTTGCGCTTAATATTTGTACTATTTCATAGTTGCAGATAAAGTTGTGCGCTTAGCAGTACATACAAATATTAAACGCAAACGCAGATGCGGATGAAAAAAACACGGCTATTACCGACGCGCTTGCTTCTCATTTCAAGGAGACCCAGGGCATCCATAATATTTAAAAAATAAAAATACCCCACATACTTTTGTCTAGTTCTAAAAATTTGAAATTCGTTCTATTAATCCCAGTTAATATTATACAAATAAAGGAAATCAATAATACGAGTATATCTCATGTTCATGGGAACGAAACAACTTCATAATACCTGTGACAATAAGGTGAAGAAACCAAAGTAATTTTTTTGGAATTTTTCAGTAGAGCGCTTTGAAAGTAAAAAAGTTTAATGTAAATGTATAGAATTGAGATTTGGTTTTTGTCTATAAAATCCACAATTTTTGAAAATTTGGGTGGTAGTATTGAATTTTTGTCCTGTCTTGAGTTTGGCTTTTCTCGCTTATTGACACAGATATATTACCCTGCAAAAATGTAATGACCGAAAATGGCGCCCCACAACAAAAATCCCACTTTGTTCCAATAATCAACACACCAAAATTAAAAAAAATACTTGTCAGTACTGAAAAATGAGATGGTCTTTGTCATTCTTATTTTTTCTTACTGTCATTTTTATAAAACTCTTTATTATTTCAAACGTCGGCCGCCGTGGTGTGAAGGTAGTGTTGCCGGCCTACCACACCGAAGGTCCATGGTTCGAGCCCTGGTACAGGTAACATCAAAAGTGATTTGAAAAAAGTTTTTCAAAACGGGGTCGCCCCTCGGCAGTGGTTTGGCAAACTCTCCGAGTGTATTTCTGCCATGACAGGCTTCTCAGCAAAAATTCGTCTCCTTTGTAGATGCCGTTCGGAGTCGGCAAAAAACTGTAGGTCCCACCAATTTGTAGGGAAAATTCAAATCGGCACACCACAAATTGGAAGAGAAGCTTGGCGCAAAAATCTCTTAGGAGGTTTATGATGATATACCTGTTGTATATCGCGCCATAGAGAGAGAGAGTAATTTTTGTAAAATTAAAGAAAATTTTCGGAAAACACCATTAAAAAGTGGTGAAAGTGAAAAATAAAGTCTACATTTTTGTAATATTTGCTGACAATAGTGTAGAAAGCATTTAAAGTGAAGTCATCTTCAATTTGAAAAATTACGTTTGTGCATTTGTGCGTTTGGAGCCTCGCTATTTTGGTGGTACGTGCGTACCGGGTATTATGAATAGTTTGCTTTTATGAATAGTTAATAAAATATACTGAAGCTGTGAAGTTTTTTTGTAATTCGTTAAAAACGTGTATTATATTATAAAGGGTGTTTTTTTTAGGGGTATAGAACTTCGAATTGAAATAAAACACAAGAAAATCGTTTTAAGGTCCATCAATTTGGCTTTATTGGAAGGATAATTTTATGCCATTAATGCTTAAATATGATTTCGGGCATGTGGCCGCCGCGGCTGGCTCGAATAAAGCCAATTCTACAGGTCCAATTTTCAACCACTTTTTCGAGCATATGGGGCCGTATGTCGGCAATAACGCCACGAATGTTGGCTTCCAATTCCCCTAACGTTTCTGGTTTGTTGGTGTAGACGAGCGACTTCACATATCCCCAAAGAAAATAATCCAATGGTGTCAAATCACACGACCTTGGTGGCCAATTGACAGGTCCATTCCGCGAAATTATGCGCTCATCGAATGTTTCCTTCAATAAATCGATTGTGACGTGCGCTGTGTGGCATGTAGCGCCGTCTTGTTGGAACCACAACTCATCCACATTCATGCCATCCAATTCGGGAACAAAATAGTCGGTTATCATGGCTCTATACCGGTCTCCATTAACGGTAGCTGCCTCTCCAGCATTATTGCGGAAGAAGTATGGCCCAATGACTCCACCAGCCCATAGAGCACACCAAACAGTCAGTTTTTGTGGATGTAATGGCGTTTCAAGGGTCTCATGTGGATTCTCTTCACTCCAAATGCGGCAATTTTGCTTGTTGACGTAGCCATTCAACCAAAAATGAGCCTCATCACTGAACAAAATTTTGCGATGAAAATCAGCATCGAAATCAATCTCATTTTCGGCCCATACACCAAAATCACGACGCATTGCATGGTCTCGCGGCTTTAATTCTTGCACAAGCTGGATCTTGTAAGGTCGCAAGCCAAGATCTTTGCGCAAAATCTTCCATAAAGTTGATGGACAAAGCTCCAATTGCTGTGCACGGTGGCGAATCGATTCATTCGGGTCCTCTTCAACACTTTGCTCTACAGCGGCAATTGTTTCTTCGGTGCGCACTGTTCGACGTCTCTGCGGATGCGTATTATCACATAGAGTAAACGTAGTGCGAAAACGATCCATGGTTAACCGAATTAATTGCTCTGATGGACGATTATGTCGACCATAAAATGGACGGAGCTCACGGTAAACTTCGCGAACTGAACCATTATTTTCGAAATAAATTTGCACGATTTGCAAGCGTTGTTCTTTTGTCAACCTGTTCATGATGAAATGGCAAACCAAACTGAACATAAATGACATTAGAGTTGCCAGATTTGACCACAAAATGCCAGTTTTATCTCTATTCGAAAAACAAACCTGTAAAAAAAACACCCTGTAAGTCCTTCTAGAATATAATGCAATTTTTATTAAAATTTAATAGAAAAGACTGAAATTCTTAAGTATTCTTATAATTCGCCTAAAACGAATATTATAGGTCATCAAAATGATAAATAAATGTTCAAAACTGAATTTATTTTAAATAAAATTGTTTTTTTATGTGGCGGTTTCGGTTAAAAGTATGGTTGGTTCCAGGTAAAATCAATAGTAAAATAACGATCATTATAATATGTAAATAATCGGCATATTCAAGTAAAGCCCAAGGCTAAAATACATGTAAAATTACTGGTAAAATGCTAGGTAGCCGTGACATGTGTGAGAAGATCAGCTGTATGTTTTTGTTTACCTTTTGCTATGCTCCTTGCTTATAAGTGCGAGCAGTATGCACAATCACATAAATAGGTACAATATGAAATGGACCGGTCAAAAGATTTCCTGATACTCTTAAGAATTTTACTGAAGGTTTCACGCTGTTTCGTGGTCACAAATGCGTGTCGTTTTATCAGCCAATTTACTGTATACTTTTTGCTGGGTAGTGCGTTTGGCACGAAAAAAAAAACTAAAATATTAACACTCAGCGATAAAGTATGTTAGTCATAGCTCATCAGCGGCATCTGTTATTGAAAAATTTGGTTTATCAAAAAATAGTGTGTCCATTCCAAAAATAAAAACAAGCAAAATTATCTTTCTCACAAATCGGCTCAAATCGTTGTTGTTGCATTTACATGTAAATATTTTATCTGGTTTAGGATCACCACGACCGGATGACGCCTAATGTGCCTTGGGTAGGGTTGCCAATATTTTTTCAGAAATATATAGCACTTTTTCACGCTGAAACAGCTTTGTTCGGTGACAAAACTTGCAGTGTTGCTTTTTTGATTCGTTAAAAGCTCAAATTTTTAAGTTTTTGTTGTTGCTTTCCTGTCAGCTGTTTTTCAATTGCAAGTTTTGCTGAGTGAAATTCCTCCAGCAGAAACTTGCAACGCTCTCCCAATGGAATTTAAAATGCGTTCTCTTCCTGTAAATATTTTGTGTCACCGAACACTTTCTAGTAAAAATTTTATAAATTTTTTTGAAATTTTATCCTCACCGAACACAGCTAATATATATCTACACGTTTTCAGTTAATATTCAGAAAGTTGTAGTTTTCTGAATATGAAATGCAAATTCTGAATATGGAAAAGGTGTAGTACATTGTAATAATTTAGCTGGTCATTTAATTGCAATCAGATTTGGTTGATTTTACTGGGATTGTTAAAATTGCAATCTACAATCATCGATTGTAATCCACTGATTGAAGCTTTTTGGTGTGATATAAAGTTGATTGATAGTAGGATTTATATAGTTTCAAGTAAATTTGGTAAATCACTATGATTACACTGGTCAACATTTTTGTACATGGGTCGTGCGTATATTTTTTTTATAGCTTTTGCACCCAGAAATAAGAATATGAACATAAAAATGTTTTTGATTTGGTTTTGTTCGAAAAAAATTCATCAAAATTTGACAGATTTGATTTATTCTAGTATAGTAAAAATCAATTTAAGATTTATTCTTATAAATTTAGTTTTAGAATACAGTTTAAATGTTTAAAAATGCTTTTTCCTGCCATATTCGGTAACATTTTCTCTTATTAACGTCCAAATATAGTCCCCCATCATGCTTTCCGTATACTGGCCTTGGTAGGGTTTCTCAAACTCCATTATATCTTGATGGAATCGCTCCCCGTGTTCTTCTGAATAAGCTCCCATATTATCTTTGAATTTATCCAGATGGGAATGTAACATGTGCATCTTTAGCGACATTCTACATCCGATGGCGGAAAAATTCGTAATCATGCCAGTTATCAGCTTTTCATAATTTTCATCCCTATTATTTCCAAGAAAGCCATGAACTACTGCCTTAAAACTGTTCCACGCTAGTTTCTCCTCATTGCTAAGTAGGTCCGGGAAAATATCGCAGTTCATAATTTTTTTTATTTGAGGGCCAACAAAGACTCCAGCTTAATTTTCGCCTCTGACAGCTTTGGAAAAAAAGTCTGCAAATATTTGAAAGCTTTAGACTCAATATTAAGAGCCTTCACAAATTGTTTAATAAGGCCCAATTTAACATGCAATGACGGCATCAATATGTTTTTAGGATCGACAATTGCTTCACGTTAATACTAAATCTTCCCACTCCATACTCAGTACGTTCAGGCCAATGTTTTTGGCGATAGTGGGCGGCATCATTTCTACTATCCCATAGGCAAAGATAACAGGAGTGTTTGGTATATCCACCTTGCATTCCAGTAATAAAACAAACCATCTTGAAGTCTCCAATAACTTCCCACTTGTATTCCGTATATTTGAATGCAGTTAATAGCATTTTAATACTGTCATAATTTTCTTTGAGATGTATGGAATGTGCCAGTGAAATAGATGGAAATGTGTTCCCATTGTGTAGTAGAACTGCTTTTAGACTTTTTGTTGAGCTGTCGATAAAGAGGCGCCATTCATTTGTATTACCAATTGCTTCAAATAAACCTTTCACGTCACAGCAAAAACAGAGTCCATCTTCCTTACTGTAGAAACAAGAAAATTCTTCATGACCCTTTCTTTGCCGAGATATTCGAACATCAGAAGTATATTTCGTTGTTTAAGCCGCGATGCTAATAACTCTGCTTTGTCTTTTGATAGATTTAAGTCTCTTATTAAGTCATTGAGATCTTCAGAGTTGATGAGATGTGGTATTCCTGGTTAAATTGAGGAACAAATTCGGAATGTACGGATGCAGATGAACTCGGTGTTTGAAAGCTGCTTTGAGGGAATAGTTGCTTTTCCAACACAGGTGGATCAGGTACAGGATTTTGTTCCGAATGTGGTACTGGAGCGGATGTCGATGTCCTTAAACGTTTCCCTTTCAGTGGTTTCACTACACAAAAATAGCAATCAGTGTCATGATTACTCGGTTCCCTCCAAATCCTCGGCACTGCGAACTTCATGGCTCTTTTCTCACCCTGGTACTAAACCATAATAAAACGTAAAACACTTCATAAAATTTCAGTTATTATGCAATTATATATAGATATATGTATATATAACTATATGAAACAGTTAGTACAATAAAAAAGAGAAAATAGACTTACGCTCCAGAATGCTTCTGCAAGAGTTACATGAAACATGTGGAGCCAATTTTTTGTCCTGGTTTTTAACAGGTAGACCGAAGTAGGCTAGGTAGGTCTCGCAAATCCTTGTGTTTTTAGTTAAATCAAACTTTTTCTGTCTTCTTTTAATACATTCGCCACATATATAGCAAAACGAATTAGCCGCTCGTTTACAACTTCTCGAAGACATCATTCCTCTGTGTCGCCCACAACGAGTGACCCAAGAAACTACAGCTTCTTAAAAAAGATTTTACTTACAAAAACGCTATCAGGTAGCTGGCATGCTCTATTGCTAGGCCTGCCAATCCGTCAGTAAAAGTTTCAATGAGTTTCTTAATATGTACTTAACGAATTGCGAAAACTACCAAAAATCATGTGTATCTGGGACCTTTTATCTCCTTTTTCCTGTTTCTCAGCCACATTTTGTTTTTTTTTAAGATGAGTATGTTGTGCTTTAAGTAGATCTTTTTTCAATGCATCGCTGCATCAGGTAGCTACCCGCCGTCCTCTATCGACCGAAATAGCGCGAAAGGACCTACATTACCCTGGTGCAAAAATGCAAAATTTTCAAATCGCTATAACTTCTATAAAACCAAATATTTTTGATTCGTAATTGCATTTTTTTTTTATAGAATTGATCATAGAATCCGAATATATAGGGCAAAACCCATGTACAAAATTTTTTTTGTTGACCTGTGTGATATAAGCTACAGGCAGAAAAAAATTTAATTTATGAATTTGTTGATAAGCCGATATTACTGTAAATACATTATTTTTGCACACTATATATTTTTTCAGCGGCCGCCGTGGTGTGAAGGTAGTGTTGCCGGCCTACCACACCGAAGGTCCATGGTTCGAGCCCTGGTACAGGTAACATCAAAAGTGATATGAAAAAAGTTTTTCAAAACGGGGTCGCCCCTCGGCAGTGGTTTGGCAAACTCTCCGAGTGTATTCCTGCCATGACAGGCTTCTCAGCAAAAATTCGTCTCCTTTGTAGATGCCGTTCGGAGTCGGCAAAAAACTGTAGGTCCCACCAATTTGTAGGGAAAATTCAAATCGGCACACCACAAATTGGAAGAGAAGCTTGGCGCAAAAATCTCTTAGGAGGTTTATGATAATATACCTGTTGTATATCGCGCCATAGAGATAGAGATATATTTTTTCGAAGAATTTTCAAATGATTTTTTATCTTCATAATTCTGTTTTCAAGTATATAATTTACGTTTATGTTTGGGGTTAGCACATTTAGACAAAACAGTAATAAGTAAATGAATTTAGTTTACACGTAATTTATTTTATAATATATATTCAATTGATATTTATAAGTCAATACATGCATGATTATTTTAGCGTATATATGTAACTTGTTGTGTATGATAATTTATTTTTTGTGACATAAAATGCTGTTACAACACCTGCATTTTTAAGTTTTTGCATAAAAATATTTCTCTGAAATTACTTGTTTAGTTTATATCTATGTATTTGTTGAATTGAATTTCGTTTAAATGTGCATACACAAGTTATCCCAGTACCAACAATTATGTCATATTTGTTTTGAGTTAATTGTACTTGATCTTCTTGTAAAATTTATGCATTTATTTATATCTCTTCATTATTGTATGTGCAGTTGGTTTAAATGTTGCTTTAAGTGATGGTCTTGCCGGTGGTGCTTCACGGAAACGTTTCATTTGTGTTGTTCCATACACAGGGGCTGTTGGTGGACGTTTATATGGCATTGCTGAAGCAACTTTTGCTAAAATATTTATTTATTGTTTTAATTAATTTTAAAATTTTTATATTTATATGTTTTAGTTATTTGGCAAGTGGTATATATAATGGTCATTATATTTTTGTTATTTTTTTGATGGTCTATTCAGTTTAACATATTTTTGTAAGTTTCATGAGCTCAAGCCGAGTTGATAATAGTTGTTATACAATATTTTTTTTTTTTTGTTTTAATGAAATAAAATTTGAAAGCAACAAACATTTAGGATCTATAGGAGTATTATATAAGGTTTATTCCTATTACATGGCTATTTGAGAATTTCCTTCTCGACCGAGTCAAACCAGGGGAATTCTGATTTCTTATCGCATTAGTGTAACATACGGCTAGTAATGCGTTTGCTGCACAATTTTAGTTTTTTGTTTTTATTTGTTTTACCAACAATGTTCGAGGGAACACATATGATGTTCCTGTAAGACCATTAATGAAGATGAAGAATGTCATAGTCATAATTTTGGCCGTTGCGTATCAATGTCATGCTTTTTAGAGACAACTGAACTGACGCTAACAGGAAACACCAAGGAAGGCCCAAGTGAACCTCGAATTGTTTTTTCGATCTTAGGCGGTTGATTGGAAGCCCTTCTGGGCCGTGCGTTCTTTGTTCATTCTTATAACATGGGCCAGACAGCGATTACTTTGAGCTTTATCGCGGGAAGGACAGAGGGTGGTTTTTGTTATTTCTTCACTGCCTATTCAGGTGGAGTAGCCCTAGTTCGGAGTTAAGGCTGGTTTCAAATAGATCCTCATAGATTTAAACTTGTTACTATCTACAATGAGGTGGTTGCCCCAGAGGTTTACGGGCCTAAAATATCCCGCCGTTGGTATACTTGTTGTAAGAGATTACAATTTACGATCCGAAGGTTCAGGTGCGCCGCTTCCCTGTTTGATCATAGCAAAATACCTCGTCTTTCCTTGTTTACAGCAAATACGGTTTTTTTTTTTTTTAAAATAGCTTCGGCATTCGTAGCAAATGCAATTTTTGTAATAGATTGTACAGTTTTGAGTTTTCATAGTTGGTGCATTTTACGGGATCGCATTTCTTATAGATTGAGCGGCGTACACTTTAGTTTTAATCTGTATGCATTTATTTGAACATTTCTGCGGGTAGTCCATCATATCCCGGGGCTTTATTGCCTTTGCGTGTCTTGAGTTATTTTTATGTAGCAATCTGGTCCACCAGCCTCTTTAGTACCAAAGGCCCTACGTACACACCCTGACGCTAAAGTCGCCTAGTACGATTGTAATGTCTTCGAGGGTCAACTACTATTACCTACCTTTGGTATACTCATAAGCCGGCACAAGAGTACGTTTAGTGATGACGCGAGGTTCATAAAGAAGCTCCTCTTCGGATTCCTCTTCCCTGTGAGTAGGCAAACAGGATATTATTTTCAGAATACATACATACTTTAAGACGAGTTTAAAATTAAACTTACTTGGCTTGTTCCATTTCATATGCATATTGCTTGATAAAATTTAAATATTTTGATGGACCAGCAGTAGCTAATTTATTGTCATATACCGATCTGAAATAATATACCCATAAGTTATATATTCGAACAAACAAGTTGATATGGAGTATTTTTTCAAAGTGTGACGCATAACGACACCGCACGTCCGATTTGGTTCAAAGCGCTTTGCAGATTTTTAATATAAAATAATTTGGCAAAGTATCTTGATGAGTCCATCATAACTGTAATAGTTTTTTGTTTAAATAAATTCTGTGATACAGTTATTTCGTGTTATAGATTTGCAAACCAAATGAAAAGAGCTCTTGTAGTTAAAAAAAAAAAAATCGGACACACTTGAAAAGAATTCATCATATCCATATGTGAGCAATTTTTACTTTGAAAGGAGTTTTGCTTGTTTGGGATCAATTTCCATAAGTTCACGCAATTGTTCTTGTGCAACGTCGTCATTCTTGTCCGGTACCAGATATTTTCTTATTTCAGCTAGAGCATATGCGACACGTGCATATGCTTCTGCAGGTGTTGCAACAGTACTTATTTCAACAAATAAATCTTTATTTAAATGTGAATGTCGGGGATCACCAGAGTTGCGCATTTCTTCTTCTTTGGCGCGATCACGAATAGAATTACGACCCTTGATTACAATACGACATTGTGTTTCATCTTGCAACCGACGAAGTGAATTACCCTTGGGCCCTAATATTTTACCAGTGAAGTTGAACTAAAAACAAATTAATAAATATTATTATGTAACTTAAACAGCACTGAGACATAAGAAGTAAAACTTAACGCAAATGCTCTAGCGGGAGGGATGAAGGCAGTCTTTTGGCGGAATGACTGTCGCGGGAACGATTAGTATGACTTTGTTCATCTGTTCTCCAAGAGACATTTTAAATTTAAATTATAACCTTTTTTTAAGATTATAAGAGATTCATTGAAATGCTCGTGACACCTTTTTGGCGGACTCTCCACGACTATTCAGTTTAACATACTTTGTTTCTTTTTGTTTCAGCCTATAGTGTTACAAACCTTTACAAGGTAGGCAACAATTAATTAAGAATAAAATTAAAAATTAGGGACTAAAAAAATTACAAATGAGCAAAGAGCTCTTGAAAACAAAAAGAAACTAGGGAACAAATCAACATCTTAGGAAAAAATAAATTTAGGTCTTCTGTAAATTACTAATATTACTATAACTAAAAACCTTATTTTTACTATGTAACTTTTGCTGTACCGACTGGCACTATAAAATAATTTTGTTAAATGGTTGTGCTAGTTCAATAAATAAATAATAATAATAATAAAAGGTGAAAACTTAACATAAACTACACCTAGGTCTTTGATTTTAGTATATGATTTTAGATGTTACCCGTTATACTTTCTATTCGGATAGCGTGACTTATGAATAATTTTTTTTTTAACCGTTCAAAACATTCTATAAGACTGGTATTTAAGTAAAGAAATTCAGTCAATAGTCGAAAAATGGTTGGAAATCAGAGCACGGTAAGCTCCCGCACTAGCCGTGAGAACGATTAATTGGATCTTTAGTTCATCTCCTGCACATTTTCAGTGATAGTATAAAAAATGTGCTGAAATGCCAATCTAAATTGATTCATACAATATCCAAAATTAATTAAAATGAACCTATAGATATTATTCTCCTTACTATTTTTCTACATTATTAAAGCATTCAATGACTTTGTTTTGATTTCGCATACATACCTTAGGATATTGTTTTGTTGGAATAAACACTTTTTGAGCAAGTTTTATAGGTTTTTGCTTGAATACATCAGCGTAATACTCGCGCCCGGGAATACGCCCAGTACTACAAATACGTTCCATAGCTACCGAAGAAACCCGATATTAGTGAACAAATGGCATATATGTATATAGTTAGATGTTAGAAGTATGATAAAATAATAAGGGTAATGCTATATGAAAACACGTCCAAAAATATTGGGAAAGTTATCCAACGACGCGTTTTGACCTCAGTATACATGATCCGAAATTGGAGATTCGATTATATATTTGTCAACAGATATTTGCAAAGTTGAAAATTTTCTGGCAGTTGTCTTCTAAAAGAAACAAATACCGAAAGGTGTTTCAGCACATAAGTACAATGGATGTTGTTGTTGTTGTTAAAAGTGCTTGTTGTTGTTGTTGTGGTAACGACAAAAACACTCCCCGAAGGTCTTGGGGAGTGTTGTCGAATTAACAGTCCTTGGCCGGATTTGAACCCGGGACGCTCCGGTACTCCCTTGCGGTACTGCCCGACTGTCGTGGTAGCGATTTATGACCAGTGAAACCTTCTAGGTCATGTCACCCCTCCTTCCGTAAGGAAGGATAAGATGGGTAATGAGAGCCATCATATCCGTATATCAACCATCGAGTTGCACGTCATTACCTTTGTGGATATTAATCGCCTCTTACGACCGGTATGCCTACCCCGGGCATATTCTAAACCCCTAGCCCGAAGGGGGTGTTAACAGTGCTTCGCCCTGCCCAATGGGCTCGATCACTCTAAGTTGTCATCAGGCTCTTCTAACGGAAGTCCGAGGAAACGCGCAGTGATGTAGGTGTTAGAAGAGTGGGTTCGACTGAACAGGAGAAGAGATGTTTGGTATCATGAGGGGACATTCCACATGTAGGGCATGTGTTTGGTATGTTGGGGTTCAGTCTGGATAAGTAACAGTTTAACCTATTACAGTATCCAGAGCGAAGTTGTGCTATCATGACTATAGTCTCCCTCGGAAGTATACGATCCTCTTCAGCCAATTCAGGTGGTTGAGTATTAATAACGGGATTCACAGGCCGAGATCTGAGAGATCTGTCTACCGACTCGGTGTGGAGGTCATTTAGAGCCCGTCTATGGTTCCGCAGATCAAACGGCAAAGAGATATGTAGATATATATATCGTTATGTCTCTGGGGGACGGTGCTACATCCAAAAGATGTCGATTTGGATGACTGGGTTTATGACAGTTCAAAAAGAACTGTCTACTCAAGAGTTCCGCATGCTTTTGAACATTGAGCAATTTTGCCTCTTGATGGAGGCGAGACTCAGATGACATAAGCAGACATCCCGTAGCAGTTCTGATGGTGGTGTTTTGGCAGACTTGCAGTTTCCTCCAATTAGTGTCAGCAAGATTGGGCGACTATATGGGCGCAGCATAGTCAATAACCGGCCGGCCAATAGCCTTATATGTAGCAAGCAATGTTTCTTGGTCTTTTCCCCAAGTACTGCCGACCAGTGACTTGAGGATCTTATTGAGGCTATTGCGTGACAAGCGAAGGTGAGCCCGTTGTCAAATGTCACACCCAAGATTTTCGGGTGGACGACAGTGGGTAGAGTTACGTGGACACTTAACTCTTGCTCCATCAGCGCGTTTCATGTCGTAAAAAGGATCGCCGTCGATTTAGTCGGAGATAGGGTCAGATTTCGCTCGGGGAAAAAGTACAATGGATCACACGCCCCATTTGGGATCGGACCAAGGCATTTTCGGCAATAACTTTTATTTTATTTTCCGCTTTCGGATTAATCCCGAGGTCAAGACAAGTCTTTTGATAACTTTCCCGATATTTTTGGAAGTGTTTTAGCAGTTATGTGCGGTAGTATAGAATTACCAGTATAAGATGTTACAGAAATATGTATATATACATATATATACAAATGTATATTAGAATCTATATTCACCTTCTTCTATGAGCAGCGCACAAAGGGGAAATTCACTACTTAATCGCTCACGCTCCTCGGTTAAATCATCCAAAAACTTCTGAGCAAAATTATTAATACGTGGGCCGTCGACTTCAGTCTCCTTTTGACTATGGGTATTAGCTTCTTCCGAATGTACCGACATATTGCTTAGCAAAAAATCTTCGTTTTCTTAATTCACAAATCAAAGATGACACAAATTACGTCCAGCTAGCAAGACAGATAAAACAAAAGTTAACACTAAAATGGCGACTAACTTCCTGTGGCGATTATTCTCAAGCATGTAACAGCCCTAAGTCAATAACACTCCCATTACTAGTTAACACAACCGAGATAACAATGGCTACGCTTATGCATGCAAGCGTATAACTAGGAAGAGGAAGAGAGATGGCGCGAGTGTTTGCGAATACGATGCAAAGAGGAGATGCTAATAAATAAGACCGACCCTGCCAGAACACGAAAAGCGAACAACCAAGAAAGTTCACGGTGCGTAGGCAAGCACCCTGTTGGACTATATAAGGCGGTGACCAAGCAAGGCAAGTTGATCAGTTTATTTTCAAGCGTTGTTCAGTGAACTACTGTAAAGTTACCAAACTCTTAAAATTGTTTTCCGTTTATTACTAGTAAATAAAACTGGCTATTAGTTACAATATCTGTGCGTGTGTTTATTTGACTTTATAGTGATCTAGCCCAGGATTGATAATTAAGGAATCATCGAATTCGTCACATTCCGTAGGGATAGTCGATAACTTATCGCCAGTTCCGATATATTAGCATTAGCAAAACCCATAAGGTGTGTTCGTGTAAAAGTCCAGTAACAATTATCCAGCAACGAGATTTTCTCGAATTTTTAATGATTCTCTCACGCTGGGAGATGATTGCAAATTTGTACACGAACGCTAAATTTGCAAAAAGTAGCAAGCTTGATCGTCAGCTCAATACCACAGTGCAGCAGACAAACAAAATTGCAACATTGTGAGAATAAAAATATTTTTTGCTTTTAGAGTGCCATATTTTAACTAAACTATGCACAAAAATTAGAAACATACCCAAATTAAAACATGCAATTGAACTGTTTTGTGGAATAAAAAACAACCATGTGTCACAATCAGCTGATTTCCTTGACTGCAAATTCTTGCTGGCCGAAATTTATTCAGCAAGAATTCGTAACTTCTTCCAAAATTAAATGTCATATTGTTCTCTCAATTTCCTTTCACTTGCAATTTTTTTAGACATCATGAACGCGATATAGACACAAATCATGATAACTCGTAACAATTTGTAACAATTATTTGCATCACGAACGGACCTATAATCTTATACCATGGCTACACTTTTTAGCAATAAGTTCATTTTCAATTTCATGTTGATGGTCTTGCAGGTATGGGGTTGAAATCATGATCCAATTACTAAAGATCACGCATTCCGGCAACCGTGTATTTGTAATTTTATTTGAGAAAAAAGTTTTTAAGAAATAAGGTCACGATTTTGAAGTTTTCAGTTTGAGACTTGAATTTAAATTTTGTAAACATTAATTCGTTTCGTCGCAATTTTCAAGTTTTATTAAAAATTTTTTTTTTAAAATGAAGTGTTTTGTGAGTGGCTTTAAAAATAGGGAAAGGGCCGACTAATTTGATGTAAAATGTGTCAAGTCTAACTTTAACTTTGTTTTCCTTTTTATTCTCTTATTTATTACATTCCCGACATTTAAAACCAGACATGATTTCAAAAGCGTGACCTGACAGCCAAATATTTAAATTTTTAATGCGAGATCTTGTTATTTGGATCATGGGTTGAAATAGACCCGAGGTAAAAATGCCCGTCGTAACTCAGCCAGCAGAGATGCGTATCTTTTACTGATAGTGCGTTTTCTCGACATTTTTTGAATCCGAAAAATGTATTAAAAACGACTTGCCTGGTTGATTTCATATAATGACTCAATTTGTCTTATTTTTTTGTGTCAAAAAGAATTTAATTCAGTCATAAAGATTTTTCATGCAAGACACGAATACAAAATTATTTCAAAGGATTTTGAAAAGGTAAGTTTTATACCTAACAAATAAAATTTAAAAAAATATTAGAATGCTTTAAATAAATTTAGATAATATTATCAATACAAGTTTTTTAGGCTAATGGCCAAACATATCAAGGTGTTATTTTCGAGCATTTTAGTGCAACGTACACACATTGTTTTCCTACCACCCTTTACGATACCGTCATATTGAAAGGAGTTTGATTTCAGCGCATTGTAAGTACATACTACATAATATTAAAATCCTAAAATAGTGTGTTTAAATTTTTTAAATACTTAAAGATGTGACATACATTCATTTATGCATTTCTTTGAATTTGTAAAAAAAGCACTTGAGCTTATGAATGCAAATAATTTTATGAACACTGATTTTTAAATGTTCAAACTATTTTTCTTAATGTGTTTAGAAATAATTTAAAAAAATATGTTAACTAGTTGAATTGAATTAAATAAAAAAATTAAAAACTAAACAATATTTAAGTGTTTTTTTTAGAGCTGGAAAAGGAGGTAAGTTAACTAGGCTAAAATTAGATAAAATATAGACCCTGAATAGAGTATAGGAAAACCTATAAGAATTACATACCAAAATGCATCTGGAAACTCAAAAATTTGTTCAGTATCGTATTCAAAAATTAGTAAAGAAATATAAAGGAAAACGGATAAAAACTATATACGAAGAAAGATCGAAAACATAACTTTTTTGTTAAAAAAAGCATCTGAAAGTTAGAGTGTAGAAAAAACCATGACAAAATGAGTCCGATTTAAGAACGTTTTTTACAATTTTACGGGCATACTTTTCGTTCGCACACTTTAGTGGAAAAACGGATCCAGAAAAGTTTTGTAAACGTAATATGAAAACGGATGTAAAATAAGTTTTTATCAGCAGTTTCTTCCATTTTAGGATACATTAATGGAAATGTTGCTGGCTGGGAAGAGGCGACTAAAATCCACATCGGCCCTGTTGCTGGGGTCAACGAAATCCCTACCACGGCAGTCGGGCCGAAGCAGATATAACACGTCACTACGTTGAAAAAACTGACAGTTGACAAAGAACGTATAACCATAAGAAGGTCCAAGAACGAATTCAAGTGGACGGTGGATAATTCACCACTGTATCTGGGTGCAAATTGCTTGAATTCGCAGTGTTTTAGTTGTATATTTACACACAAGTTTATGGTTGGGGTTCCAAAAACATTTAATTGTTAATATTACATAAAATAAAGTGTGCGAATAGCCTTAAAACTAGCGATTTAAAAGCAAATTTCTACAGTCGTGAATTACCTACCCGCGAATCGATGGTTTACTGTTTCTCACTATTCGTCGCGTTAAGCCTTCTTATGGTTATACGTTCTATGCAGTTGAGTAGAATCCGAGTATTTGTGTACGTAGCAACAGATTCGACAGATACGGCAAAGTGGATTTTGCTCCAAATTTTTCCGTATGCAGGATATATCGATGGTGACGTATTGTGTCTATTTAGCGCATAAGTATGACTTAAATTTAGATGAACCTTTTTTGACAGATGACCCATATAAAATTGTGTCAAATAGCTACAACTTAATTTAAGTCACCTAAAACTGACTATGACTATGTACACAATATAGCATAAAACTGCTGTTTTCGTATAAAACACTTAGGCCCGGGTTTTCAGTCCTTGGTTAAGCTCAGTTTAAACTAAGTTTGCTTAAACTCGACATAAATTTAAACTCCAGTTAAACTGCAGAGCGGTTTTTCAGTGAGAGTTTAAGGCCGCTTTTAAGATTTTGCTTTTTATAAGGCAACATTGTTTTTTTTTTATCTAGATACGGCAACAGATTACATCTGTTTACATATTCAACGCCATTGCTTCTAATCAGTATTGTAATAGTTAGGAGTTCGCTAATTTCTGCATCACTATAATCACTTTCGTCAGATGATATATCCGTTATTTAATTAAATATAAAAATATCGTCCTTTTTTAATTGCGTTCAGTTTATTGTTTCACAGCCAAAATCATCAAATATGCAAACAGCTGACAGGTTAACTAGAGTTTAACCCTGCCAAATTGGCCACTTAAACTACGTTTAAACTTCGTTTAAAGTTGACTGAAAAACTGCGGAACAAGTTTAAGCTTAGTTAAATTGAGTTGAACTTGTACTGAAAAACCCTGCCTTAACATAAATAAAGTGTGTTCATACCTGTGATTCTTATTTTCACTTGACAGTGATCTAGCAACCTATGGGACTATTTAACTCAACTAAAGGATAAGAAAAGCGTGAATTATTGTATTAATTTGTATATTTTAGTGTTTCTTCTATATTTGGTTCAATTTATTAGGAGTGATCAAAAGAAAAGGAACTAATCTCGATTTTTCACTTCGGTCTAGGAAAACGAATGCGTTATGTCTGTATGCCTTATATCACTAGTAGGAAGAGAACAATGATGTGGCGAATATTCTCAAATATGTACCATCCCTAACTTGATAAGGGCCGTTTACACGCGGTGCTATTCTCAGCTTGCTTGTCATGTACAAACGAGGTGGTGACAGCTGCAATGACTATTGCAAGTTATAGAAACAAGTGGAATTGGACTATAACAATTGTCAGCAGTTACGATGACAAGCTGCCTCAGAATAAGGCAGAATAGGGCAGTCAGTATCTGATTAACCGCTTAACCAGGACTTTATCAGAGGTTGGCTAAAAACCGTTTACTCAATGTCTGATTAGCGACAATTCACTGAAAAGTTAAAAAAGGATTGACCTCTGATTATGTGCTTATTGAAACAAAAAGTGACAGCTTTTGCTAACAAACACTGCTAGTAATAGAATTTAAAAATGTAATACCATCCATGTAAAGAAATATGAAAAACGAAATTTGTACACCAAAATGGTTCGTTAAAAATTGTAAACAAGAGCAGCAGTCACCTTTTATGCGTTCACAATGCAACTTTTGTCAATTTTTCTCCAAAAACGTTCACAATGACCAACTTTATCACGATAACTTAATCCGACTTTTGTGTAAACGAAATTGTCATTTTGGGTCAAGCCATGATCAAGTTATCATGTGATAAAGTTTATCATAACCAGACATTGAGAAAACGGCCCAAACATAGAATGCGTGTTTGCGCTTACGGGGTATAGAATAAATGCTGATAAACACCCAGTGTCGAAGAACGTAAGAACCAAAAAAGGTTCAACGCTACGAATAGGGGGAAACACTAAACTATCAATTCGCTGGTAGGTAATTCACCACTGGGGAAATTTGTGTTTAAATCGCGAGTTTTAAGGTTATTAGCATGTTTTTGTAACTTTTAACCACTCGCCAAGCGTTAAGCTTATCGCCAAATTTTGCCATTTGTTCTTAACGAAAATGCGATTTTGTAACTCTCCTTTAACGCCGCTAAACAGCTGACTCTTGATAGTGATAAAATATGACAATACTGATGTTCAGAGTGTCAAAAACACAAACACTTTTTCCAAACGCTAAAACACTTGTAAATATATTAACGCGATATTTACAAGTGATTTAGCGTTTTGAAAAAGTGTTTGTTGTTTTTTGTGTTTTTGGCACTGTGTTAGCTAACACTTTTCGTGTGGTTAGCTAACACTTTTCGTGTGGTTAAAAGTAAGCGAATAGGAAAAAGCGTTAAAAATGGTGTCAAGCTTAAAATAGTTACAGAATTGACCTACTAAACTGTGGCGACACTTGTAGGTGATGAAATTGGCGCTCGGCAAGGCATTTGATCAAAATGTTGTACAGTGAACTTACTTTGGAGTTACCTAACTCGTGAATTTGCGTTTATAACAGGTAAATAAAACTAGCGTTCATAAACAGTATTAGTGCGTGTGTTTATTTGACTGTATAGTGGTCGAACCCAGAATAAATAAACGAGGAATCCTCGAATTCGTCACAATGGCGACCGCTACACAGTCAGTAAATATCACGATATTTGGATCACGATAAATACTGATGGATTGATGGATCGCAAACTGACGCTACACGTTCAATACTTATCGTCAATACTTTTCATCAGTACTTTCGTAATTTTCATGCTAAGCGGTTCGTAAAGAATGGAGCAAGAAAATACAAAACGGGCGTGTTTAGCTATATTAACAGCTTTTTCTATTAAAAAAAAAGATAATAAGAGACGATACTGGAGCAAAAATTGGTATAAAGAGCGAAACAAATACAGAAGCATAAATTTGTTTATTATTTATTGACAGTATTTTCATCTGGATCGCGGACTTCTGGATTTGTGTCCATTCTACCAAAATACAGGCAGTATTGACGGATCGCAAAAAATGACGCTACACCGTCAATATTTATTGACAATATTTTTATCTGGATCGCGGATTTCTGGATTTCTAAACATCTTCCGGTATTTTTCGCGATCCATCAATATTTGACGCTACACGTTCAATAAATATCGTGATCCAAAAATATTGTCAATAAGAATGTTTTGCCTCGAAAATGAGAATGAGCTCCAAAACACGTCGGTGGGTGCAAATTATATGACTATGCGCCTATCTGATTTGCAATCGTAAGCTGTACGAAAACGTCAGTTGGTAGAAGTTGTTTACATGTTTCTGCTTTCTTAAAATATAATTTATTGCATATTTAAAAAAAAAAAATATGGCATATTCGATTTTCGATACAATTCTTGAAGCTTTGTTTCGTCGGTAATACTTTCCATCGTACGTCAGCTAAAACGCTTCGCAAAATATCGGTAGAGGCATCAAAAGAATCATAATCTTCAGAAGGAAAATCGTTGAAAAGTTATAGAGGTGTTGTAACTCTTAAATAGTTAATAATATCACTTTCCCTCACCGGACTAGAATTTGCTGGAATCGAGCCGCATCTTCTGACACCTCTCCCGACTGTTTTCGACTCATTTTTGGAAGATATTTAAATAGAAGATATTTAGATATTCAAGGTCGAAGGTCAAACTATGATTTTTTCAATTCAAAATATCTTTCAAGCCAGTGAACTGATTTTTAAAAATGTAAGATCTATAAATACCTTATAAAAATACCTTTCATTTAATGTGCAACTTATTAACCCTTTAGGTCGATATGTACTGAAAATGCACAAGAATCATATTTTGTAAAAACTCTATGAAATATTTATATTCCTTGCAAAATGGATATCTTCCGTTGTAAATTCCTATTTATATAATACATATATTAAAGAGAAGTAAGCCATTGACTATCCAACACCGGCCTTCTGCACTGTACTTCTGCACAAAACACCCTTTTGCGTGGTCGGCCTTTGTCCGCGCTTACAAAAAATAGGCCTGGGCAGATCCAACACCGGCTACACCATCCACAATACACAATATTCAGGAAAAAAAAGTTTGTTTACCCTTTAGTTGTGGAATCGTCCAATTTCTATAGAGAAATATGGGTTTCAAATTGAAGGTAACTATACCATCTACAATATTTTAATATTTAATAATACCATTAATAGGGCGTTTTTGCTTTATAAACAGTTTTATCCATTTTTATTTAATTTTTTCCATAAACAAATAGTTTTCTTATAAATAGTTAACATAAAGATACGAGATATGCACACCAGCTATTTTTATTGCCTACTTATCGGCATTTACAATTTTTAAATCCACCGATCAGTTTTAAAAATATTTTTCTTTAAAAAAAAAACAAAATATACCTTTTGACATATAATAACCCCAATAGTTTTTATCCATCTAAAATTTTCAATTTTAGTTTAAACTGTTTGTATATAAAGCTGTAGACATAACTTGAAGGAACTATTCTTGTTTCAACAAATATCAGGCACATTTTCCTTGACTAGGAATTTTTTCAAAGAAATACATATCTATATACATAGAACCTAATTAATTTCAAATTTTAAGCAAGATATGACATTATTTGCAAACACATTACGCTGAAAGCATCGGATGAACTAAAAATTAACGCTTTTAATATTCCTCCATTAAAAAATCTCTGCAGCAATATAATGCTTCAGGAAAAGAAACAATCTTAGGTGGTCAAGATAAGTCTTTTTGTCGTACTGTTTTATAATCCATCACGCCAGCACAGTTTATATCGATATATTTTTGTCCTGTCTGTACGTACTTGAAATTATGCATTAGGGTCCAAATAAGAAAATAAATTGAAACGAAAACCCCTCAAACCGAGAACCCGAATGAAAAACGACCCGTATTAAAATTGGTTTGAAGATTGATTTTCAAAAACCCCATTATTTAGAATTCGGATTTTGTCTCGTAAACGCCCTTTCTCAACGTCAGTCCAACATATTCTCCGTTAAGATAGGGGTTTTTGAAACAAATTCTACATTGAAGCGTTCTTCAACCGTATTCTAAGAAATGAAATTTCTGAAACGAGCTCTGAGATTGGGTTTTTGAAAAAAAAAGTCTGTTTTAAGATCGGGCCTTCAGTCAGTTCTTCGTCTGATTATTCAGAAGAGCACGAGTCTGCGTACAAAGTTTTTGTATTTATCATAGAATTGAGATCATCGGTAATTTCAAAATCAGTGCAACCGTTGGATAAGCTTTTTAACGAACATCTAATATTGTGGCGACACTTGTAGGTGATGAAATTGGCGCTCGGCAAGGCATTTGATCAAAATGTTGTACAGTGAACTTACTTTGGAGTTACCTAACTCGTGAATTTGCGTTTATAACAGGTAAATAAAACTAGCGTTCATAAACAGTATTAGTGCGTGTGTTTATTTGACTGTATAGTGGTCGAACCCAGAATAAATAAACGAGGAATCCTCGAATTCGTCACAATGGCGACCGCTACACAGTCAGTAAATATCACGATATTTGGATCACGATAAATACTGATGGATTGATGGATCGCAAACTGACGCTACACGTTCAATACTTATCGTCAATACTTTTCATCAGTACTTTCGTAATTTTCATGCTAAGCGGTTCGTAAAGAATGGAGCAAGAAAATACAAAACGGGCGTGTTTAGCTATATTAACAGCTTTTTCTATTAAAAAAAAAGATAATAAGAGACGATACTGGAGCAAAAATTGGTATAAAGAGCGAAACAAATACAGAAGCATAAATTTGTTTATTATTTATTGACAGTATTTTCATCTGGATCGCGGACTTCTGGATTTGTGTCCGTTCTACCAAAATACAGGCAGTATTGACGGATCGCAAAAAATGACGCTACACCGTCAATATTTATTGACAATATTTTTATCTGGATCGCGGATTTCTGGATTTCTAAACATCTTCCGGTATTTTTCGCGATCCATCAATATTTGACGCTACACGTTCAATAAATATCGTGATCCAAAAATATTGTCAATAAGAATGTTTTGCCTCGAAAATGAGAATGAGCTCCAAAACACGTCGGTGGGTGCAAATTATATGACTATGCGCCTATCTGATTTGCAATCGTAAGCTGTACGAAAACGTCAGTTGGTAGAAGTTGTTTACATGTTTCTGCTTTCTTAAAATATAATTTATTGCATATTTAAAAAAAAAAAATATGGCATATTCGATTTTCGATACAATTCTTGAAGCTTTGTTTCGTCGGTAATACTTTCCATCGTACGTCAGCTAAAACGCTTCGCAAAATATCGGTAGAGGCATCAAAAGAATCATAATCTTCAGAAGGAAAATCGTTGAAAAGTTATAGAGGTGTTGTAACTCTTAAATAGTTAATAATATCACTTTCCCTCACCGGACTAGAATTTGCTGGAATCGAGCCGCATCTTCTGACACCTCTCCCGACTGTTTTCGACTCATTTTTGGAAGATATTTAAATAGAAGATATTTAGATATTCAAGGTCGAAGGTCAAACTATGATTTTTTCAATTCAAAATATCTTTCAAGCCAGTGAACTGATTTTTAAAAATGTAAGATCTATAAATACCTTATAAAAATACCTTTCATTTAATGTGCAACTTATTAACCCTTTAGGTCGATATGTACTGAAAATGCACAAGAATCATATTTTGTAAAAACTCTATGAAATATTTATATTCCTTGCAAAATGGATATCTTCCGTTGTAAATTCCTATTTATATAATACATATATTAAAGAGAAGTAAGCCATTGACTATCCAACACCGGCCTTCTGCACTGTACTTCTGCACAAAACACCCTTTTGCGTGGTCGGCCTTTGTCCGCGCTTACAAAAAATAGGCCTGGGCAGATCCAACACCGGCTACACCATCCACAATACACAATATTCAGGAAAAAAAAGTTTGTTTACCCTTTAGTTGTGGAATCGTCCAATTTCTATAGAGAAATATGGGTTTCAAATTGAAGGTAACTATACCATCTACAATATTTTAATATTTAATAATACCATTAATAGGGCGTTTTTGCTTTATAAACAGTTTATCCATTTTTATTTAATTTTTTCCATAAACAAATAGTTTTCTTATAAATAGTTAACATAAAGATACGAGATATGCACACCAGCTATTTTTATTGCCTACTTATCGGCATTTACAATTTTTAAATCCACCGATCAGTTTTAAAAATATTTTTCTTTAAAAAAAAAACAAAATATACCTTTTGACATATAATAACCCCAATAGTTTTTATCCATCTAAAATTTTCAATTTTAGTTTAAACTGTTTGTATATAAAGCTGTAGACATAACTTGAAGGAACTATTCTTGTTTCAACAAATATCAGGCACATTTTCCTTGACTAGGAATTTTTTCAAAGAAATACATATCTATATACATAGAACCTAATTAATTTCAAATTTTAAGCAAGATATGACATTATTTGCAAACACATTACGCTGAAAGCATCGGATGAACTAAAAATTAACGCTTTTAATATTCCTCCATTAAAAAATCTCTGCAGCAATATAATGCTTCAGGAAAAGAAACAATCTTAGGTGGTCAAGATAAGTCTTTTTGTCGTACTGTTTTATAATCCATCACGCCAGCACAGTTTATATCGATATATTTTTGTCCTGTCTGTACGTACTTGAAATTATGCATTAGGGTCCAAATAAGAAAATAAATTGAAACGAAAACCCCTCAAACCGAGAACCCGAATGAAAAACGACCCGTATTAAAATTGGTTTGAAGATTGATTTTCAAAAACCCCATTATTTAGAATTCGGATTTTGTCTCGTAAACGCCCTTTCTCAACGTCAGTCCAACATATTCTCCGTTAAGATAGGGGTTTTTGAAACAAATTCTACATTGAAGCGTTCTTCAACCGTATTCTAAGAAATGAAATTTCTGAAACGAGCTCTGAGATTGGGTTTTTGAAAAAAAAAGTCTGTTTTAAGATCGGGCCTTCAGTCAGTTCTTCGTCTGATTATTCAGAAGAGCACGAGTCTGCGTACAAAGTTTTTGTATTTATCATAGAATTGAGATCATCGGTAATTTCAAAATCAGTGCAACCGTTGGATAAGCTTTTTAACGAACATCTAATATTAAGCAGCGAGTTAAGCATTTTAATTTTTAATCTGTTCTTTAACTTAGTTTTTAAAATGTTCATGGCATTAAAAATTCATTCAACCTCCCATTACTGAAAGGTACTACCAAAAACCTAGATACGAATTCGACCGGTTCTAAAAATGGGGGTTCGTTTAATGAATTTTTACCAGAATTGACCCTCTAACTAGTTTTTACACCTCTCGAGAAATTAATGAAACCATGTATATATTTAGCTACATTGCTAACCGGTATCTGGTTTGTAGGGTAGTGCTTCCGTTTCGGTACGAACTATTGATGTGTGAAGGGCTATTGTTAAAGTAATCGATATTTTCGGGACGGCCGGTATCGTTCATCCCTAGCTGTTTCAGAGGACGAAAGTTCCGAAAGTTCTTTGCGGTAATAGATGTACTCAGTGGTAAAAAAATGACATCCAATGATGAAGATTCCAGCTTTAGCGAAGGAACTATTGATGGTAATAATAATTTATTTGTAGATTCTATAATTCCGTTTCATGAATCGTATCAAATAGAGTTTTCAGAGCCAGAATACGAAGATGATCCATTTCGCAAATTGGCCGGCTTTAGCGCCAAATATATGACCGAAATAACAA
The DNA here is from genome assembly GCA_949987695.1 of Merzomyia westermanni. Taxonomy (NCBI): domain Eukaryota; kingdom Metazoa; phylum Arthropoda; class Insecta; order Diptera; family Tephritidae; genus Merzomyia; species Merzomyia westermanni. The sequence continues at coordinate 42,066,134 of OX465288.1, read as the reverse complement.
ATTTGCTTAGTACGTTCAGTAATGTGAACTGTGAAAATGCTTTATCATTAAATAAAGATATGCAGCAACGTTTACAGGAAGTTCGGAAACGTTTACAAACTTTGTTGCATGCTGTAAAGCAACGATATAGTTTAAACCAACAAAGGCTCAAACTGAATTTGGGAAAGAAAAAACGCGGCGTTGGAATGCGCGGCGCTTATCTTAAAGGTGGCACATTCTTTTTCAAAGGCAATATGTTCTTTAAAGATATAAAATGTCGTAGTTGCCCAAATAATGAGGATTATGAATATCGAAAGAATGTTGAGGGTGAAATGTTTCCGATGGACTTTGAGTTATCTAGTCGCCATGTTTGGTCTTTGTTGGACAAAAAAGCTTTGGTACAAGCTGTGAAGGAGCAGGTGAGATTTAAAAATATGTTTTTTAGTCTTGTAAAATAATGAACATAAACTTCGCTTTTGCCTTGCTAAACTAACCATATATACACATATATATATTTTGTTCTACCTCTGATTAGTTAGTAGACTATTTATCTGATTGTAAATCACGTGACATTAACAAAAAGTCAAAGGATCTGCAACTTCAAGTACAAGTATATTCAGAAAAGTTGTCCTCCCTATTGTCAAAGGTAGATGATAAGTTCCAGATCGATTGGGAACAAGTTTCTGCCCACAATTTAAGCTATCGTCATTCGCCCAGTAGCTGTAAAACAATGTGGCTTGTATACTTGCATCCATCACTTAAGCGTAGTGCTTGGACTGCAGAGGAAAATAAAAATCTTTTATTAGCAGCTCAGAGGCATGGTTATCAAAATTGGCAAAGCATTGCAAAATCAATCCCGAAACGTTCAGATTATCAATGTTTCGTGCAATACCAAACGTCTGTATGTTTTAATGACACCAAACGTTGGGGGCGTTGGGATAAACGTGATGACGCAAAGCTGCAGGAGGTGGTACAGAAAAGAACAGTGAATGGTATAGTTGATTGGACTGCCGTTGCTTCATATTTTCCGCATAAATCTAAGACATCACTGCATTGCCGTTATATGTACTATTTGGATCCGAAAATTAGTCATGGTAAGAATATTTTATTTTAATATGCAAATGTGAATTTTTGTGTTCTTGATCTAAGCTTTCGCGTAAAAGAACCGATATGCCTTTTCTTTTGCCCTAACAATGAATTTTATTTGAGTAAAACTCTTCAAGAATCAAAAAAATCGGTCCCGCTACGGTACTGTTTACCCTGGTTCGTCTCTGATTTTCCGACGATTAAGGCACCCCCTCTGCCATTAACATAGGTGAATCATATTCACTTTAAATTACAATTAATATTCAACATTTTAAATAAAAATTTTTTTATTTACCTTTTTTATCCTTGAAGCGGTCGCGCGACGGCGATTCGACCGCCCATGTTGATTAGATTTTCATAACATTACTGTATATAATCCTAAACATTTCGCAAAAATGTTTATTTCATTTAATACATTTTCAAACATTTAAAACACTTTAAATTACCCACTTACTGGTGAATACAACGAAGGTCAGAGTTCATTCCCACAACAGCCGGTTCTATCGCACCGGAATGACCCGGGTTTTTTACCCGGCCAAGGGCTGTTATTTCAGTGTAACCCTGTCGCCTGGGCAGGGCGAAGCACTGTTAACAGCAACAACAACGTCAGAGTTCCTGTTTAGTACTTTTATTTTCAACAAAAGGTCACTGTTCGCTTTGTAAATTTTAATTGATAACAACTGCTTATGTTTCACCAGAAAGACGATCACCAACTTTTTCGAAATGTGACTCCATATTATCGCATCTCTGCTTTTATCGAGGGTATTTATTTTACCCTTTTTCTGAAAATCTCGAGTGGATCGGAATTACATCCCTAAATATTATTTAGATTTACAGGGTATTTGTTTATATGCGTTAGTTTTGTAATTCAAGGAGTGTATTATAATTCTTTTGTTTTGTTGGCTTACATTTTTTTTAGTACCATTTACACCCGAAGAAGACCTCATATTGTTAGCAGCAGTTGAAGAATACGGCGAAAAGTTTTCCCTGCTACCACGCGACTTATTTCCAAATCGGTCTATCGCCCAGTTGCGCATGCGTTACAAATACACTCTACTAAATCGTCATACAATAACACCATGGTCAGCAGAGGATGATAAAAAGTTGATTGAATATGTTGCTGCAAATGGGAAAGCCTCATGGTTACGTTGTAGTGAACTGCTTGGTAATCATAATCGCACTAGCTGTCGTACACGATTTAATACTATACAAAAATTTTTGGAAAAAAATCCAAATGCAACGCTCGAGGATATACCAAGAAAAAAGAAATGCGTTTTAAGAAATAGTGTAATAACAAAACAAAATTGGGTAGAAAAGGTTGCGGAGTTGCGTGAAAACCCTGGAGCAGTGCTTACACCCCCAAGCAACAAAGTAAAAAGAGCTGAACGTAGACTTGAAAAGCAAATGACAAAGTCAGAAATTAAAGCACTAAAGGTTAAAAGCCCGCATAAATGTAAGGTAAAAAAAGCTCGGCTTAAAACAAAGAGGGTGGTGCCTTATGTTGAACGACTGCGGGTTGTTGAACAACAGCTTTATCATTATTTTAAGTATGCCTACAATTTTCGTTTAGGCACAGATGTATGTACAAAACCACCGAATGCTACCTTATGCGAGGTGGCGCATGCACTTGACTTTCAAGCTGATTCTAACCAAGAATATAATTCCGATACAACGGTTACATCATATATAAGAAAGCGTTGTAAACATTATCTGCAACGAAAATGTGAATTAATCACGGAAAATGAGAGCAAACAATTTGGCTTAAGCTTACCACCGAGCTGGTCAACAGCACTGTCGTTTCGAGCACTTTGTGTACAATCAGCCCAGTTACAAAACGAGGGAGGAGGCGAAAATGAAAGGAAAAATGAAAAGCCAAGTGAAAGTGAAATAAATAATCATCGTGCGGTGCAACGTTTCCGTAATCGTATGTTCGCATTATTTTTTCAGACTGCACTTTTAAGTCGGTTAGAGCCTCAACGTTACAATGATCTCATACAAAATACAACCCCTGTTCAAGAAACAATAGATACATTAACAATAGAAGAATTTACACAGAATACAACATCTGCGTATGAACAACAACAATTAGATTTATCTCGTGTAAAGAACGAATTTCCTTCCCAATTCTCGTCAAATCAACAAAATGTTGTAACCACAAATTTAATAAAGAAACCTAAGGGGGAAGTATTGCAGAAGAAGAGGAGAAAATCTAAAGATGTTTTCAGAAATGAGAACGAAACAAAAATGGAAATCTCGAATAAGAAAGGAAAAGCTGAATCGAAAAAAGAAAAGAAAACTGCAGTTTGTAAAAATGAAGGTGGTACTAAAATTGTGGTCAAGCAGGCCATATCTTTGTTAGGTACGTAAGGGCAAAGGTTTTATATGTCTCATTTCACATATACAGTTTGCCAGGAAATTATATTTACTTACATACTGAATGCATAGCTCAATGATAAGCATAATGGCTCATTTCATCAGTTGATTGAATTTCTTGATCACGCTGGCGTATAGATTGTCAAAGAAGATGCAAACAGCATAATGTAAACAAGCGTGATTTGCAATTGCAATTTTGTGTTTTTTCTAATGCTTCTGCTAAAAAGAAATGCAAATATGACAACCTTGCGGGTTAGGGGTTTAGAATATGCCCGAGGTAGGCATACCGGTCGTAAGGGGCGACTAATATGCACAAAGGTAATGACGTGCAACTCGATGGTTGATCTACGGATATGATGCCTCTCACCTCTCATTACCCATATCTCCTTCCTTACGGAAGGAGGGGTGACATGACCTAGAAGGTTCCTCTGGTCATATCAAATCGCTACCACGACAGTCGGGCAGTACCGCAAGGGAGTACCGGAGCGTACCGGATTCATATCCGGCCATTCCCACAACAGCCGGTTCTATCGCACCGGAATGACCCGGGTTTTCTCACGAGAGATGGTTACATAAATCTGGATGTTCAGGGCTTAACCCTGCCATCCACAGACCCCGTACTTTCTTTAGTACTTTTGAGGCACCTTGCTGTACACGTCCTAGGACGTCCCGCGGTAGCCGCCGCTCTGGCACTCCCTTACCGCCTCTAACTACTTCCAATAGTTACAATAGTGGCTCAGTCTACACGACTGGCAGCACCGCTGCCATCCCTGCCTCACCCACTCCCGACTGTCGCTCACGCACGTCAGCGTCTCCATCTTACACGGCCGCTCAACACTCCTATCCCCCCCGGAATAGGTCAGATATGAGCATCGCCGAGCGTCGTCCCCTCTGTCTGTGCCCCTAATGCCCCCCCCCCCCCCCCCCCCCCCCCCCTGCTTCCAGCCTGCACGTGGGTCAGGAACACCACCTCCTAGTACCTTTCACTACGTGCACCGTTTGTCGGCAAAGATTGTATACGCCTGCGACATCGGTCAAGTGCAACAGTTGCCTTGGCCCCCTGTTGCAGTACACAGCCGCCCTCCACGCCAGACAACATCGGCCTTGGCGCTGTCAACTCTAGACTGCGACATAGTTTAGGCCTTAGCCTACCTCCACCTAGGCAAACGCATCCGTCCCTCACGCCTAGTATGTCCCCCGCCTCCTCTCCTACACACTTCAAAATTCTGCAGCTGAACTGTAACGGATTAGCTGGAAAGATCGCGGAGATAACTGACTTTATGAAGACGCACAACATCAAAATCGCCGCGATACAAGAGACAAAACTGAACACGAGATCGGACTTACGAACTTGTGATGGGTATAATGTACATCGTAAAGACCGTCCCAGCGGTCTTGGTGTGGCCTTGCGTTCATTACACATCACTCTGTACAATACAATCTATTTTCCCCTGACGTCGACCCCAGGGACTCTACCTTAGAATGCCAAGGCATAGCAGTCCGGTCAGGAGACGCCGACCTGCAAATCATAAACATCTATATTCCTCCTGTCACGTGTTGTCCTAGAGATTATCATCCCGACATTAGTGCGTTGCTAAGGGGCGATAACCGCCTAATCCTAGGCGACTTCAACGCACATCACGATCTCTGGCACTCCAACTTGCCAGCAGACAGTAGAGGACAGGCAATTGCAGACCAAATAGATAGCTCAGCATTCTGTACAGTCAATGGAGATGCCCCCACCAGGGTGGCAGGTAACTGTCACAGCTCGCCAGACATTAACTTTGTCATCTGGCGACCGATGCTTACATTAGCTTCAGACCACCTACCCATCTTACTCTCTGTTGAACGACCGACCGACTTCATAACATAACATACATCAACTTCACCAAAGCGGACTGGGACCGCTTTACTGAATATACAGAGCGCTCCTTCGCTGCCTTACCCACTCCAACGGACGTACGCAAAGGTGAACGAGAGTTTCGCAAGATCATCGATTCAGCCTCATGCCGCTTTATTCCTGTTGGCAGAATACCAGAAATTCGTCCGAATTTCCCGGCAGAAGCTGCGGCGATGGCAAGAGAACGTGACCAAGTGAGACTTATCAATCCCGCAGATCCCAGAATAAAAGATCTCAATGCGAAAATCCGTAGGATTGTCAACGAACACAAGCTGACCAAGTGGGAACAACACCTTGAGACATGCAACCTCTCCGGCGGAGTCGGCAAACTATGGTCGACTGTCAAGGCCCTATCCAATCCGACCAAACACAAAGACAAGGTCGCCATTGCTTTCGGCGACAGTGTCAAATCGGACGCCAGGAAATGCGCGAGCTCCTTTTGCCGGCTGTTTATAATGCATCCACCTGCGGATAGGACTAAGATAAGAGCCTTCCGACGTGCGCGCAAACACAAACACTCTCCTGCGCCCATTGCCGTCTCAGCCGCAGAGGTTAAGGAAGCCATAATGAAGGCCAAACCCTCAAAATCCATCGGACCCGACGGAATTGCCATGAAGATGATCAAACACCTTGGCCATGAAGGACAGAATTATTTAGCGGCTCTCTTCAATCTCTCTCTAACTACCTTCGTTATACCTGAGATATGGAAACAAGCGATTGTAGTTCCACTACTAAAACCAGGGAAGCCGGCGAACCTAGGAGAGTCCTATCGTCCGATATCCCTCCTTTCGCCGGTAGCGAAATTGCTAGAGTCCATTCTGCTTCCTTACTTCGTTACAAATCTAAAATTGGCCGATCATCAACATGGTTTTCGCAAAAATCACAGCACGACATCCGCTTTGAACGCCATTACAACGCAGATTAACAACGGTTTGAATCAAAATCCACCAAACCATAGGACGGTTCTCGTGGCACTTGATCTGTCAAATGCATTCGACACGGTCAATCACGCCACTCTCCTCCGAGACCTGGATGAGACACCGCTCCCTGCCGGCCTTAAGAGGTGGACCGCTAATTACCTCAATGGCCGACAGGCAACAGTCAAATTTAGGAACAAGAAATCTAGACCACGAAGAATAAAACAAGGGGTGCCGCAAGGTGGTGTTCTCTCTCCCCTCTTGTTTAATTTCTATATTTCGAGACTTCCCTTCCCTTTTCCCTTCCTTCTGAACTGTCACAAACCTAGTCATCCAAACCGACATCTTTTGGATGTAGCACCGCCCCCCAGAGACATAAGGAGACATCTCCGTAAGCATTACGATGAGATCCGGCATCATATCTTTTTGCCGTTTGATCTGCGGAACCATAGACGGGCTCTAAATGACCTCCACACTGAGTCGGTAGACAGATCCCTCAGATCTCGGCCTGTGAATCCCGTTATTAATACTCAACCACCTGAATTGGCTGAAGAGGAGCGTGTACTTCCGAGGGAGACTAGAGTCATACTAGCACAACTTCGCTCTGGATATTGTAATAGGTTAAACTCTTACTTATGCAGACTGAACCCCAACATACCAAATACATGCCCTGCATGTGGTATGACCCCTCATGATACCATACATCTCTTTTCCTGTTCAGTTGAACCCACTCTTCTAACACCTACATCACTCTGGTCCAACCCTGTGGAAACTGCGCATTTCCTCGGACTTCCGTTAGAAGAGCCTGATGACAATTTAGAGCAGCGCAGGGCGAAGCACTGTTAACAACAACAACAACATATCCGGCCAAGGACTGTCAGTTCGACAGCAACCCCCAAAACCTTCGGGGAGTGTTTTGTCGTTACAACAACAACAACAACAATCACTCTTCAACCATGCTCGTAACTTCTCAAAAATTAATACTTCTCTGGTTTCTTTTCCCTTTGTTTGCCGTTTTTTTTAACACCAGGCAGTTGATATTGACAATCTTTACTCCAGTATGTTGTTTTTATAGAGTTGACTTTACCTTATTCTTGTACCATGACTGAAAGTATTAAAAAATTTGGGTTTCTGTAGCTAAGTCTGAGCTTAGGGTGCATTTGTAAACTATTTCATTAACATTAAAAAGGCGTATGTATGTTATAAATGGCAATTTCAAAACTTCTATTGCAGAAACTAACTCGGGGTGTACTGAAAGTAACCCACAAACCACAAATATTCCAGCAGAAAATTTTGGGCGGGCGACAATGAATCAAACAGTTGCCCTACAACAACCATCCGTTAGTACATATTTATTTATCAAACAAGAGAATAATCATTCACCTGTGCAACAACAACATACACCTTCATCACAGCTAGATGCAAGTAACTTAACGATACAAGAAAATTTAACAATGCAAGCACAACAGAAAATGAAAGCAAAAAAGCGCAAATTGTTACATAATTCAACATCGGGAACTGATCCTTACAAGAAACAAAATTGCAATGATGCTGCAATACAACTAACAAATATAAAGACTGAATATGAAATTTGAAGCTAATACGTTAAGAACAAGAAAAGTTGTATAGAGTGGAAGGGTAAGAAAACCTTTAAATTAAAAACATACATACATTGTCCACAAGCATGAAACTATATGATTAAAATAGTAATTACTTCAACGCATTGTTACATGAAAAATGTAATTCAAAGAATGAAATTCGTTCCGTTAAAAGAGTAGTGAAAAAATTGCCTTAGCTTTTTTAATGTTGCCTCAACATCTATGTATGTACATATCGAGCACTAGCCCTTTTATGAATATTGATCATTTATTATTACACACATAACCTCTCAAAGTTTCGTCGCTGTGAAACGTAACGTTATGAATGTAGAGCAAAAGCAATTTATTCGAAAGTACATGGGTTGTTTTTTATTCTTAATTTTAGTGAGCGCAAAGTTGCGGTTCCGTCTTTTATTCCTTGAAAAATTTTTTTTTTTGTGTTTTAAGTTACTCTCGCGCCATTTAATGGTTGGAGAGAATTATTTGGCCAATTGTGAGGTCGACATTAAATAATAAGACAAACAGCGGGTGTTTAATGTACAACCAAATTTATTCAACCTTTGTTTTTTTTTTGAGCTTTGTAGCTGTCACATACCGCTGAAGATGGACTATTTTTTTTTTTTTGGGTTATGGTGTAATGAAGAGGTTCCCAATGGAACCTATAATTCAGGTTGTTCATCCAAGTATGTTGTGATCCAGGTTAGACTTGATTCTGTGCGTTGTTTGTCGCTTCGCTACTGCATACGTGGCCATTGGCCAGAACCTTGTGCAACAGCTTAGCGTGATTTTGATACGTAAGTGATAGAATTACCAATTAAGTTGGCAAAAAAAATCTTTTTTTCGGACCGTAGTCCGTTCTTTATTGAATACGAATGAACCAAATACAAAATTTTACAATTATTTTTATACTAACTATTCTGCAGCGCGTCAGGTCACGTTGCACCTACATGCGCTGGGAAAGTTGTTATTTGGCGTTCTCGTGACGTCATCATATTTTGGTTGCGCGTGTGGTGTCGTTTGACCGTGCGACTGAAGCAAGTGAAGAGTCGCTAGACGGTCATATGATATTCGTTTGCGTATTTTTATGATTATGTGCAAACATTGTGTTAACTATCCCCCTCTTAAAAATGGACGTCCTCGGATATTAAAAGTATGGTAGGTCGTTAAACTTGATGTAGGTCAGTGGTTTATTTATTTGACTGGCCGTAATAGGTGGATTAATCGTCGTTGGGGCTGCTTGTTTTTTTTCTACATATTCCACTGTTATTGATCTGCGTGAACGTAGGATAATTGATATTACCACCAAAGCAATGACTGTTACAATGGTGAGCGTCCCAATCGAAAATGTTTTTTTCTTTAGCAATTCAATTCTTTTTATATTATTGATGTGCATTTGCTGGAGGGCTTCTAGTGATAAAATGTCTATGTGCTTATTTTTGGTTTGAGCCAACTGGAGGACTGAGGGTATTGCTTCGAATGGTTGCGACACGAAATTTTTATATGACTGATTATTGACCTTTTTTGTTGCATTGAAGAATTTAATGATATGAGTACCATTGATCTGCTGGGAGGAATTATCGATGTTTACATTCCCGTTAAAGTTATTCATTAGTATTACGCCTGGTTGTACTTCTTCTATGGTTGGTAAGTTGTGACCTGACGTTGTTGTGCAATTCGACTTTAAACTATTTATTACCCTAGGTATACATTGATCCATGCTTCTATTATATTATCTCTATTACAAATTGATATTTCATTATATTTTTCACATTTTTTCCTAATGCCGTATATTGCATTTTTATTTCTTAAAATTTCGTCAAATTGAACATTTAGTACAATATTATTTTCCTTTTTTACTGGTTTTAATATTAATTTCCTAATATTTCTGAGCTCGTAAGCGGAATTTTTATCATGTAGACTATAATCATTTCTTTACAGAAAACGTTTATTTTTGAAAATTCTAACGCTTCCTCTGCGTTATTAAATGGAAAATTTTCCTCTTTTAACTTATCTGAAGCGATTTTTATCTAATATAACCGTATTTATGATATTTCCTTTTGCCCATTGAATGGCGTACTTAATGTTAACTAGTTCATCCTTAATTAATCTTATTTTGCTTTGCAATTCTATTACGATTTCATTCACTAAATTGTTGCTCTTCTTTATTGAGTTTAGGATTACATTAGTAATAGTGGTAATATTATTTAACCTCTTATCAAAGAGTTCGTTTATTATAGTTTGTTTATTGTGATTTTGGTTGAGATTTATTAAATTATTGTTAATAATTTCTAGGTCCTCGTGGTCAGGTGATCCTGCCAAATATTTCCATGCGGTACCTAGGATGTTAATTGCTCTTCTGGAGCGAAATTTGCCAATGGGTTTAAGGGTGTCAAGGATTTCTAGGGTTTGGTTTGTCTCGTGCTTAAGGATTGGGTAGAGGAAACAGTCCTTGGGTAGTTTTTCGGTTACGTGGCTGTGAATATCCGTTAAGAGCCTTTCATATTTCTCCAGGTCAATTATGTGGATTAGTCTAAAAGTCCCGTCTTGAATTTTGGCGATTCCGTTATTTATGGTCACTAAGTACGAGTTGGGTAGTCAAGAATTTCGACATCTCCGTTTGCCTTTAAAAGGAAGCAAAGTCTGAAATAAGAAGTGTGGGTTAACTTTTAATATTACTCTTGTGTACTATTCTGTCAGATTCGGTCAGGATTGTTGTATTATTGTTTTTCTTAACTATCTCCTTTTTATATTTTGGTGAAATTTTTGAGCCTAGTCGTTTGTCGGTTTTCACATATATGATGTCTCCTGGTGAATATGTTTTTATGGGTGAGCGTTTCCTGTTGTGTCGGGAAATGTCCTTATTTTGTTTTTCTTTAAGCTTGTCAATATTTTCCTGTCGGGCTTGTGCAAATTGTTCTGTGTTACTAACATTTCGTCCGAAAAAAATATCTATTGGCTTTCTACCTGTTGTTGAATGAATCGTATAATTGTATTCGTAAACTGCTCTGTCTATGAGTTCAGGGAACGATGGAAATGTTTTCTCAGCTTTGAGGCAGCGTATTATTTCCGTAAGAGTGGAATGAAAACGTTCAAGCTGCCCGTTTACCGAACTCTTATATGGAGGTGTTTTGTATATTCTTATACCAAGGGTATCCTCGAGCATGAAGGTAATAGAGGCAGAATTTAGGCTTGTCTCGTTATCGATGACTATGCCTTCTGGGACGCCGAATTGGAATAGAAGTTGGTGTAAGGGTTCTTTAACGTGTTCTATTGCTCTAGATTTTATTATTTTAGTTTGCACGTATTTAGAAAATTTGTCGATTGCCGTTAGCACCAAGTTTCTTTCGGTCATGTATATGTCTATGTGGAGAATATGTCCTGGGTACTGAGGTATTGGGGTTTTCCCTAATTCAGGATTAGTGGGATGGCGGTCATATTCGTTCTCGCTGCATACCGAGCAGCTTCTGATTGTATTTTTTATCTTCCTGGACATGGTTGGGAAAAAATAGTTTTCTTAAATTTGGTTTTTATTTTCGTGGCAATTTCTATGCGCTCTCCTGTGAGTTCTTATGATCATTTCTTCTTGCTCCTGTTGGTTTATAATGTCTTGCACTTGTTTCTGAGTGAATATTATCCTGTAGGATCTAAAATGGATGGGATAGATTTCCTGAATTCTTCCCATTATTGCTTCTTCAGGTCCTGTTCAGTTGGGGCCCAATTTTGTTGGTACCGTTCTCCTTCGTAGCGATAGGGACCTGTCTGATCGTAGGGGTCTTGCTGATAGCACTTTTCTCCCTGGGTAGTGGTATCTATGTGGAAGTTTCTTTGTTGTTTGAGTGGAACCTGCTGCGAAAAATTTTATGTCCTCTTCTCAGCTGATTTGTTAAGATTTGGTCTGTTTATGTAATTTATTGCTCTAGATTGGGTGGACCGATCTATGTCCATAGGCCCTGGGCGAGGTTGTGGCTTAGGAGCCATTGGTCTTATGGGCTGGCCTTGTCGATAGTTTGGCCAAGACTGCTGGGCGTTTTGGGTCGGAGCAAATTGTTGGTGGGACTGTTGGTTAAATAGGGGAAATTGGAAATTGCATGTTATTCTGGGGAATTTGCTGATAACGGGGCTGCACGTTTGGTCCTGGCATATATGCAAGTTGCGGGTAAAAAGGTTGTGGCCTATATTGTTGTGTCCTTGGTAGCAAGGGAGGTGCGCCCAATTTTCGGGAAGCGCCCTGAGTAAAAACGTAATTACTTCGGGCCACTTGATTTTCCAGTTTTAGGCACAAGTGTAGTGCCTGTGGAAGATCTTCGGGTTCTTTCATACCCAAAAGGCGAGGTAGGTCACCCTTTAGACCTCTTATAAATGTGCCCAAGGCTTTATGCCTATACGTCTGCGTGAGCAGTGAGAGAGATTCCTGGCTCATTTCCAGGATACTTAATTTGTTAAGGATCAAGGAAAGGTGCGTGTATACGCTTTGGTAGAATTCTGGGATCGTTGCGTTTCCTTGGATCAACGAGGTCAATTGACATTCAAGGGTTGTTATGTTCCTCTTGTCCGCGTAATGTAGGGATAGACACCTTGAAATCGCTTTCCAGTCGAGCGGTGTGCTGTACGACTCTAGAGCTATGTCGGCGTTGCCGACTATCTTGTTCCTAATGACGGACAATATTCCAAAATATTTGGGAGTTCCTCTCAATGTTTCATAAATTTTAAATACTCTGTCTACGCTCTTTTTCCATGAACTGTATTCGCCGGGATTACCACCAAATTCCCCCAGGCTTCGCACTATATCCGGAATTTTGTCCAAATCTCCAAGCTGTCCGTTGTATTCAGGCCTAATTGTTTCGTCTGTCGCGTTTGTGAGGTCGGCATTTAGTCTCTGCCTTTCTTCTCTAAGGACTCTATTCACTATGGAGGATACTAAATTTTCCAGCTCGGTGTTGGAAAGGTTATTAGCTGGAGGTTGGGGGGGTTGAGGTGGTTGGTTGGCTTGGCTCGCTCGCCAGTAGACTAGGACGAATCATTTTGCAAAATTTTTAGGGAAACAAATTATTATGGTATTATTTTTGTATTATGTTAGGTGTCCTTTTGCCCTGGAGGGTCCCCCCGAAGGTGGTGAATCGCAGAGCTGAACTTTAAGTTATACGGGCCGGTGGCTCGTTTTATTTTATTTTTATTGGGTGTACGACCCTTATTTTATAGTTGGTGCGAGAAAAAATTACAGAGAAAAAAAACTTTAATTCAGAATCTATTGGCAACAATTAGGGGTAATTTGCACCCCAACAAACATTTTTATCAAATCTCAATTTGAGATTCATTTGAGAAGCAATCCTAATCTCAAATTTCAAACGTTAGTTCTCAAATGCATCTCAAATAACCGTTGATAGCGTTCTCAAGCTAAAGGCACATTTCTAATATGGAATTTTCCTTTATTTTCAACTAGAGAAATATGCAAATATCAACATTTTCTCAAACGTGAGTTGAGAGGAACGAAATGGAATCCAGCTTCTCTCATTGAAATATTTACTCAGTGTTGCCGATGATGTAAAACAAATGCTGCAAAATTTTATTCAATATTCTCTTTATTCACATAGTTCAACAAAAATATTATAATAATGCACAAAATTAGTCTCATACAGTTCACATTTGACAACATTCTGTTATATAAAAAATTTTGTGATGTAATAAAAGAATACAAATCCAGCTATCCAAATAGAAAGGTCGTAACTAAGAAATGTCGTTGAAAAGAACGTAACTCAGCGATTGCGTTAAAAAGTCGTATCTCAGCGATTCCATTATGACATATCTCAGGAACTTTTTTTAGAATGCATAAATATGAATTTTCTTAGATATGAACATTCGATTCTCGTTTAAAGTTCGTAAAATACTTAAATGAGTAAACTTTATTAATTTTCATGCATTCATTTTCAAAGAACCGAGTTATGTGCTTTTAAACCTAAATTCTGAGTTAAGTCTTTTCTATTTCGATAGGTAGAAATGTATCTACATATTATAAAGGTTTAATCTGAAACGACAATATTTTGCAATCTAAGTTACTTAAATGTGTCAAAATGTACTGATTTTCCGACATATTCATACTCTTGGCGAGAGGGCGACGATATGTTAAAAAAAATTGGGCACAAGAAAATTAAGGCTACAAAGAACGCACCTACAAAGCCTTTAAGTGCATACATGTGTACATACAAATATTATTTGAGTTTAGTAACAGGAGCGTAAACAGCAAGTACAAAAATTTTAAATTACATGGTTGTAGTTCAAAAATCCAACAGAGTTGTTCGGCTTTTAGGATAATGGAAATGTTAAATTAAAAATGAGGTAATTGTTTCCTTTAGGAGACAACTGCTAAAACACGTCCAAAAATATCGGGAGGGGTATCAAACAACGCGTTTTGACTTCGGTATCAACAATCCGAAAGCGGATTTTAATTTTTTTTGTTCCATTGAAAAGTTATTCGCAAAAAATCCCAAAAATGACCCAGGTCCGATCCCAAATAGGGGCTTGATCCAAGGTATTTATGTGCAGAACCACTTTCTGCGTAGGCGGCCTTCGGCCGCGCTTCAAAAAAATAACCCTTAGATGGTCCAACACCGGCTACGCGGTCCACAGTATTTCTGCGCAGAACACACTTTGCACTTTGCACAACCACATGAAAATTACAGAAAATTTTCAACTTTGATGGCAAATATCTCTTCACTGAAACTAAAACTCGAAAATTCGCTTCCAGATTATTGTTACCGAGGTCAAAACGCGTCTTTTGATACCTCTCGCGATATTTTGGAAGCGTTTTAGCAGTTGTCTCCTAAAGGAAACAATTACCAAAAATAATATATACATAAATAAAAAATACGTCTATTACAAGGTCGTATTTTCCTTTCTCGTTATAATTTTTCGCCAAGCCATTTTTACGAAGTTTGTTGTACTTGCACAGATGGTGGTTTGCAATTCGGCCACCTGTAAAAAATATACATACGTATTAAATAGCTGCATTTCGATTAAATAGAAGATTAGGAATTAAGATATTCACCAAATCATTATATGCGACCTGGTCTACGAAAAGGGAGCTAACGTGCGAAAACTAGTTTTCTGGGAAACAGCTGTTAAAAATAAACAACTCGTTTCGTCAGTTTCTCGTTATCTCATTAATTGTTCTCCTTTCCAGAGGCTTCAAGGACGTCCAGTAAGTGTTGTTTTTGGTCGGAATATTATTATAGTTCATCGTGTAAGTTGCTAGTGTGGAACATTTAAAAAAGTAACCCTGAAGAAATGACGTTTACTCTAATACTGCGCAGCTGCTTGTTGTCTTGTTTTCATTCGTCTCTCTTTCCGGAGGGAAAAATTTGACAATATATTTACTTTCAAATGATAAATAATGTTGAAAATCAAACTGAGAAGCAAGGTTTTCTCAAACGTTTGAGGTTTTTGCGTGCGGTGTTTGTTGGGACGTTTCTTGGCAAGAGGAAGTTTTGTTTTAATACACTGTTCACTTCACTTTGAATGAATTTCACTTAATATACATATATGTTTTTTCTTAACCTAATTCTTACATAAATATCGGTATCGTCCTTTCGGTGGGGTTCCTTTTCTCTGAAAGGCGGCTAGCCTTATCTGCTTCCCGTTTGCGTTTCGACTGCTACTAGGGGGCCTCTTTTCCTAACCAGGTTGATGAACGGCTTCTTAGTGCTTGTGGTTGGCGACTTCTTAGGATTGATGACTTTACCGCGCACTAAAAAACCGGACCCATTGCTCGGGCGCCAGTGATAGAATTACCAATTAAGTTGGCAAAAAAAATCTTTTTTTCGGACCGTAGTCCGTTTTTTATTGAATACGAATGAACCAAATACAAAATGTTACAATTATTTTTATATCAGGTCATGTTGCACCTACATGCGCTGGGAAAGTTGTTATTTGGCGTTCTCGTGACGTCATCATATTTTGGTTGCGCGTGTGGTGTCGTTTGACCGTGCGACTGAAGCAAGTGAAGAGTCGCTAGACGGTCATATGATATTCGTTTGCGTATTTTTATGATTATGTGCAAACATTGTGTTAACTCGTATATGTGTTACATATTAGTGATGTGACTGCAACCGTGTTGCAAGTATGTATTAAACGACTGACTAATGAATCAGATGTAGTTTTTTTGTTTTTTTTTGTTTTGTTTTTAACGATAAAAGCGGCTAGGGCTAGGTGGATCGCATATAAAGAACATACAAAATATACGAATGTTTAACTTTAAACAAGAAAAACTACAAATTGGGTATTTGTCGTCAAAAAAAAAAAACGACAATAATAAAAATACTTAATAATTATAGTTAAAATGAGATCTTGGCTTTTTGGATGAATTTAACCAGTTGAGTAATCTTGGCAAGATTATTATTTCTAAAAATATCTTCGAAGTTATTTGCAAATGTAAAAATATCAAAGTCAGTCCTTAAGTTATTTAATCTTTGGCATTGAAAGACTTGATGTGTATGCGAGTCAATTTGTCCGCAGATGCATCTCGGGGAGCTCTGGGCGGCTCCGCTCGCATCAAAGAAATAAGCAAAGTAACTAAGCTTCTTTTGAAAACATTTTTATTTATCAAACTGAAACGTTTTAAAGTTCACATGTTTCTTAAAATAATGATATACAAAAAACCTTAAATAATCAGGTTACACACCAAATATTAAAAACTTCTTAGCAACACTTGTAAACAATTAAATTCACACAGAGCACCAACTTCTAATACAGGATTCTAAACAAAAGCCAAAGCTATTAATTATTTTTCAGATCAAATTGAAGAAGAGATACATACAGAACAAACCGTAAGAGCTTCATAAATTGTATTATTATATACTATTATACACGGCGGCCGCCGTGGTGTGAAGGTAGTGTTGCCGGCCTACCACACCGAAGGTCCATGGTTCGAGCCCTGGTACAGGTAACATCAAAAGTGATTTGAAAAAAGTTTTTCAAAACGGGGTCGCCCCTCGGCAGTGGTTTGGCAAACTCTCCGAGTGTATTTCTGCCATGACAGGCTTCTCAGCAAAAATTCGTCTCCTTTGTAGATGCCGTTCGGAGTCGGCAAAAAACTGTAGGTCCCACCAATTTGTAGGGAAAATTCAAATCGGCACACCACAAATTGGAAGAGAAGCTTGGCGCAAAAATCTCTTAGGAGGTTTATGATGATATACCTGTTGTATATCGCGCCATAGAGATAGAGATATATAAACACTCATAAAAGTTTAAATTTTACGAAACAGCGAAGCAACCAAAATATGAAGAATTGCTAAACTTACTAAAAGGATATTTTCCGCAGAAACAATATCAATATCTTTAAAATGCACAACTATTTTGCTCAAACGTTACAAAAAATTCATTCAAAATATTTGATTTTATGTTTTACAGGTGACGATTTACTCATATTTATTAACGACGACAATAGCCCGGCCGACGATCAAAACGACGACTGCGAACGACAACGGCGAAAAACCGAAGCTTGACGATAATTGCCGCCAAGCACCGACGACATGATAATAATGAAAGCGGCAACGACAGTTCTGCATTAGCTCAAACAACAGCAAAAAAAATTTGAAAAAAGTATTGCATGTGTGCAAAAAACATAAAACTAATCAATTTCAACACATATTTAAAGCAATATATTTTCTTTTTAATTCACAAAAAGAAAAAAGGACGCCACGACCGTCGCTGTCAAATTAGAAATAGATCTAACCTGGCGACAGCGGCATTCATGAAAAATTATTCTACATAAGAACATGTGTAAAAATAATTTGACAGATGCCGCACCGTCGTTGTCGTCTTGAATCTGTTTTCCCTAAGTGACAGAAAAAGTACCGAAAACGCAAAATAAAATTGGTATTGTATGTATAGCAAGGCGAATTTATTACATGAACGTTATTTTCTTTTGATCTGACATTTCTGAACATGCTAAATTCGCCTTGCTCTCACCTTATATGAATTCGCCTTGATGTATAGTAACTAAACTTATTAAAATCATAGCAATTAGTTTTTAAAAGTATTTTTGTAGATATGGCGATGAATTTTTTAGTCACGTTTTGACCGATAACTCAGTTATCGATTAACTTATATTACGAAACATAGCAGTATCGGTTAGTTTATTGAAATATCGAGAAGTCCATATGAATCTTTGGCCTTTCCGTTTCGTGTCATATCCATATTTAATGCAAATTTAGAGGTTTCAGGGCTTTTACATTTTGACCGATAGCTCAGTTATCGATTTTTTTATCGAAATATTGCAATGTCCAAACGAAACCTGTGGCCTTCCCCTTTCGTTTGATACCCATATTGTATGCTAATTTAGGCGTTTTGGAGCAACCACATTCTGACCGCTAACTCAGTTATCGATTAATTGATCGAAATATTGCAGAGTCCAAAAGAATACTGTGGCCTTCCCCCTTTCGTTTGATATCCATATTGTATGCAAATTCAGGGGTTTTTGGGCGTACCCATTCTGACCCATAACTCAGTTATCGATAAAGTTATCGAAATATTGCAGGGTCCAAAAGAATACTGTGGCATTCCCCAGTCGTTTGATACCAATATTGTATGCAAATTCATGGTTTTTTGGGCAACCACATTCTGATCGATAACTCAGATATCGAATAATTTATCGAAATACTGCAAAGTCCAAAATAATACTGTGGGCTTCCCCTTTCGTTCAATACCCATATTGTATGCACATTTTAAGGTTTTAGGGCACCAAATTGCATAAATTCATTGGATAAAATAAATTTTTGGGTTAGGCTGGTCACATTAGTGCCCATAACTCCATAACCATGTGAGGTATTGAGATTTCATGAAACGTGTTACCTATCCGAGACATCGGGAAATAAGTGTGCAAAATTTCGTACAGATCGGTGCTTTAGTTTGGGCGTGAAAACGGTTCAAACACACTCACTCACTCACAAACTTACGCATTTATAATATAAGTAAGATAAATAAGCTTTGTCATATGTGTGACCGGAAAAAATGTGATTAAGAGTTTTTATTTCAGTGGGTGATAATACAACCTTTTTAAACCAAGCTGAGTTTTTCCTTTGAGGAAAAATTGCAGCAAAAAGATTAGGCTTGTTTTGAGAGAATGTCAGGAACTCATTGTACCATTCATCGAAAATAATGTTTTTAATTTGTTTAGTAGCTTCTTCTTTGGTAAGTATTGCATTTATGAGGGAACCCCCAGAAGTGGCCCTTTTGGCTGTGGCGTCAGCCCGTTCATTCCCAGGTATTCCATGTCCTGGAGTCCAGATGAGATCAATTTGGTCAAAACTTGCTGCAATTATTTCTTGGTGGTTTGGTTGTGCTTAAAAGTTACTTGAATTACTATTTTTTAAAATATTGCAAGAGGTAAGGCTGTCTGTAAAAATAACTATGCTTTTTTCACTTTGATTTGCAGCTATGTTGATGGCTTTTTTGATGGCTTTTTGATGGCGTATAGTTCGCCAAAAATGGAAGATGCTTTGAAATTTATTCGAAACATGTGTTCGGAGTTGTTGCTGAGGTTGTAGATACCCCAACCAGTACAATCATCTGACAAGGAAGCATCGCTGTAAAGGATGAAGAAATCCCTGTATTTAGAGTTTTGTAACAATTCACCAAAGTAGGTTTTTATGCTTTCATTAGCCATTGATGATTTCGTGAGAGGGAGGGTTTTGGTTAAAATATTGATGTTGCAGAGAGTGGGGTTTTGGTCAACCACACTAAGGCCCGGTTTTTCAGTCCTTGGTTAAGCTCAGTTTAAACTAAGTTTACTTAAACTCGGCATAAATTTAAACTCCAGTTAAACTGCAGAGCGGTTTTTCAGTGTGAGTTTAAGGCCGCTTTTAATATTTGCTTTTTATACGGCAACATTGGTTTTTTCTTTATCTAGATACGGCAACAGATAATATTTGTATACATATTCAACGCCATTGCTTCTCCTCAGTATTGTAATAGTTAGCATTTCGCCAATTTCTGCATCACTATAATCACTTTCGTCAGATGATATATCCAGTATTTAATTAAATATAAAAATATCGTCCTTTTTTAACTGCGTTCAGTTTATTGTTTCACAACCAAAAGCATCAAATATGCAAAACAGCTGACAGGTTAACTAGAGTTTAACCCTGCCGAATTGACCGCTTAAACTACGTTTAAACTTCGTTTAAAGTTGACTGAAAAACTGCGTAACAAGTTTAAGCTTAGTTTAACTGACAAATTGAGTTGAACTTGTACTGAAAAACCGGGCCTAAGGCGATCAAAAATGTGTGAAAAGGTATTGTATACACTAGAGTAGCTGGCAAAGATTTTTATCAACTCCTTTGCTGTGAGCCATGCCAGAAGACCAGATTTGACGTTTGTAAGATATTTAAACAGTTTGATGTTGTTTGTGGAAGATTCAACAATACTGGCAAAATATTGTTTGACCGTCAGCGAGTTATTTATAATTCTGCCAAGGATTTTGACGTCATTTACTTGGGGTAGTCTAGTTTCGTTTATGCAGATTGAGATATCTTTTTTGGACTTTTCAGTGTAGAGTGGTTCAATGTTGTTTTCCGTCAAGTGTTGCTTTAGAATGGTACTGTTTACACAGTTGTAGGCATTTGTGATGTATGTTGTGCAGAAGATGATTTGCTTGTTTTCAAACTTGAGTAGGTTTATTTGATGTAAAATGTGGTTAATGCATACAGCCGCAGATTTATTTTTCCTGTAAGCAAAAGTATTTGTCGGTAATATGTTGTTGTTCTCAATAAAGGAATATAGTCTTTCTTTTATGCATGAATTGAACAGCTTTAGAAAGACGGGAATTAAGGCTATTGGTCTGAAGTTATTGAAATCGCTCTGATCAATTTCAGTTGGTTGATTTATTCCTATTGAAGTTCGTGAGATAGGGACTTGGTTTTTGAGTAGATTTAGGAAATAATCATCATTTTCATGGTTCCATTATGAGGTGTTTCCCTGATTAAAGTCTCCCCTTAAACTTTTAACAAAGCGCCACTGATTTTTACCGATATTGTTATTTATTTCTTCTATTTTTGAATTGAAGTTAGCTTTTTTGGCCTTTTTGAGCTGTTTTTTTCCACTCTTTTTGTTGAGTTAAAAGATCTTCAAAGTTGACATTTTTTTTGGTTGTCAGCCTTTCGTTGTATGAAAAGTTGCATGTTTTATTTCATCTGTCAGTTTGCATTCTATGTCTACAATGTTTGACTCACATTCCAATTCCGTTAAGGAAGCTATAAGTTTTTTTCTTGACGTGAAAGTATGATTTCTGTTATTGATTCGGTCAGTTTCAATGATAACAGGAACCTATCCTGACTGGGTCTACATAGCATTTGCATGGGAAAGCACAGTTGGTAAAAGCCGGATCTAATATAGATCCATTATTGACCCGAAAGTCTTTTTGAAACGTAAAAGAGTTATTGTTTAGGCAATGAAGACTGGTTTGAAGCGTGGTTTGTGATAAATGTTTGCCGCGGTTTGTGTCAACACTGTCGCCACACGTTGTCGACCTAGCGTTGAAATCGCCTAAAATGAAGATATTTTCTTTGTGATCTAAAAACCCTATGAGCCTGTCCAGCTCACTGTTGAAATTTTGAATATTGAGGTTGGGAGGGAAATATGCTGTGCACATGATTATATTTGGATTTAGATTAAGGGTTTGAATGATAAGAATATCAAAGTTAGTTTGAAAATTTATTTTTTTTAATTTTATGTGTTTCTTTAAAGCGATCGCAACACCCCCATACCCATCGTTGCGATGCTTTTTTGTAATATTGTAACCAATAAGCTTTCTATAAGACTTATTGGTTGGCACGAACTTATATCGAAATTATGTTTGCTGGAGTAGAACTCCAGTGCATCAATATTGGCTTTAAAAGATTGAATGTTATACAAGAGGACCTGCATGATTAGGAGGTGAGGAGGAGTTGCTATTGCTAGCAACATTGTACTCATCAGTATTATAAATAATTGAATTAAGTTTCAATTTCATTGAAACTTTTTTTGTCATTGTTTTCTAATGAGCATTTTTTAATTGTGACATAAGTTTCTCTATCTCGGAAACCACGCCCTTTTGATATGATGTAGTGTTGTAAACCGGGTTGGGTTTGAAGTTGCTATTGCGCGAGAAAGTTTTTGTGTAGTTGCTGGGGTTTGCTAAATTAACCTTTTGCTTTTTGGAATTTGATTGGATTTTTTTTATTTAAACTGAACTATACTTATTTTTGGTGAAATTTGAATTTATAAAATGATCATTGTTTAGGGATTCACTGGAGTTGTCTACAAGAGTAGGGAACTCCTTTTCATCCTCCTCAAATATGCTGAATCTGTTTTTGGGGTAGTATTTATCTAAAACTTCCTTTCGGGAGAGTTTTTTTGGTCGCCCTGATGCGATTTACGTTTTCCTCCTTCTCCCAATGTGGGCACTGTTTTCTGTCTTTTGAAGTGTGGCTGTCGCTGCCACACGAAATACAACGATTCATGTTGCATTCACCCTTGCATTCTTCAGAAGCACATTTGATGCATCTTGGTTTTGGAGCATGACAAACTAGATGAGTATGGCCAAGACGACCACACCTGTTGCACTTTTTTAATGGGGGTATGAAAAAATTAACGTTAAGTTTTGCATACTCGAATATAATAAAGGTGGTAAGTTTTTTTCCAAAAAAGACGATTTTTTAATGAAGTTGTAGGTATGTAGTTTTCTGTGTTTTCTTCTTTACGCGTGAAGCGTATTGGTACTCCACGGACTAATCCGTATATATCCAGGGCGGTCCAGGGAATGAACGGTCTTAGACCTCTTTTTTTTTAATTCTATCATCAAGGGCAAAAGTGTTTGCCGCATATGTATTTTTAAACGTTACTTTGTAAAGGGGTTTTCCAATTGCATAAATAAAATCGATATCTTTAAAGCGCAGATCTTTTATTTGGTTTGAAAGGGTTAAGCCACTCGTTACTTTTTCATTCTTTATGTTAGCGCATTCTGACGAATCTACTAACACAAAAATTTCACCAACGAAAATTGGCGGGTATAAAGTTATAATCGCATTTTTTGTATTTGTAATAGATGAAGAATTAGTATCAGCGGCTTCTAACGGGGCCTCGATGGGCCGTTTAGTCGCTTGCACACTTGTTGTTTCTGTGTTCTCATTTGCTTCCATGGTTTTGTCACTAATTTTGACAATCCCACCATTGTTGGCAATCTCATAGAATTCAGAAACATTTTCATCGAAAATTATTTTAGCTTTGTTGCCATGTAGGCGTTGGTTTTGATTCGCGCCACTAATGGCGCCTTTTTTTTCTTAAAAGACTTATAACTTGAAGCAAGTACTTTTCTTTTACCGACCCCAGTTGTTGGGGCAATTTTTAATGGTAATTGAAAGAGCGAAAATTTAAATTGAATATAGTCTTGCCAAGATTAACTCACCTGACTTTGGTGCCAATTTGTATTGTATGTTAAATTTTTATTGCGCGACGCAAAAAATTTATTTGTTAATCGACCGCACTTTTTAAGTGCTTTTTGATAAACCAAGAGGAAGAAAGCTTCCTTTATTGCTCAATGTAAGAATATTAATTAGATAAACGAACGCACTTTCTAAGTGCTTTTTCATAAGCCACAGGGAAGAAAAATTCCACATATAATCACAATGTATGTATATAAAGGTTGATCGTATCAACTGTACACACTTTTCACAGGACTAACTATATAAAACACAAATAAATCACGAAGCGTCCACCTTCGCCCGTTGCCAAAAATCGAATGGAAGATGGACTAGAGTTAATTCTGTTTCTCTAGACACCAGGGTGTGAAAATGTTGTTATTGTTTATTCTTGACGTTTGATTATGTGTTTTGTGAATGCCAAACGACATGTCGCGACAGCTGAACTGCTGTCATGTGCCAAACTGCATCCATGATGTTTTTGTTTCGACTTCTCTTTCTTGTGTTCATCGTTTACTTTTAGTATTTCGATGGTGGATTTACATATTTAATACAGAAATGCTTATATATAAGTTGTTTATATTTTAATTTTTTTAGTGTCCTACAGTATATTTAAGTGTGACATTTAAATAAGTTAGAAATTCAATAAAATAAAAAAAAAATGAAAAAATAAAAAAATAAATAAATAAATAAAAAGGAAACTACAATACTGTTGCTAGACAACACTTTTGTCCAAGTACTGACTATATACTTAAATCTACAAAGTACATTGTTCTTTGTACTACAAGGTTTCATTAATGCCTGAATGCTTATTTATTTTTTTAATTAAAAATTTTTTTTTTTTATTTTACAGTGATTTAGCAATGTTTGCATTGTGTAAAAAAACTATGAGATCTTCATAGTATTTGTAGTTTTTGCTTAAAAAGAGATCTTTTAAATTGTTGAATTTTTCGAAAATGGTTGTGCCCCTGAAGGCCTTGTAGCTGCTGCATTCAAAAATCAAATGTTGGGGTGTCTCAGCTACATGGCAGTTGGCACAGTGGTTAGACATGTAGTCTCTGAAGTTTTGTTAGTAGGTCTTGCCGTACGTATATCCAAGTATAAGTCTTTTAAGTAGCTTTGTATCCTATGGGTCAAGCGTGTTTTTTTGCTTTTGAACCAAGGCTTTTTCTTTTTTAGCGATCATGTCTATTAAACTTGTATCTATCTTGGGACATTTGACTTTGAATTCCTCCACAGTTTCAGCCCATAACTCCCTACTAACTAGTAAAATATCTTCCCTGGGTATAAGGTCAAAGCTTAAAATTTGTCCTTCAATGGCCTTTTTAGCTGCTTCATCCGCCTTTTCATTAAAACTAATGCCTATATGACTGGGTACCCATATAAACTCGACTTTTTCTATTTCTGATTCCCATAGCGTATTGTGTATATCCGCGACTAAATAATTGTTCGTATTTTTAACATTGAGACTGTTAATAGCACCTAGGTTATTTGTAAGTATTGCTACCTTCTTTTGTTTATATTTCTTTGCTAGTATCACCGCTTTATAGATTGCGACCAACTCGCCAAAAGTAGATGAAAAAACCTCATTCATAGTGTAAAGATACGATACCCTGCTTGCAATATCGTACACCGCACATCCTGTTTTACATGAACTAACTGATGCATCTTTAGCAAGAGCATAGTAGCTTTTGTTCCTAATTTTGTCTATCTTTTCGTATTAAATAGCTTTTAAATATTCTGTGCTGAACTCCCTTTTCGACCTGCCGAGCTCTGAAAGAATAAATTTTATATTACTGTGCTTCTGAAAACCCGTACACGTACTAATTCTGTCAAATATATGTTTAAATTGTTTATACACCTGGCTATAACTGGATTTGCCCATCTAATTGTTTTGTAACGATTCTTTTAACTCCGGGTTAAGGAACCACTGCTTCATAAGTTCTTTGGCGGTTAACCATGCAGCTCTAGAAAGAGGTGGTAATTCGCATGCGATTGCATACCTTGCATACGTCGGCGTGTTGGGAGGAATTCCTATACATCTTCATGTTTCATTTACTGTGGTATAAACACGCTTTATTTCTTTATTTTACGCTCGATGATTTTAGATACATTTCTCTGTGTATAAAACACGTGTTATCGTTTCTATAGTTTCACCGGAAGTGTTCCGCCATGATTTTTATTTGTTATTTTAGTGTTGCCATAACTTACATTGTTAACAGAGTTACCATGAGTTTGACCAATACTATTTTACACAAGCTATATTTAGGCTACGTTTACATTTACAGACTAACCTTAGGCTATGTTTACAGCTCGCTACATTTATAGAGGCTTACAATTCTAAGTTTACAACTCGGCCAACCTGACGATATATCGACCTCGATCACAGATATACTTATTTCTATTAAGACTCTAAAGCTCTAAGGGATCCACATCAGTGCCTCCATCGTCAATGCCGTTTGATTTATCTAGCCACCGTTGGATGCGATGTGCTTCTACGACTGCGCCATACGGCAGCTGTGTCAACTGACAATTCTCGATATCGCGAACGACATATCTATCATTCCCTAATACTTTATGATTGGCGTATGGTCCCTTATATTTCGGTATAAATTTATTATTAGTTCCTGCAGTTGTGTCTACGTTTCTTATCATTACGTAATCTCCTACCTCATATCTTCTACATCTGGTTCCATTGCCGAGGTGTCGTTTCAGGTCATAATTTTGTCTAGCTTTAATGGCGGAGGATGCCTGTTCGCGTATGGACGTTAAATCACGGCCGGCGTCTGGGCATAATTTCCCATGAAAATATTCAGTAAACTCATCAACAATAACACCTCGCTGTTCAACACCGAATAAGAGCCTGCTAGGGGTATCCCCGCAAGTGCTATGCACAGAATTGTTAATAGCGTATTCTACATCTAACAGTTTCTTACACCAGTCGGCATAGTTAATTGGATCAGTAATTTTTCCTAACATTGCTTTAATTGTTCTATTTACACGCTCCACTTGGCCAGTCGCTTGAGGAGAGGCAGTTGCTACTTTTACATGAGCAATATTTCGTTTAGACATCAAATCACTGGACTCCAAGGATGTGAAACACGTACCACGATCGCTAATAATTCGTCTAGGTCGGCTATAGTAACTGAAATATTTCTCAAGGGCACAAGTTACCTCTCGTGTGCTAGTCGAATTAGTTGGGTAGAGTTTCACAAACTTGATAAAACCGTCAACGACTACTAAAATATGTTTTCGTTTCGAATTAATAGACGGCAGTGGACCGAAGTGGTCAATATGGAGTGTATCGAACGGCAGGGGAGATTTAGGGATGGGGTGTAAGTTCTTCTCTCTGGCACGAGGGGGCACTTCAGGAAATTTCGGGTGAATATTTCCACTTTTTTTCTCATACCAGGGAACCAATAATATGTTACCAGCTTCTCAATAGTCTTGTCGACTGACTGGTGGCCTACTTTCTCGTGAATCAATCGTATTATGTTAGATTCCATCTTTCCATTAGACTCGCATTTGTACAAAATAAAATTCACTTCCTTTGGTTTTACAAAAGACTGTATTTAAGTTGAAAGCAATACTATGTATTTCGACTGAAGTGGCTAGCTTATGACAAGTGGTTGTTTCAAAACTTATCCAATGAATGTTCTAATTTTTGCGCAATCAGCAGAGCTTTGGTTTTGCCCTTCTCAATACCTGTTTGTCCATCTTTTGCTATGCTGATCACTTCCGTTGCATATTCATTTCTAATTTCGCATTTTTTTGTATTGCATTTTTGTGTGTAGCAAAAATTCAGTTTTTCTCGATACTGGTTTGGTCGCTTTGCATTGCAATTATCTGTGCGGGCGGCCGCCGTGGTGTGAAGGTAGTGTTGCCGGCCTACCACACCGAAGATCCATGGTTCGAGCCCTGGTACAGGTAACATCAAAAGTGATTTGAAAAAAGTTTTTCAAAACGGGGTCGCCCCTCGGCAGTGGTTTGGCAAACTCTCCGTGTGTATTTCTGCCATGACAGGCTTCACAGCAAAAAATTCGTCTACTTTGTAGATGCCGTTCGAAGTCGGCAAAAAACTGTAGGTCCCACCAATTTGTAGGGAAAAATTCAAATCGGCACACCACAAATTGGAAGAGAAGCTTGGCGCAAAAATCTCTTAGGAGGTTTATGATGATATACCTGTTGTATATCGCGCCATAGATAGATAGATTGATACCATTGTTCTTTCCAGCATAAGGTGACAATTCCGTTGGAGTTAACAATGCTTTTGCACACGGTACCAATATCATTATCATAATTATGTTCTTAACTGATGTAAATATGTATCTATGTGCATTTTTATATCCCAGCATCAGCTTGGTTCACAATGCAACCCAGTAGTGGCGTACTGGAGGGGAAAATAAACTTGTGGATCATTGTCATTGTTAACTTACACAAGACCGTCAACGAGGTCGTACTCCTTGAGAGGACCGTTATCGAGGCGGCTTCGGAGGACGCTTATATACTCGTCACGCTAAACAAGTCTGGTCGAACGACTTGATTTAAAAAAAATCACTTCTTTATTAATTAAAGTTCATACATAGATTGCTTTACAAAAGTTCTTACAAGCTAATTTATAATATTTTTATGTTTAGTCATCAAAATTGAACTATTGGTTAAGGTATCGAAATATTTCATTATTGATTTCGTAAGTGTCACTGCACTTATTTTGTTGTGAGCTAATTGCTTAATTTCTCTAATAAATATTTACGAAATTGTCTTGGTGCAATGCACTTGTTTACTTTATTGGGTGTACTGTTACGCTGACCAGTCAACTTCAATTCTGTTTTCTTTTGGAGTGGAATGGCCAGGTGACGTAACTCCCCTTTCCCTTGATTGAAAACACTCCTGGGTTTTTGCATTTATGTTAAGTTCAATTGCCTTATGCTTGTTTGTAAAATGAACAAATGTTACGAACAAAGCCAAAGCAATTGCTATAATGAATGAAATTATTAGCCAAATGTTAATTTGATATTTTTTCTTGTGGTAGGTAAGTTCTTCGATTTTCTGAGCGTTTTCAATTTGGGTGATTATTAATTCATCAAATGTGGGTTGAAGTTGCGTATAATTGATATTTGATTCGAGATAGCGTATTACATATTTTTGTTCAAATGATTTATTTATGTTTTTATAAGTTTCTGATTTTGAGTTCACAATCGTTAAATGAAATAAGATGAGTTCCTACTAAATACAATATTCTTTCGTTACATGTACTGCTTATTTCGATTCCTTTCGTATTCTTTACAATAATTAAGCCTTTTTCAATTTCTTCGATTTTTTCTTTACTATTTTTTGTTTTCTTACAATTTTTCCTGATTATACATGAATTTGAAATTTTCAGATTTTTCTGGTATACATTTTTTGAAAAAAGGTATCTTGTATTATTGACCTCTAAAACATGTTCGCTTTTAAATGTCAGCTCCTCCGGATTTTTGTTTGTACAAGGTGTTATAAATACATGTTTTTCTGTAGTTACTTTAGTTGGAATCTTTAGTGAAAATATCATATTACCTGCTGAGGCGGCCGCACCTAGTTCAATGTTCTCTAACTTAAATATATCTATATTGTATCTACTTATCTCTTCAGGGGTTAGGATGTTGCTGGACATTAAATTTAGTCTAGCTGATGCTAAATTATTTTGAATGTTTTCTATGCTACTACTAAGTGTCCTAATTCTAAGTAGAATGTCGAGGTATATGATCTGTCTGTGTATGTCTCTATTCTCGTTTTGTATGGAATTTAATTTAAGAGAAATCTGTGTTCTATCTGATTCTATAGCTTTTTTGATGCTTTGGAAAGTTTTATTAAAGTTGTCGTTAATTTTTATGTTTTTATTTATAGTTTCTATAGAAATATGGTTGTTCATATCGATAACTTTGAGATGCTCTTCTATATTCTGTCTGTCGTCGTCGTCCATGGTTCCATACAACCATTTCATTGTTGTACCTAAGATGTTAACTAATCCTCTTTTTTGCTTATGTGGTAATAGTGTGTAAAGTTTATTTCTTAACGTTGTGAATTCCTGTGTCAAGATTTGTTCCTTTTCGGTCAGTTTAGAGTCCCTAACTAAATTTTCTAGTGCGTCAATTATATTTCCTATTTCCTTCGGTCTGATTATATGGAGGATAATGTCGAAGTCTGTAATAACTTGTACATTGCTGAGTTTTATTTCGGTGAATCCGTCTTCGCTCTTGATGTCCTCAGTTATCAATGTTGCGGTTGTTCCTATTATCAGCAGTGTGAACATTATTAGCATTGGTGTCGACAGTACCTGCAAATTTTCCAGGTCTTTTAATATTATTGGCATGGGTGTTTTGAAGTTGTAACTTCTTATACCTGGGTTCATGCTTATGTCTAAGTGCTCGATAATTTTTTACGTATCCTGTGCTTCTGTTTTCATTATAATTTTCCCTTTTCGTGTTAATCTTATTGATGATTCTTTCCTTAGTATCCCTTATCCTGTCATGAATTATCTTTTTGTCAATTCTTCCTGCTGCTACGTCTGAAGGCGTTGCTTTCAAGGTTGAATGAATGTTGCTATTGTAGGTCTGGATACACTTGTACATTTTCTCTCTGGTTGACAAGGTAGGAAACTCTATTTCTGTGATTCTAAATTTTTCTCCTATCGTATTGTGAAACCTTTCGATGTCTGAGTTGCCCGTGTGACTATTGGGTTTGGTAAAGTGAACTTCGACACCTTCTTCTCTTAGGAAGTCCTTCACATTTACGGAATTGAATTCATTATCGGTTATAAATAGCTTGGGCTTTCCTCTCATCGCAAAATACATCCTTAAAGTCTCGACAAATGTAATGCTGTTTTTGTCTTCTAGATAGAGTGCTACTGCAAACTTTGAAAACTTATCGATGAAAGTCATGAAGTTGTGTTTCTTAATTGTGTAAGTGTCTAAATGTACTACCTCATTTGTGTCCTTCGGTGTTTCTGTTAGGTGGAATTTTGGTTTTATTGGTTTCCTATCGTATTTAGTTTGGCAACATATATCGCAATTGTTTATAAATTTTTGAATAAGCTGTTTTAAATTTTTATGGTATATGAGCCTTTTTAATCCTTCATAGTTTTCGTTGATGCCTGAATGGCCACTTTCTGTGAAGTGATAATTTTTTATATATCTGAAAGATTCGTCCTCGTCTCGCATATCTTTGGCATGATATGAGCATTTATAGAATTTCATTCCTCCATTAAATAATTCTATTAATTTCTGTTGTACGACATTGTACTCGCTATCGGGGAGTTCGGAGAAAATTCCCACTTTTCCTGATTTGAGGTATCTTCGAAAAATGTCGGACATGAAACCACTATTTATGTCTTCTAAGCAAATAAATATCTTCCTTTTACTATTAACAATTTCTATCTCTCTATTTTTATGCTCCGATAGTATTATATGGGTATGAAAACGATTGACTACTGTATCAAGAACTGGAAAGTGATCGTTAAATTCCTCCTCCTGGGAGTGAATAGTTGCACAAGTGCTTATGTTATCAATGTCATCCTCTATCTGGACATCTACATTTGCTAGATAAATGTCACCTGTATCATTATTTATTCTACTTAGGAAGTCGGCTAGGGTATTTTCCTTACCTTTTATATAACCGATATTAATGTCGTATTCTCCTAATTTAAGTATCCATCTCTGTAATCTTGGGTTAATATCTTTTCCTCTGTATTTTGTTTGTAGCCACTTGAGTGGTTGGTGATCTGTTAGCAAGTCAAAGTTCCTACCATAAACATAGGGTCTAAAATAATTAACCGCCCATACTATGGCAAGGAGTTCCTTTTCTGTCGTTGAGTACTTTCTTTCATGCTCATTCAAAGTTCTACTTGCATAGCATATTGGGTGTCCTGCTTGCATTAGTGCACTTCCAATTGCGTACTCACTTGCATCTGTTACAATTTCAAATTTCTTTTTGAAGTCCGGGTACTTCAGCACCGGTGGGGAGATTAGTAATCTTTTTAGTTTGTAGAAAGCATCCATGTACTGTGTATCATGAACGTTGACTTTTACATCCTTTTTCAGATATTTAGTCATAGCCTGAGCGATTTTGGCGTAATTTCTTATGAATTTACGGTAGTATCCAGTTGCTCCTAAAAATGACTTTATCTGTTTCGCTGTTTGCGGCAGCTTGAGTTTTTGTATTGCCTCCACTTTGGTGGGGTTCGGCTTGACACCTTCTGTGGTCAAGATGTGTCCTAAATACTCTGTAGTTGTGGCGAAAAAATTACATTTGTCAATCTGAATTCGAAGGTTGTGTTGCCTTAGCCTCTTGAAAATTTTCCTGATATTATCCATGTGTTCCTGGGCTGTGGTGCTGAACACAAGGATATCGTCTAGGTAAACGACACATATTTTATTAATGTAATCCCTTAATACTGAGTTCATAAGCCTTTGGAAAGTGGCTGGGGCATTTTTTAGGCCAAAAGGCATACGAACAAACTCGTAGTGTCCTAGTGGAGTAGAAAATGCGGTTTTCGCCCTGTCTTCTTCTTTAATGAGAATCTGGTGAAAGCCCTTTGCCAAGTCTAATGTGGTGAAGTACTGGGCTCTTCCTAATTTCTCTAGTATGTTTTCAATATTGGGAATAGGAAATTTGTCGCTTACAGTAATATCGTTCAAGGCTCTATAGTCTATAACGATACGCCATTTCTTTTTCCCGGATTTGTCCACTTTTTTTGGGACGATCCATAGTGGTGAGTTATAAGGTGAACAGCTTTCTTTAATGATACCATGTTCTATCATTTCCTTCATTTGTTTATTTATTTCCTCCTCGTGGATTTGGGGGTAGCGATAAATTTTAGAATATACAGGCCTATCAGTTGTTGTCACGATTTCGTGTTTTACCTCATGTGTGTGGGAAAGTATTTGTCCTTCTTGAAAAAATAAATCAGAATTGTCGTTTACGATTACCTGTAGCAGACCTTTTACTTCTTCATTCATGTCCTCCCGTAATAGCTTTTGCACATAATGGTGCTATCTACCTGTGTGACTTCGAGTGTATGTATATCCTCGAACTTATGTGGACATGCATCAATGAATCTCGTTCTAACATTATGAATTTCGATATATCCATCCTTAAGGTTTATAATTGCTTCCATAGGTTTCAGAATATTTTGTCCTAATATTGCGTCGAACTTTTTATTTTTCAAGTTGGTCAATTTCCAACTCATGAAATTGTTTTCTTTAAATTCCTTTGGTAGGGGGGTGATAATTTCAGTACTTACCCCTACGTTTCCATCTAATGTCCTAAAAGTCATGGGTTTTGTTAGTTTGATTCGTTTGTATTTGAGGAGCTTGTCTTCTCCAATCAGAGATGTATTTGAGCCTGTGTCGATAAGGCATGTTATCTCGTCCTCACCGATATTTAATTTAATTAACGGTAGATTATGGGGTCGGCCGGAGACCGAAAATTTTTGCCCTCTTCGTGAGCAGCTTCTATATTGTCGACCTCCATAGGTTCAGTCCGGTTGTTTTTATATTGCCCTGAGTTCGTGGAATTATTTTGGAATCGCCTACTCTGCTGAGAGTGGCGATTAAATTGGCCAGAGTTGGCTCTTGGTTGTCTGAACTGTCCGGAGTTGTCTGAATTAGTTACTGGTACTTGGGTTTTCCTATCTGGCAAGGGTGCTTGCTGAGAGGAGTGTGGAGATGAATTTTGTGTAAACCTAGTAGGCCTATTAAGCTGTTTTCTTAACATCCCTGTCTCTTCTAGCAGGTAGTATGCGTCTCTTAGGGAATTTTTGCTTCTACTGTATACTATGCTGGCTAAATTGGGGTCTATGCCATTAAGAAAGGTTTTCAAAATTATCGACTCATTGACCGTGGGTGAAAATTCAACAGGTTTATTAGTGTCTTGTCGTATTTTGTATTGAGTTTGTCTAAGATATTTCTTAAAATACTAAAATAGTCACTTACGTTGTTGTTCTTTGCGGTGATTGCTTGATGGTAAAGGTTGTGATATGTTTCCTTAACTCCAAAGTTTCTTATGAGTTCACTTTTTATGCTATCCCAGGTTGGCGTTGGTCCCAAAGTTCGAATTGTATTAAGGGCTGCTCCCTGGATCTTTGTCCTAATGTAGCGTTGGAATACGAACTCTTTGAGAGTCGCATTTTCGTTAAATAGAGGTAGTACTAATTCTACTTCCCTGATGAAGGCGGATAGGTCATATGATCGGTCACCCCGGAATTCTTTTATCCTTGATGCTTCCTTGATGAGTTCCGTCACGGGAATTGCCAGTTGTTGCTGTTGATTTTCCATACTTGCTTTAAGTTCAGTAGTGAGGTCCTTCAGGATTAGTATTCTCGCTCAATTGTTCGGAGGTTTCGATCCGTGATGATATTTGTCTTTATGGATTTGCTTGTTTCACTTGTGGTCAAATCTATAGATTTCTGTCCCACTTTATTAGTTAAACTTTGATTGATTTTCACAAAGTCACTTGCACAATTTTTTAGAGCTTAGTAGAGTTCTTTAGATTTTTGTTCTACTTTAATGGTTCAACTTCGGTTGATTTTCACAGAGTCACTTGCAAAAGTCCTTCACAACTTGCTTTATTTTGTGGTCAAATCTTTAGATTTTTGTTCCACTTTAGTAGTTCAACTTCGGTTGATTTTCACAGAGCCACTTGCAAAAGTCCTTCACAACTTGCTTTATTTTGTGGTCAAATCTTTAGATTTTTGTTCCACTTTAGTAGTTCAACTTCGGTTGATTTTCACAGAGCCACTTGCAAAGTCCTTCAGATTTGTATTTCCCGAAACTTTGGTTCTATCAATTCTTTAGAATTGATCTCCGTTGACTGCGCCAAACAAGTCTGGTCGAACGACTTGATTTAAAAAAAATCACTTCTTTATTAATTAAAGTTCATACATAGATTGCTTTACAAAAGTTCTTACAAGCTAATTTATAATATTTTTATGTTTAGTCATCAAAATTGAACTATTGGTTAAGGTATCGAAATATTTCATTATTGATTTCGTAAGTGTCACTGCACTTATTTTGTTGTGAGCTAATTGCTTAATTTCTCTAATAAATATTTACGAAATTGTCTTGGTGCAATGCACTTGTTTACTTTATTGGGTGTACTGTTACGCTGACCAGTCAACTTCAATTCTGTTTTCTTTTGGAGTGGAATGGCCAGGTGACGTAACTCGCTCCTGAGCGATCCGCACTTGAGACTCAACTTCCTCAGTGTTTATGATATGGGCAATTTGCGTCCTACTTAGGGCATCAACATGGCCCATAGACGTTCCCTTCCTATGTTGTATTTTATAATTGTAATTCTCCAGCTCAAGAGCCCATCTGGCAATTCTGGGGTTTAGTTGTTTCTTTTCTAGGGTCATAGTTAACGAGTCAGTTATGATTTTGAACTGCATGCCCTCAAGATAGGTTCTAAATCTTCTTAGGGCATAAATTATTGCTAGAGTCTCTAGTTTGAAGCTATGGTTGCTGTAAGAGAACAGCGCCAAAACCGATCGAACTAGCGTCGCAATGTAATTCAGTTTCTTTATACCGGTTATAAATAGCTAATACTGGACTGTTAGTCCGTCGATACTTCAATTCATTAAAAGCAATAAGGCACTTTTCGTCAAAATTAAAATCGGTATTGCTTCTAGCGATTTGGGAAAATGACGAAACGTAACGTCGAAAATATGAAAATAATCCTATACAAGATTGCAATTGCTTATGATTAACAGGCACTGGGAAGTTAGCAATACTTTGGATATGGGAGCCATTTGGTCGAATTCCAGATTGGGTCACCTCATACCCTAGATAGTCGATTTCGAGATATCCGAATTTACTTTTATCTAAATTAAGTTTTAGTCCCCGCTGAGATAACTTCTCTAAAACTGTTTTCAACAAAGTTTTGTGCTCTTCAAACTCGAGTGTGGCAATAACAATATCATCCATATACTCGTATATTATAATTGTCTTACTATCTATTAAATCACGGAATACAGTATTGATAAACCGTTGAAATACTGCAGGGGCATTCTTTAAACCAAACGGCATTTTCAGATACTCATATTGCCCATTAGGGGTTACAAAGGAGGTGTATGGAATGGATTCGGGTGACATCTCTACTTGGTGAAAACCACTTTTTAAGTCTAATATGGAAAAATATTTTTTATTCTCTAAAAACTCAATGCAATCATCGATTAAGGGTAGCGGGTAGTTGTCCCGAACAGTTATTTTGTTTAGAGGGCGATAATCAACACACATACGGGTTTTCCCGTTTTTCTTGCGTACTAGGACGATAGCCGAAGCATAGGGTGAATTGCTAGGTCTTATTATTCCCTCCGTCTGCAGTTCATTTACTATTGATTGCACATTACTTCGTTCGGCATAAGAAAGACGTCGGGGGGAACAATGGAACGGAACATCTGTTGTCAGGTGTATTCTCATCTGGTATTTAAGTGGTTCAACCTTTATATCCGCGCTAATATAGCTATTTTCAATTATTTGTTTCAAGCTTTCGTATTCTTTCTTTGAAAGTTTAGAATTTACATCAGGGAAGTTATTATCTACTGCTATATTCAAATCGATATTGAAAATATCTGGAATATCAGCGTCAATGACCTCTGCACTATCTAAAGGGTAATTAGATTTAATATTGCATACATCATCATTAGTCGCGGCATTTTGTACGTTGGAGGCACTCACGGACTAACATCATAACTCGATTTTTACCTAAATACTGCTTATTAATTTTAGTTAACTTTATATTAAATAAATCTAAGAAGTCACGTCCCAAAATAACTGGAAGATTCATATGCTCATCCGATAGTACTTTAAGTTCAATTTTATTTATTTTTCCAAAAAATTCAATGTTACATTTTATATTTCCAAAATATTTAATTAAATTTCCACCAATCGCTCTGTATTTGAATATAATTTCCGTTTTCCCTTCGATCAGCTGTTTTGGGATGACTGACTTCTTGATAAAGCTAACCGGACTACCGGTATCGAAAAGAGAAAAAAACTTATTATAATCTACTCTTCCATCTAACATAAATATTCCGCTTACATAATTGTATGTGGCAACCGTTGCAAAGTCATCATCAATATCGGCATCGGCTTCAGCTATTGCAGCTACTTCGTCTTTCTTTTTCAGTACCTTCTTAGGGTTCGGGCAAGTTCGATGGTCGTGCCCCATCCTCCAGCACCTGAAGCATGACCCGTCTGGTCATTGCTGATATGGGCAATTTGGTTTAATGTGGCCATTCTGGGAGCAATTGAAGCATAAAGGTTTCGCTTCGCTTTTTTGATTCACACCTGCTTGGCTTTCCTGGGTGGTTGCGAACTGGTCTGGGCGAAATACTTATTTTGGTAGCGGCTGATCGGTCCTTTCAATTCGTCGATGCTTCGAGCCGTCAACAAAAGATGGGCATTCGGCACCGAATTCCCAATGCCGTCGATGCCAAATATTGCATGTGAAGAACATAGCAATGAAGGGTTTCGTCCTTTTTGCGCCATTTCCGCTGGGAAAACATTTTGTATATTTCTTGTCTCGTTACAAAGAAATCAAATTCCTTTATGACTGCATTTTTTAGGCAATCATAAGACAATGCCACTGTGGTGTTCAGAAACACCCAACTTATCAGAGTAGATGCTACTCTGATCAAAAAAATAAACTTAAGTTTGTAGCTATTCGCTTTATTGGTTCTTCAGAACTGCTTGTCTTAATGTTAACAAGTAATATTTATAACTAATTATTGCTTACTCTATATTTTTACATAGCTATACCTATTTGCTTATTTAGTTGTTGCTTACATGTCTATTTGCTTAACTATCGAATTCGCACCTCTTACATTTATTCATTATTTAGGTCAATAAACAAAATATAAATGCATTAGTTGTATTTATTGATATTTCGCAACTTTATTTATTTCCGCGTTCAATAAGCAAAAAATATAAATGCATTGGTTGCATTTATTTGTATTTAGCGACTTTATTTATTTCCGCGTTCAATAAGCAAAATAAGAATGCATACTTGCATTCTTATTTAGTAAAAGTTATTGTTGGTGTACGAGTATAAGTAGACGGTGGAGGTGACGTAACTTCTCCCCCCTTTGCTTCAAAATTCTCCTGGATTTTAATTCTGATGTATTTGTATTTGACATATGCAAGGGTGGTGACGGAAAGTAGTAGCATGATCGTTGTTGAGATTATTATAAGTATTACAATTGAAAAGTGTGAATGACTTACTTTATTATACGTTAGCTCTTTTATTTTTTCTATATTTTGTATGTTACTTAATATTTTTTCGTCGAAAGTAGGTTCAACTTTAGTGTTGTTGATTTGGATATTACTTGGTATAACAAAATTGTCTTTGAATTCTTTGTTTGTATTATTAAACGTTTGGTTATTTATATGTATTTTACAATCATGAAAGGTTAATAAATAATTTCTTTTTAGAAACAAATTTCTATTGTCACAATTACTGGTCAGGTTATAGCCTGGTAGATTTTTTAACAGAATTAAGCCGTTTTCGATTTCTATAATTTCAGTTAGGTTTTTCTTTATACATTTGCATGTATTGCTAAAAATGCATAATTTACTCTCTTGTAAATTGTGTGTATTAAAGTTATGTGTATAATCGAATGTCTTATTGTTGTGATATAATATTTCCTGGGGTTTGAAATCTAGTGCAATGAAATTATCACTACTTACTGGGGTGACTAATGATCTTCTTAGGGAAATTACTTCTGCTGGGACTTTTATAATAAATAGCAGTTTACTTTCTTCATACTGTGCGGAAGTTAATTCAATGTATTGGAGCTTGAAAATATCGATTTCTAATTCCCTTATTTCCTGCTCTGTGAGAATGTTGCTGGTCATTATGCCAAATCTGGAGGACGCAATATTGTTGAGGATGTGTTCTATATTATTTTCCAGAATTTTAATTTTTAGAAGTGTGTCTAAGTAATTTAGCTGTTTAAATAGGTTGTCATTTCTTATATTTCCGGTTTCAAATTTCTCGATGATATTTCGTCTGTCATTTTCTACTGCTAGTTTAAGTTGACTAAGGGTTTTATTAAAACTATTATTAATTCTAATATTCTTGTTTAGGTTTTCTATTTCGTTATGGTTGTTCTCGTCAATAATTCTGAGGTGTTCCTCTATTTCCACTCTGTCATTGTCGTCCATTGTACCTGTAAGGAGTTTTAGTCCGATTCCTAGTGCATTAACTAACCCTCTTTTCTGCCTGTGAGGTAAAATTGTCAGAAGTTTAGTTCTTACTCTGTCCA
Organism: Merzomyia westermanni; assembly: GCA_949987695.1. Classification (NCBI taxonomy): domain Eukaryota; kingdom Metazoa; phylum Arthropoda; class Insecta; order Diptera; family Tephritidae; genus Merzomyia; species Merzomyia westermanni. The sequence continues at coordinate 42,027,534 of OX465288.1, read as the reverse complement.
ATTCTTGTTCTAAAAGTAATCTATTGTCTAATTTCGATGATCTTATGTTCTGTTGTAGTGTGTTTGTAATATCAAAGATGTTACTAATATCTATTATGTGAATAATTTTGTGACAATTTTGTATCATTTCAACGTCGTCAAGTTTTATCTCGGCATATCCGTTTTCGCTGTCAATTGGTTGTAGGGTCAGGGTTGCCGTTGTTATTGTCCATGCTAGCAGCGACAGCATCAGTATTAATTGTACCTGAAAATTTCTTTTTTCGCTTAGTGTTTGTTGGATGGATATTTTCTAATTTAGATTTCTTGTATCTAGGTTCGTGTTTATGTCTCAGTGCTTTGTAGTTTTTGATGTAACCTTCCTGCTGGTCTTGTGTATATGTCTCTATTTTATTCTTTATTTGGTCTAACCTATCCCTAATGGTAATATTATTCACTTTTCCTTCAGCTATGTCTTGAGGTTTCTCTTTAGTTGCGCTGTGTATCGATTTGTTATAGAATTCTATGCTTTTGAACACTTTTTCCTGAGTTGACAACTCGGATTTTTCAGCTTCTTGCACTCTAAATTTCTCAGAGATTGTGCTATGAAGTCTTTCTATATCTGAGTTGCCGGTGTGGCTATTTGGTCTGGTGAAATGTACGTCGATATTTTCCTGTCGTAGGAAGTCCTTAACGTTTATTGAGTTCATTTCATTGTCAGTTATAATTTTGGAGGGTTTGTTTCTCATGGAAAAGAATAGCCTGAGTTTCTCGATAATAGTCTGACTGTTTCTGTCCTCTAGGAATAAGGCTGTTGCTTGTTTTGAAAATTTATCAATGAATGTAATAAAGCTATGTTTTTTAATTGTATAGACATCAATGTGTATGATTTGGTTTATATCTGTTGGTGTTTCTGTGATATGATATTTTGGTTTTGGTGGACATCTGTCGTATTTAGCTTTGTTACAAATGTCACAGTTGTTGATATATTTTTGCACTACCTCTTTAAGGTTATTAAAATATATCTTTTTTTTTATGGAGTCGTAAGTTTCGGTTATACCACTATGTCCAGTCTCGAATTTGTGGTATTTGTGTATTTGATTGTATGTCTCGTCGATACTAGTCATATCTTTAGCGTGGTGCGTACATTTCACGAATTTTAGGCTTGATCCAAAAAGTTCTATAAGTTTTAGTTGTACTTTGTTATATATACTGTCTGGAAGTTCGGAAAATATTCCAATCTTTCCGCTCTTCAGATATCTTCTGAACATGTCAGTCATAAAATTTGAAGATATATCATGTGTGTTAATGTAGATTTTCCTTTTGTTATTTACTATTTCAATTTCTCTAGTTTTATGGTCTGTCAGGATAATTTGTGTTGAAAATCGGTTCACGACTGTCTCTAGTATGGGGATGTGGTCATTTTGTTCTTCTTCTTGTGAGTGAATTGTTGCACATGTACTCGTGTTATTGTCGTTTTCTTCTGTCATGTGAATTTCTCCTGTCTCGTTATTAATCCTGCTAAGAAAATCTGCAACTCTATTCTCTTTACCTTTTATGTAGTTTATATTTATATTGTATTCGCCAAGTTCTAGTAGCCAACGTTGTAGCCTTGCGTTAATGTCCTTACCTTTATGCTTATGATATAGCCAGACTAGTGGCTGGTGGTCTGTTGAGAGGTCAAACTCTTTTCCATAGAGATATGGTCTGTAGTAGGTAACTCCCCAAACTATGGCGAGTAGTTCCTTTTCTACAGTTGCATACCTTTTTTCGTGGTCGTTTAAGGTTCTGCTTGCATAACTAATAGGGCGGTCATTCTGCATGAGCACTGCTCCTATTGCAAAGTCACTTGCATCAGTTACCAATTTAAATTTCTTCGAATAATCTGGATAGCTAAGAATTGGTGGATTTGTAAGAAATCGTTTTAGTTTAAGAAATGCGTCTACATAAAGTTGGTCGTTTTTATTGACTTTTGTGTTTTTCTTCAGGTATTTTGTGAGTCCGTGGGCTACTTTAGCGTAGTCTTTTATGAATTTCCTATAGTAGCCGGTTATCCCTAGAAACTGCTTGATTTGTTTTTGAGTTTCTGGTAATTTTAAGTGTTGAATGGGTTAAATTTTCTTTGGGTTGGGCTTAATTCCTTCTGGTGAGAGGATATGGCCTAGGTACTCTGTTTCTTTCGTGAAGAAATTGCATTTGTCTATTTGTATTTTGAGGTTGTGTTGTCTTAGTTTATCTAAGACTTTGGTCACACTACTAATGTGCTCTTTTAGACTTGTACTAAAAATTAGAATGTCGTCTAGGTAAACTACACATATTTTGTTTATGTATTCCCTCAAGACCGAGTTTATCAGCCTTTGGAATGTGGCAGGTGAGTTTTTCAGTCCGAATGGCATTCGAACAAACTCGTAATGGCCTAAAGGTGTAGAAAATGCGGTTTTTTTTCTATCGTCTTCCTTGACTAGCACTTGGTGGAAACCTTTGGCTAGGTCGAGTGTTGTGAAGTATTGGGCTTTGCCCAGTTTATCCAGAATATTTTCAATATTCGGAATTGGAAACTTATCACTTACTGTGACTTCGTTTAGTTTTCTATAGTCAATGACGATCCTCCACTTTTTTTTACCTGAATTGTCGATCTTTTTAGGGACAATCCACAATGGTGAGTTATATGGGGACGTACTTTCTATGATTATATTTTGTTTCAACATTTCGTCGATTTGTTTGTTGATTTCTTCTTCGTGAATTTTCGGATACCTATATATTTTAGAATATACAGCATTATTAGTTGTGGTGACAATTTCGTGTTTCACCTCATGATTATGGCTTAAGGTTCGCCTTCTTTAAAAAATAGGTCCCTGTTGTGTTCAACAATTTTTCTTAGTTCGTCTTGTTCCTCCTTGTTCATGTCGGTCCTCAAAAGTTTGTTTAGTACTTCCGAACCTAAGTCGTTTTCTTGGCTTTCTAGTGTGTGAATGTTTTCGTACTTGTATGGGCAAGCGTTTAGAAATGTGATTTTATTTTTATTTATTTCAAGATAATTTTCTTCTAGGTTAACTATTGCTCCAAGTTTTGTTAGAATGTTTTGGCCTATGAGTCCCTGAAATCTTTTAGTTTTAAATGTGGTAATTTTCCAAGCCATTAAATTTGGGTTGTCGAATTGCTTGGGTATTTCAGAAATAACTTCGTATTCTGTGTAACTTTGTCCATTCAATGTATTAAATATTATAGGTTTATCTAGTTTCATCCTTTTGTAATTGGGGAGTGCGTCTTTATCTAGAAGGGTTGTTGAGGATCCTGTATCGATTAAACAAATTAATTTGTGTTTGCCTATGCTTAATTCTACTAACGGAATATTTCCCTGTTCGTAGCCGACAGAAAATTTACCTCATGTTCATTTGATCCTATATCCTCCTGCGAATGATCCACTTCCATTGGCTCGTATCGACGAGATTGTGTAGATATTTGATTGTGGTAACTTTGTCGTGATTGTCCTGACGGATATTGTTTACTTAATCCTGAGGTTGTTGGCTTTGGTCTTGCTTGCTTTCTGGGGGATTACTATTGCGATTGGGCTGTCCTAGATTTTGTGCTATATTTCTTGACCCTATATTTTCAGATTTTTTTACTGATTTTACCAATCCTGTTTCTTCTAAGGTATAGTATGCTTCCCTAAGTGATTTTATATTCCTGCTATGTATTATACTTGCTAAGTGCGCTGGAATGTTATTTAAGAATGTTTTCAAAATCATAGACTCGTTAACGGTTGGGCAGAATTCTGCTGGTCTATTGTTGTCTTGCTCAAATTTTGTATTTAAATTGTCGATAATATTTTTAAGGTAGTTATAATAGTGACTTACATTACTATTTCTTGCACTTATCGCTCTATAGTATAGTTGGTGGTACGACTCTCTTATCCCGAAGTTTTTTGTTAGTTCTCGTTTTATGATGTCCCATGGCGGATTGTTTCCTATTCCTCTGACGACATTTAGTGCTTCCCCTTGTATTTAATTAATGACACATCTCTGGAATACGTACTCTTGCACTGGAGTGTTCTCGAAGAGTGGCAGAAAAATTTCTACTTCCCTTATAAATGATGTGAGATCATAATCTTTTGTTCCTCTATATTCTTTTATCCTGCTTGCTTCTTTCAGGAGCTCTGATACGGGTATCGTAATGTTGTTTGGTCCTTCCATGTTTATTGAAATCTTTCTTTCACACAGTAGTTTTTGCAGTTTATTATTTACGTTTACAGGATCTTTTATAAGACTCCCCTTTTTTTCACGTTTTTACGTTTACAGGATCTTTTATAAGACAACTTTTTAGCTTCGCGGTTTTGCGTTTGCAGGATCTTTTATAAGACTCCCCTTTTTAACTTCGCGGTTCGCCGTTGACTGCGCCACTTATCAGAGTAGATGCTACTCTGATCAAAACAATAAATTTAAGTTTGTTTTTATTGGTTCTTCAGAACTGCTTGTCTTAATGTTAACAAGTAATATTTATAACTAATTATTGCTTACTCTATATTTTTACATAGCTATACCTATTTGCTTATTTAGTTGTTGCTTACATGTCTATTTGGTTAACTATCGAATTCGCACCTCTTACATTTATTCATTATTTAGGTCAATAAACAAAATATAAATGCATTAGTTGTATTTATTGATATTTCGCAACTTTATTTATTTCCGCGTTCAATAAGCAAAAAATATAAATGCATTGGTTGCATTTATTTGTATTTAGCGACTTTATTTATTTCCGCGTTCAATAAGCAAAATAAGAATGCATAGTTGCATTCTTATTTAGTAAAAGTTATTGTTGGTGTATAAGTAGACGGTGGAGGTGACGTAACTCCCGCGCGGTGCCCGTCAAACAGCGTCGAAGAGCGAGTAGCTTGAAATTATCATCTGCTTAAGTTGATTCAAGGATCTCCTCCGAATCCCGAATGAAATGGTGAACAGGATAAGCAACATCGTCGCCACTTAACTTGGGCATCGCATGTTCAATATCGGCCAATTCCAACCTGCGATTGCTTTTAACGACAGCATGGCCTTCAAACTCATCGATCTGTCTCATTAACCTCAGCATTTCTAACCTTTTCTGGAGATAGGCTATCTCCTCGTCGACTCTACCTAATTTTATTTTTTCGGCATAAGGAGCGGAAGGGGCGGCATTGTCATTACGGGTGGCAGCAGCACCTTCAATGGGAACGGCAGTAGCAGCATCGGCAATAGTAACGTCACCGGCATTGGTAACAGCATCGGCATTGATAACAGCATCGGCATTGGTAACGGCTTCGGCATTGGTAACAGCTTCGGCATTAGTAGCAGCATCGGAATTATAAACGGCTATAGCGTTTATGGCAATATCAGCATTGTTGGTAGCATCGGCATTAGCATAGGCATCTATCGGCATTGGCATCAGCATCATTGGCATTTGTGGCATCTCCGACAATAGTAGCCAACAATTTTCGAAGTTGTATTGTAGTGGCCGATGGTGAAAAAGACACATGGGCCTGATTAAGAGCATTGATAATCTCTTGTCTCGGGCTAGTCATGTTAATTTTTCGCAAAATCGTTGTACGAGGGTTCTTCCCACACCTGAAGTTATAAACACGCTTTATTTCTTTATTTTACGCTCGATGATTTTAGATACGTTTCTCTGTGTCTAAAATACTTACAAAATAAAATTTTTCTGCATAGAGCTCTTAGCTCCCCTTTTTTTCCTGCTCGTCTTTTGTTGGTGGCTCTTCGGCCTTTTTTCCCTTTTTTGGCTAGATTGGTTTTAGTAGTGGCTTCTTTTCCGTATTTTTCCTTCACTATATTTACTTAAACGGTGGCTCCTTGGCCTTTTTTCTTAAATTGGTTTTTATATTTTCTATTTTTATTTTCTGCTTAACACTTTCACTCTTGGTCCCTGCTCGGGCGCCAGTTAAGGGACGGAAGGTCCTTTTATTCAAAAAATAATTTGCTCGGGCCAACACGCCCAGATATCTTCACAAGAATAAAAACACAACACGAATATTTTACAATTCGATTTATTGAAACTAAACTCAAGTTACTTAAGTTACCGAACTCGACTAAATAACGCCCCAACAGCAACTGCCCTGCATTGGAACTCTGCCCCTTCTTATAGCCTATCGCGCCGCTAGTGCTGCGTATCTGCCGTTGATTTCACAACCGTGTCTGGAGTAGTATAAGCGTTAGTCGTTGTTATTTGCCATGGCCTTGAATTAAGGGATTGTGTTTCATGATGAGAAGTGTGAATTGCTGACTATGCGGCACGTGTAGCGGCCAGCCGTGGGAACAGTGGAAGTGGGCAGTAATGGGCCGTGTTAACTTATATATATAAAATGAACACATGCCATTGTGAATGCACACTTGGTGATATTCAGGCTCTGCTTCTTGCTGCCATAACATGTCACCATTATCACATGTAGAGCTGTGCTAAAAGTTGGTCGTCGGTTCGCTTGAAGGAGTTACTCGCAAGGCTCTCTATTCGCTTTATAGATGTAACATACTGGTCCAAATTTATGACATGAATAAGCTTAAATGATCCGCTGACGATCCACCCGTTTCCACCTTGGATAGTTATGATTGGTGCCTTGTAGTGGAAGATATGAAGGGCGCTGATGACTGATGCCAGCAGTAGGAATCTGCAAGGATGTTATTCTTGTTATTATGTTAGTAAAGGCATTTCTAAGCTACTTAGAAAATTGTGTGTTAATTTTTGTTTTTTTTTCTTTTATCCTGAATTTTATTTTGAATTTGATTACATTCGCAAAAGTATTATATTGATAAGAAAAATACTATATTATAATTACATTATTTTTTAAGTTTTTTGTTTCCTTTCTTTTGTATAAGAGAAGTGTCTTTTTAAATATTTTTTTTTGTTTTTTTTTTTTTACATATGTACTTCTTTTTATAGTTTACAATTGGGTTAATTTTGTTTATGTTAGTGAATTAGTGTTAATTAGTAGTGTGAGTGCTAATTTTTGTATGTTTCAATATATGTATGTTGGGCGGATTAGGCGCAAAATAATTTTCTTATTTTTTCTCCTGCGGATTAGGCGCTAGGATTAAGTTTAAATTTTTGAATAGGATAGAGGATCATACTGTTCTCGAACCAGCTATGCGGGATCGTGGAATCCAGTTTGGGAGTAGTTTAGCCCTTTGTCAAATTCGATGGCGCCACAACCTACTAAGGGACGATTTGTCCCACTAACAAGCCCGCTTTTGTAGTAGTGAACATATCCTTCGTTTTTGTGTTTGTTCTTTTTGATTTTAATCAAAGGAATTTTTGTATTCTGGGTATTTATCAAATTTATTTTCTCTGCTATGTTGTGAAGAAGGCAATTTTGTTTTGCATTGAAATTTATTTTCTTTGTTGTTTTTTCTACAAAGAAACCAATTTTTTTTTTGTATCAAGCGCTAGGATGTGTTCCTACGCTTGACATTTCTAATATGGGTTTTGTGAATTTTTTTCCCACTAAGTGTGGTTACGGACACCCGATTATCCTTCGCTACAATTTCTTTTTTTAAGGGGGTTTCTGCTTTCCTTTAATCTGTGTATCCTTCACGTATATGATGTCGTTTTCGCCATAACGCTCCGGTAGAGATCTTCTATTATTATGGCGTTGAATCTAGGCTATCTGTTTTTGGGTCAGTAAGGTTTTTAGGTACTCATTTGTGTCTTTGCTTTTCTCCAAAAGCTCCTGGTAGTTGGAAGCTTTCGCGTGGTTGAAGAATACCTCACTTGGCTTCCGGTTTATTGCGGAATGGACGGAGTTGTTACAGCGATCAACTGCTATATTCACCAATTCTTTCGTTTTCAGATTAGGGGTATCTATCTTGAGGTACCTGATAATCTCAATAAGCGTGGAATGGAGTCTTTCCACTTGGCCGTTAACCTCGCTTCTTTGAGATGGTGTGCGGTATATCCTAATTCCCAAAGACTCTAACAGATTCTGTATTATAGGGCTAACTAAACCGCGCTCGTTGTCGGTTACCAGGATGTCTGGGGTCGTAAAATAGTGCAAGAGTTTCACTATTTTGTCCTTGAGGTGCAAAGTGGACTTGTTCTTTAAATGGTAAAGTTTTGCAAATTTGGAAAATTTATCTATACAGCTGAGAAATTTTTGTCTTTGTATGTCTAATATATCTATGTGGATGATTTCCCAAGGTATAGGTGTGCTTTGTAGTTCCGGTTTATTTGGGTGCCTATCATATTTACTGCGTTTGCATGTTTCGCAAGACGAAACGTAGCCTTTAATTATGCTGTTCATCTTCGGAAAGTAGTATCTTTCTAGGATTTGTTTGCTGTTTTCTTTAGCGTTCCTATGGGCTCTCTTATGCTCTGCCCATATTATCTCGCAGATCCTATCAGGGTCTCTTAAATCCTCTACTAAATCCTGGGTTACTCTTAGCTTATATTGTAAGAAGTTCTCTAGATACACCTTTTGAAGCAGACCTAATTTATTTTCAGACATTTGAATGCCGTTGAGCACATTTGGCCTAAGCTTCTCCTTGAGTGTACTAATGAGCTCATCTTCGTTAATTCCCTCAATTTTTAAAAAGTGTCGGGTGTAACCTGGGTGAGGTTCCTCAAATATTTCAAGTCTACCTCCAAAGACAAGCTGTTTTCTAAATACGTTCTATGGCACTTCGACGAACGGTATAAGGTCGGAGTTGTCCTGCTCTGCGCTATGAACGGTATCCAGATCTTCGCTTTCGGAACCTGCGGTTGCATTGTGACTGTTAATTATATTCGATTAATAAACGCAAGTTAGTTTAATAATAAATTATTTTATTTTAATAAGAAAAATTCCTGTTTCTTTACACGTGTGTGTGGCTCGAGAGATAATATGAAAAAAAGGAAAAGAAATATAAAGATGGTAGAAAAAAATATCGGAAGTATAACTTAACCTAAGTAGTGTTGCCATATAAATAGAATATAAATGTACCATATCTCAACAGCGACTAACGGCTTCAGAAGCGGATGTTGTAAAGGGGTTAACCTGAGTTTTAAGTCGAGACAGGGCATCGGACGTTAGATTTGCCTGGTTTATAAAGGATTGCATAGTTATATTCCTCAATCCTGGACTTCCATCTCTTAAGTTTGGCGTTGTAATTTCGGTTGCTGAGGGAGAAGGTTAGGGGTTGGTGGTCGGTAAAAATCCGTATTTTTTTAGCGCCATACAGGTAATTCCGTAGGTTATCCAATGTTCATACTATGGCAGGCATTTCCTTCTCATATGTTGCGTATGCCTCTTTGGTAGTGGATAAACTTCGCGATATAAATCCTATGGGTTTGTCCTCGCCGTCGTGGTCTTATGACAGTACGGCACCAATAGCGAAATCGGAAGCGTCTGTTATCAGGTTGAAGGATTTATTGAAGTTAGGGAAGGTCAATACTTCGGAGGTCGTCAATATCTCTGAGATTCTCAAATGCCTTTCGGGCTTCATCGTTCAAGGTAATCGGCACCTTTTTCGATTGAGTTGCCCTTACCTGTGCATTTCTCCTCGCGTAAGATTGGTAAGTGGTTTTGCCATATTTGCGTAATCGCGAATAAACTTCCTATAATATGAAGTCAGTCCTAGAAAGCTCTTGAGTTCTTTTAAGTTCGATGGAGGCAGCATGTTTTTGATGGAATTGACTTTCTTTTGGTCAGGGAGTATTGCCTCGGGAGTCACAAATGTACCCCAAAAATTCTACACTTCTTTTTAGAAATTGTGTTTTTTCAAGGTTAACCTTAAGACCCGCAATCAAAAGCCTGGCAAGGATATTGTCGACGTCCTTTAAGTGTGTAGCTTCGTCTCTGCTGAAGATTATAATATCATCGATATAGACGAAACAGATACGACCTATGAACTCTTTTAGCACGTCGTCTATCATCCGGTGGAACATGCCGTTTTTGGAATGTCGCATTCCTTCTTTGGGATTTGGTGGAATCCCGAAGTAAGGTCGAGTGTCGTAAAGTATTTCGCACTACCAAGCCTCGCAATAGTGCCCTTGATATCAGGTATAGGGTAGGTATCAGGGATTGTTACGGCGTTTAGCCGCTTGAAGTCAATAACCATTCGGTATTTTTTCCCTCCATCGGTTTGAGATTTCTTTGGTACAATCCATATGGGTGAATTGTAGGGACTCTTGGAAAGACGAATTATACCTTCTGAAAGAAGGTCGCGAATTTGTTTTTCCACTTCCCGCATATTAACGGGATAGGGATAGCTTTTCGTATATATAGGGTTGCTGGTTTAATTTTTTATTTCTGCTTGAACATTGGTTTGTATTTTTACGCCGCGGTCGACTGGGCCGAACAAAATTTCGTACTTCTCTACTATTTCATAGAGCTTTTTCTTAGTAAAATCAGTGATGCCATGGTCGAGGGGAATTTTTTTGATTGTATTGTTGCGCTTGTTTTCGCTTAAGGGGCAGCATTATATCCGGTTTTAGGCTGAGGATGTTGAGCTCCCTATCTAGTGCAGCCTTAATTTCGGAGAGAGTGTCGTCGCCAATTATCCCGTCGAACGACTTGAGTCCTGGGAGAACAAAGAACGTGGTGGAAAGGTCTTTTCTCACGAACTTAAAAAAAGGTCCGCATATTTTCCTATCTACTCTAATGTTTCCCCCCGCGGAGGTTACCTGGAACGGTTCCTCCACAGGTATAGTATTTTGAGCTACGCGCTCACTTATGTAGTTTTTATTCACCCCCCGTGTCTACCAGAAATTCTAATACTCCTAAATTCTGCGTAGCATATTCTAAAAATGGTACGCCGGACAAGAGGCTCCCATGGTAAAATTTACCTGGCCCCCCGTTGTTTGTTCATTATTGGTTCCAATCGAAGTGCTTTGGCTCTCCTCTTCGCCTACCGGTACTAGATGGTATAGCTTCTATTGTTTGCTTGGTGTTTTATTTGCATATCCTGGAAAGCTTGTGGAACTTGCCCCCCTATTCGTGCTGTCATATCTGGAAAATCTGCCGCTGCCTGTTTGCCGTGTCTGCGAAGATGGTTCAGCATCTGTTCTCACGACCGGAATGGGAGTATTGTTGCCTCTTCAGCTTTGGGTATACTGATTGCTCATTTTCGTGTGTCCTGATCCTGAGTAAGAGGATCGTGGTCTTGTTTGGTTATTATCCCGCCAACTGCGGTTGTTAGCTGATTGGCCCGCATTGTCTAGGTTAGAATAGTTCCTTCTGTCCCTGGAAAAAAATGTAAGGGATGAAGGTGGGTAGGTATCGTTAACATACCGATTATCCCTGTAGGTGGGTGGGCGGTAGACGGCATTTCTGCGATCTACATTCAGAATCTTGAGGTATACCGAGTATGCCTCCGGTAGGGTTTGGAGGTTTTGCACTAAAAGCAGTGCAGGCAGATCCCCATTTAGCCCTCTTATGGATACGTCTAATGCTCTTCGGCGGTGTGCCTCCGCCAATGCCTCTATTGTTTCTCCGTGAGCATACTTTTCGGCTTTTATGGTGTTAATCATTAGGGACAGTTGCTTTTGTACCTGGGAATAGAAGTCGGACATCTTTTGACGTCCTTGGGACAACTGGTCCAACTGCTGTTCTAGAGTATCTGTATCCCTGGCATCTGCGTAGTGCATGGAGAGGATTTCTTTTATTCTCGCCCAGTCTGAATCTAGTATGTTGTGCGATAGCAAAGCAGAGTCTGCGGCACCCTAATTTTATACCTAATATGCCTTAAAATGGCCCTATAGATTGGCTTGTGCACTATCTCATAATATTTTATTATCTGTTCGGCACTATGGATCCAGGAGGTATACGAGGTGTGTTCAAAAAGTATCGCGAATTTTGAATTTTCGCTGGTTACGTATATTCGAATTTCGAATTTTTTGTGGCGTAATGTTGGCACTCATGTCTCTCACTTATGCTGACAAGCTCGGCCATTTTGAATGTTCAGTTAATTGTTGACAGCTGCTTTGCTTGCACGTGTTTTGGATCGTCTTCGTTTTTTACACGAAATTCGTACCAAAATTGCTCAATTGTGACCAAAAACAGAATCGCATGAACATTGCTAATGAGATGTTAAACTCTGTCCGCGACGACCCAAATTTGCTCCAGAGGGTCATAACTGGTGACGAATCGTGGGTTTATGGTTATGACGTGGAAACCAAAGCTCAATCATCTCAATGGAAGCTGCCGCACGAACCAAGACCGAAAAAAGCGCGCCAAGTTCGGTCGAATGTGAAAGTTTTGCTGACAGTTTTCTTCGATTGCAGGGGCGTGGTGCATCACGAGTTCTTGCCACAGGGAAGAACGGTCAATAAGGAATATTACCTGCCAGTTATGCGCAATTTGCGCGAAACAATCCGCCAGAAACGCCCGGATTTGTGGAAGAACAAAAATTGGCTTTTGCACCACGATAACGCCCCTGCTCACGCATCGTTGCTTGTGCGCGACTTTTTGGCCAAAAACAACACACTAATGATGCCGCAGCCACCGTATTCCCCAGATCTGGCCCCCTGTGACTTTTTCTTGTTCCCTAAACTGAAGAGGCCCATGAAAGGACGACGTTACGCTTCTCTTGACGAGATAAAGACGGCATCGAAGGAGGAGCTGAACAAGATACAAAAAAATGATTTTTTGAAGTGCTTCGAAGATTGGAAAAACCGTTGGCACAAGTGTATAATATCTCATGGGGATTACTTTGAAGGGGACAAAATAGATATTCATGAATAAATAAATAATTTTTGAAAAAACACAAAATTCGCGATACTTTTTGAACACACCTCGTAGTGCTCTCTTGATCCATCAAATACCTGCAGCTCCTTTACGCAGTCTGGCGACTTCAGCTAGCTCGCCCTCCGTCTGTGGACTCGCTAGTGGTTGTATGATTGGTTCTAGGCTAATGTCTGAGGACTGTATCCTTACTTCCTCTACTTGGGCCTCCAGCCTTATCAGGTTGTCGCTTAGTCCTGCCAAAGAATCGTCATTATTTTTGGATTCCATTGCTTTAAGCCGCTGATCCATCTGTTTTATTTGGGAAAGTATGGCATTAATGGCGCCATTAGTTTCCGAAAGGGTATTCTTAACCTCGTCTGTGTTCATGGTTCAATCTGTGAATAAAAATAGCAAAAAAAAAAAGGACAAGGATTAATGGTTACTTACAGCATCCAATAATTCATTGGAACTTTGTTTAGTTATTGGTGATCACAATTCTCTTGTGTATTTTTTATGCAGCTTAACATTCTCAAGTTTTCAGGTTTTGGTACTTCGTACTTATAATTTCACATTCACAAGTCACTCGAACTTTGTTTAGATATCTTATGCAGCTTTATACTCGAAGTTTTCAGGTTTTTGTGTTTCGCACTTGTATTTATTATAGTTTCTTTTTTATAAGCCACTTCGCACCGACTGCTTGGACGCCACTTAATCTCCTAGTATAGGAGGTTACCAAAAAATTAAAGTTGGGTGAACACAACAGTTCACCAGTTATTGAATCAAACACAAGATTGCTTTAGTTTCACAAGTTTATTGTGCTCTACTCGCACGATCTAAAGAAACTAAACTCTAAGTTACTTCTTACTTACAAGCTAAGCTCTTAGCCTAACTAGCATAATGCTGATCCCGCGATTCCCATGCTTGCCCAATCGATGGTCTGCGCGTGCAGGTTAATATTGCCTTGTGGTCACATGCGTGGCAACGTGAGTGAATAGGTGGATCGTGTATTAGGGTGATAACTTGCATGAAGGTCGTAGTATACTACTAAGTCCCAGGTGGAAGTGATGACATCCATTTTTCCTAGAGAATCTAGACATATTGATGCTTTGATTTATTCCAAAGTCCAATAAAACGGTTGGTTTTAGTCTTTGCTGCTGGTCTCAATCACAATGGCCGAGTGTTTTTCTTCTTCTCTTCTTCACGTCCATCTGTCAAAATGGTATGTTCAGTGCAAGTATAAGTCGGGCGGTAGAGTTGCCACCAGATATTATTTTACAATGCATTTGCTGATATTTCGTTAACTATTCAGAGATTCTTTAGCTTCGCGTTTGAAACGTTAACTGCATTATTCGGCATAGCGAGAAGTAAAAGGAGTAAAAGTCCAAAAATGTTTTTATTAAACTTGCTCACTTCCTTCCTTGGCTTATGGACGTCTGTTGTTAAACAAGTTGCATTCACTTGTTGCTCCTGTTCATCTGCCAAAATTTCCAACGGACATAATTTTTGAATTGGCCTTTTTAATGGAGTATTTTCAAGTTTTAGTGTTTCTATGCGAACTTTGCCATCACTTCCTGGATGAGGTTCTATAACTTTAGCAAGAGGCCATTTGGAGGGTGGAGAATTTTCATCTTTGAGTATCACAATGTCATCCTCTTTAACATTATCTGTGGAAGCTTTCCATTTATTCCTCTATTCCAAAGTCTCTCTTTAACTTTTTAATAATTTTCCAACGGTCTAATGCTCGATCTTCTCCACGTCTGACGTGCCTTCTGGAATATCTAGTAACGGCCTGTCAATAAGAAAATGCCCAGGCGTCAGTACGTTGTTATACTCTATTTCTGATCCTAGTGTATAAATTACTAATCACCGTCTTTATTGTATTAAATAAAACCAATAACTTTCAATGCTTGTTATAAGTTTATTCAGGAAACCCTTTGATTTACAATATCAGTTTGTAGCTATAAGAGCCTGGCAAAAGACTAACTTTACATTCATTAAACACCAAACCTAAGGCGGCAGCGAATGCAGTAGCGGTTGCAGTCAATGTTGTTGTTGCCTAGGTGGTCGATGTTGTTGTTGCCTTATGGTTTTTATTTCACTTCATTTGGCTAAAGCGAGCGCATTCGATGTTGTTGTTGCCTTTTTGATATTTTTATATTTTGTCACGCGCATATCACAGACATAGTGTCAGCTTTTTTGGTGTGAACGGAATGTTCAATGTCAAGGGTTTCATGTTCGGTTTCTTATTCAAATGGGAATGTAATTTTTCCCATGAATCTGCTATGGGTGTTTAGCAGGTGTTAACTACTCCCCCCGTAGAAATGGAGCTGTCCTCGGCTTCTTTTACGACTCTTTTTACTAAATCTGCATTTTTGTGATGTTGATGACATTTGTAAATTGTGACCATAACAATGGAGACGACAGCGATGAATATTAAAATTAACAGTGCAGTTGAAAATTGTTTTGCAATATGCTCTAGATTCTTCAAGTTCGCATGATGGAGGTAGGGTAGAGATAACAGGGGAACGAGTTCGGTTATATTCAATATTTGAGCTGGTGCGGCTCTCGGGTAGGAGCAAACAGCTTTCCTCCAGTTTGTGTAGCTGATGTTGTTAATATTGGCACTATCCTTAAAGGATACAAGGAAGGTACCTTTAATTTTTATTTGTGGGAAACTGTCTTCGCGTACTTCAACTGTCCATCGTCAATTTCTTCTAGAGGAGCAATATGGTCAGCTGGTATCGACTTGCATGTAGTTGGTTGACGACTCAACATATTTAGCAGGCATGTGTTGCTTGTGTTTGTGATTCGGCAGATTGGTTTTGATGTTGTTTCTTTACAATCACTAAGTTGATGATACTCGCTACTACACTCCGCCACTATACCTGCTTCTAACATTATGGTTTTATTATTATGAATAACTGGCCTGACTACAAGTTTGTTGCATATTTGATTTATAATGGGATATTTGATTATAAAATAAATATTTTCCTCATTTTGCAAGATTTTAAGTGTTGAAGCCGTTAACAGATCGCTTACAGAAACGTTTTTAGAATACTCTTTATCAATAAGCTTATTAATTTCTTTATTATTTAACAAAATAGGATTTATTATTTGTAGTTTACCCAAACTTATTGAGTAAATAATTGTCTCAAGCTCATTTATGATGTGCCTATTTCTGGATGAGGCGATTTCAAAAAGATGTTCCGTATAAATTTCATGTTTTTTTGTTGCATTAATTGGCCTGTTGACGGTATCGGTCAGTTGATTTATTCTTAGCTGTGTTTCGGTATTAATGAAGATCTGTCTGTTATTCGATTCAATTAAGGCTTCCCCCCGGGTAGATACCCGGTTGAAATCGTCAAAGTCTGGGGTACCTGCAATATACTTCAACGCAGTTCCCAGGAAATTGATGCGTCTGGCATGGCGATGATGAATCCAGCAACCGCATAGTTAGGTCTGCGTCCAGTTGCAATAATTTCTTTATGTGTGACTGTGGAAAGTAATCTAGTAGGTTTTGTGTGTCTCTGGCCATAACTTCGTAACAAGTCAAATTTTGATGATGAATGAGGTAATCATACTTAGAAAAGGTTGCAACCTCTCCGTTCGCAATCTCGATGTATGCAGCGCTCGTGTAGTTTAATATCTTACCTTCCGAGCCAATGACCGCCACAATCAGACAGATTACCAGTGGGCGCTGAAATAAGGAGAAAAAGGTCATCTAAGGTTTGCTTTGTGAATTCTTTTGCCGTCGACTACAACCGTTGTGCCTAAGTCTTTGGTAACTGTTCCTTCCAAGTATAGTTTAGTAAATTTATTGCCTATCCTCTTGTTGGTCTTGACAAAGACTTTGTCACCTGGATGGTAAGACCTAGTCAGACAATTCTGATTACGGCTCTTGAGATCGTTATGCTGTTTGGTTATTAATCTATTTCTTATTTCATCATGAAATGCTTGCACACTGTGATGAATAATGTCAATTGGTCTTTGTTTTGTTACCGAATGAATAGTTCTATTGTACTTGTAAGCGGAGAGGAGAATAAGGTCATTTGTGTCATTTAAGCCCTGGGTCAACTTAATGCAGGGGCCTATTTCTGTAAGCGTGCTATGAAATCTTTCCACCTGACCATTTGTAGTACTGTGGTGTGGTGGAGTTGTGTAAATAGAAACATTGAAGTGGTCCTGCAATAGGGCTTTTATTGTATTTGAGTTCAAAGATTTTTCATTGTTACAGATGAGATATTTTGTGTCCTTGAAAAAGTTCATAATTTTGATTATGGGTTCCCTTAAATCTATTATTGATCTTGTCGGAATTGATTGGACCACAGCGAAATTTTTTGTCGGTTGGATAAATATCTATGTGCAAAATTTCGCCGGGCCTGCTTGGAATGGGGGTTTCGCCTATTCCTGGGTTGGGTGGGTGTCGTTGATACTTAGCTTCTTTGCTGTTTTACATGAAGAAATGATATCCTTCAAAGTTTTTGAAATATTGGGAAAGTAGTATTCCCTAAGAACCTGATTAATGTTTTCCTTCAGTGAGCGGTGAGCTCTGTTGTGCTCAGACTGCAAAATCTCCAGTTGATCGTCCCTGTTAAATATGTCGACCACTTGAAGATTCGTGTAAACAAATTTGACTGCTGGAAAGCTTACAAGTATTTGGTTTTGAATCTTCCCCAGTACATAAAGTTCACATAGCAATGCGTTTACCCTGTTAGGATTCAGGCAGTTTTTTATTAGGATGGGTATTCTCTCAAGATTGGTGAAAACAACGCGGTGCCTCATTTGAGTTTTGAAAAGAATTTTTGTAGTCACCGACTCGTTGTCTCCATTTTCGAGAATTATCTGGTTCCTGAAGCAATTAATAGGATTCTTAACTGTTTTAATAGTCATTGTTGAGGATTCCTCACTATGAGCAGTTTCATTAGATCGGTCAGTGCTTAGAGCATTAATATGCTGTCTTGACAGCGCGTCAGCGACGACATTTTCCCTTCCCGGCTTATAATGAAACTTAGGGGAGAACTCCTCCACAAAAAAACTCCATCGCTTTAGTTTTGAGTTCGGATTCTTATCCGAAATTGAGAAGGTCAAGGGTTGGTGGTCCGTAAATATGTTAAGGGTTTTGACACTGTAAAGGTAATGCTTTTGTAATGCCCAAACAATAGCGGGCAATTCTCGCTCGTTAGTAGCATAATTCTCCTCGGTTTTGGTCAGTGCTTTAATTGGAATACTAACACTGACCGCGGTTTTAAAAGACAATCACCTTAGTACTGAAGAACTGTTTAATGCATCATACTGTGGAGCAAGGTATACGGCTACTATGAGCAGAGATAGCTTCGACTATCTGATCAGGCATCTAAGAATGGACGACAAAGCATTACGCCCATCACTTCGACCAAACGATGCATTCACTTCTATCAGAAATATATGGAATATTTTTATAAAACAGTGCCAATCTAGCTACATCCCTGGCTCACACACAACAATCGACGAACAGCTTTTTGGATTCCGTGGACGGCGCTCTTTTAAAATGTTTATTCCTAATAAACCGAAAAAGTATGGAATCAAAATACCTATGATATGCGACAGTTCTACAAAATATATGTTGAATGCAATTCCGTATCTTGGAAAAACAACGACAATCAGCAATCTTCCTTTAGGTGAGTACTATTTAAAAGAACTTTCACGGCCTATACATGGTACATGCAGATGTATTACCTGCGATATTTAGTTCACATCGATCCCACTTGCTAAAGATTTGTTAAAAGAGCCCTGCAAATTGACTCTTGTCGGCACCGTTAGATCAAACAAAAAAAATGAAAAAGAAATGAATTGAATAATTGTACTTATAGACAGAGTTTTCGAGGAGTTCGGCGAATGAAGTGAAGCTTCGCTCCGCTTTCAACCAACGCATTATTTCTGTGAGGGTCCAGTGAAATCGCTCTACTTGACCATTCACGGAACTTGTATAAGGCGGTGATTTAAAAATTTGTATATTCAGGGTATCTTCCAACATGAATCGAATGGAAGCTGAATTCAAGGACGTTTCGTTGTCTATTACTACTAGTTCGGGTACGCCGAACTGGAAAAGTAGTTCACGGAGAGGTTCCTTAACGTGCTCTACGGCTCTCGATCTAAGGATTTTTGTTTGGGCATACTTTGAAAATTTATCTATTGCCGTAAGGACGGTATTTCGCTCGGTTATGTAAATATCAATGTGCAATATTTGCCCTGGGAATTGTGGAATAGGGGTTTCTCCTAATTTGAGTTTGGTGGGGTTTCGGTCATATTTATTTTCTTTACAAATTGAACACTGTTGGATTATTCTATTTATTTTTTTGGTCATGGAGGGAAAGTAAAAGTTTTCCAGGATTTGGATTTTATTTTCTCGACAGTTTCGATGTGCTCTTTTATGGGCTTTTACAATGATTTCTTCTTGTTCATGCTCATTTATGACATCTTGCACTTGCATTTGTGTAAATCGAATTTTGTAGTTGCTAAAGTGTATTGGGTAAATCTCTTGGATTTTTCCCATAATCCGTTCCTCCGTTTGAATACAGCTGACAACGGAAGGATTAAGGTATCTTTTTTGAAGGTTCTTTAAATTTTCGGGGGTATAATCAGGTTCTTCCAAAATGTGTCTGTGGTAAGTGGGAAACACTATTTTATATTGATATGTTGGGACTTCGGCTATCTTTAAAAAAATTTGGTTTTTAAATACATTTATTGGGGTTTGTACAGATGGAATTAGGTTATGCGATGAGCTTTCGTCGCTGTGTTGAGATGCTGATAGTGAATTGATCGGTTCACCTGGCATTCTTGATAGCGCATCGGCTACGACATTAGTTGTGCCAGGTTTATAGTGGAGTTCATGATTGTACTCCTCCAGAATTGATTTCCATCGTTTCATTTTAAAATTGTTGTTTTTATTGCTAAGGGCTTGCGTTAGCGGCTGGTGATCTGTGAATATTTTGACTCTTGCTGAGCCGTACAGATAGTTTCTAAAATTGTTTAGGGCCCGTTGGAATACTGCCATTATTTATTGAGAAAGCTGTTTTCTCAATGTCGGATTCCTTGAGAGTGATTTGGTGAAATCCGCTCTTCAAATCCAAGACGGAAAAATATTTATTTTTTCCAAGTTGGGACAGTACTTCGTTAATTTGCGGTATTGGATAGTGATCTGCTACCGTGATCGCGTTAAGCTTGCGATAATCGATTACTATTCTGTACTGTTTGTTACCCTGAGAGTCGGGTTTTTTTGCGACGACCCAAATGGGTGAATTGTATGGTGACCTTGATGGTCGAATAATACCGTCGTCTAACATTTTTTTAATCTGGGATTCGACTTCATTTTTTAGCGACATTGGGTAGGGGTAATATCTTGTATAGACGGGGGTGTCTTTATTGGTACGGATTTCGCCTACGACCTTGGTAGTGTATGTGAGTTTATCATTAGGCTCGGAAAATAGATTTGGAAAATGGTTTATTAAATTATCGACTTTGTTTCGTTGATTTGTCGACAAATGATCGTCATTGAGTTCAATTTTATTAACAGATTTTGACTGAAATTGTTTTAGTTTTATTTTGGTATTCCCTTGTATTTCCATAAAGTTATCCTTGACGTGAATAACAGCTCTTTGAGCTCTTTGAGGCTATCATTGCCGAGGATTCCATGAAATGATCGAAGGGTGGGGAGTAGGTAAAATTTAAATTTTTTATTTATGTGGAACAGATTTAGGAAAGTGTGCTCTTTAATTTCGATGTCTCCCGCTATAGATTTTGCAAAAAAAATTTCTTCATTTTTAATAGGTTTTGGTACGATAGATGGTTGGATGTAATTTTTTGTTGATCCTGTATCTATGAGAAATTTTACGATGTTTCCGCTCTTCAGCCTGCACTCGATATATGGCAGCGAAGAGTGGTTCATCCTAAAAAATGTAGATCAGTTGTATCTATGAATTCATGGGTTAATTCACTATTATTATGGTTATAGGTGTTATCATTATTATAGGTATCGTTAGTATAGGTGTCAATTGTATTAGTTTCATACTCTTGGTTAGTGGGATTATAATCGTTTAGGTTGTACTGGTCTTGTTCAGTCGATTGTTCAATGTGGAAGTTTCTTTGTATTTTGTTAGGAGGTGCGGGGGGGTTATTGTTAGGTGGTCTTTTGTTAGTAGGATCATTGGGGCGTGGCCTGTTCATGTAGTTAAGGTTTCTGGTTCGTAGGGATGGATCGATATCCATTGGTTCTGGTCGTGGTTGAGGTTTTTGGGGTGGACGAGGTGGTGGGTTATTTGGACGTGGGATGTACTGATTTGGTTGGAATTGATAATTCGGTTGGGAATATTGATTTAGTTGCTGGCCATAATTATTGGCCTGCTGCGGACGCTGGCCTCGGTAATCAGCTTGATGAGGTCTAGGGGGAGTGGCTGCGTACAGCCTTGGTTGTGGCATGTATGCCAATTCGGGATAAAATTCACTGTTTATCCTTCTAGGAGGTAGGGGCGGACGAAACTCTTGTGGTTTCCTGGCTAGGTTATTATTGCTCAAGGCATAATGAGACCTGAAATTTTGTTTTTCAAGCTTTAAGCACAAGTGGAGGGCTTGAGGGAGATCAGCGGGTTCCCTCATTCCTAGGAGTCTTGGCAGGTCTCCTTTAAGTCCACGAATGAACGTGCCTAGCGCTTTGTCCCTATACGTGCGGGTAAGCAGATGCATGGCCTCTGTGCCGACATCCATGCAGCCGAGCTTATTTAGAATAAGCGACAAGTGTGAATATACCCGCTGGTAAAATTCTTGAATTGTCAGGTTACCCTGTACAAGCGACGTCATCTGGTACTCGAGAGTACCTAAGTCGCGCTTATCCGCATAATGCAGCGTTAAGCACCTGGAAATTGCTCTCCAGTCTAGTGGAGTATTGTATGACTCCAGGGCAATGTCGGCGTTCCCGACAATTTTATTGCGGATTACGTTGAGGATCCCATAGTATTTGGGAGATCCCCTTTGTGGCTCATAGATTTGGAGGATCCTGTCCACACTTTTCTTCCACGAGTTGAATTCTCCAGGCGCCCCTGAGAATTCGCGAAGACACCTTACCACATCGGGTATCTTGTCTAGCTCCGATATGTTAGGTGAGCTCGTGTCTATCGTAATATCCGGAACGTCAGAAAAACTGGCGTTGGGATTAAGGGCGGCTTGAACCTTGTTTCGCCCTTGTTGTTGGAATATACTGGTTACGATGCCAGATATGACTTCGGTTAACTGGGCCATCGATAAGGAATTAATATTAGCAGGGGCAGCAGGTGGGGGAGGTGGTGCGTTTAGCACAGGTGGTCGAATAAGATTTTGGGGGTTTGACATTTTAAGTTTATTTAATTTATTCTTTTCACTTTATTATTTAATTAATAGAAATTTTTCTTTTATTGATTTTTTCAATAGGGAATTTGCTTCCACTTGATTTTATCTTAATTTCTTATTAGTTTTCCCGCAATAGCACTCGGTTGATTTTCTTTTTAGGTTGTTCTTAAATCTATGCTTTTTTATTAATTTTCCCTCAATGGGACTAGGACAATTTAAAATTTCTTTTCAATTCGAAATTTGGATTCACTTAATTTACTTGATTTCTTATCTGAAAATTTTTTTTATTAATTTTTCCTCAATAGGACTCACTTAATTTTCTTTTTTTGTTTGTCTTAAGTCTATGCTTACATTAAAGGCAGCATCCGGCGGCTAACGTCTTGCGTTTCCCGTTTACACATTGGTGAGCTACTAGGGCACCTCTTTTCCTTCGCTGTCTTTGAGTTAACTTAGGTTCTTGGCTGGCTAAAGGACCTACGGCTTTGGTGTGTCATTCCACCCTTTATGCGCTGGAGTTACTACGAAATCGGCGATCTTTCTGCTCCCAGTATTACAAAATTTTATGTTGTTCTACCCTTTATGCGCTGGAGGCTGTTCTACCCTTTGTGCGTTGGAGTTATTACGAAATCGGCGATCTTTCTGCTCCCAGTATCACGAAATTTTCTGCTTCAGGTGTTGCTAAATTTTTCGCGAAACGTTTGTTAATTTAATTTTTACTAACGCGCACAACTTTATTTAGTAACGGGTTTTGAAAACACTCGACTGGCGTAGGCCCCACGTTGGGCGCCAGTTAAGGGATTTAATGCGTAAATCCCAAAAAAAATATATTTTAAAAATTGGGTTGTAGTCAACCTTTATTGATAACCAGCAAGCCTAAGACTAAAGTTTTACAATTAAAATTACTTAAAAGCTAACCTACTTGCACCGGCCAATCGTTGACGCTAATTCTCCGAATTGCCAAATTGGGCTGCGCGTGTTGACGGTGGCTTCCTGTTGCTGACGGTGCGTCTGGCTTTTGCTGTGGGAAACATTGTGCAACCCAAGCTGCACTTCCGCTCTTATTATTGTGCTTTTGCTGATCACTCAAAGTGGCGATCAGCAAATGTTAACGTGTTACATGTTAACATGCATGTATACCCTAGTTGCTCTGCCTGCGCAATCTGTATGAGCTACCAAGCAAACGAAAGAGTGGTTGGTTTTGGGTGACGATTCCCTCTTATGGGATTTGATAATACTTAATATCCTACAGCTGTTTCCCCAAGGCGCCCTGGTTATCAACTATCGGACTTTGTGCTTAAGTAGCGCATCCAAACCTAGCCAACTACCCAAATCCTCCCTCTATCTTTGCCAAGCACTCTTTATAAGCATAAGCATAACGAAATGTGGGACATAGGCATGTGTATGAAATGTAAATGAAAAGTATTTAATACTATGTGTGCAGCCGAGAAACGCAAGATCTTGTCATTCCTGTGCATCAACTAAAACTGATGATATGATACTCACTCAGCCACGCAAAATTTTGGCTACTTTAAACAACACTCACAGCTAACGATTCCCAGCTCTCTGCTACACTACTAATAACTTATATATATATGTAATGTTTGACTCTCCGCTTCTTTGTTCTTGGAGCAGAACTACTGCTCGCGTTTATACATGTATGTTGAGCGTGGAATGTCCGTCACCCGTTTCGTGTATGGCCAACTGGCACGCTCGCTAGCGCAACCGACTGCCGGTTACTGACTTTTCGTTCTACAATGCGTTGGTTAGCGCCTGTGTTCTTCCTCTTACTATGTATATATGATAGAGCGCATGTATGTACATAATGCGCATTGTGGACTGTGGCCACCAAAACCACGCGGTGCGCACGGAAAATACGTATTCCAACGCGGCTTGACTCAATGCTAATAATTTTATATTTCAGCACTCACCCCGATTTAGCTGACCGCACATGCGATCGTACACGCACTTACGTGACTCCCTTTGGGATTTTTTTTGTGTTGCACCTGCTGGAATGATGAATCGTATTTTGCCGTCTTGTTGTGTGTGCGCTCCCTTTAGGATTTATCTGTGCTGCATCTGCTGGAATGGTGAATTATATTTTCCCGTCTTGTCGTGTGTGTGTGTGTTCACTGACGAGGCCGGGCAATATAAAATTGATTGCTAAAACTGTGACTGGTGTCTGCTGATGCCCTGGCAAGCGGGACTTTGCAAAATTTGTTGTGCTGGACGCTGCTACGATTGTGGATCAGTCACTATTGTGGTGAATTGTGGATGTTCGGCTGCCGTGATGATGGATAAATATTTTTCGCTGCGCCACAACTTCGTGCACCAATACAAACGGTTTTCACACTTTATCCAATTAATCCTTTACCTTCAGCTGCCGCTTATATTTGCTGCTTATGAATCAAGCTTATTTGCGCTGCAGGTACATGCCTGTTCGCTGTTGTTCGGTCGGCTGCTCGTGGAAGAAAAGGCCGGAAGTAGAACAACGCGAACTGAGGTGCGACAGCCATTTGCAAAAAAAAAAGGAGAAAGGAGGGTTCACATAATTTTCAGCTTTTTGCATACCGTGCACGGTTGCATCGGCAAACAAAAATGTATTTTAAATTAATACCATCTAAGGCTGGTGTACACTTTTCGTAACACATTGTAGTTTTAAGCGCGCTACAATCTGTCTTAACAGTAATCTTCTTACCATAAATATAATATCGGAAACGCTCTAGTGACTCAACAACAGCTAGAGTCTCTAGCTCATAGCTATGAAACTTTTGTTGATCAGCAGTAGTCGCTCTACTATAATATGCTACAGGTTTAAAATCGTCTTTTTCGCGCTGTAATAATACTCCTGATAAGCCTATTGAACATGCATCTTTATGCAGCTCGTGCTCTGCATCAATACGGTATACTACTAAGACAGGTCGGGATACTTATTTACATTTTAATTGCTGAAATGCAGCTTCTTCCGCGTTTGTCCAATAAAAGTTTTGATCTTTTCGTAGCAATTTACGCAGTGGTTCTGAGATTATAGCGTACCCGGGCACAAATTTTCTAAAGTAGCCACTTAAACCCAAAAATCTGCGTACCTCAGCAACATTTGTCGGTGTCGAAAAATTAGATACAAGCTGTGTTTTAATTTTACCAGGTAAAATACCCTCTCGCGTTAGTTCATGACCAAGAAATGTAATAGTGCTTTTCATGAACTCACATTTTTTAATATTAACCGTTAATTCCGCATGGCATAATGCTGCTAAAACTCGTTTCAACTTCTCTAACATTTCCTCGAAAGTTTGACTACCTATCAAGATATCATCCATGTAAATCATAAGGTCATCTTCGTGTACTTGCTCCTTAATTTTTGCCATTAAACGCTGAAAAACAATGGGTGCATTCTTCAACCCAAAAGGCATACGCTTAAATTCATACAAACCATCGGCCGCTATAAATGCTGTGAATTTGCGACTATCAGGTGAAATTGGAACTATAATATCCACTGTTCATGTCTAGTATCGAAAAAAATGTATATTGTTTAGCTTGGTGTAATTGCTCTTCAACATTCGGAACAGGAAAATTCTCTTTCTCAACTATTAAATTTAAGCGACGGTAATCTACGCAAAGCCTATCACTACCATCTTTCTTTTTTACTAGTACAATAGGGCTTGCAAATTCTGACGAAGATTTCGTTATTATATCGTTATCCTCAAGTTGTTTAATCATTTCAGTCAGTACCAAACGCTTTGGAGCTGGCACTCTATAAGGCGCTTGCGCAATAACTTTACTTGATTTTAAAATAATTCGCATATCAATTAAGTTTGACTTACCAATGCCGTTCAAAACATCTGAGAATCCATCGCTGTAATTTTTCAACATTTCTTGCAGTTTAACCTGCTGAGCTTTATTACATACGAGGTGTGTTCAAAACGTATCGCGAATTTTGAATTTTCGGTGGTTACGTATATTCGAATTTCGAATTTTTTGTGGCGTTATGTTGGTACTCATGTCTCTCACTTATGCCGACAAGCTCGGCCATTTTGAATGTTCAGTTAATTGTTGACAGCTGCTTTGCTTGCACGTGTTTTGGATCGTCTTCGATTTTTACGCGAAATTCGTACCAAAATTGCTCAATTGTGACCAAAAACAGCATCGCATGAACATTGCTAATGAGATGTTAAACTCTGTCCGCGACGACCCAAATTTGCTCCAGAGGGTCATAACTGGTGACGAATCGTGGGTTTATGGTTATGACGTGGAAACCAAAGCTCAATCATCTCAATGGAAGCTGCCGCACGAACCAAGACCGAAAAAAGCGCGCCAAGTTCGGTCGAATGTGAAAGTTTTGCTGGCAGTTTTCTTCGATTGCAGGGGCGTGGTGCATCATGGGTTCTTGCCACAGGGAAGAACGGTCAATAAGGAATATTAACTGCAAGTTATGCGCAATTTGCGCGAAGCAATCCGCCAGAAACGCCCCTGCTCACGCATCGTTGCTTGTGCGCGACTTTTTGGCCAAAAACAACACACTAATGATGCCGCAGCCACCGTATTCCCCAGATCTGGCCCCCTGTGACTTTTTCTTGTTCCCTAAACTGAAGAGGCCCATGAAAGGACGACGTTACGCTTCTCTTGACGAGATAAAGACGGCATCGAAGGAGGAGCTGAACAAGATACAAAAAAATGATTTTTTGAAGTGCTTCGAAGATTGGAAAAACCGTTGGCAGAAGTGTATAATATCTCATGGGGATTACTTTGAAGGGGACAAAATAGATATTCATGAATAAATAAATAATTTTTGAAAAAACACAAAATTCGCGATACTTTTTGAACACACCTCGTAAATCACCATTAAAATAATGCTAAAAAATGCTAACAAAATATTAAAATGCCAATGCTAAATGCTAAATAATGAAAAAGTTTTTTCTTAATAAAATGATCACTATAAAGCGTTTATTTTTTTCAAATTTTGTATTAATGTTTCCTTAGAAATATACATATGTCATTAGAATAAAACAATGTCATGTAATAATTCAACCATGTATTGTTGAGCCATGGCCAACGACAAAAAAAAACTATTTATTGAATAAAAAAGAAACATAAAGAGTCTTACATACATAAAAGAAAAAGTGACCATTCAATTCAATATCATATTGATTTGTACATACATATATAAAAAAAAATAACATAAACATTTAAATAGCTATTTAATAGCATTTCAGTACATTTTTAAATATCATTTGTTTGCAAATGATAAATTTTAATTATAATTTAAATACATTATCAAATGAATATTGTTCCTCAACTTCCGAAGAGTCGGTCGAAATATCATTATCATACATATTTTTATCACATTTTTTTATGAGATCATCGGTAATTTTAAAACTTTCGCAACATTTATTTAACCTTTTCAATCCGCATCTAATGTAAAGAAGTGAATTCATAGTGTTCAATATCAATCTATTTCTAATTTTTGTTTTTATAAGGTTCATGCCACTGAAAACTCTTTCAACTTCTGCGTTACTAAATGGTAAAACTAGAAATTTCATAACAAAAGAAGACAATTCCTGGAACGGGTTTTCATTTAAAGCATTTTTATATTCGTATACACTTATCCAGAAATCAATTGTTGATTTTTGTTTGCCCATTCATATGTACTTAGCCTTTGCCATTGCTTTTCTAAAAGAGTAATTTCGTCCACTGTGAAATCTTCCATTTGTTGTTCAAAATGTTCATGTAATTTAAATTTATTAGTTTTTAAACTGTTTTCAACAGAAAAAAAATTTGTATTTTTAAGATTTAGAAAATTTGCTGGCAACCGTTGTCTAAGCTGATATATTAACTGAGCTATAAACTTTCGACAAGTAACTCTTATTTCATTTTCTTCTTCAGAATTGATTACATCTTTCTTTGATTTTAAAAATTCTTCAAAGTTGTAATTAAAATATGGTGTTGGAACAAAAAAATCTTTTAAACGCGAATTGAAGGGATCAAAAGTGTCGGATTTTAAAACAATTTGATAGGAAAGGTCTTTCAAAAGAACATATAGTTCTGATAGCAACAGAGTAGGGTCAGCATTATTACTTTCAAACATTTTATTTACTTTTTGTACATCTGACAGCAAAGGTTTCAAAAACCTCAGATATAATAAATTTTTGTCAGTACACAATTTGTTTAATACATTGGCTTGATGACATGATTCTACCGTTGCGGCAATTTCAAAATGAGTTTTCAATTCTAGCCATTGACTTGCTATACGATTTACAGCTGATTCAATTGACAACCATCTAGTGTCACAAGCCCTTACCAATTTTAATGGTTGCACGTCATCATTAATAGCAGCGTAAATGCTTTTATAATGTTTTTGTCTTAAAGTAGATTTGGAAAACCAATTGTAAGGTCCTGACACCAAATCCTCAATTTCATCAGGTAGCGTTTTAGATGCTGAAGACACTGATAGCTGAATCGAATGACAGACACAGGGAACTAGTATTATGTTTTATATTTTTTTCACGTAGTTTTGCTATCACTCCACGGTTAACTCCAGTCATTACTCTGGCATTATCAGTTCCTAAACCCATGTTTTGAATTTTTAGATTAAAATCCTTAATAACTTTAAAAATGGCATTGCATATTCCATTGGCTGACGCGTCATCAAGTGCACATAGGTTTAAAAATGTGTTTACAATTTGTTTGGCAGACTTACTGTAATAACGTATTACTATACCCAAATATTTATCAATAGTTATGTCTGTAGATTCGTCTATAATCCTTATCGTAGTGTGTACCGCTACATATAAAGCTTCTAACAATTCTGCTGCTTTTACTTTGGAATTGCTGTTTAGTGGGTGAAATTCAAGTGTTTTTTGATTGTGTTTTGTAAAAGGCGATGCTGCTGCTAAATGCTTAGAAGTTCTTCCATGAGCAAGAAGTGTACTTAGTTTTGGTTTTAAAGTACAATGACAGTATTTACACTTTACCTCCTGATCATTTAGTTCGAAAATCCACTTGCATAGTCTCGGATCATTAAACCAGCTTTTTCTGGTTCTTTGAGTATATTTTCTACAATATTTGTATACTTTTTAGTACATTTTCAACATACGGAACAAGTATTTATTTACCTTTTACTGGTGCTGGGCCGGCACGTGTTTTCTTCGGAGTCACTGCTAACTTCGTCAATATGTAAATCATTTGGGTCACTTCTTTTAAGATATCTATAAAAATCATTATAATTACTTAAATTTACACATAATTAAATTTTTTAGTTAACTACCAACCGTTCCATTTTCTATGTTAAATAAATTGGTGTTTTTTGTTTTATATACAGATGAATGAAAACACAGCTGTGCTATTGGGCTGTGATGCCAGATTTTATTTTTTAATCACTACGCAAATGGTTGCCATGGTTATATGTATAAATGTGTACTCAACTAAAAAGTATCAGATTTTTTTTATAAAAAAAGTAATAAAATATTTGAAATTTTTTGGATCGAATAATGCTAAAAAATGCTAAATTAATAATTGCAAAAAGCTAAGAAAAATGCTAAATGAAAATTTTGCGGCTAAATATAAAAAGAAATGCTAAATTTAGCTGCAAAAATGCTAAAATGGTCACACTGCTGGATAATAATTTGATTATTAAAATGGTTTAAGCTAGTGCCTACCCTTCTTATGGTTTCAGTGGGTGAGCTAAGTTGAGAGTGCTGCGATTCTGAGTCGGTTCATTGATTAATTTGTTGCCGGCTTAGTGCGTCTGCAACTATGTTTTGAAAACCTGGTTTGTATACCAATTTGGCACCGTATTCTTCTATTTGGGTTTTCCACCTTTTTAGTTTATTATTAGGGTTCTTCTCTGAAATAGAGTAGGTTAAGGACTGATGATCCGTGTAGATTGTAAGGTCTGATCGTCCATATAAATAGTTTCTGAGTTTTTGCAGTGCCCAAATTATGGCTAATAACACTTTTTCGTTCGTGCTATATTTTTATTCCGTCTCGCTTAGTGTTCTGGATATAAAACAAATGGGATTTCTACCTTGGGATAACACAGCTCCTATGGCAAAATTACTTGCGTCCGTGGTTAAATCAAAGGGTTTATTGAAATCGGGTTGAAAGAGTTCGACTTGTGCTTGTAATTCCCTTTTTAATATATTCATAGCTGTTATGGCTTCCTCATCTAATTTTATTTGCATTCTTTCACTTTGACTTTTCTTTACGAGACCGTTTTTCCTCTTAAAAACAATGTTAGGGGTTTAGTAATCTTGGCGTAGTCTTTGATGAATTTTCCATAATATCCTGCTAGTCCTAAAAATGATCTTAATTCTTTCAGATTCATAGGCACCGGGTAATTTTTTATAGTCTCAATTTTTTGTGGGTCTACGGTTATTCTGTTATGTTTAATAATATGTCCCAAATATTCTGTGCTGTCTTTGAAAAATGAGATTTTTCGTATGAAATCTTCATATTTGCTTGACGCAGTGCATTTATAACAATTCTTATATGTTCCATATGTTCATCGTGTGAGGATGAATATATTAACACATCGTCTATATATACATGCACGAATTTTCCTATGTAATTTCTTAATATGTCATCTACGCATCTTTGAAATATTGAAGGTGCGTTCTTTAGTCCAAACGGCAGCCTTAAGAATTCATATTTTGCTCCATTTATACTAAAGGCTGTCTTTTCGGTGTCTGACTCCTTGATTTTTATCTGATGGAAACCTGCTTCCAAATCTAGGGTTGTAAAAACAGTCGCTTTACCTAAATTCTGTATTGTCATGTTGACATCAGGTATGGGATATCTATCGGTAATGGTTTCGTTATTCAATTTCTGGAAGTCTATGACCATTCTTCTCTTAGGGTTTCCTAACTCGTCAGTTCCTTTCTTTGGTACTGTCCATACGGGTGAGTTATAGGGACTTTTACTGGGTTTAATTATATTATTCTCTAGCATTTTTTTTATTTCTTTATTTATAAAATTATTGTCTGAGAAGGGGTAAGGGTCCATATTGGCTCTTCAGTTTTAGTGCGGATCGTCGCTTCAATTGTTGTTGTAAATGGTAAAATAGGGTTTGTTTCCTCATTGATTCTCATAATTTCTTCAACTTCTTTTTTATATTTGCTCTCATCAATTGTGAAATTTACTTGGCTGAAATCCGTTTAATTTTTCTTCTGTTCTGCTCTCCTGACATACGTCATTTTATATTCGAACAGATCTATCTTAGCTTTCATTTCTCTCAAGGATTGTTCTCCTAATATCATATCAAATTCTTTTAATTCTTCGATTTCAAAAAATAATAACTCTTGTCCTAGCATTCTAATCTTCTTGGCTGAGTTTATTATGTTTGAACCATTCAGAGTTCTACTAACAAATTGTTTAACTGGGAAGATCTTTCCATTTGGAATATTTTTCCTAATATAACTTAATGTCGAACCCGTGTCTATTAAAACTAATAGTTTTTTGTTATCATGTAAAATAATCTGAAGACACGGCAGATTATTTACTCGTATAAAAAAGTAGCCCTATTTTCAAATTCACTTTCATCTATATTTACCCATAATGACTGATCACTATTATTATCCGTTGTTTGGTGGACTCTTTGCATTTTCTGTGGTGCTGTATTATATCTGGATGACGTTGGTTGGTGGTTTCGCTTTAATGGTTCTCCTCTATTGGGATTGAAAGGTGCGTATCCTGCTCTTTGTTGTTCATAGTTGTTTCTGAAGGGATTCTGTTGATGCGATTGCTGTTGTTGATGCTGATTATTAGTGGGTTGCTGGAATCTTCCTATTGATGGATCCACGTCCATCGGTGTCGGGTTTGATATTTCCATGCGGGGAATAGGTTGAACTCCTGGTTGATACCTCCGTTCGTTTTGTGGGTGTTTGGGGTAGTTATAAGCTTCTCGTCGTATCGGATTGTTCTGCCTTTTATAAAGAATTTCCGTGGCAATTGCGTATGCACTTTCTAAATCTTTTGGTTTTGCTGCATATAATGTGTGTTGAGTGAATTCATCATTTATGCCATTGCGCAAGCAATCTATGGCCATTTCTTTTGTTACCTGCTGTAGAGAGTGAGTATTCCCTGGGTAATCGATTTCACATTTAGTCATTGCTAAATTAAAGATTTGACAGAGCTTGCTGTGGAATTCAGATAGCGTCTGTCTTCCTTGTATTTGTCTTTTCATTTCCTCTATGAGGGCGTTATAGCTTCTAGTATCGGAGTAGATGTAATCTAGGCGATTGAGTATTGCTTGTAAGTGAAATACTGTGCCATGATTCTGTAGAAGAGTAGCTGGTTCTCCTTCGATCTTCGTGTGACGTATTATAAATAATGCATCGTAATATGCTTTGCTATCTCGAAAGGCTTCTATGGGACTCATTGCTGCTATGATGGTTGCCCTCCATGTCCTGTATTTGGATGTGTCTCCGTTGAACACTAGTAGCCGTTCGAATAGTCTCAAATTTATTTTATTAGCATTGTTTATCGTGGGACTTATCGGTTGGAATTCTTCGATTTCAGGTACTTTCGCTTGCTGCAGCTGGGCTAATTGTGCTTCTACAGCGGCACAAGCTTGTTCCAAGGTTGCTAGCCTTGCTTCCATAATGATTCCTCTGCCTTGATCAAACACTTGTAATCGCCTTCTTCGGAAGCGGTCCAGTTTCACTTTTGGTTCTCCTTGTCCGCTTTTTCAGGACGTGTGGAATTTAATTTTTTAGGAGTTCCTTTTTTCACTATTTTATTGTTCACTTGTTGAGCCCCCAGTTAAGTTTATACTCTTGATGTACATAAAAATATAATTTTATTAATACCAAGATGTACTTAAATGATTTATTTTGTTGTGTTGATCTTCCGACAGGGTAGTAAGCTGATTTTTGTTGGAACGATTTTCCGTCATCCCTTGTCAAGTTTGGTTTTGTGACAAACCGTTTTAGTGCGGATCGGTTTGTCACAAAACCAAACTTGACAAGGGATGACGGAAAATCGTTCCAACAAAAATCATGTACTTAAATCAATTCTAAGCTGAAGTTCATATGCTTCAGTGTAATAGAAGACTGCCCTATTTCTATGCTTAATCCTCTATTTATAGGCTTGGGTTTCTTTTCTTTATTGGTTGGTGATAATCTTTAACAGGAATGTTTTGTTTGCTGATAAGTAATGGTTTGTTTACTGGCTATGTTTGGTTGCTGATAACGTTGAATATCAATCTTTTATGTAAACTACTGATTCCGTATCATACTTTGGATGATATCTTCGGTACAGTAGTGTATTTTCTGTTACTCTAACTCGCGTGTAGCGCATTTGCATTCTGGGTTGCAATAGGATACCAAAATATGCAGACGGATTGCCAGTAGAATAGCGTGGGAACGGAGTCGTTAATAATGTGCTGTCCTTGTAGTACTTAGTGCGTAATGAAATATAGTGTTACCTTATATATTCTTATATATATTATTAAATAGGCCTTTTATATAACCAATATTTTATATTTAATTTATTAACACATTATTCCACTATCATAATTAGTGTTAACTAAAAATAAATTCTATTTACTAACACAATTGCTTTGACAAATGAAGTTGCAAAATACAAACTTATCCTTTGCTCTTGCAATACCGGCATCGTAAAAATATAAGAATAATTTGCTGTGTGCATGTATAAAAATTTATTAATTGAAACACGAAATTTGTAATTGGATTACCATATGACTCTTGAATTAGCAGCAAAAGTGAACATGTTATCAAATGTCACCCCTAAGATTTTGGGGTGAGGGGCAGTCGGTAGTTTGATGCCATTGAAGGCGTCTAATTCCATGCCCACTTCAAACAAAAATAAGTTGCAAAATTTAAAAAAAGGTTTTCCTTTACCGTTAAAAGTCGCTAGAACATCAAAAACAATTTAACGCTCTACAGGAATTCGCAAAAAAGAATTATATTTCCATAAAATATATATTATTGCAAAAAATGTACTTTTATTATAATTAAACATTTTGCTATTATGCAGAGAAAAGGAGGTTCTTTCTATTTTCAATAGGATAATATTGTGGCAAACAAGCGGTAAAAGAACATTTCCCTATAGATGTTACCATTACCAAAATTATGTATATTTTTAATAAAATAGTTGCATTGAGACAATCGTATGAATATATTTGTCAACTCCCGCAAACCGGAACTCGTCTTAACGAGAAGATGTAAGATCCCTATCCTAAGATTTTTTTTTATTATTCCTTATTTACTAAATAAAATGAAAAACGCGATTGACACAAGAATTCGTAAAGTTGTTGGTATTCGGTATATACTAGAGGACTAGCCGGGATACCGGAAATAAAAAAATACGATGCACACCCTTTAAATTAAATTTATGTAGATTTTAAACCTTTTTTTCATTTTATTAATTAAATTTCCACAAAAGATACGAGTGGCTAATGAAAGCTAAAGTTTGAAACATATATTTAAGTTTCGATTTGATCAATATTCCTGTTGATCCGTGGCTGGACTGTAAACCCGAAGTATTCACAAACTAGAACTCGGTACATGATTAAGGTTACAATGAGGATGATAATTGTTTTATTTGTTGTAAAATGATTATTACAATATAGCAAATTACATTAATTCACATACTTACACGTTTGTGTGATCGAATGCCCGCTATTTTCTCTCGAACATTTGTGGCTGTCATATTTTACAATCTTGGTGCCGAGGAATTTAATTAATGAGATCGCTTTATCCTAGGGAAAATATACATCGAAATCATTTTGAGATGTAAATTTGTATATGTACTTCCTTTTTTGTTAAAGGATGGTTGCCGATTTATAATTTTCCAATTAGAGAAACAACGTTGTTCGCTTTTAATCAAACCGGAAGTAAGTAACCCTTCCTTCTTTATTATCCCATTCAGGGTTGTATTTTCTGTTTTGTGTTTGCTCCTTATGAAACTGTGCACGAGCTTACCGCAATTAAAGGCATTTTTGTATAATTTATTGTAAATAAAACCAAACAAACTTAACGTTATAGGATATATTTATTAGGTGCTTTATTCACGTCTTGCAGGTATGTATTCTTCAAGTAAGTATATGGAAAAAGGAAATGGACGTGGCTCAGTGTTGCCATCGCCCTTTTAAACTCATTCTTAAGGCTAATGTGCTGATTTACATGAATTCATACTTAAGGCTAACATGTAGGTGCACGTAAAACGCCTACTTACGACTAATGTGTGAAGACACATTACATTTTCTATTACATTTCTGATCTTACAGAGATACTATTTTTTACGCATCTGTCATAATGAACTGCCGTTGATGAATTCAATAATTTTATTAATTTTTTGAACCGGTCCTATTATAATTGTTGCAGGCCAATTTGCTTTCTCAAGCACGTATTTGCCCCACCTTATAAATCTGAACTTACATTGATTTCAGTTGTTTAGCATTGACTGTTGTTTTTGAAGAAACAGTCACGTGTGATATAGTAGATTGCAAGGCCACCAGCTCTTGTGTGTTATGAATTGAATTGCTTTATCAATTTTTATTTATTTGTCATCCGCCGATGATCCTTTCTTGTAAATCAGCGCATAAACTTTGTCATTAAAAGTGAACAACAACAATCTATTTCTTGGATTTATAAAATCATATAATAAATTTTCCCTTGTTTCTAGTCGATTCAGATAAGCCTTTGTAATTCAGGTTGCAACTCAATGGCGGATACTGTTGCTCTCCGACCGTGATACAATTTTCTTAAATTTTTATTTGAAATAAGATGAGGCCCTTGAATGTATGTTTACTCGTGATAACATCGCATTGTATTATAGAAGCTGTTGGGCATGTGATTTGTTAATTCATACACGACCGCACCAAATGTACCTACTTAGGACTTATGAATCAGAATCGCACACACAGATACTAGAGGAAAATGCTTACGCTTTACAATAAGGCTACGTTTATGACCGAGCGTAATCGCATCGCGCGATGCGATGAGAATCGCTCCATCGCTTGTCACATTTTCGCTATGGTTATCGCTGGCGATTGAGTGTTTATAGTAGAGCGTAATCGCAAGCGATTGAAAGTCTAACAACACAACTCAACATTTTTTTTATTCACGTTGGGGCAGTTGAGAAAACAATATGCGTGCATTAACTCGCAAAATTTTATTGTTAGAAAACAGCTATTTGTTGCGCAAAAAATATTTAAAAAATATAAATAAAACAAAATATTTTCAAGTGCATCCAATCGCCACGGAACGAAAATATTGTGGTGAATTCCATCGTTTACACGTACGCCTTTTACAATTTCCAAATTCAACCAAATTTTCAGCAATAATTATTTATTATGTATTAAAAAAAATTGCATTTTTAGAAAATACAAAGTAGAACAAAAAAATTGACTTCATATCAAAAACTTAAAATATGAGCGATGCACTCAGTTTTGCTTGCCACTGTATATAAGAACAAATCACAACAGCGAAGCGCGCATTTTGTAAATTTTTGTTAAATGTAACAATAAATAATAAAAAAATATTAAATATATTTACTCACGTCCAAAGTCACATTTTTTTTCAACATCCTCCCAAGCTTTTCTTATTAAATTTCGATTGTGGTAATCTGCATGGCGCAAATTCCATAAACATTGATTATCACTCACACACTCTATGAATATTTCCATGCTGTTTCGCTGGTTTCGCTCAAATGAATCAAAATATTTTGATTGCAAATTTTCGTCGCTTTTATCGCTTGTAATCGCTCAATTCGCTTTTCGCTAAATCGCTGTATCGTAAACACCACCATATGCACTAATATAATTTATCGCTAGTAGCGATTCTCATCGCATCGCGCGATGCGATTACGCTCGGTCATAAACGTGGCCTAACTGTTGCGTATTATTGGTATAGAAGATGTCCTCAGGTCTATTGGCTCTGTATTGAAATATTGTACTTTTTTTTGGGAGAAAGGGAATACCTGCCATAAACGACCAAAATCCCCTTTGTCTTTATATATTTAATAAAATATTTCTTAAAAATTGTTAAAAAAAAAGCCTCGGAAAAGATACATGTTGACTTCAATACATAAAACTCTTGTTCTTGGTTTCCAAATATATTAGTAATACAAACCTTTTAGCAGATATTAAAAAACATTTTAGGAGATATGTATCTAATTGCTTTCCTACCAAAAAAATTTTGTGCTGTCACAAAGTTGTTAAATGAATGTATTATTGGTTGAACCACATCGAATGGTTTAACTTGCTCGACGGTTTTCTTTGTTAGTTCTCTGATTGAAGCAATCCACTGAAGTCTTACCTCCGGATTTATATGACAGCAACAATTGTTCTTTTTATTTTAGTAGACAAGGAAAAATATTTCTTGCATCTTTCATGCTGGGTATTAAGTTTTTCTTTAAGAAGTTATCCCTTTCGTATTTATAATACGATCAAGTTTAGTTTTATGGTGACCAAAGTTCGAGTTAGGGTCTCCTAGATAACTCCCCTTTGGCCTTGAAATAAGTCTGAAACATCAGCAAACGGCTTCATATCAGTAAGATAATCCTTTAGATAGATAATATCATCTGCTAAGAATGATGAAAGATCCAATTCTCAGCATAAGCTAGCGAGTTGCTTCTCTGTAGAGACTCGGTAACACACCCAGCTCTTTCTTGATTACTATTGAGGATTTTGGGCTTCCAGACTTCAACCAGAGATTACTACATTTAGAGAGAACCTATTAGTAGAAAAAAGAAGTCCACTCTTTAAGTAAGTAGGTCTAAACCGAACTTGATATGTAGAGCGAGTGTACAGCAAACTTTCTTCAGTTTCGAAATAAAAAATTTTTAAATTTCTTGTGAGTGTACAGTGTACACCCTGCTATACAGCTGTTAATCATAAAAACTCTCATTTTATCATTTTCAGTAATAACAAAAGCTTTTTGCAGACTTCTCACGTTTGCGCAAGCTAAGGGAAAGTCATAAGCAGTTTGTCCTCTCGGTACACTGTTGCATCTTTTTTTACTTCAATTATAGTTTTATAAAAAAACTGTAGGTCCCACCAATTTGTAGGGAAAATTCAAATCGGCACACCACAAATTGGAAGAGAAGCTTGGCGCAAAAATCTCTTAGGAGGTTTATGATGATATACCTGTTGTATATCGCGCCATAGAGATAGATAGTTTTATATACATAGTAGAAAAATTTATCTATTTTGAAAACCAGACCAAGCAAAGTATTAGTTTTTATTTTTATATTGAATAAAAATTATTTTTGTTAAAAATTACTCAATGCTAAGAAATAATAAGAGTCAAAGCAAGTAAACTACTTTGACCTTGTAAGCGAATACAGATTTTCACTGTTACTTGTTTGTTATAAAGAGGGCATATTATGTTCACATTTCATATACTTACAAATTTGTTGCTTGCCAACAGTCTCGGGATTTCCGGGACTTAAATAGTACCCCAATCCCGATATCGGCATCCTTGTATGTATATGTAAATACTAACAAATTCCCGCCTTACTTTGTTACACTAAATCTATTGAATTATAGTTCATAGTTATCGGTTGTGTTTGGAGCGGAGCGCTAATAGTATTGTTAATAAATCACGACGCGTTAGGGTTAGTGGTCAAAAGAAAACTTAAGTCCAGTTTCCTGGAGTGCCTTTATTTATACAAATTTTCCTTAATTTAACTATTGTATGTAGCACGCATGTACATATGTGTATGCATATGTACATTATATGTTTTACATACATATATCTTAATCCTAAGTAAACCCAACAGCGTAGATGTCACATGTATGTGAAATCTATCACTTCAACTATTCAAATGTATTTAAACATATTTTATCTAGTAAACATGTTGTGTGTCTTATCTAACTGATAACCATACTTGAGTCCCATCGTTATCGTCCTAGACGACAAACACAAGAGTACGATAGCGGTCTCGCCATAATGAATATTAACCAAATATGCATAGGTATGCAATTTATAAGCGCAGACTGTGATGTAGGGGAGATATAGTTTTCCTTAATGTTATTTATTCCTTGATTCTTTTCCTGCGGCCGAAAGTTATTATTGCTTTCCCTGGGTCGCTTTACTCTCTGTGTATTCTGGGCTTGAAGGCCTTTCACATGAGTGTTTAAAGTGGTTGTTCTAGGCTTCGTACTTTGATTAAAACAATTTGTGTTTTGTTGCCCTCTGGCATTATAATTTATATTAAACATTCTTGACATAGATGGATCTATGTCCATGGGTTCAGGCTTTGTGTAACTATTTTGTTGATTATGTACTTGATTCTTTGGGAAGGCGTTCTGCTGAGTTCCTCTTCGAGGAAATCGCAAATTATTATTTGGAAAATGTTAAGCTTTAAATGTTTCGTTTGCAAAATTCTGTGCAAATCGAATTCTTTGATTATTAGATTCTAATTCCTGAGCCTTTGCTAAATCATCAGGTAAGTCCTGTAGGCTCAAAGAGAATATAATATCTCTTAATGGAAAATTTAACCAGTGATAAATATCCTAAGGGCATGATCCCTATTATTTTTATTTAACTCCGTGGTAATTTCCGCTGTATTACCGTGGGTCAGTATTGTTTTGTTTATCAAAAGAGTCAACTTCTTGTTGACCAATTTATAGTACTCAATTACTGACATTGAGCCTTGTCGCAAGACACTCAATTCTTGTTCAATTATATGAATTGGACGTGTGTCCGAATATGCAAAATCTAAACGTGCGACTATCGCATCAAAATTTAATACAGTCCGATAATTAGTTAAAACATCATTGGCATCATTAGTCACTTAGTTTCTAAGTATTGTTAGAGCAGCGAAATACTTCCTAACATATAGGCTCATAGCGTTGTGAGCTGCTTCACGCCGGCTTACATAGGCGTTAAACTTTCCAGAAAATTCTGGTAATGATTTAGTCACATCAAGAGATTCTTGACATGGAATATTTTCATCTATTGTTTCGGCTACATAATCTGTAGCACTATTGGTTTTAGTATCAAGTTAGGATATAAGCCTATCAATTTCTTGTCTCAATTTAATGCTACTATCTGCGATCGATCTAGTGAACAAATCTACGGTTAATGTTTCCGCCATTTTTATGAATTTTTAAAATAATTTTTTTTATCTTCGTTTTCTTCTTTTTGTAGTTTCGCCAAAATTTCATTTAACACATCAAGATCTTCTGCAGATACCGGAGTATTATACCTATGCGACGGAAAATCATTACTTCCTCGAGAAAAATCTAAAGTTTCTAAAATTTTATATATTTCATTCTCTACTTCCTCTTCAGGGAAATCGAAATCGTTATTCAAATTCGGAGAATAGGTAATTTTTAGTGTATTTGATTTCGAATCGTATAATCCTTTTCAGGATACAAAATGTTCAATTGCAGATCTATTTTGTTTTACCTACTTGCTCTATTTTTTTTTTATTTAACAAGGGGCACTTTAAAATATCGTGATACCCTTCACAATAGTCACAATAATATAGCCTGCTATATTTAGGCTTAGTTCGGATATTTCCCATTTGGTCGACTATTGAACAACAGCTGTATATTTTTTATTATTATTTTTTTTTTTAATACACCTAAGCCAACTTAAATTTTTCTTCCAACTTTTGGTCGGAAAAATCCAAAATTTTGCAGTAAGTAAAATTGCGAATAATTGAATACCCTTCATATGGATTCAAGTTGGATTTTATAAAATCGACAAAAATTAAATTTTGTGATATTTGCTGAAAGCTTTGTTGCAAGTTTTCATTTTAGCTTTGTCGACAAAATATTTTTATGAATCGTAGCTTGAATGAATGTTTTGTTGCTGGATTTGTTGTTTGTGCGTAAGAATAGTTTTTTGTTGTTCGATATGACTTGATCAGACAGCAAGAACAGGGGTTAGCGCGGGGATGTAAGGAATACGAAAGGATTTTGATGTTTTGTTGAGGTAGGTCATTGATTATGAGTTTGTTGTTTGTAGGAAAGCATACATATGTACATATATGACAGTATGTAAGAATATTTTTTCGGGAATATTTATGTATGTACTTAGGTATGTAAGCATATTTTTGTTTCCATTTTGTAGGATGGATATTTGGGTTGATGATATATCTATACTACTTATAAAATAAAGTCGCTAAAAAGCTATGTACGGAATTGGCTTCGCACAGAATGCTCCGATTTGAAAGCGGTTTTTTTGCATTTTAAAGCTTAGCTGTGTGACATGGACTTTTTTTATATAATGTGAAGGAATATATAAAGGGGGCGTGGCAATCGGACAAAATGTTGTAAAAAAACATAAATTTTTGGTTTACACAGCCCTACATCATAACCTAATCAACCGATTAGAATGAATCTTCCTTGAAGTTAAACTTTGAAATATTTACTTTCGTTCTGCATCAAAAAAAATAGTTGATTTCTTTCTAATTTAACCAAAATTGTTTAAACAAAAGCAGCACTTTTTCCAAAAAAATCTGTTTCTGTGTTTGTTCGCTGCCAACCAAATAAGTCAGCGTGCTTCAAGCGACAGCTGTGGTGAGCCATTCATTTGATGAATTCGCGAAAGAGCTCGGCAGCGTTACTTCACTTCGGACGTATGTATGTATGTAATGTTAATTATAAAGTTGTTTTAAACATTATCAACCTGTGTGAAACAAGGTGCGGGTTGCTAGTGTACATATAATATAAGACAATAGACAATGCTTTGTAGGATTCAAAGACATATAAATTAAACACGAGTTTTAAAGTTTACTTTTATTGAACTTTTATTAAGCGGCACTAAGTGTCTTTAACTCGCATCACTCAGTATTATTATTCTTATCTTATATATAAATAGACAAGATGAATGCAATGTAGGACCGTTTTCTGCTAAACTATAATTCTAAGGTATACAAATTATATATGTATAGATAGGAAATTTTGAGTTGTACTCTTATCCGTAAATAAAAAAAATTTAAAAAATCATTTTAATATAAAAACTTTAACATAAAAGTCACACCACACATTTACTTATTCACACTATAGACACGCTGCGTGTGTGTACTTGCTTTTTGTGTACTATGCTGAATCGTGAGCATGGCCTAGGAGTTGCTTTGTAGGAAAAAATTTAGAGCCGTAGTAGTGTGAGTAGACGTGCCATGCATGTTTTTGTGTTATTGGTGTGGTCGGCTCTCACTGTGAGTGCGAACAGTTGGTAGTGGACCAATGAAAAATAAGTATTCGCACTATAGATAGTCTGTTGTGGCATGCATTTTTGCTTTAGTTGTTGTTATTGTATTGATTACTGGCTACGATGCCCAGTGTCAGCTGCTCTCCTAAAAGCACGAAAAGTTGCTTTGTTGGATACATTAAACAAGCAATGTAAAATATGAGCAAATATGTAAAATTCATTGCTGATACCAACAAACAGGGTTTACAAAAATAAAATAAATGATTACTCATAAAGAGTATTAAACACCGAAGAAAATTAAAGGAAAATAGAGGAAAGGAAAGGAAAGGAAAAGAAAGGAAAGAAAAGGAAAAGGAAAGGAAAGGAAGGAAAGGGAAGGGAATGGAAAGGATGGGAAAGGAAGGAAAATTAAAGGAAAGAATGGAATGGTAAGTAAATGAAAGGAAGGGAAGGGAAAGGGAATTAAAGGAAAGGTAAGAAAACGAAGGGGAAAGCAAGAAAACAAAAGGAAGGGAAGGGAAAGGAAAAGAAGTTTGAGGAAAGTAAAAAATAAAATCTCTTTTTCTCTTTATGGCGCGATATACAACAGGTATATCATTATAAACCTCCTAAGAGATTTTTGCGCCAAGCTTCTCTTCCAATTTGTGGTGTGCCGATTTGAATTTTCCCTACAAATTGGTGGGACCTACAGTTTTTTGCCGACTCCGAACGGCATCTACAAAGGAGACGAATTTTTGCTGAGAAGCCTGTCATGGCAGAAATACACTCGGAGAGTTTGCCAAACCACTGCCGAGGGGCGACCCCGCTTTGAAAAACTTTTTTTCAAATCACTTTTGATGTTACCTGTACCAGGGCTCGAACCATGGACCTTCGGTGTGGTAGGCCGGCAACACTACCTCCACACCACGGCGGCCGCCATAAAATAAGAGAGTAAAAAAGAAATCAAGGAAAATAAAAATATGTTAGAGGAAAGGAACGACATAGAAAGGAAGAAAAAAAGGCGGATAAAACATACCTACAGCAAAAAAATTAAATAAAATAAAGTTTATTGGTTGAATTTCAACCACTGGGCGAGCTCTAGTAATTATAAAACGCGGTTATTATAGCTGCACTATGCGCATGGTTTTCCCGCGAGTGAGTTACACTGACTGACTTAGCTTAATCCTAAGAACTAACCTATGCTTGAGCCTGCCTACGTGACCAAAGATGCTTGGTCAGCGGAATAGGGTTTGAAGTAATTCGTTTATTGAGAGAAGAAGCAGTTGCACGTGTTTCACTCAACTAAGGTGTTTAGTTTCATTAACTAAGACAGCGGATGCGCGTGTAGCGCGTTTGCATTCTGGGTTGCAATAGGATACCAAACTATGCAGACGGATTGCCAGTAGAATAGCGTGGGAACGGAGTCGTTAATAATAACTTATATACTTACCACAATGGCTATGCATATACTACATGATCAGGCGTAAGTGGTGGGTAATGTGAGGAAAGATATACAAATGGATATTGTTATTTTGTTGAGGTAGGTCATTGATAGTAGATCCTGCATATGTACACATATGGATTTTGTTGCGATAGGTCAGTGACTGTAGGAAAGCATACATATGTACATTAGAGCGGGTAAATTTTTTTTTCCATCAGGAGTATAGCAAAAACATAATCTACAGATGATTCTAAGAACTATTGCTAAAGATACTACAACTCTAATTTCTTAACGAAATTTTTTTTTTCTTTACAGCTAAAATAAGTTCAGAACATTTCCAACAACTTTCATTCAGACAGTTTTTCTTTCAAATTCGTTTTAGTAGAAACAAATTTTCAAAAAAAAACCTATATTTTCAAATAATAAGCAAAAAAAAAACAAATTTTTATAATTTTAATGTAATTAAAAAAAACACAATTTTTATAATTTAAATGTAATTTATTTAAAAAATTATTTTTTTACTTAGAATTTACCATTTTGCCGTATTTTTCAAAATAAAAGTAATTATTTTTTTAAATCTTTTTTGCTCTCCATTCGTGGTTGTTTTTCACGACTTTCTGCCGTAACAGCCATAACACCTTCACGTTTTTTTTTCTATAACACGTTTGGAAACAGATGTTAACAACTGTACATATCTTTCTGTTCCTTGTATATGCATTGGAATATTAGGATAATCTAGTGTTGGCTCATCATAATCTAAGAATTTTACCAAGGGATCGTATGGAATATTTTTGTGAATGCCGGTTCAGATAGTAAATTATCGTCATTCAGATCAATCATATCAGTATAATCTGAAGCATTAAAATTGATA
The DNA here is from genome assembly GCA_949987695.1 of Merzomyia westermanni. Taxonomy (NCBI): domain Eukaryota; kingdom Metazoa; phylum Arthropoda; class Insecta; order Diptera; family Tephritidae; genus Merzomyia; species Merzomyia westermanni. The sequence goes on along the minus strand of OX465288.1, from coordinate 41,983,105 downwards.
TTATATTTTTAGTAAACTCTGAGTTTAGTTGGATCAAGTATTTTTTCTCGATAGTATAAGATATTTTTGATAGCTCTATCCCGTATGGCTTTTCTATCATCAAATAAAATTGTTAATAAAATGTTTTCTGGATGAGCGAAATATGAATTATTTTGGATTACACCATCTACAATATTAAGTAAATTACGTGGTAGGTATCGTGTCCAACGAATAAAGTTTGATAAAAGTACACTGCCGTATCCAACAGAATTATAGTATTTTACATTGAAATACATTGGCACATAAATTCTAATAATATAAACTGTTAGAGTTTTCAAATTTTCCAATGGTGTATTAGTTGTTGTATATAGACGTAATACCCTGCTTGCTTTGGTTAGCCATGGAGAATGTACAACTGGTCCTGGTTTTATGTAAGTTAAATCAACTGAAACAGCACCATTTGAAATTGCTTTGGCCATTTGATATAAATCTTTAACATCTGTAGATAATCCTCGTTCTTGTTCATGTTGTTGTTGTGGTAACGACAAAAACACTTCATATGGTCCGTACTAATTTCAAAAAAACTGTCCGATGGATTGACCAGTCTTAAGTCGTCGTATGGTTTATAATTTTTGGCTACAATAAGCGCTTCTGACTTATTTTCTGGCTCGACACAAGGCTTACACATGACTTCTGTGCATTTATCACAATTAACTTTCTTCAGTACGCTTTGATAAATGACATAGCCAGTGTAATACCTTTGTATATGCTCTTCCGCATTCTTTATAGGACTTTGGCCAACGGAGAGCTCGCCAGGAATTGCAGAAATAGGGATTTCAACCTCTGCGTTTCGCCTCAGTACGTCGTCTATGGTTTGATCAATCAAGTCCCGCTCAGGTACGTCCTTGTCGGTAGTTTTGTGTGGGTCTTCCATTGCCATGATTACATCCCCGGCTATCTGTTCCGCAGGATTGCATGGCAATGTACTTTCATCCACGCAACTGCAAGGATCGACAATAGGGTCATTCCGATCCAAGAAAATGTCATCGTCGTCCTCACAGTTTCTGCCCTTGCCTTCGAATGGATGCCTCAATATCTTCATTGAGATCAGACGGGCAACGATGTACTGCATCTCGTTGGCAGTAGGGTGCATATTGATGCCTTGGCTCGCTCTAACTTTGTAAAAAAAGTTTTGCAACGCGTCCTGATTGAGCTTGCCAAGCAATATGAAGTCCAACGATGGGTGCTCCGCAAAAAGGTCTTCTGCCAGTTTGACCATTGACCTTATGGTCAATATGAATCCATCCAAGCAGTGTACTTTGTTCTCAAATTTAATTGTCTCCAGGTAGTCTATGTGATCCATCAGTCTTAGTTGTTTCTCATTGCTCCCTCTTAGCAATGGCCTCTTTATAGGGCTTTTGTCGCTCAAACTTTTGCTGTTCAGCTCATCAAACAAATCATTCATCTGCTTTATGAATATTTGCGTGGGCTTGACCATACTTAAAACTGCAGCTTCTTGTCCAAACAGTTTTAAGTCTTCCATCATTTTCAATCCGGCATACACAGAATTACTTAGTAACTGAGTAGCCCTCGAAACACTCATTTTTTCGAAGTTGTTCGGGCGGATGTGGGCATCAGTCAATTTTGAATTTACTTTGTAATTGCTGTTGGTCCTATCCAAATCAACTAGTTTCTCGACTATTACCTTATTTACAGTGCCGTCCCTTGTTTCTACACTGTATTTACCTATATTGTTCCGAATATTTTTTATTAGGTGGCAATAGTCGAACATAAAGTGGGTATCTACACTCTTGTATGTCACTATTTGATGTTCTATTTTGTGATCCTTGGTCGCATACAGCAGCTTTAACGTGAAGTCCCATACTACGGGCTACGTCCATGTTCCGGTAGATCAGTCCTGTCAGATCCTCGGCGCTCACACCATTCCACGTAGTAGGACATCAGGTACTTCCAGCTGCTGCAGATTCCTTTAATCATAAAAAAAGAGGCATTTGTCAGCAACCCGATTGAGACGACAGGCTTCTCCACTGTCTACAAACCCGTCTATGACATCACTCCTGTTGTTATATGTCAGATCTTTTTATACCTAGTAGTGCTTCGCACACAAGGTATATTAACTTTAGTCGCGTAACGGCAGTGCGTAACGGCATCAACGGATCGAGATAGATATTGACTTATATATATCAAAATGTTTAGGACGAAAAGAGAAATTGATTAAGCCATGTCCGTCCGTCCGTCTGTGAACACGATAACTTGAGTAAATTTTGAGATATCTTAATGAAATTTAGTATGCGGGTTCCTTGGCACTCATCTCCGAGCGCTATTTAAAATGGTGTTACGGGAGATGTGAGGGCACCCTTAGTTTTGAGGAAAAAGAAATCTAGTGAGCGGCAGATGCAACCGTGCCTGACAAATAAAATGAATGAGCTTTCTGAACGCCTCCTATGGCAAATGGCCGCCGCAGTCAGAGCATCGCGGTCAGGTTCCGGCCTTTTCATTGCCGACCGCCGAACAATCAACAACGAAAAACAAAAAAAAAAGAAAAAAATCAAAAAGAAATATAGAAATCAGGTGAGAATGCGGTGCGCTGCACACATAGGAGTAAATAAAGCAGAACTTATTCTCTTCTTTAGTTCATAAACAATCTGCATTAAAGAGAAGATATTGTAGCGAGTGGGAAACGTCCACCTGTTCGATCACTGGGTCGGTTTCCTAGAGCAAGCAACGCTACGCCACAGGCGCAGCTACAATACAACCTAGCCAAATCATTGACAACATCTACCACTAAGATCCAATCGGCAGGAGGAACGAAACGACGGAGGAATACGACGTAAAGTTGAGCGGATTACAGCACTTCACGACAGCGAACGCAAGTCGCTGCGGTCAGCGCAAATAAGCAACAGCCGAGGAGAAATAGTGTCCAGGGCATTCCCACCAAGTAAGACCATTCCATTCGTTGTTCGTGCTCAGGGTAGTGTAGAACGCGACAAACAGCAGTTGCACGCTCGTATTTTTTGTGCGCTCCATCGCCAGAAGGTCGCTCAGATATACATACCATTGCAGGGCCATACAATCCGTCTGCACTTCAGCATTTTGTTAATTGAAGGAAGGGGCAGCTACACGGGGAGAGTTTACTGCGCAGCAGCAAGACACCCGCGAGAGCGCTAGAACGAATAATTTGTATAGCTAAACACTAAGTAACCAGACAATTACCGGCATTCATATAGTTATTTGAAGGAATTCCAGCAGCGCTGGCAAATTTTGGTATATACCGTCGACGCGCCTGTTCGGCCGGTAGAGCAAATACCATGAGGGGAACAGTAGCTGTCGGAGCTGTCTTTTGGCAAGAGCACGCATCGTGCAGCTAGATGTAGGCGTATATGAGTAGGCAATCACACTTAAACAGCTAGGCAGATAAGAGAATTGATTACTTGTAAGCGTGAGGCATGCGCGAAGGGGTGAGCGCAGAAAAAGAAAAAAAAATAAAAGCAGGTTTGAGAAGCGCGGAAGCGCCTTAGACTAGCAGTCTATGACCAGAGGCGCCTTAGGTATAGATTGGTAGGGCAATCGATTTAACGTGGGGTGAAGGACGGTATCTTCACTATACTTCGCCACTCTGGTGCATGCCAAGGGCATGTTGAAAATCTACACCAGTGAACTATATATAATTGTTTAAATTGTTGAATCCAAACACACATGAGCTCGTTTACTTAGAGTAATACAAGTTGGGTCACACACACGTATGATGTATCACCCTTCGCATAGCGTTGGACAGCAGTCTGAAACATGCGAGAACAGAACCAACCGAATCCACTGTTAAGCTGCAGGCCGCCAAACGGTCGCAATGCTGTTGCATCAAATGTGCTCGTGTAATTCCATCATTAAGCGATTGTCTTCTAGGTTGATGGTTCTATTCTCGAATGGATCGGCACCGTCACTTACGCATGTCCACAAGGATGATTGGGTATAATATATATATACATACAGATTATTTGATTGATATTTGTGCTCATCGTTTATAAACAAACAAAAAAAAATAACCCACAATTTACCTTTATTTTGAAACTACAACGTGAATTTGCACAAGCATATACATACGTAGACACATAACAAGGTACACAAAATTTCTTTAGTGAGTAGCAAAGGAGCATAGCACAGGGTAATAGTTACCGCGTTAAATTCTCAATATCGCGGATGCGGCGATGTCGAATTAGATTAAGTATTATTAAAAAAGCTAGGTATAAGAGAGCAACTTAGGGTAAAAGCGGTATATAACCGTGAATTTGTATTGGATTGAATTGAGAAAACATTAAAGAAAAATGAATTGCTGAACCTAAATAGCTGTGTGTGATATTTGAGTTCGGGTGATGCTCGTGTGAAAGAGACCATGAGGGGGACGGACGTGGAGTTGGGAGGGACGAAGCTGATTCATATCGAGTAGATCGCGAGTGGTGGTGATTCCAAGAAGACCAAAGGGTACGATTCATTTTCTTTATTGTTGGCGCGATACCTTCAGGAGCGAACATCTACAGTGATCTCAACAACCCACCCCAATCCGGCGAGCTTAGCCGCTACGAGCGTACCCAGGTGGATCATTGGGCTTTTACAGACAGCCGTGTCGCGCGCCTATCCCAAGGCCCCTCATAGAGGAGTGTGGCTGTGGGGAAGAGGTAACAATGGGCGAAATATAATATTTTCGAAAACACAAAAAAAGTGATTACTCAGTACATAATACACCTATAAGGGTAACATTTGGTGAATACATTGAGAATGAGACATAAAATAAAATTTTCAAGAAATTTTTGAAAATGGGCGAGGCAACGCCCACTTTTGATTAAGTCAAATTTAGAAATAATATTAATCATAAATCAGAAACCGTTCAAGATATCGAAACGAAATTCAGCACGCAGGTTTTCAGATATGCAAGGAATGTTCCAGGAAAAAATGGGCGGGATCGGTTAAGGTCTACGCCCACTTTTATATGAAAGATTTTGAAAAGGATCGTAGATATATTAAATAGGCAATAACTTTGCGTAAAATAGCTTTACATCATTTATATTTCAGTTTTAAAGTTTCCGTAAACAAAGAAATCCAAAAACTTGAAATTTTCGAAAATGGGCGTGGCCCCGCCCTTTTTATAGTGGACTATTCCACAAAACTTTTTTCGCCATAACTCGAAACTTCGAAATCGGTTAATGCCCACTCCCACTTTTTTAACATAGTTCTGAAAATTTTTTTTGTAAAATTTAAAGAGCGATATTTCTACAACTAAGCAAGTTATATCAATTAGATTTTGCACACATAATAAGCTTTTTAAGAAAAACTCGGCCGCAAAAAAGTTTTTTCAATTTTGAAGAAGTAGGCGTGGCATCGCCCACTTTTCATCATAAAACTTATGCTATTTTCAAAGGCAATCGCTTATAATTCAATATTGATATTTCAATCAAAATTGGTCAGCTGCTTCTCAGTAGTATGTATTATACTCCTGCCAAAAATTAGCCAAATCGGGAAACACACAAGCGAAATATTCGGGCACGTAGTTAATAGCCCACTGCAATAGCGAAGTTATATATCTTTTTTGATTTTCATACCTTTCATAAACATTAAATGTATGTAAGTATGAGAACAAGAAGAGAAAAGTTCACTAAAATGATCAGCACGATGAGCGGAGTCGATTTAGCCATGCCCTCTCCGTCCGTCTGTCTGTCTCTCCGTCTGTCTATTTGAACGCAAACTAGTCTCTCAGTTTTACAAAAGAATGCTGAAATTCGTGGTTTGCTTTGGCCGTTTTATAATATACTAGCAAAGCCGATAGACGTTGTTTTGACGTTTTGATATATAGAACACATCTATATATAAAATTTCATTCACTTGAACCAAATAAACTCCTATCTATACCGAACTGCAGCTTTATATGACCTGGGGGATTTTCCAAAAGCTATGTACAGACTGTGTCGTGCCCAGCGAACTCCTGAACTTATCGTGAAAGTTCAAGAGCAAAACAAAACACAAAATATGTGGGCGTGGCACCGCCCACTTTTGAAAAATGATGTAGATATTGACTAAGTGACACATATATCCAAATTTCATTAATTTAGACCAAAAAAGTTCGAAATTATGACGAATTGAAACTTTATATAGCCTGGGGGCGTGGCTGCGCCTACTTTTCCAATACTATATATTCTCTATGCTGTACCCAGTGAACCCAAGTATATATTGTGAAAATTTCATAAAGACCGGTTGAGTTCTTTGGCGCCTATAAAAGACACCCTTTTTTATATCTATTTTTGTTACGGACACAAGGTATACGAGTATTACTTCATTCGGCATAAACGATTCGAGATATATATTTATTAATGTATATCAAAACTTTAGGATGAAAAGTAAAATATCCGGGCAAGTAGTTAATACCCCACTGCAAAAGGGAAGTTGTATATCTTTTTTGATATTCATTCCTTTCATGAACATGAAATGTTTGTACGTATACTGAAATGATCAGGAGGATGAGCTGAGTCTTTCGATACGTCTGTCTGTCTGTTCGTCGGTCTATTTGAACGCAAATACGAACTGAAAGTATTAAAATAGACCTGCGTAAATTGGGATGACATAATATATCACTACTAGGTATTTAATGTTCGGTTCCACCCGAACTTAGACTTTCTTACTTGTTTTATTGTAACCTCATCCCACATGATTACGCATATGCGATGGGTTACTGGCATCGGGGCAGTCATTTCCTTCAGATTCTTGATTACCTGTACGTCAATGCCTGGATGGACAAATCGGATTGGTCGCTCTCTTAAAAGGGTACTTGCGCTCGGCAAGTGGAATCCCAAGTCATCTTTCATGAACTTGTAAGCTTTTGTGGACATGTAGCTTATGTTTTGAGCTAACACCTTTTCGTTGGGCTTATATCAACTGTGTTTGCGGCCAGTTATCATTCTTGCGAAGATAACTGCATCCTCTGTCGAGCCGGGGTGCGGTACAATCGACTTTTCCATTAAATTCTGCATTTCCTGTTGTACTTTAGTTGCTTCCTTCCTCATGTTCCGTATGGTGCTCCTTAAAATGATGATCATATCCCGCTGCCTCTTGTTTTTTTTTTGGTAAGCTCGTTCTTGTCGAGCGAATTTTTCTCTTTCGCTGATTCGAACGAGCTTAAAGCCAGTGTCTAGACCCTCGGACCGCCGGCGGACGTCTAGACTCTGGCGTTTTTCCTCCAAGTCAGAATACAGTTCGAATTCTGCCCAGGTCAAGTCAGTGGGCGGGGATTTTGTGCGCATCGCTGGTACAGGTTTCTGCACCTTCCGCGAAGCGCTACAGCTCGGCACAATGGGTGGCGATATTGCGCGCTCCTCTAATGCAGACTTTTCAACCAGCGAAGGAACACTAAGACGTGCCACCGTTGGCGTCGGTATTACGCGCTCCATTGGTGCAGACTTCGCAAGGTTGAAGGAGCGCTACCACTTACTGCCCTGGACGTGGGTATTTTGCGCTCCATTGGCTCAGGAGCGCTACCAATTGCCGTCCTGGACGCCGGAATAACGCGCTCCATAGGTGCAGGGTCAAATTTGACCATCGAGGGAGCGCTTCCACTTACCGCCCTGCGCACGGGTATTACGCCCTCCATTGGTACAGGTTTCTGCACAGTGAACGACGCTATTGTGCTCTTCGCTGGCTTTGATATCAGCAAGGCCGCACTGCCGACGTCGTCCGTTGTTGCCCTAAAAATTTATGGAATTGCCCCCGGTTTCAGTTTAGTCTTAACTTTAGAGTTAGTCGCGAAATGTCCGTCGCAAATAAAAAGAGGCTTACTGCCCAAGTCGCCTATTGACATGTTACATGCCAGAATCCAAGAGGTTTTAAAAGACCCTGATTTAGGGAACTCGTGCATTGTCATACCCTCGGCTGGAATACAGCCGGGGATATAACATGCACGTTTAAGTTTACGGGTCTCTACGAATGAATGGGTTGGTGGATTGGCATGTTCTTCAAATAAAAATGAAAATCTAATGTATCCCTTCGTCAATTATCATGGTGGTATAAACAATCAAATAAGAAATCACACACACATCGCAAATTTAAACAAAAAGTTAATTAAAGTAAAAAAAATTTACTTTGAATACTATAACAATCTCAAATTTCTATTAAAATGTCATTGAACTATTATCGTTATTGATTATTCCAACAAGCAAAGTAAACATAAAATAAATGTTTAAAAAGCTTTCCGAAATAAACGACACGTTGGTAAAAAGCTTATCAACGTAAGCCTATAAAAAAAATTTTAAAAAGCTTTTTGTAAGTGTTTTTTCTAAAACTTAAATTAATCCATACTTTATGTATTATTTAGCTATTGCAATACTCTATTCAATCCAAAAAACTTTTAATAATTAATTAAAATGATTATTAATAAATAAAAACAATAATAATTTTCATAAAAAAAAAAATTCCAAAAGTGAAAAATTATTATTCTTGGCCTTGAGCTCGTTTCATGAATACTTGAAAATGTACAGGCCGTAAATCAACAAAAAATTGTTGGTATAAAAAAGCAATAACAAAAACCGAGAGCACAGGGAAAGGCAGTTCTGATGATAAAACAGATCTGTCTAAAATCCATCATGATCACACTACTAACTGTCAAATGGCGGAAGTGGTTCATGCATATGGTAAAAATAAGAATAGAACTAGGAGTTTAGATGACATCAAAACCAGCGTATTGTTAGCTTAATGGTTAGCAATGCGTGCCAAAATTTCTCTGATGAGTGAAGTCTAGCAGCTTCCGAAATGGATCTATAAGAAAAGCTATGGCAGTTGTCTCTAAACATTTTTCCTACTCTATTCAATCCAAAAAACTTTTAATAATTAATTAAAATGATTATTAATGAATAAAAACAATAATAATTTTCATAAAAAAAAAATTCCAAAAGTGAAAAATTATTATTCTTGGCCTTGAGCTCGTTTCATGAATACTTGAAAATGTACAGGCCGTAAATCAACAAAAAATTGTTGGTATAAAAAAGCAATTGCAATAATATAAAAAAAAATTTAAATATTGCATTGAATGCTGCAACCTTAACCTTCATGCGGTCTTCAAAAAGATCGACATTAAAGGTCTTCGGGTCAAATTTGACCCCCGTTGTAAAAGCATGGTATAAAAGTTATTTATCACACTAAAATGTTTTGTAAAATATTGCTTATTATTTCTAGCTCCAATTAATTTATAAAGATAGTTTTTTTGACAACATTTATTTTAATTTTAAATTTTTTTAATAAAAGCAACAAGGAACATATACATATTTAAATACAGAGTATGGAATTAAAAGAAAATTGGATTTAATGAATTCAAGAAAAATAATTAAAAATGATATACATTTCACATTCAAATATTATTTATTATTTTTAATGCTGCATTGGTTACATAAAACAATTGTCTTGGAATGCACACTAATGAAGTTTTATTGTCTGAGCTCTGGCATAGTTGGCATCGACGTCTTTTTGTTGTGTTTTTGTCTGCTCTTCCTTCCGATCTTGTTGAAGTAGACGGCTGTTGATCCAAATCCTGAACTCTCTTTACGATTTCACGAGAAAATTTAGCCCTTGGTACCGTTTTTCGTTGTTTTATATACGGTTCAGTAAATTGAAAGCCTAAATTTTCCAAAAAGTGTCGGCGTTTTTAAGGACTATAGCTGTTGTTGACAGATGTGAATAATACAAAAGCATTATATGGTGATATGTCTATCATATTGCTGAATACAACTTGGGGTCATCGGTTTGTCTTCCTTTTGCAAGAATAGCCAGACACAACTTTATCTAACGTATCTACACCTCCTTTACATTTGTTATAATCCAATATTATCTGAGGCTTTTTGTCTTCACGATTACTTACTTCTGAGCTATGATGGCGAGTGCTGAGTAGAACCACCGCTTTGTTTTTTTTGGGATGTTAGATACCAAGGTAGTGTCCTCCGTAAAGCAAAATGTCGAAGAATATCGAGGTACTCCTTTAGTAGCTAATAACTCTGTTGGCAATTCAGGTTTATTTCTGCGAATGGTTCCAACTAAAGTTATGTGTTTTTCTAGTAGTTTTTGTCCAAGTTGATAAGATGTAAAAAAATTGTCTGCAGTCACATTATGACCTTTTGTCAAATCAAGAACTACGCGCATTCCTTGATTTCTTTCGGGCATGGCCCCTATATCTTTACCTGTATACGGTTGGATATTCCAGGCATAACTCGTAACCGCATCACACAGAATCCAAAATTTGATCCCATATTTCGCTGGTATATACTGCCGGAACGGGCATCTTCCTCTAAATCCTACCAGCTGCTCATCAATTGTGAAATCTTTGGAAGGATTAAAGAATTTAGGCAATAAGTCAACCCACTGATCCCAAAGTTCACGTATCAGTGCAAACTTGTCTAACAGACGTCATTGACTACGCGTTTCTCTGTTATCAAACCTTATTACTCTGGAAATGTGTTTGAACCTTTTCAGTGGCATGATTGCAGCAAATATGGGTCTTCCTCTTTCAGGGTGCCATAAGCTTTCGTAATTTTCATTGTTCGACTTATAAACCCCAGCTAGCAAAAGCAAACCAATAAATGCGAACATTTTATTGTCGTCGATATCAGTCCAATCACTGCCGAAAATACGTTTTCCTTCAATGTTTGTGTATCTCAAAATTGTGTTCATCACAGAAGTTGGGAAGAATAATTGAAAACTTGACTTCTCTTCCGCAGTAATTCTCGTCGAAGCATAGCGAGTCACAACTGGAACCATGTTGATAACATTTTCCATCGAGGCTCTTCCATATGTATTGTTGAATGCCACTTTGGAATATTTTATCTGCCAATTCTTTGATACGAATTCTTCAGTAGGAATATTTTCGTTTTCACTTTCACTTGAGGTATCAGACGACTCATTGTATTCAATATTATCTTCACTCTTAGAACAGGATTCTTCTTCGTCTGATACTTCATTTACTATGGCCTCTATTTCACTATCTGTTATTCTTTTAGAAGACATTTTCTCCACTTTCAAACAATTTTGTGCTCTTCTTTTCGCGTTTACTTTACAACTGCATCAAACTGCAGACAAATTTTCTAATTTACACACAAACAAATAATTTGGGGACTCCCCGATATAAATGTACAAAATGCAATAAGAGGGAACGAGACAAACATTTATTTTGAACTCACAGACGTTAGACAATGCGGCACTTTGGCAATAGGCACGTTTCCGATGAACAGTGTTGAGCAAACCGTTGACGGCTTACAAAGGGGTCAAATTTGACCCGAAGACCTTATTTGTAAAAACATCTGTGGCTCGAAAAGTCGTTAATGTATGAGCCCGAAGTCATTACTATCTTTTAAGTTTCTAAAATGAATAAAAGTCATAAAATATCAGACATATTAATAGCAAGTTTTTCGAGAAAAAACGATTTTCTTCCCAAAATGGGTCAAATTTGACCCGAAGACCGTATGAAGGTTAACCATTATTAGCAGATTGCAGAAGTGGTTAAGATGCAGCTGTGATTTTTGCTCATTCTAATGTAAAATCTTTCTTGAAAAGAATTAGAAAATTTTTTAAGTTGAAAAGAAAAAAATTCACAAATAGTAGCTTTGTCTTGATTTTTCTTAACATTTGTATTTAAATTTTAAGGTAAAAGGATTTATAACAGTTTGTTCTTGAAGTTTATAAAAAGTTTACTTTTACCTTTCAAATAAATTAAAACTGAAAAGCTTAAATACGCAAGTTTACTTAAAATTATTCTTAATAACATTTACAAGAATGCTTTTTTGATTTAGTTGAACTAAAATTCAATTGAGTAATATTACTTGGTCTACAGCTACTACAGCTGCAAACTTTTTAGCCAGCCCTGGTATATGGCACTAAACAAAACGACCACACACATCCACACGCACGAACAAAAACATGTTTAAACCTGTCGGTGAACAAATCCATACAATTGCTCCTTCCAATTTACCGCTCATATTAAATTGCTAATTGACGATATTTGATAATACCGACGGATTTACACATATAAAATACATAAACACTTCAAAAGAAATTAATACTCACCCAAATTTAATGTTGGGACAGCGTTGTCCTTGAGGCGTCCCTCGCGCACAGCCTCATTAGCAAAGTGCAGTCCGCACACATAGTTCTTCCTGATAAACTCCTTGACCTGAAGATTGTCCATCCATTTTGCAGCACCTGTGGATTAGAAGAAACTAAAAAAAAAAGGAATAACGCGATTCGAATTTGTCGATTGACAACTGGACACACAACATTTTTTTAATTGACGGCATTTCGATTGATTAGATTTATTACACTAGTTTACAGTACATTTGTTGCCGAAGAAATTATAGCTGTTGCTGACTACATATAATATGCTATTTTCAAAAATATAATTAGAATATTTTTATCAGCTCTAGTTTCTGAGTTTCAGCTATGTAGGTATAAGACAGAAAAAAACATGTATTTAATAAGAAAAACTTTATTTAAAGAAACAATTAATCAATGAGTTCTAAAAAACTTCGTTTTAAAGCTTTTCTCCGATGTGTCGACTTTGGAAAATGACGTATTAGACACCAACAATAGTCAGACATCATATTTGTATCCCAGAAACCCTGATAGCGCTCTTCCATGACGCGTAAGTCTTGATGCATACGCTCTCCCTGCTCTTCGCTCATATCTCCTAAATTTTCCGGAAACCTGTCCAGGTGACTATGGAGAAAGTGGACTTTTATACTCATATTGCATCCCATATTTCTTAATTGTAGCAGAAGGTCTTCTACAAGTTCAACATAATTTTCAGATTTCCGATTTCCGAGAAAATTCTGCATCACAGATGCGAAAGCTGTCCAAGCCTTTAGTTCTGACTCAGTCATAGAATTTCTAAATTGAGTATCATTCGTAAGTTGTCTAATTTGAGGGCCATCAAAGATACCGGCTTTAATCTTTTCCATAGTGAGCTGAGGAAATTTTTGGCAAATGTAAGAAAAGCAGTTCCCATTTTTATCTAGTGATTTTACAAACTGTTTCATGATGCCCAGTTTTATGTGTAATGGTGGAAGGATAATTTTGTCACGAGATACTAATGAATTGTGGACTATATTGTGCTTTCCAGGCTCCATATTTGCTCTTAGAGGCCAGTTTTTTCTTACCCAATGTTCTTGTTTAGCTCTACTGTCCCAAAGACATATAAAACAGGGAAACTTGGTGTAACCACTTTGTTGACCGAGAAGAATGTTGACCATTTTTAAATCGACACAAATTAGCCACTTATGGTCATTGTATTTTATTTTGTTCAAGACTAGCGAAATGATACAATATTCCTCTTTAACTTTGCACTGTGGGCAATAGGTACCCCAGCATATTTATTTCCATTATGTAATAGAATACATTTTAGGCTACGTTTTGAGCTGTCAATGAATAAACGCCAGTCATTTGGTTCGTATTGCTTCAAGCCTATTTTTATCAACAATTTTTTGATATCTGAACAAAAGGTAATGCCATCTTCTTCGGAAAAATAACACCGTAATTCTGTATCTCTTTCACGATAAAAACTTATTTTAGTATCCGAGGATAGCAAATTTTTTTCTTTTAGTCTTGATGCTAACAATTCTGAAGCTTGTTTAGAAAGATTTAAATCTCTTACAAGATCATCTAACTCATTTTGGGAAAAGCATTTTGGCTCATTAGACATAGCTTCAAAATCAGGATCATTTTGTGATGAGCTTGGTCCTTCAATGTCTTGCTCTAAAGGTTCAGATATATTTTTAAGCTTTGAAGAGTGAGGTGAACGCTGCACTGGACGTTGAACACAACTAGTACTTGGGTATTGACATTTACCTCCATTTTTAGTGTTTAAGCCGTTTATGTTGACACTACAAAAATAACAGTCTATGAGATGATTTTGTGGTTCTCGCCAAATAGTCGGTGTTCCAAATTTAAAGGCACTTCTTTTACCACTTTTCCATAATCTTAAATATTCCACACACGATTTACAAACACAATTGGGAGCCCAAGACTTCTCATTTTTATCCAAGAGCATCCCAAAATACTCAAAATAGGTATTTTTCACCAACTCTGATATAACTTTTCTACTATTGTTAAACACATATTCTCCGCATATATAGCAAAAATGATCTGGATTGTTTAAACAACGTCTCCTTGAACTACTCATGACGCAAAAACTAGAGAAACTAATTTTAACACAGTAAAATATGCCTGTTATCGATTAATATATATGATATAAATTAATATCAAGGCGAATTCGCCTTGATTAATATAAATGATGAAATCAAAGACAAAGTAACTCGAGCTGCTCAAAAAATTTTGAGGGTAGATTTGACAAAAACAAATGATGAGTGAACAATATCAACCACAGGATTCGCGGCAACAGACAAAAAGTTTAATATTGTAAACCAGGAATTAATTAATTAATTAGGAAGATCTACGCGGATATAAAAAAGATAAATGTGTTTGAAAACAGAATTAATAGGAGATTGTTTTAAAATAATTTACATATGCACTGGTTAACAAATTATTCGAGAAAACCGTGATCAAAAATGAAAAAGTTTAGCAAAAAATTGAATTTTTCACATTATGTTTGCAATTTCTCTGACGTTTATGAAGATATATTAACAACTTGTATACTGATAGAAGCGGCGAAATGTACTCTTTTAAACGACATCAAAACTGTGTTGATAGAATAAACAGAAACAAAGTTATGGGGCCATACATGCCTTAACCTCTTAAAAAGGGGTTCTTGACCCTATCTAGAAAACTGTAGCTACCATTAAAAAAGTAAGTATACAGTTTCTATCAGGTACCGAGTACTACCAAATTTGGTTACAAGTGGAGCTGCAACAAACAAAAACTCTTATTTTGTTTACCTGTGTTATCGCTTGGAAAAAAGCTATTTGTTGATTTATACGATTTATAGGAAAACTTGACAATAAGCGTGTCGCACAAGCAAAAGCTTTTAAGTCATTGAATTTTTTCACATATGGAAGTTGCGTAAAATGGAGATTTGTTTTCAATAGTTTTTTTGCGAACTGTGGCTGCCCATAATTTTTGTTGGACTCTGTGTCGATTAGTATTTTCATTTGCTCTCCATTGCTTGTTTTACATTCGATGTAAGGCAATGAAGAGTTATTCACCCTAAAAAATAAATATCTGTTAAATCAATGTCCTCTGAGGAGTTTTGTTCAGCTGAGTAATCTTGTTCTAAATTTTCGGAAGGATACGCGTAGTCGCGTAGTGATGGTCCTGCTTCTTCGTTATTGTCCATTAAGTCTTCGTAGTCCTGAGTTTCTATGTTATAGTTACGTTGCCTTTTTCCTGTAGTTAGTTGGGTTGATGCTGGCCTTTTACCCTGGTACGTATTGTTTTGAGCCAGCCTATTGGTGTAGTTGACATTTCGGGTTTCAATGCTTTGATCCACGTCCATTGGTTCCGGTATTTTTTTTCGGCTTAGGTGCTAAAGGGCGAGGCGGTGGGACATTATTGCTTCTAAAACTGTTAGGGTTGTAGTAATGATTGTATCCTAGCCCTGAATTTAGAGTGGTATTAGGATTTCTTGGAGGCTGTGGTAGATAAACTAATTCGGGATACAAATATGAGTTCCCTTTGGTGTTGGGGCTAATGCGGTTATTAGGATTTCGAGCAGGAATTGCCGGGTATGCTGAGTTGGGCTTTAGAAACGTTCGCATAACTCCATGGGCATAACTTGTCCTAAAGTATTGATTTTCTAACTTAAACAGAGGTGCAGAGCTTGAGGGAGATCCACTGGTTCTCTCATTCCTAGCAACTTGGGAGGTCTCCGTTTAATCCTCGAATGAATGTATCGAGAGCCTTGTCTCGGTATGTTTGCGTCATAATGCAAAGGGTTTCGTGGCTCAACTCCATGCAGGGTATCTTATTCAAAATAAGCGATAGATGTGAATAGACATCTTGGTAAAACTCCTGCGTTCTAAGTCGTCCCTGTAATAGTGAGTTCATCTGGTACTCTAACGTACCGATATCTCTTTTATCGGCATAATGCAGTGTAAGGCACTTGCAAATAGCCTTCCAATTTAATGACGTGTTATATAAATGTAAAGCGGCACCCGCTTGTCCTATTATTTTATTTCTGATAGTACTTAGAATTCCGAAGTACTTCGGGGGCCCGCGTATTGATTCGTATATCTGTATGACTCGTTCTACACTCTTTTTCCAAGAGCCAGAATACTCTCGCAGACTCCTGACCACGTCATCGATCTTATCGAGTTCACCTATGTTACTACCGTTTGTAGTAAAAGTTTGATCTACTTCTATAATTGGGTTCTCCCTTTGTCCTAACCTAGCGTCGACCAACCTATTCACCAGTTGTTCGATCTCACTATTTCTATCCCTAGGTGCTTCTGCACTTGGTTGAGATTGATTGCATTTTGGAAAAATTTTCACTATTAAGTAACTTACTTATTTTTCACTTATTTATTAATTTTTTTACTTTTGTGACCTCTTCTAGGAGGAGGGTCCTTTTTATTCCGGAGGGTCCTTATAAGGATTCGCGGAATTAGGAAATATTATTATTTGAATTATCTCAACCTCAATTCAACCTTGTTGCTTTTTTTCTTATTTTGTTGGTTGATTATCTTAAACTAAGAAGTCCCGCTGCACCTAGTGGAGTTATCCTTTTTGCATCAGCTACTAATGGGTCCAATCAGGAACGAACGTCGGGTTTGCCTGCGGACGGGCACTACAGGCTTTTCTGGTTCGAGTTTGGGTATGGTTGTCGCGGTAATGTATGGCCGCGCACTTTTTTAACCCAAGCGTTGGGCGGCACTTAGCTCACTGGCTAATTAAACTTAAAAAAAAATAATTTTTTAGTGCCGCTGTGGGCACGTCTTTGTTTATTTGAGTCTGAACCAAAACTAGATTATAATTCACAATTCGTTTCTCACGGTTAGGCTATTGAAGTGATATGACACCTGAAAGTGCTGCTTCCCACAATTACGGAATTTGTGCGATGTGATATCCCAAAGTGGCAGACATATCGTCAGCAGAAAAGGTATTGCGCGTGTGGGAAACAGTTTGGACTTTTGCTGTGTTAACTCGTCTCCTGAGTTAAAGATTTGCATTGATTTATAATCACCTGTTTGCAGCATTGATGGTCCTTTTAACCACATTTCGTTGTTGATTAGTGTTATGGTGGAGGGTGTTACCCGTAGCTTTATTAATATAAAATAACATAAATATACAAATTATAAATTACATATACACAATAAAATAGCAATAAGTCTTACCGCTTATTATATTACAACGTTCTTAATATTCGGGAGACAGATAGAAAATATAACGTTTCATGACATGACACTTATTTATAATATGCCTATGGCACATACATATACATACATTAATCATTATTCAATAACAGATTCTTCTTAAAATAACATTTGACACCTGAATATTATTGGAAATAAGTCTACAATTGAGGGTTACCAACATCCCTTTTTGTTTTAGTAAGATGATAATCTGGAGTCCAAGCAGGAGGTCTCTTGCTTCTCGTTGATCGTCTTAACTCTTGAGAAACTACGGGCCGTTTAGTAATTAACTCTTGAGTATCAGTAGGCGTATCGTTGTTGACCGCTGGTAATAATTCATTAACAGAAGTTTCCATATTCGGAGACTGCGTCTGTTCCTCTGTCTTTTTTGTTGTTTTTATAAATCTTGGTCGAAGTTGTTTCGAATGAGATTTTACTGCTCTGATGATATCTGAGTTTTCGATTTCAACTTCGTAGTTCACCTTGCCTAGAACCTTTACGATTTTTCCGGGTGCCCAATAGGGTTCGTTAAGTTTATATAACTTTCCGTAAACTAGATCTCCAACTACATAATTCCTTTCTTTTTCACCATGTCGTTTATTGAACTGTTGTTCCATGTGTTCGTTACGTGTGCCGTTGCATGGCTTCGAAGGTTTAAGCATGTCGAACTCTGTACGTAGTTTTCTCCTAACGAATAATTCAGCTGGTGATTTCCCTTGCGGTGCATTACGGTTTGGTGTGGTTCGGTATGTTTTCAGAAACAATTGTAAAATTTGCATTGGCGTTCCCGCGCTATCCAATTTTTTAAGAGCTCGCTTAAGGGTATCCACAAACCTTTCCGCTTGACCGCCCGACTGCGGGTGATACGGCGCTATGAATGTATGAGCGATACCTTGAGATTTGCAGAAATTCGCAAAAACCTTACTCAAAAATTGGGTACCATTATCGCTGACTATCAACTGAGGACTTCCGAACTGTGATGTGAAATCTGAAATGCATTCTAAAATTTTGAATGATGTGATAGACTTAACTTGATATATTTGAGGCCATTTCGAGTATGCGTCGATTATTACCAAATAGTAAATTTGATTTACCGGACCCGCAATATCAATATGAACACGCTGCATTGGGTGCTCTGCATTACGCCATGACGAAAGAGTTGTTTTTGGTAATGTTTTTGCAATAGTTGCACATTTTCTACATGATTGAATATATTACTTAATATTCTCAGAAAACATAACTTCGTGCTAACGCTTTTGTGCGTTCAATTCCTTGATGACCTTTATGCAGTTGCTTTAGAATTCGATTGCGAAAACACTTGGGAATAATTCAATGATCTTTTAGCATAATGCAACTTTATAACGCACTCATATTATTTTTGGGTACCAAATACATATCTACCGGGTCACCCATTTTGCGTATGGGTGTACCGACACGCATACGTGTTTTTAAATAAATAAAAGTTACCTTTAGGTTTGATTTCTTTATTTTTTTACACTTTTAATTTTTGCAGTTTTTCTTAAAATGTTTAAGTTCAGTTTTGTTAAGTTATTTTATGTTACACTTTTTATTTTTGCTCTTTGAGCACACATAAATTTGAACCGGCGCGTTTGGCTGAAAGAACGGAATTAACTCCGTTACTTTTCAGCCGACGCTTAGGGGCCGTTCTGCATTCCTGTATGCAGTTGGCACTGCTGTTCAGCAGCAGCTGATGGTAGTGCCAATCACCTACGTTGCATTCTATTCTATTACTATCTTTTCCTAGGGGTTCGGTTACAACTTTCAGCTATGCTAAGACTATCACGATGTATATAGAAACCACGTAAATCGTTGCTGAAAAGTAACTGGGAAAAATTCTATGACATCTATTGCAATCGTTGCAATACGTTCAAGTTGACAACTTGCGATGATTGTGTTCTCATTAGGGTTTGAAGTGTTTCTAATAAGACGTGAGCGTACTGTTAACAAACAAACACTCGAAGTGTGAATTCTCGATTAAAAACTTCCTTTATTCGGTACTTTCTTATATTTATAACTTAAAGCTAATAAGTAATGCACAATCATGACTAATTCTATGATTGGTGTGAATGGACAAGGGTAATCTGAGTGGGAATATGCTGACCATTAATTAGGTCAGTAAATGGGTATTCAATATCAAAATACCGAAAGTGTATTGCACTGAAAATGAGTTGAGCAATGTGAGATGGTTTAGAGTTAAATGACTCAGGCAATATTTGTAAGAGGGGACATGCTAAACTCTCTTACGGGTGTCAGGAATTATAATACACGCACTTTAAATTTAATGAGTTTAATTAAAGATATAATAAAGTTTAGAAAGTTCCATTTAAGAATTTACAAGTTCAAATATATTTCAATAGGTATTTCATTTATTGATGCTGCGATGCTAATCGATTGAATGTTAAAGTGCAACCGTCGTCTCTCACCGAGAGCCTTGCTAGGGTTGCTGTTGTGGAATGTATGGAAACTGGCAGTGTTGCAAATATTCGGCTTACATTCGGCTATTCTGACGTTAATGGGCGCCCCCGTCCATCCTCGTTGTTGTCGGATTATTCGATTTCATTAAAATCGTCAGGTGGAAATTGACACCACCGCTTTAATTTGTCTGAAACAAATACAGACGAGTAATGCCTCTTTGTACGTTGTGATTTAGGCAAATCTTCAATGACGTATCTATCGTTGTTTAGAGCTTTCGTTACAACAAAAGGACCTTTGTAACGGGGCTCTAGCTTTTTTGACGTACCAGTGCTTGGAGGTTCATTTTCAGTTAGCACCAGATCGCCTTCTTTATACTGGGTTGGTTTGATGTGCTTAGAGTCGTAAGGAACCTTAGCGTTTGCTCGTTCGACATCGATACGTTGCGCTGCGTTAGCTCGAAGCTCTTGTAGTTCTTCATTCGTTACAACCTCGTCGTTTTGCAATAGTTGAGTTAGTCGATTCTTTAAAATATCTGGTTGAAACCTATACTAACTGGAAGGGAGTGCAACCCGTTGTTTTGCTTGTCATCGTATTTATTGACCATTGTATATTTCGGAGATTATCATCCCAATGTTTGTCGTCGGTAGTTATTGGTAGTAACATTGCCAAAATTGCTCGATTGGTTCTTTCGGCATATGAGTTTGCTCGAGAAGTTCTAACTGCATTTAAAATACTTTTAATATCGTTATCGTTGCAATAGTGGAAGTGAATGCACTCCCACGGTCGGATACAATTCTTTGGGGAATACCGAAGTAACTACTTATTTCGTTTAGCACCGTGATGACGTGCTTAGTCGAAGTGTCTTTCACAGCCCGAAGTATCGTGAAGCTTGTGAAAGCGTCCACAATCACCAAAGGGTCTTGTACGGAATAGGATCAATTACGTCGTAGTGGTACTCACCTTCATTTTTACCGCCTGGTCTTCGATTATACGCACATTCTACGCGTGACTTCATATAACTCGTCACATAACACCGCATTCTCGGAAACCAGAATTTTGTTTGAATGCGTTGCAACGTCTTCTCCAGCCCCATGTGACCTGATCTGCTGTGGTTGTCGTCCACAACGCGATATCTCAACGATTTAGGCACTATCCGCGAAAGTTTGCTGTCTACTTTTCGATAAAGCCTGTCGTTTTCAACGGTGTACTCTTTCGAACATTGTTTTTGTTAAGTCGTAAATCTTCTATAATTTGCTGTATGTTTGGATTTTGCATTTGCATTGAATGTACCCAATCCGCTTCGTTGATTGCTATTTTATATACTTTCATATCTGCTTCTTCTAGTTCTTTGGCTGACCCGACCGGCGCTCGGCTGAGGCAGTCAACGTGCTCCATTCTAGTTCCTGATCGATGAACTACTTCTATGTCGAACTCTTGAATGCGCAACCACTACCTGGCTACCCTTGGAATCATTTCGCGTTTCTTCATCGTAGACCGTATGGCACTGCAGTCAGTGACTACTTTTACGTATTTTCCCAATATATAATACTTGAAACGTTCTAGCGACTCAACCACCCCAAGAGTTTCTAACTCGTAGCTATGAAATTTGCTTTCAGAGTTAATCGTAGCTCTACTATAATAACACTGTGGTACAAAAACGAACTTTTTTTCTGTCCTATGAACCAAATAGACTTTTTCGGAAAGGGGACAAAAAATAAAAATACACGTGTATCGGCGATTTTCATGTACACGTCAGAATTTTTTTTTTTTAGGTATAAAGTATAAAATTCGTAGTGTCCATTTGCCGCCTGTGTGAAAGACTTTGGATCGATTTTTACCCCTTCTTCCGTGATCCAATAGAGCTGAATTTTTGCAGGCAGACTCATGGAAATGTCTGTATCACGTCAAATTTAAAAAATTCTCAAATTTTCCTGAATTAAAAAAAAAAAATTCCCATTTTTCAGCGAGACAGAGAGTTTAAATTGTCGAACAGTGTTTTAAACAGCTGTTATATATTATATTATTATCAAAAATTGTTACATTAAAAATTCCAATGCTTTTAAAGAAACTTAGGCCTTTTATTTTTGCGTTTGTAAGCATTTGTGTCAGTATCGCGACAAATAGACCAACAGTATTCGCCAAGCATATGCGTAATGTCTCCTCCTTTAAAGCGCTTTTCAATAGCCGCAATGTCCTGATGGAACCTTTCGCCATGCTCATCGCTACAAGCTCCTAGATCATCAGGGAAAAAATCTAAATGGTTGTGAAGGAAATGGATCTTTAGCGACATTAATATGCCCATTTCGCCATATGCCGAAATCATTTCTGCAACAATATCTTTATAATTGGCAGCTCGTTTGTTGCCAAGAAACTGCTCAATAACGGCAACTGTGCCTTTCCATGCACGTTGTTCGATAGGACTCAATTTTGATGAAAATTCATTACTTGCAACTATTTGTTTTATCTGCGGACCATTGAAAACACCTTAAATCATACACGTTGTTAAAAAAAATAAACTTACAGAATGCTTTCTTAAAAAAATACCTGCATGAATCTTTGCGTCGCTCTCGTCGCCAAAATTTATTATGTTTTTTAGTCGGAAATAAAAGACAAGCGCTTGCTTAATTATGACTTTATTGTCGAGTAGGTATAAGTAAAGTGAAATGAGTCGGCACATAATTGAAATAACTAAGTTACCGTAATTTTTGCATACCAAGGTATATGAGCCCATTATTTTGAAAGTGGTATAAGTCATATTTTTCTTGTTTTGATATATTAAGAGTTTTGCATTTCAAAGGACTAAAAACTATTTTTGCATTATGGAATATGATTTTTCGACAGTAAAGTAGTGACAACAAACAAATATTAATTATAGTTGTGAAAATTATAACCATATCTAAAAGGAATTATTGTTTTGTATGGTTAAAATGACTTATACCACTTTCATAATTAACTGAATGATTTTATAAATGACTTACATCATTAAGAAAACATTTTTATTAGCAATTAAAATTTTATTCAAATTCATTTCATTGTAAATAAGTAAATTATTTATCAGTATTTAGGGAAATAAAGGGTTTGTGAAAAATTGGCGGGATATAGGGTAGTAAATCCATCATATCTTTACGTTTTTCTTCGGTTATTGGTCTTGTGGTTGTGTATAATGGAGGCAAATCAATATTTTTGTATATTCTAAGTCTTCCTCTTTTAGGTGAGAGGTCTAATACTTTGAATTCAGAATTGTCATCCAAGGAAGTTTTATAAAACATCTTATATGGCTCGTTTTTTAGAAATCTAATCCATTGAATTTTTAGCCAAGACACAGCTTCTCCATTGGTGTTTTTCTTTCTATTATTCGTTGATTCTTTAAGTTCTTTTGTCGAAATGAAATCTTTCTGAGCCATTTGTACTACCAAAAATGGGTTTCTCTTTTTACATAATTCTATTAAATTATAATAATGCTCAGGAATGTATAAATAATTCGATTTTTTAATTTTAGTTTCTATCAAACCAAAATCGCGATCATTTGGTAGAAAAGAATGGCCGGATACCATAAATTTATGATCAACTGTTTCAACATTATTATCAGACAACTGCACAATTTTTAACCATATTAAAGCTATGTTAATGTTACGATTTTGTCCTGAACAGGCATCACTGTAAGCTATGACATCCTTTTGAGTGGTGATGTCCCGAATGTGCCTCAAGATGCAGGATGCAACTTCCTGTGATCCTCTTGAGGCGATTGTTTCATCCCAGGTATACATTTTAGCATTTCCATTCTGGAAATTATGAAACCCTAAATTGTATACATACATGTTGCGCTTATAATAAGCTACCGAAACAGAAAGTTTTGGATAAGGAAGTGCTTTCTGTAGATCAAATGTGAATCCGTAATATTCACTCGGGTTATCTTTTGCTTTTTGTATGTCATCTGTTAAACTTTTTCTAGCCTGTTCGGCACTGTTAAGATGTGAATCATGAACTTCCATTAGATGCAACTTCTCGTTTTCATTACTAGATGCTTCAATTTTTAGTTTTAGCGAATCACACTTTTGGCACGTGTCTTTACGAGGAGTTTGAAAATTTAAGTTGAACTCCGTATTGAATATTTTCCTGTAAGTCCACTCCTTCACACGTGATGTATTATTATTTTCATCACGTTTTTTCACATACAGCTCATACATTTTTTTAATATCTAAGTCAGAACTTAGATACTTTCGACCTGAAGTGTGATGTGATCTCACATGCTGGAAAACTCAGAATATGTTCTCGTACCACTTTAATTTTTTCATCATCTGTTTTTCTAGATAAACCAGCCATTTTGCCTCGACCATCCATTCCAGGTGTTTTTGCATTTAAGGCACGGCTTAATCTTCCGTTAGATATTTTGAAGGTATCCAAAAAAAAAAGTTTTGCAAACAGAAACTTCTGAATTCCGTACATTAAGATGATATTTTAAACAAAATTTTCTCAAATATCCTATCGTAATTTCTGGGTCGTCTTTGTTTTATCGTCTGTTTTCGAACCAAACCATACAGAACCAAATTCTGTTTTTCGAAATTTGCTTATTTCCAAAAAGAATCAAAATTACTTTTTCTGTCTTCATATCCAATTCCATTCATACACTTTTTGGAGCAAAGGCAATCTCTATTTTCGAAAAGTTTACCACTCACATGATTAGACTCTTTTGTCACATATTCCTCTCCACTATTCCTCTTCATATTTCTTATATTTTGTGCATAATTACGTTCATTTCGTGTCCTCTTTCTTGATTTCATGTTGCTTTCTTCCATTTGCAAGGGTTCCGAACTCTTTTAAAGTATGAACAGATTCATCGGAAGATGATATTAGTTTATTTATACAGGGTGTTTTTTTTACAGGTTTGTTTTTCGAATAGAGATAAAACTGGCATTTTGTGGTCAAATCTGGCAACTCTAATGTCATTTATGTTCAGTTTGGTTTGCCATTTCATCATGAACAGGTTGACAAAAGAACAACGCTTGCAAATCGTGCAAATTTATTTCGAAAATAATGGTTCAGTTCGCGAAGTTTACCGTGAGCTCCGTCCATTTTATGGTCGACATAATCGTCCATCAGAGCAATTAATTCGGTTAACCATGGATCGTTTTCGCACTACGTTTACTCTATGTGATAATACGCATCCGCAGAGACGTCGAACAGTGCGCACCGAAGAAACAATTGCCGCTGTAGAGCAAAGTGTTGAAGAGGACCCGAATGAATCGATTCGCCACCGTGCACAGCAATTGGAGCTTTGTCCATCAACTTTATGGAAGATTTTGCGCAAAGATCTTGGCTTGCGACCTTACAAGATCCAGCTTGTGCAAGAATTAAAGCCGCGAGACCATGCAATGCGTCGTGATTTTGGTGTATGGGCCGAAAATGAGATTGATTTCGATGCTGATTTTCATCGCAAAATTTTGTTCAGTGATGAGGCTCATTTTTGGTTGAATGGCTACGTCAACAAGCAAAATTGCCGCATTTGGAGTGAAGAGAATCCACATGAGACCCTTGAAACGCCATTACATCCACAAAAACTGACTGTTTGGTGTGCTCTATGGGCTGGTGGAGTCATTGGGCCATACTTCTTCCGCAATAATGCTGGAGAGGCAGCTACCGTTAATGGAGACCGGTATAGAGCCATGATAACCGACTATTTTGTTCCCGAATTGGATGGCATGAATGTGGATGAGTTGTGGTTCCAACAAGACGGCGCTACATGCCACACAGCGCACGTCACAATCGATTTATTGAAGGAAACATTCGATGAGCGCATAATTTCGCGGAATGGACCTGTCAATTGGCCACCAAGGTCGTGTGATTTGACACCATTGGATTATTTTCTTTGGGGATATGTGAAGTCGCTCGTCTACACCAACAAACCAGAAACGTTAGGGGAATTGGAAGCCAACATTCGTGGCGTTATTGCCGACATACGGCCCCATATGCTCGAAAAAGTGGTTGAAAATTGGCCCTGTAGAATTGGCTTTATTCGAGCCAGCCGCGGCGGCCACATGCCCGAAATCATTATTAAACATTAATGGCATAAAATTATCCTTCCAATAAAGCTAAACTGATGGACCTTAAAACGATTTTCTTGTGTTTTATTTCAATTCGAAGTTCTATACCCCTAAAAAAACACCCTATAGTTTTTATATTCATTAAGTGCAATGCTAAATAATTGTACAGTGTATTTTTTAATTTTATTTTATTAATATAATAATTCAATAATTTCAATTCAGTTGCATTTAATACATTTCAGTTAAGCGAAATGTTAGTCTCTACTTTTTTTTCATAACAAAGTTTGTTTGGTTTTTGTCTTTTACGAGTAGACCTGCGAACATTAGTTGGTCTACGACGTATATTTATATATTTTTCTTTTTTGATATTGCAGTATCATAATTTTCAGTTTCAACCTCTTGAGGTAATTCATCCGGTAACAAGGGGTGATACTTGTCTTCTAAGGTAGAATATCTTAACTGATTTTTGTGAACAAATCTAATAGAATTTTCAATATTTATAAGATGCGTATTAGAACTTATTTGCTTATGTATAGTGGCTGGAATCCATTTAACAAAACTTTTAAAATGGTTCCTATACAGTACTTTTTCCCCTTTTTTAAACGGAATTTCACTTAATTTAGATTTTTCTTGTTCATTTCTATTTTGATAAGTTATTATTTTGTTTTCTTTTTCATTAAATGTAACTTTCTTTTATAGGGAATTCAATAAAGTTCTAGGTGTATATGCAAAAACAATGCTTGATGGACTTTTATTTGTTGTTGTACAAGGTGTATTGTTATAAGACATTAAAATTTTATTGAGTTTTGTTTGAATCGATAAAGATTTTAAACTTCCATCGGTTAAGTATTTTTTCAAGCTATTTTTAATTGTTTGAACACCTCGTTCCGCTAACCCATTACTTTGCGGATGATATGCGGCGATTTCATTAATTTAATATTAAGTTTTGTTGCAAACTGTTCAAACTGATAAGAAGAGAATGGTGGTCCATTGCCCGTTACTAAAACTTTTGGATAGCCGAAGATTCTAAAAACTGATTGTAAACTGTTACCTAAACTAATTGCATCTGTTTTTGGTAAGTATTTGGCAATAATATATTTCCTGAATGAATCAATAAAAATATAAATGTTTTTGATTCAAAATGGAAAAAATCTAAATGAACTCTTTCAAAAGGTTCGTTACATTGTGTCCATTTACTTTTAACATTTTCTTTCGGAACTTTTTGAGTAGACTGGCAAACAAAACAACTTTTTACATGATTTTCTATGCTACTATCTATTTTTGGCCACCAAACTAAACTTCTTGCTTGCATTTTCATTCTAACAATTCCATCGTGATTTTCATGTAGAATCTTAAGTACCTCATCTTGCAATTTTTCAGGTATTACTACTCTGTCGCGGTAGTATAAACAAGAATTATCAGTAGATAAACTTTTACGTAATTTATACCAAATTTTGAAATCCGATGTCACATTAACCGGCCAATTACTTTTTACAAAATTTATTACTTTTGATAAAATTTTGATAAATTTTTATCTTATCTACAGTAACAGGCATGTCTATTGCATCTGACAAATTATGCACTGATTCTATACGTGTTTCGTCTGTCAATGGGAGACGCGACATAGCATCTGCTGGTGTATTATATTTTGCAGGACGATACTTAAACTCATAATCATATATGGATAGCATAACCGCCCATCGCTGAAGCCTAGATGGCGTGATACTTGACGTATCTTTATTTGGATTAAAGATTTGTTTTCAAGCTTCATTGTCACTACACAACGTGAATCTGTGACCATATATATATTTATGGAATTTCCTTAAGCCAAACATAACAGCAAGTGCTTCTCTATGTATTTGGGAATAATTGCGCTCTGACGGACTTAAGGTACTTGAAGCAAATAAAACAGGCTTTTCTACCCCATTGACAAGATGAGCTAAAACTGCCCCTACGCCATATGGACTGGCATCACACGTTACAATTATTGGTTTTTGTGGATCATACTATTCTAATAGTTTATTGTTCAAAAGTAAATTTTTTGACCTTTTAAAACAGTTTTCTATATCTTTACTCCAAATATACTTAGCGTCTTTGCGCAGTAGACCATAATTTTTATTCGCTTGACAAATTTGGAATAAATTTGCTGTAGTAATTTAACATTCCTAAATAGGACTGCAACTCCGTTAAATTTTTTGGACTCGGCGCATTAACTATTGCTTCTACTTTCTCATTGTTTGGCTCTAATCCATTTTCAGAAATTGTATGACCCAGATAATTAATTTCTTTTTTGAAGAATGAACATTTTTCTAAATTTATCTTTATATTGAACTGATTCAGTTTTTCAAGTACTTGTAAAAGCCGAATTTTGCATTCTTCAAAATTAGATGCTCCGATCTGAATGTCATCTAAATAACACGAAGTTCCCGGAATGCCTAAAAGAACTTGATCCATAACCGATTGAAAAATTGATGGCGCACTCGCCACGCCAAACGGTAATCTTGTATACTGAAACAATCCCTTATGGGTGTTAATAGTAACATATTTCTTTGAACTTTCAGAAATTTTTAATTGTTGATATGCTCCTGATAAATCAATGACACAAAAATATTTACAATTTGCCAATTTAGCAAAAATATCATCGATTCTCGGTAGAGGATAATGTTGGGTTTCAACAAATCTGTTTATCGTAACTTTACAATCAATTCAAATTCTAATTTTCTTTCCTGGCTTAGAAACAATTACTATTGGTGAGGCATATTCACTAAAAGCAACAGGAACCAATATGCCTTCGTTACACAATCTTGATAATTCCTCCTCAACTTGATCTCTAAGTTTATATGGCACATCATACGCTTTTCTGAATAAAGGTTTTGCTTCGGGCTTAAGAACAATTTCCGCACTAAAATTCTCAATGCTTTCATTAGGCATATTATAAAATACACGAGGAAATTTTAACTTTATTTCTTTTAAAATATCAGAATCTTTTTTTCTATTACGATATTAATCGAATTGAAAATTTTTCTCCAATTTGGATATAAAACATTTAACCAATTTCTACCGAGCAGAGGTTTAAAATCTTTTTCCGATTTGATTACAATTAACTCTAATAGGTGTTGTTCACTACAGTGTGGCTTGCATACATTTACTTAAATTTTTCCAGCACATTTAAGATAACTACCAGTTACTGAAACAAACCTATTTGACACTAATTTCAACTCGAATTTATTATACTTCTCTAAATATTTAGCTTCTGATATAATAGTAACACACGCCCCCGTATCGACTTCTAATTTCATATCTTTACCACCAACCACAATATTTACGCACTCTAGACTGCTAGTAGAAACACCCTTTATGGCAAAATTTTCAACATTTGATATGCTTGTGATGCTTGCAGCTTCTACCATTTCTTCGACACTTTTAAGGTGAGCAGTTTTATTCCGTATGTCCGACCGCTTTGACAAGCAGCGACTCGCAATGTACCCTTTTTTGTTGCATTTAAAACATACCCAACTTTTGCAAATGCATTTTTCAGCACTGTGCCCTGCTTTACCGCATCGACTACATACTTTGTTGGTAGTGTTTGAATTTTCCGCTGAACGCCCTTCACTACGACCGCGCGATCTACTACGACCTTGACGTACTGCACACGCCTTATAAGACGGTTCTTCTTTGTTTTGTTTAATTTGTTTTGTCTCACCTTCAGCCATTTCCCAATTTAAAGAAATTTCACAAGCTTTTTTAAATGTTAAGCCAGATTTCTTCAAAAGTCCTGATCGTAGTTGATTGTCTTTTATACCACACACAAATTTGTCGCGTAGTGCCCTATCGAGGAATGATTCAAACTTACATTTCTACAATGAATTCTCTAATAGGTTTTGACCCTTGTTCCGCTTTGTAAAATTTGTACGATTCTGCTATTTCATTTACTGGTGGCTCGAAGTACTTTTTTAGAGCATCCACGAGCTGCACATATGTTTTACTGCTGGGATCTTCTGGAGAAAACAAATTTCTAAGCACGGAATAGGCATCCGCTCCAATGTACGTGATGAAAAACGCTACCTTTTTGGTATTTTGAAGAATTTTTGAAGTCTCATTTCGTATTCTGCAAAGTCGTTTCCCATTACATATGGATCCATGTGGCCAATCATTGTTGTTGTTTTTATTACCACGGGTTTTGCTTGCGAAGTATTAGCGCTGTCTTCTTCCGCCATTTACTCTTAAGATTTTTTTTTATATTTTAATTTACTTTATTTAGACTCGTTACTTTTACTATTTTTACTATTACGATTTATGTTTAATTTAAACTTTTACTTGTCGTTTAATTAAACTATAATTTCCAATTTTCTCGTCGACAAAATTTATTATGTTTTTTAGTCGGAAATAAAAGACAAGCGCTTGCTTAATTATGACTTTATTGTCGAGTAGGTATAAGTAAAGTGAAATGAGTCGGCACATAATTGAAATAACTAAGTTACCGTAATTTTTGCATACCAAGGTATATAATCTTATGTATGTATGTACATACTATGTTAGTTAGTGATGTGCTTTTCGTAGTTAACATGTGTAGTTAGTTATTTCGGGACTATAATATATTTAATATTGTGACGAATTCGATGATTCCTTGATTATCAATCCTGGGTTCGATCACTATAAAGTCGAATAAACACACGCACAGATAATGTAAGTAATAGCTAGTTTTATTTACTAGTAATAAACGCAAAACAATTTTAAGAGTTTGATAACTTTACAGTAGTTCACTATTGAACGCTTGAAAATAAACTGATCAACCTGCCTTGCTTGGTCACCGCCTTATATAGTCCAACAGGGTGCTTGCCTACGCACCGAGAACTTTCTTGGTTGTTCGCTTTTCGTGTTCTGGAAGGGTCGGTCTTATTTATTAGCATCTCCTCTTTGCATCGTATTCGCAAACACTCGCGCCATCTCTCTTCCTCTTCCTAGTTACACGCTTGCATGCATAAGCGTAGCCATCGTTATCTCAGTTGTGTGTTAACTAGTGGTGGGAGTGTTATTGAGTTAGGGATGGTACATGCTTGAGAATAGTCGCCACACTGCCCTCCACCTAAGTCTGATCGTCCCGATCAGACACATTTCCCAAACCAAACGCTGCTAGACGCTCAATGGTTGGCACTGCTTTACCAAACCTCATTACCTCCAGTGATTGAAACTCCGACATCAATCCTCTCCTGCAGAGATTCCCACAATGTATTGCAGTGTCACATATTCCAACCATTTTGTCCGTTGTTAATCCCGAATGGATTTGTGCCTTCACTTTCGTTCCCAGTTGTACCCGGCAAACATTCCTGCAGCTCGTTTCTTCAGGATTCCGTTCCGTTCTCTCATGCCCATTGCACTGGTTCACATTATCCACTAAGTTGCGTTGCTTCCTCGGAACATGACCACCAGATGTTCGTCTTTTATCCTCAGCACACTCTGCACACTTAGTAATCCATTTCCTCACAGTTTGTTTGCAACCGATCCAATAGAACCGCCGCTTTACCTCTTGCAGCGTTTTCTTTATTCCCATGTGCCTTCCATCTGGGCAACTATGCGACGCTTTGATAACATCTGGAATTCTTGCCTTGGGAACAACAATAAGTGCTCGATGATTCCGGCCATCTTCACTTTCCCATATCCGATGCAAACACCCAGATATTAGCTTCAAATTACTCCATTGTGTCCAGTATGCTTTTGCGATGCGACTCTCTCTAATCATCTCTCCTCTTCTTGGCTGTTTGTTTTCCTTTATTCCTTTCAACACACGTGCCAAATCTGGATCTTCCTCCTGGCCTTGCCGAATCTTCTTCAGGAGGCACCTGTCCATGAAAGCCTTTGGTCGAGGAGCTACCGGTGCTTTACGAGGCTTATGTTGCTTCATCTTCAAGATCACTCCCTTGGTGGTATAGCCACTGTTGTGTCCAAAGACCAGAGGAACTTCTTGGCCGTTGTAAGTCATAACCCTGTTCCTTACGTTGATGTGAATGTCTCTCTCAGCCAAGAAGTCAACGCCAATGATGACTTCGTCGACAATATTCGCTACCAAGAAGTTGTGATACGTAGCTACATTCCCAATAACAATCTTACATGTCACTTTTCCAAGGACTGTCTTGCTATCACCAGTTACTGTCCTCAACTTAGCTTTCCGCAATGGTGTCACCTTTCCGCTGACCAAGTCACTCCGAATAATGGAATGTGATGCACCAGTATCCACAGTCAGTAAGCGCTCTTTCCCGTCCACGTAGCCTTCAACAGTAACATTACTCGCTTTCCGTTCGAGCTGTGACGCAGAGATTATGGGGAATACATCTTGCTCATCTTCTCCAGCTTTGCGTTTTCGTCCACCTGAATTGCTGGGGTTACTGGAGCCAGTGCCGCAATAACGTGCTATGTGACCTGGTTTCCCGCACTTAAAGCATTTAATGGCACCATCACTTTTTTTCTGTACTCCGTTCAACGCTTCCAAAAATTTGTCTACCCAAGCCGGAGTGTCCACTTCTACGCGATGAGCCTTGTATGCAGGTTTACTCAGAAGCGAGGCTGTTTCCTGCGTCAGAGCATGCGATACCGTTTCAGCAAATGTCCTTTTCGGGTTTGCATATGTGGCCCGCTTCGTCTCCACATCGCGTATTCCATTTATGAAACACTGGATTTTTACCCTCTCCGTATACTCTACAGGTGCGTCTGCATTTGCTAGATGGGCCAACCTCTCGATATCCGATGCAAATTCCTGTAAAGTCTCATTAGGTTTCTGGAAGCGATTCTGTAGCTCTATTTGGTATATCTGCTTCCGATGTTCGCTACCATAGCGTCTCTCAACTCCACCCATTAATGCTTCATAATTGTTCCGTTCTCCGTCAGGAATAGTCTGCAAAATTTCGGCTGCAGGTCCCTTCAATGCCACGAATAATGCAGCAACTTTGTCTTCCACGCCCCAATTATTCACAGCTGCCGTCTTCTCAAACTGTAGCTTAAATACCTGGAAAGGAGCAGAACCATCAAATGACGGGGATTTTACCTTGGGAGTATTCGCTGAAGCAGATGGACGGTTCAGTTGCAACTCCTGGATACGGCCCCTCAATGCATCTACTTCGGCCTCAATTTTGTCTTGCCGTCCTCTGAATACCTCCTGCACTTCAGTTATTTTTACGTCTTGCATTCGTAGCTGTGATGCCATTCGTTCTTCCTGTGCCTCCAGCTGCAATGCAATTCTCGACGACAAGCGGCCCTCCTGTTCCTCTAGTTGAGCTGAAATCTGAGATGCCATGCAAGTCTTCTGTTCTTCGAGCTGAGATGCCATTCGAGATGTAATACGCGTCTCTTGTTGTTCCATTTTAGTCGACATCTGAGTTAATACAGCCAATATCATGTTTGTGTCCACAGTTGCTCCTGGATTCGGAGACTCCTTTTTTTCTTCCATTTTTGTCGGTGCCTCCTCCACAAGATGAAAAACATGATCATCAACGTTGATTCCTTCTGCTTCCATAGCCTCCATTCGATGTTGTAACAGACTCGTCAAGGAGAAATTCAAGAAAATCAAGATCATACACAGACGCGCATATACGCCTTGGGATTTACGCAAAAGGCTTTCCCGAAAATATGTTAGATCCCGAAGATTTATCGTCTCTCGAAGAATTGATCGTCGATGAGGTGGCCAACAATAGCGCCACATCGAAATTACAATTTGAAAGATTAAGTAGAAAACCCGGCATGCTTGTTGTAGATTGTGCGAATCAACCTACCGCCGATTGGCTAATTGAGATCATACCCAAATTGTCTAATTGGGAAAATCCTGAATTGGTAATTTGTAACGAAGATGACATTCCAGATGCCAACGTAATGACCGTCTCATTGCCAAGAAGTGCTGGCCAAGAATTTGATCAGACTTTGGCCATTATTCAAGCACAAAATAATGGTGTAAATACCGATTTATGGGAATGGGTCCAAGAACGTACCGATGGTGAAAGATTAATTCTTACCGTACGTGTTGATGATGACTCCTATAACACAATGAGAGATAGAAGGTTTAAAATATTTTACAAATTTGGTTTGGTTGAGGTAAATTTTGCTCGTTATGTACGGTATGCTATTAGCAAAAAACGAAAACGAGAGGAAGCTGCTGCTAAAAAGGAAGAAGACAAAGACGAAGAAGAAGGAGAAGGCGAGACAGAAAATGGTTTAGAAGATGACAAAGATGGAATAAAAGAAGAAACAGTTGAGAATGCACCTTCTCCACCACCCGCTCCTGTAATCAGCGTAGAATAATATGTTTATAGTATTTGCGTAAAATAAACATTCTTCAATATATGATTATAAATATAAGAGTCCTTGATGATTATTATCTTAAGCAGTTGACCACTTCCACGGTGATTTAATTATGACTAGCACCTTGCTTGGCAATGCAGTGAACGTGTTGATTACATCCATGTAGTACAAACACGACGAATGGTTTCTTGAAGCTAATATCTGGGTGTTTGCATATGTGGCCCGCTTCGTCTCCATGTCGCGTATTCCATTTATGAAACACTGGATTTTCACCCTCTCCGTATACTCTACAGGTGCGTCTGCATTTGCTAGATGGGCCAACCTCTCGATATCCGATGCAAATTCCTGCAAAGTCTCATTAGGTTTCTGGAAGCGATTCTGTAGCTCTATTTGGTATATCTGTTTTCGATGTTCGCTACCATAGCGTCTCTCAACTGCACCCATTAATGCTTCATAATTGTTCCGTTCTCCGTCAGGAATAGTCTGCAAAATTTCAGCTGCAGGTCCCTTCAATGCCACGAATAGTGCAGCAACTTTGTCTTCGGTGCCCCAATTGTTCACCGCTGCCGTCTTCTCAAACTGTAGCTTAAATACCTGAAATGGAACAGAACCATCAAAGGAAGGTGATTTTACCTTGGGTGTATTTGCTGAGGCAGCTGGACGGTTCAGTTGTATCTCCTGGATACGGCCTTTTAAAGCTTCCACCTCAGCCTCTATTTTATCTTGAAATTGTGCAATTTTCGCATCTTGAACTTCTAGTTTCGATGACACCCTCGCCTCCTGTGCTTCCAACTGCGAAGAGATATATGCCTTCTGTTCATCCATTTGCGCGGAGATCTGTGATGATACCTGTTCCAACTGATTTGCCATACATGCTTTCTGTTCTTCCAACTGAGATGCCATAGAAGTTTTCTGTTCTTCAAACTGAGATGCCATGCAAGTTTTCTGTACTTCCAGCTGAGATGCCATTTGAGATGTAATACGCGTCTCTTGTTCTTCCATTTTAGTCGACATCTGAGTTAATACGGCCAATATCATGTTTGTGTCCACGGTTGCTACTGGATTCGGAGACTCCTTTTTTTCTTCCATTTTTGTCGATGCCTCCTCCACAAGATGAAAAACATGATCATCAACATTGAATCCTTCTGCTTCCATAGCCTCTCGCAATCGTGACTGTAACTCTGATTTATTGCCTGTAGTGTTTAGTCCGCGTTGTTCCAACTCATTTTTGAGTTGCTGAATCTTTAATTCATTCAGCTTCGCCATGTCCTTGTTATCCTTTAAATCACTGGTATTTATTTAACAATACCGCTTCTGACACCAATTATGACGAATTCGATGATTCCTTGATTATCAATCCTGGGTTCGATCACTATAAAGTCGAATAAACACACGCACAGATAATGTAAGTAATAGCTAGTTTTATTTACTAGTAATAAACGCAAAACAATTTTAAGAGTTTGATAACTTTACAGTAGTTCACTATTGAACGCTTGAAAATAAACTGATCAACCTGCCTTGCTTGGTCACCGCCTTATATAGTCCAACAGGGTGCTTGCCTACACACCGAGAACTTTCTTGGTTGTTCGCTTTTCGTGTTCTGGAAGGGTCGGTGTTATTTATTGGCATCTCCTCTTTGCATCGTATTCGCAAACACTCGCGCCATCTCTCTTCCTCTTCCTAGTTATACGCTTGCATGCATAAGCGTAGCCATCGTTATCTCGGTTGTGTTAACTAGTGGTGGGAGTGTTATTGAGTTAGGGATGGTACATGCTTGAGAATAATCGCCACAATATCTAATAAAACTAAATATTTAAATACATAACATAGTATTACGTGTTGTTTTCCTTTGAATTTTAATTCTTCACCATATATTTCTTATTTATCTCTTTTTATAAAAAAAAATGTTTTCTCTTTGAACTTAAAAGATTTCAACTTTTTTTCTTATAAAAAATTTTT
Source organism: Merzomyia westermanni (assembly GCA_949987695.1). Classification (NCBI taxonomy): domain Eukaryota; kingdom Metazoa; phylum Arthropoda; class Insecta; order Diptera; family Tephritidae; genus Merzomyia; species Merzomyia westermanni. The sequence continues at coordinate 41,947,068 of OX465288.1, read as the reverse complement.
TCCTCTTTGAACTTAAAAGATTTCAACTTTTTAATTTTCCACAGTTTTCGTAATTCTTGTTACTTTCCTTAAACACTCTAACTTAAATTCCTAATTCTTGATTATGTTTGCTGCTTGTTGATTGCTGAGACTCTTCATTTGCCTTGTATTGTTACTCAAAGAAAAATTAAACTTAACTTTTATTCTTTACTACCGCGTGCCCCACGTTGGGCGCCAGTTTAGCTTTATTGCACGTGTTCTTTATTGAGTTCCATTAAAAACTGAACTTAATAGTTACCCTAACTGCCCACCTAACCTACGACGTTGGAAAACGCTGCTGCTGCTCTGCTGGCGGTTAGCGACGTTGACACGATCTTCGCGCTAACGATGTTTACTTGTTGATGTTGTAATAGCTGCTTTTGCTGATGCAGCTAAACATGTTGAAGAGAATTGTGGCGCTTGTGATGTTGTCATAGCGCAATGACCACAGTCGATAGCAATAGCTATTGTTTTGGCAACACAGCGACGTGTGGCAACAACGTTATGCGATCATGCCGTGTGATCGCATTTCTGCTGATCCAGCTAGTTGCATGAGGTGGCGTGCTGTCGTAATTTGGCTGAATGTGATTGACCTGGGCGAAGGCTAGGAAGACAACTATGATATTTGGTTAATGACATCTGTGGGAAGAAACTTGCGACAACTTGTAAAGGGCGGCACAGGTTGGGACATTAGCGTGTCCGTTATGATAACTTGTACAAGGCATATTTCGCATGTATTTGTCTCCGTACTGCACATTTTTTTTAGGTTAGGCCAGAAGTAGTTTAAAAGTATCTCTTGAGCGTTGTTTTTGTAATTTCTATGAGCTCCTTCTGTGAGTTTGAATAATAATATATTTTTTTTGTCGATCGGTATTCGTAATATCAGTAAGGAGTGTGTGTGCTTGTACAAACGTACAATTTGGAAATGCACGAATAATATCTTTTCCAAAGTGAAATATTTCTTCATTTTCTACTCTTAAAGCGTTTGTAACGTTAAGTCTGACAACCTCTTTCAACTTGTTGCATAAAATTTGTGGATCGTTGTAATATATCGTGTGTCTAAAATGGTCGGCAAATATTGTCTGAGATACGGTTTCTTTCTCTTCATTAGTTTTTATAATAATTATTTGGTTTTTGAATGAGTTGAATGGCTGTTTCACTTTTTTCCATTATTTCTGTTGGTGAGCTTTGTGCGGAATGGGCTGAGCAATCCGTAGATGTGTTTATTTGTTGTCGAGAAAGCTCATCTGCTACAACATTTTGATGACCAGGTTTGTAAACTAATTTTGCTCAGTATTCCTCTATTGAATTTTTCCATCGTTTTAGTTTGCTATTTGGATTTTTTTCCGATATAAAATAAATTAATGATTGGTGGTCTGTATAAATTGTCAAATCGGCTACTCCGTAATTTTTGTAGTGCCCATACTATAGCTAAAAGTTCTTTTTCATTGGTACTATAACTTTGTTGGGTATCGCTAAGAATTCTCGAAATAAAAGCGATGGGTTTTCTATTTTTGGCAAGTACGAGGTGTGTTCAAAAAGTATCGCGAATTTTGAACTTTCGCTGGTTACGTATATTCGAATTTCGAATTTTTTGTGGCGTTATGTTGGTACTCATGTTTCTCACTTATGCCGACAAGCTCGGCGATTTTGAATGTTCAGTTAATTGTTGACAGCTGCTTTGCTTGCACGTGTTTTGGATCGTCTTCGATTTTTACGCGAAATTCGTACCAAAATTGCTCAATTGTGACAGCATCGCATGAACATTGCTAATGAGATGTTAAACTCTGTCCGCGACGACCCAAATTTGCTCCAGAGGGTCATAACTGGTGACGAATCGTGGGTTTATGGTTATGACGTGGAAACCAAAGCGCAATCATGTCAATGGAAGCTGCCGCACGAACCAAGACCGAAAAAAGCGCGCCAAGTTCGGTCGAATGTGAAAGTTTTGCTGACAGTTTTCTTCGTTTGCGGGGCGTGGTGCATCATGAGTTCTTGCCACAGGGAAGAACGGTCAATAAGGAATATTACCTGCAAGTTATGCGCAATTTGCGCGAAGCAATCCGCCAGAAACGCCCGGATTTGTGGAAGAACAAAAATTGGCTTTTGCACCACGATAACGCCCCTGCTCACGCATCGTTGCTTGTGCGCGACTTTTTGGCCAAAAACAACACACTAATGATGCCGCAGCCACCGTATTCCCCAGATCTGGCCCCCTGTGACTTTTTCTTGTTCCCTAAACCGAAGAGGCCCATGAAAGGACGACGTTACGCTTCTCTTGACGAGATAAAGACGGCATCGAAGGAGGAGCTGAACAAGATACAAAAAAATGATTTTTTGAAGTGCTTCGAAGATTGGAAAAACCGTTGGCACAAGTGTATAATATCTCATGGGGATTACTTTGAAGGGGACAAAATAGATATTCATGAATAAATAAATAATTTTTGAAAAAACACAAAATTCGCGATACTTTTTGAACACACCTCGTACAGCTCCTATAGCGAAATTACTTGCGTCAGGCGTGAGTTCAAAAGGTTTTGAAAAATCCGGTTGATACAATTCTACCTGTGCTTGTAATTCTACTTTAATTTTTTCAAAGGCCTGTATTGCAGCTTCGCTTACTTTATTTCTATTTTTGCGTTTTTATTCTTTTTTACCATACCTTGTTCTCCTCTGAGATGTATTGTCGAGGGTTTTGTTATTTTAATTTAATTTTAATGTTTTTAATAAATTTTCTATAGTAATTTAAACGACAAACCAATAAAACCCGATACTTTTGATCTTTACACTCTCACGTTTATTCATCAACTGCCTTATATTTGAAATGGCTGTACCTAGTGTTGCCATAATACCTTAAAATGAATCTGTATGATTATGGATGCCAATTGCTCATTATTATAAAAGTATTCATAATGCTGCCACAGTTCGACCATCCTGACCTGTAATCGTCCCGATTACGCCTTCATTAGAGAGATTATGGTTTAACCAAGGCTTCATGTACGCTACTTCCCATATTCCTTCATAAGGAATTTGACTAAGTTGAAATCCCTCGACGTCTTTAATTAAATACCTATCATTTAGGAGTACTTTGCAAACTATGTAAGGGCCTTTGAACTTAGGTGCAATCTTTTTACACACACCTGGAGTACTTATAGTTTTTAACCATTACGTAATCTCCTTCTTTATACGTTCTTTGAATTCAATTTTTATCTTTTAATAATTTATTATAATTTTGAGACTTTAATATATTTGCTGCTGCTTTTCTCCTAATTTCTGTCACATTACGATCGTTTTCGGTCAACATGTTTTCGATGCGCTGCCTCTATCGGATACCAATACTTTCGGGCGACTATAACTACCGAAATAAGATTTTAAGCAGCTCAGGACCTCCCTCGTGCTTGCTGAACACACCGCACATAGTTTAACAAATTTACTAAACCCATCTATAACTAAAAATACATACTTCTTTTTTGAGTGTTTAAGTGACACTGGACCAAAGTCGTCTATGTGGAGAGTTTCGAATGGTACGTTTCCCTTAGGTAAGCTATGTAAGAGTCCCTCATGTTTCCCGCTTTTTGGTGAGAAGGCAATACACTTCAAATAGTTCGAAATATGTTGCTTAACTTTTTCTTTCAGGTGAGTAAACCAATAAGCTTTTATTATGGCATTGAAAACTTTATCACACCCCATAAGACCCATTTCATCGTGATATATTTTCATTAAATTTCCTTTCATCTCAACTGGTACATAAAATAAAATCTTTCCTCCCTATTTCTTGTATATTAAGCCATTCCGCATTTCATAAACATTGCTCTCCCTATTTTCTAAATCCCTGCGGATCTCAATAATTCTTTTGTCTCTACTTTGGCAAATTGACAGATTTTGTTCAAATGTGTTTTCTTCAAGTACTAGGATATTCGAAATGCGGCTCAGAGCGTTTACATGCAACATTTTACTTCCATTACGGTGTTCAAGTGTGTATTCGAAATTTTGTAATTCAAGTGCCCATCTAGCTATTCTGGGATTAACTTCTTTTTTATTCAAGGTTAGCATAAGAGAATTACAGTCAGTCACTATTTTAAACTTTAACCCTTTTAAATATACACGAAATCTCCGAAGAGCATAAATAATAGTCAAAGCTTCCAAATCAAAGCTGTGATACTTGGATTCGGATTCACTCGTACCTTTAGAGAAGAAAAAAACTGGATGAAATCTCCCGTCACTTTTCTTTTGTAATAATATTGCCCCGAATCCCACAGAAAACTTGCATCACAATGCAGCTCTGTATCATCTCTTGGGTCGTAAATTGCTAAGATGGGTGCCTTAATTAATTTGTTTTTCAGGCTTTCAAAACAACTTAATTCTTCTTCACCAAATGTGAATTTAACGTTCTTTTTAATGAGTTCGTACAAGGGCTGAGCCTCCCGTGAAAAATCTTTAACGAATCTTCTAAAGTAGGGATTGGGAAATTAATTATAGCTTCTATATTATTTTCATCTTGTCGTATACCCTTACTCGAGATATTATACCCTAAATAGCGTATATCTGATTCCATAAAATGGCATTTGTCTAATCTCAATTCCAATTTATTTTGTACTAACCTATCAAACACCTCTTGCAAAATGTCCAGATGTTCATCAACGGTACTCGTGGCTATCATGATATCATCCAAATAAATGTCAATTTTCTCTGCTCGGATAAGATCATCGAAAACATGGTTTACAAAACGCTGGAATGTTGAAGGCGCATTTTTTAGGCCAAAAGGCATTTTTAAAAATGTATACTGGCCCAAAGGGGTTACAAAAGAAGTGTACTTGACCGATTCTTCTACCATGTGTACGTCATAAAATGCACTCTTTAAATCTAGTAGCGAAAATATACTCTTACTTGATAGCCGATCAAGCAAATCATCAATTAAAGGCAATGGGAAGTTATCTTTTAAAGTTACCTTATTCAAATTACGGAAATCAACACATAATCTGATATCACCCGTCTTCTTTTTTACTAAAACAATGGGAGAAGAATACTTCGAATTACTAAGTCGAATTATTTGGTTCTGTATTAAATCATCTAAGATAACTCTAACCTGCTCTTTTTCACTGTAAGATAATCTTCTCGGTGGGCAATGGAAAGGTTTTTCACTACTCAGTAATAGTTTCATCTCACTTCTAATCTTTGGCGTATCGGGGCGCTTACAGTTTACATAGCAATCTTGAAACATTTTAATAAATCTTTCTTTTGCACAAACACATATATCGAAATTTTTTATATAAAAATCAAACTTCTTACATTCCAATTTTAAATTAGATTCAGCTAAAAAATCCCTACCTAAAATTATTGGGTAACTCATTCTTTCATTTGCTACAATAAAAAATTTTAATTCAATTTCTTTATTTTCAAAAAACGCAAAACATTTTACATTTCCAGTAATAGATAAAGGGCTTTTATTTATGCCGCTGTATTTCAAAAACACGTTATTTTTATTTATTAATACGCGATCTTTCGTTTTTGACAATTTGAGGCATAATGGCCAACTACTCCGCATACATGGCAAGCGCCCCCTCTCGTTTGGATTTACGGCACTCGTTTGCTAAATGTCCAACTGAGTTGCAGTTGTAGCACCTGTTGGCCGTGGCTACTTGTTGTCCGCCATTTGGTTGCTTATGCTGGATATTTGGTGTAATTTTTCTTAATGGGAACTTTGGTAATTGAATTGTTCTAAATGCTTCTAACAATTCATATTTGTTTCGAAATCTTTGTATTTTGGCTTGTGAACGCAATGCTTCATTTGGTATTCCTTCTACTAAGTATTCAACCAACTCCTCCTCTCCAATTAGAATTCTGTTTGCTAAAATCAATTTCGCATGAAACTATTCTTGAAACGATTCAGAAATCAACCAACGTCTGGCTTCAAGTTTTCTCTCCACCGTCAACGTGCTTGTTTTTTCTTCGAATAGAGAGCTCATTTCCAATAAGAACTTATCGAAGGGCATTGTGATTAAATCAGCACGGGAGTGTAACCACTTCAACGCGTTACCTTTTAGTCGATTTGCAATTAGTGCTCTCATGTTGTTGTCGTCCAAAGCAAAGCAAAGCAATCTCACTTACCAGAAAATTCAGAAATAAGTTTGCAATTAAACCCTTTTTTATTTGGTGGATTTTCTTTATTTTCGTTGATTTGGTTTTTTATACAACCTTATCGCTATGGCTGCACAGGAAGAAGAAGGAAAAAGGAGCCAAGGCGAAGTTGGCTGCATTTCCGATCGCAAGTGACATTTACCAGCTGTCAGAAATGCATGGTATAATGAAAAGACAGGGTGACCTTACAATAAGAACATTACAAGTTCTTTAACGTCAGCTAATTTTTGTTGTTGGAAATACTTTTTTGATCGCAACCATTGCTCAACTGTTCTTTTTCTTTCCTTAGCATTTCATTTTCTCTCTTCTGTATTTCACACTCGCGTTTTAGCAATTCCAACTCATATTTTAAGAGGTGCAACTCATTTGAATCACTCTCCATTTGGTCACTCTTTTTCTCTCTTTGCAACACTCATTTGTTCAATTGTCTCTTCGTTGATTTGAATTTTTTGCGTTTGTCTAGTTAACGACTTCCATACTGCTTTGTTATGGAATCGCGTCAAAGTGGATCGGTAAGGAAGGCGGTCGGCATGATCTAGGGTCGCACTGTGGCTAGTCATTGTCGGCTGGGGTGGGCTCTTGCCAACCTTACCGTCCTGCGCCATAATCAGAGAAAAGGTCATATCATGCTTTTTGAAAACGCGGGGAAAAACGCAAAAAAACCGCGCAAAACGACTATGAAAACAACATCCGGTTAAAACCGGATGCCACGGACAGACCGTTGACATTCAAATTTCAAAACTCAAAACTAAACAGAAATCAAATTAAAATTCAAAAGAAAAAAACTGGCAAAAGACGTTAAAACGGAAACTTAGGATTTAAAAATAACCAAAAAGGTAACGAAATTAAAACTAAAAAAAACGAACGGAAAAGGAAAAAAAAAAAAATATAAATTTAAATTAACGGAAAGAAAAAAAAACAAGAAAATAAAACAACGAACCGGAAACGACCGTTTACTGTGCTGAAAAATAAAAAGATACAACCAAAAAAAAACGAGGCCGAACAATATAAGGGGGCGCCGTGGGTGTTGTTGCGACGCCCTGGTGCTAACCTACCCTCATCCATGGCCATCGACGCACCTAATCTCGATGGCCCCTTACCAAAATCCTATTTGCCTTCTAAATGAAAGTGGACGTCAACATTCCCATTATATTACATGTTTATTTATAAATCATTTCTTACAACTAACATGGTTTTCATACGACTTTCTTTATAAAAAAAAATGTATTCTTAAGTAGCTAGCAGTAATAAATCCTATCACTCTTCCTGAAATGAATCTGAAATATTTTAAGTGAATAACTGTTTCTGGAACTCCATAAAGAGTTACTTTAAACTTTCAAATACATCAAAACTGGAAAAGTATATATCGCCTAGTACAAAAGTAAAAAAAAATACTTTAAAAAAATTTACGGGAACGCTTGTTGGGTTGCTAAAAGCATCCTATGGTTTCCGTTGTGTGTACATTCCTTTATAGGTATTGATTGGTTTATTGTTTATTAATTGTTATACATTTTATTAATTGGCCATCTTATATGTTGTAGGAAATTATCGTTATTTACTTAATACATATAAATATTTATTTATGGAATATTTTATAAATTTATTTATAAAATATTTTACGAAATAAGTAAATATTTATATTTTGTTTATTTATGTGCATATATATATATATGGTTTATTTATTTATGGTAGATGTGGTCATTATTGTCTTCCCTGATTGATTCCTCAAATCTGTATTTCTACTATATCTTTAAGTTAATCATACCTTCTATCTTAATTAAATTTTTAAATTGACTCTTATTTCTATCTTTTATCTTATATCTTATGTTCTGGGCTCTTTCATTGCGTTGGAGAACTACTTCTTCTCTCCCTCCTTATTCTACTCTAACAATTCTATTATCTTCTTCGTTATTCTGAGTTTACCTATCCAACCTCAATCTAACTTATAATTTTTTTTTATAGAAATGTTTTTTCTTTTCTTTTTCTTTTTTTCTCCCTATACCAAAAAAAATTTATTGTTTCTTTAATTTTTTTCTTTCATATAAATTGAGTTTGTTTTAGTTTATTATTTTTATTTTCCTTAACTCTGAAATGTTTATAATTAAACTTTATTTCAACTAAGTTTATAAAAAAAAACAACAGAACTAGCTACTACATTAGTTTGTTCTCACCCGGTGGTTGTAGTAGGCCGTTAGTAGGGCGCTACTGTTGTTGTTGTCTCTGCTGGTTAGGTTGTTGTTGCTGGTGGTGCGACGGACCTATGATAGGACGGCCCTCGCTGATGTTACTGCTGTGTTGTTGCCGGTTTTGTAGTAACCGGTTGTTATTGTTGTTCTTGCTGATGCTTAGTGCGGCGGGCCCATATCGTGGCGGCCCCCGCTGTTGTCACTGCTGGTGTTGTTGTTGTCGATCCGGGTGGTTGTGCAGTGGGCCTAGAAGAGGGCGGCCCCTGCTGATGTCAATGCTGGGTGTCTTGCCGGTTTTGTTGTTACCGGTGGTTACTGTTATTGTTGCTGTTAGTGCAGGGGGCCTAAAAGAAGCGGCCCCTGCTGTTGTCAGTGCTGTTTGTGTTGTTACCGGGTTTTTTTGTTACCGGATTTGTTGTTGCCGGCGGTGTTACTGCCGGATTGTTTGTTGGCGGTCTCTGTTATTACCAGGTTGTTATTGCCGCCTAGTTGTTACCGGTTTTGTTGTTGGTGGTGGTTGTTGTTGCCGGTCTTAATGTTGCCGGTTTAGTTACCGGTTGTTTGTCTAGCACGGTGTCCGGTGGGCGTTGATGCGTTCCGATAGGACTTTCCCCTTTTTCTGGTGTTCTTTTGGTCTCTCTATTGGTATTCTCTCCACATATTTAATCCGGAATTAATAAAAATTTTCTTTTTACACATAGAGGTATAAATTTTGATGCTAAACGATAGAGCTATGTTTGCCAAATATTATCAAAATACGATTATTGCCATTACTACACAGAACTACGCACATATACAGTATGCTGAATGCGAACAAATAATTTCAATTTAATAGCTATCGTAGTCTATTATGTTTCGATTATAGCAAAGCGATAATCAACCGACATCAGTTTTAGTGGTCAACACTACGCATATGAATGGTGTTATACACAAATTTGTTTCACAAGTCACAGTTTTCTTTGCTATATACAATTTTTATAATTTTTATTATTTTTTTTTTGTTCACTTCACTCGCACATGACCGCTCGCGTCCAACTCAGTTATACGTTTGATTTGGTCGAATGCCGGTGACGCCGCTATGCCTGAAAGTCGTCAATCAACGGCGACTGCGCAATGGAAAAGTTCCGCTACCCAGTCTGACGTGGCATGATTTTTGCCACTCGGGTTGGTGGTTGCCATCAGGGCTCGGACTTTTGTTTTTATTTTAAAGGCTTTTTTTGGTACTACGAAATCCGGCAAAAGTACAGTACGCATTTCAAAACAAAAAAAAAGGATAATATACCCTGGAAACTAAAGTTGAAGATATGCCTTAACTTTTCCCTAGTAAATTTAAAAAGCATTGTACTTTAGAAATTGCCTTAAAACTGCAAATACTGTAACTATGGCTTTTAATTAAAGGCTTAGGTACAAAATGAATTTAGTACTTTTACTTTTGCTACTATTTTGCTCAGTGGCTATTTTTATTAAAGGTAAATTTTCCCCTATGGAAAAAAATGATTAAAACAAGACTATTAAGGTTGATTAATGAGTCAATAGGAAAGCTTATAGCAAAAAAAAAATCCTTGTATCAAAACAAAGTGACTTGTAGACTATTTCATGAAAACATAGAGAGTAGTAGATTTGGATTAAAGTGCAGTAGGTATTAAAATTAACTGCATTATTGGTCAAGTCCGAACCCTTAAGGCACGCGTCCGTTGGCGCGCAAAATTAGGAAGGTTTTAGACTATGTGCTTGGTGTGTTCCCTTGGTGACCCGTGGAACCCCACGTTACTGAGTTAGGAGTAGGAGACACATGGAGCTCCCCATCCGACCTAGCCATTGACAATAATATTCCGATCTACTGGTTTCGTTAGTAAGCACATAGCAACAAATCCTGCCGCTTTAAACTCATTCAAGTCAAATTATACCATACTTTACAAGTTGACTACTAATGTATTGCCATTTGCTGCTAAAATTTATTCTGTCAATATTCCTAGTTTTACTCGCGTTCGGTTGAAAATTTGATGTCAGCTGTGTTAAAGTCAAGGATCAGTACAGGATTCCGTGTGTCTCCCTGGAAAATTTGGCACTTTGGGGGCGTATCTTTCACTTTGGTGGTTTTGGTAATGTATGGGTTTTTGGTTTTCGAGATATTGCATTACAAAAACGGCATTGTTTATTCCGTACATACTTTGTACTCGTGCACTTGTACCAATATAATTACCCTCCAAAGGACAAACCCTTTTTGATGACAATTGCCCATTTCCCTTTTTTCTGACACTTTCGGGCGCCCTGAGTTACCCGCAAATTGGGCACACCAAGAACACACCAAACACTTGTTTGTCTGGAAATTAAAAATTCCGTTATTGGTGCCTTTTCCATTCTATGGGAATATTTGGTGCTGCCACTTCAGCAAAATCACGCACTTTCCCGTAGCTAAACGTCAAACCGGAAGGTGAATCAAAACTGTCACCCAACCAACCGCATTGAACCAAATAAAAATGACTATCAATTGAAAGTAAACCATAACAGCTTTTTCCTTCGTTGATTTCGTTGGCTTGTCCGTTGTCGCTGCTGTCTCCGCTGTTGCTTTGCGTAGCGCCGACGTCGACTGCAAAAACCTCGAAATTTCCACGGATTTCGTCAGGAATGTCTTGTAAACGGGTAATTAATTCAGCTTTATTGCCTGATGCTTTCTTTCCGAGTGCACGCAACCAAAATTTGAGTTGCTCAACAGTATATGAATTTAGTTTTTCACTAGGCATTTTGGGTAATAACCTCTTCTGATACTTTAAACGACAAACCAATAAAATCCGATACTTTTGATCTTTACACTCTCACGTTTATTCATCAACTGCCTTATATTTAAAATGGCTGTACCTAGTGTTGCCATAATACCTTAAAATGAATCTCTATGATTATGGATGCCAATTACTCATTATTATAAAAGTATTCATAATGCTGCCACAGTAACTAGCTAGTCCTAAAAATGACCTAAATTCTTTTAAAGCTTTTGGTTCAGAGAACTTCTTTATTGTTTCGATTTTATTTGGGTCTACAGTCACTCTATTGTGTTTAATGATGTGTCCTAAGTATTCAACGGAATCTTTGAAAAAATGCGTTTTTTCGTTCGAGATCTTCATGTTGGCATTATGGAGTGCATTGATTACAGTTTGGATGTGTTCAATATGTTCTTCGGTTGAAGAAGAAGAATATATTAGTACGTCATCAATATAAACATATGCAAATTTTCCAACATATTCACGCAAAATATCGTCAACACATCGTTGAAATATTGCCGGTGCATTTTTTAAACCAAAAGGCATCCTAACAAATTCATATTTTGCACCATTTACTGAAAATGCTGTTTTTTCTCTATCTTTCTCTTTAAAAAGGATTTGGTGGAATCCTGATTCTAAATCTATTGTTGAAAATATTTTTGCTTTCCCTAGACTTTGTATAGTCATGTTTACATCGGGTATCGGGTACCTATCTGTAATTGTATGGGAATTTATTTTCTGGAAATCAACAACCATCCGCCTCTTGGATCTGCCTTGGTCATCGGTGCCCTTTTTAGGAACGGTCCATATAGGAGAATTGTACGGGCTTTTGCTCGGTTGAATAATTCCTTCTTTAAGTAATTTATTTATTTCACTTTTCACAAACTCATGGTCTGCCATAGGATAAGAGTATTGCTTAGTCCATATGGGGTCGTCCGATTGAGTTCTAATTGAAGCTTGAATTGTTGTGAATGGTAAAGATTCACTTTTATAATCGTTTCTTTGCATAATTTGATAAATTTCCTTATTATATCTCTCATCATCTAAGGTGTAATTAATTTTTTGTTCTTCAACCCTCTTTTTATATTTCAGGCTATAATCAAATTAATTTACTTCTGCTTTTATTACACGTAGTCCCTGTTCACCTAAAATCATATCGTAGTCATTTAGTTCATCAATTTCATAGAAAGATAAGCGGTGTAGGAGTAGTGAAATAACTTTTTTTGATTTTATTACTGAGTTTCCATGCAATGTTTTGTATGTTTTGGCTTAATTAACATTATCATGGTATATTGTACATGCAATGGCGTAGGCTGCCTCCTTTTGGGCTATTGCTGTATAATGTTCCGCTAGTGTATTTGCTGTTTAGTCCGTATAAAGGTACGCACAGCTTCCTCGTTAGCATATTCTAACATTGCTGCATTGTTTTGGCTGACAGACATCTCGATTTTAGACAAGGCTAGATTTAATGCCTTGCTGACCTCACTGTGGAATTCAGACAATGTACGTCTTCCTTGAACTATTCTCTTCATGTCGTCTAGTAGGACATATAGCGGACGCTGATTTGCATATGTATAATCTAGTCGATTGATTATCGAGTAGAAATTTAATTTTGTATTGTGGTTTGTTAGGATATCAGCTGCCGACCCAATAATCTTTGTGCGTACTATTCCCAATGCCGAGTAATAACGAGGGTGTTGTATCAAATTTTTAATGGACTCCATAAATGTCCAGGCTTGGTTTCTCCAGGAGCGGTATTGCGTTTTATCGCCATAAAATTTTGGTAGCGCTTTAAATAACTCCAGATCAATATCTTTAGGGTCTGTTAGTACCAAACGGACCTCTTCATGTTGAGTTACCGGAGTTAATAGTCCAATTACCCACCGACGCACGTACGTACCTAGTACGTGTCAGCTGACACGACCTGTCTTATGAGAGTGCCATGTAAACGAACACTCACCGACGTTCAATTTTTCCGTATACGTAGTACGTAGCGTAGAAATCAAAGAGATTTTGATTTTTTCCGTAAGAACGTGTCAGCTGATTGCTCGCTCATATGACAGTGTTGCCTATTCATACGTGTGTATGCTGGTTATGGATCGTTTGCAGTTGCTTTACAAAAATACCTCAAAATATCTTTTAAATTTTCGTAATAATGTTGAAATAACCTGAAATTACGATATTAAGTTGTTGCTTTTAAATAAATTCTTCTTCTTCTTTAAATGGTCATCTAACCGCCTGGGCGATTTTGACCGTCCAACATAGCTCGCCAAGAGGCTTTGTTGTTGAATTTCATTGCAACCTTGTTTTATGTGGTGGGTCCCAAACCCAACGCACAACCCGTTTCACGGGAGGTTGAATTCTATTACACGTTTGTATAGCGAGCCGCTTGATCCAAGACAGACGCCCGCTTGCAGCCGCACCACCTGGTGATCAGACGCTGCTGTTTGAACCCCCCAGCAAGCCCTTAAACCGATTATGTCGGAGTGGCCTTACCAGGTTGTCGCCTTCTCACGTTTAGCTCACCACCAAACGGGTGTTCGGTGGTTACCCAGAGGATACTTGGGCGCAAAGCCCGGAAGTAGTAAGCTGCCTGAACCGCATGCAAAAGAATCGCTCTGGTCATTCCCAGGTGAATGGCGATCAGAAACTTTCCCCACTTGCGTGGCTTATGCACACGGCCCCAAATTCACTGGCTATAATTATTTAATATTAATTTCGGACACTCATAAAATGAAAGATAATTGTTTCAAAAGTACACGTTTGCGTTAGCATGCATGAAAACTGATCAATGGCAACATTGTATTGAATGTAAGCAACGGAAATGGCTGATTTCTCCGTTGGCGCCACGGGCACAAGATTCCCTCAAACGTACGTACGTACGGGATACGTAAACGTACGTTACACACGTCGGTGGGTAATTGGACTATAATTGTTGAAATGATTCTCTTCTGGTGGTTTCGATCTGTTGCATGTTTATTTTTAAAGCAGTTATTTGGGCTTTCAGGGCTGCTATTTCGGCCTCCATCTCGTTTTCTATGTCCCGATGACTGTCGTAGGTGCGTTGTTTTTTACGTAGCCGTAAGGCTTTAAAGTGCTATAGTTTTTTCTGGTATAGGTAGGCTTCACTTCATAACTTTTGTTTCAATTTTTCAGAAACCGTTTTTGTCTTTCTTCAATACCGTGGATTTTTATATTTTCCTTTATTTCAAGGATTTAGTTTTTAGATGGCAAAACGTGTTGTCATCCCGGTTGAGCGCCCAGTTAAGCACCTGCGTGGAGAATAATAGAAAATGTATTTTCTATGAGCAAGAACTCCTTTATTTGATTCGTCTATTTCAGAATTAAATCTATATTTTTATGCTAACATCTATTTATACTATTTCTATACATAATTTAGTTTGCGATAAGGTTGTTATTGAAAACATGTTAAAACATGTTTACATGTTTTTATATAAGCGTTATCATGTTATTGCTTGATTTCTGATATTGCTATTGTATGAAGGGACAAAGAGTGTTTATTAACGACACGCTCGGGTTGATTTTTAGCAGAAAACTCAACTCCAGTTTCCTGGAGTGCCTTTATTTATAATTTTTCTTGATCTAAGTAAACCCAAGAATCTATCACTAAACTATTGAACTTAATCTAACTATTGTACGTAGTACGCATGTACATATGTTTATACTCGTACATACAAATTAAGGTTTAGGGTTTTCCCTAAACGTTTTTAAAAAACTTTATTTTAGTTCGCGTTAGCGAACGAGCTTTAAATACTTAAATTAAAACACTTGACTTTATTGAGAGTTGTTTTATTAATTCCATTGAGCAACGATCCCAAGACGTGTGCTTCAAACGGTATTCAAAAACTGAACTGATTATTCTAATTTACGTCTATTTATACATTCTTTAAATGTTTACTTAAAATTAATTTCATCACTCGATGAAATAGGCTTAGCCTTGAAATGAAGATATCAATATCCATTGGAATTTTAATTAAACGGATCATTGCTTACATTACATCCTCAAAGATGCAAAAGTAGCCAACTGCAAAAACAAAGAATGAGTTTGTTATTTTAGCTGAAATAACAAACGATCATTTTTAGACTGCTGATTGAGCTTGGGTTTATTTAATACTTCGATGTGTAACAGAAGTGACTTGGATTGTTTACTTAAACCTTGCAGTAGCAGGCCACTATGGATATTGGACAAATCTCAATAATTGTTTACAATTACCGTAAGGCTGATGTGTGGAGGCTGCCGTTAACTTACATATGTCTATCTTAATCCTAAGTAAACGCAACAACGTGGATGGCACATGTATGTGAAATCTATCACTACACTATTCGACCCGTGTTGTTTACTCAAGTGGGTCTTATCTAACTGATAGCCATACTTGAGTCCCATCGTTATCGTCCTAGACGACAAACACAAGAGTGCGATAGTGGTCTCGCCCTAATACATATTAACTAGATATGCATAGCTATGATCGTTATGCATGTACTTATTGTGTTCACATACATGTGCGCATCTACAGATGTTGGAAGCTGTTCAGAATTCTGAACAAAGAGTATTTTTGTATTGTTATCACTATTATTGCTTTGTATTATCAAGTGAAGGGACAAGGAGTATGTTTATACTGTTTATCGTTGTTATTGTTTACAAACATGTTTGTAGTCTATATATGTAGTGTATCTGTGCAGTGTATGTGTCAACGTCGTTAACTAGGGCGACGATATGTTAAAAAAAAAATTGGGCACAAGAAAATTAAGGCTACAAAGAATGCACCTACAAAGCCTTTAAGTGCATACATGTGTACATACAATTATTATTTGAGTTTAGTAACAGGAGCATAAACAGCAAGTACAAAAATTTTAAATTGCATGGTTGTAGTTCAAGAACCCAACAGAGTTGTTCGGCTTTTAGGATAATGGAAATGTTAAATGAAAAATAATATATACCTAAATAAAAAATACGTCTATTACAAGGTGGTATTTTTCTTTCTCAAGCTTTTTTATTTAGCCTACTACTTGCGTGTTGGAGGAAGTAGATTGTCGCCCATTCAAAATCACTGTCAGTGGCAGCAGTAGCAAATTTAAAATTGAAGGCTTCTATATCAGCAATTACGTTTCAGTGCTGCTGTTACACTTAGTGCCCTAGCCGGTTCCTTTGTCTTAGTTCCTTGCCAGGAATATGATTGAGCAACATTGTCAGTTATAATTTTTCGCCAAGCCATTTTTACGAACTTTGTTGTACTTGCACAGATGATGGCTTGCAATTCGACCACCTGCAAAAAATATACATACATATTAAATAGCTTCATTTCGATTGAATAGAAAATTAAGAATTAAGATATTCACCAAATAATTATATTTGTTTTCAGAGCTTTGAATCTTTGCTTCAAATTCGGAGAATTCATTCGCTTCTGGAGAAGGCTTTTGATGTAAAACCTTTTTCCGTTTCGCCGTTCAAAAATTTGCTGCCGATTTTACTTCTTCCAATATCCTCTTCAAAAACTTATGTGTTGATTAATTTTTTGAAATTATTGAATTTAAACATGGTTTTATTATTATGGTAATTGCCTCCTTTAGGAGACAAATGTTAAAACACGTCCGAACACGTGATCGATGTAGCAGACTTTCGCTAGATTTCGATATCTGTACTATGTTGGCATTTCTGGAATGGAACGAAATGCTTCAAAAAATTTTCAAGTATATCTCAATCCATACTCTAATTGAAAAACAACGTTTGAGAAAAATTTTAAATATATTTACTTTCAAACGATAAATAATGTTGAAAATAAAACTGAGAAGCAATGTTTTCTCAAACGCTTGAGATGTTTGTGTGCGGTGTTTGTTGGGTTATAACTGAGTCGCAATGCGGCATTGAGAATGGGAGTCGAAGAAGAAAATGCTTTACCCATTGATTTGCAACTGTGGAAACAAAAATTAGACTTTCTGAATGAAAGCAAACTACGCATAATTCCAATTATTGAAACAGTTATCCTGTGTGGCCGACAAGGATTTGCTCTCAGAGGTTCCAATGATACGGGAAGAATTTCTGAAGACGAACCGTTGACGAATGATGGAAACTTTAGAGCTCTCTTAAGATATCGAGCCAAAACTGATGACCAGTTGAAAAAACACCTGAGTGATTCACCAAAGAATGCTATGTACAAATTAAAATAAGTCGGTTTCGTTTTAATAAACAACAATTTATTTCAATTTAAACTACGACAATATTTCAGGTCCATAAAGCTAGCAGAGCAAAGTCAGCAGAACAAAAAACTAACTTATGGAAAATTAGTTGCTCAAAAGGTGCTAATTAAGTGCTCTTCTATTTTTTCCAAAAAATAATGTTCTGCTAGCTTTAGGCTAAACCTAGCAGAGCTGTATACGTATACAGTCAAAAGAGACGAATAGATCAAAAGTTGTTGTGCAGAAATTTTGTGCTCAATAAAGTGCTCCACAAAAACCCTATCCCAAAAAATTGCTCCCCTTTTTTAAAAAAAAAGTTGATGTTCTGCTAGCTTTAGGCTAAACCTAGCAGAACAGTATACGTAAACAATCAAAAGAGACGAATAGATCAAAAGTTGTTGCGCAGAAATTTTGTGCTCAATAAAAAGCCCTACCCCAAAAAATTTCTCCTTTTTTTAAAAAAAATGCATGTTCTGCTAGCTTTAGGTTTAACCTAGCTGAGCAGTATGCGTAAACGACGAGATCAAAAGTTATTATACAGCAATTAGGTGATCATTAAGTATCCATACCCGCAAACAGAAGACGAATATATTTAGCAATAGAAAATAATTTATTCAGTATTTTAAAGAAATTTTTTGTAAATTAGCATGCTTGGACAACATAGCATTGGACAATTTTGCATTGTCGGCATCGCATACTTCCAAGAACATAAAAAATTGTGAAATTATTTATATACATACATGTTAGGAAAAAAGTTTTTTTTAGGTGACACCTCATTCGTTCTTCGTAAAAATAAAAAACAAAACAATGTCTACTCTGAGGATCCCAAATATTACAGGACTAAGTTAAACTGAATTTTAATGATTCAAATCACGTGTTTGTGAGTTTTATTTTTCGTCCGCCGAACTACTTTCAAGTCGGGTGTTGCTTCAAAGATATCCTCAGGATCCGAATTAAAAATATTTATTATTATTTACTAACGACGAGTAGAAACTTTTTAAGTGATGTCAGAGAAATAAACAGCGATATTTGATTGAATTATGAAAGACTACGATAGGATAATAATGATATTCTAAAAATCTTTTACATTTTTTAAAGTTATTATACGATACTTAACAATTTGATAAAGGAACGCAAACACATTTCATTGAAATATCTTCGGACGTTATTCGTGTAATGATTGATAAAGAGCAAACATTACAAGGCCGTTGCGGTAATGTCAAAAGCTCTCCAATTACTTCATCGAAGTTTTTCTTGAAAACATTGCCATACCCCACTCTCGACTTCACGATGTGCGTACATCCGTTGCTGCACTCAGAAATCTCCCTACAGCTCGGTTCCGACCTGAACGCATGCAGTAAAGCGCCTGATATTCCAATTTCGCAGTGAAGAGTCGTACAATGGTTTACTTTGACAAGTTTCTTTTCGTCATAATCCAGATACTGATACAACAATTCCGTTCGTTTACGATAGACTTTCGTTGTATATATAAAGCCAGCTCGAACAATTTATTTCCGGTCTCCTTAAGCTTTTCGGGAAGAGAAGCATTCTCGGAAAGAGCAAATAAAACGATTTGCAAAATTGAATCGAATGCGCAAGTGCTTGCGACACCTTGGGTATGCTCTTTTTTATTTTTGTGACCCACCAATTTCTCTTTTTTCGTTTTTGACCCACTCCATAAAGGCCATTCTTTATTATGGAAAATTTCGTATTCTTCGGAAAATTGAATGCTGTCAACAAATGTTGAGGATTATTCAAATACCTGTTCTCTTTGAATTTTGGCTGCTTCGACTTTTTTCCCAAACCTCTCCAATTTTCAATGCATAGCAAGGATAAAATTTCAGGAGCACCAGGCATATCATTGCATTCTAAACAAATTATTTTTTTTTCATTTTCGCTATCAGGATCCGAATAAGGTACGGTGGTGCGGTCATCATCATGAACTGCTTTTTCACAAATGATACATTTGTTAGTCCTGGCAGGTTTGAATCTAGTTTGAGTAGAAATAGGCAAAGATTTAAAAAGGTCTTCACATTCGTTACTCTCCGAATTAAGTTCTGAATTTTTGCTGCTTTCATGTTCATTATCGTGAAGAAAATCTCCACCGTAATTATAAAGTGCCATTAAAGATTTATCTGCGCACTCGATTTCTTCGTGCTTCTTCGAAAAGATTGACTGTTACACTGTACTGTCCAAATTTTTCAAAGGAGTCAAGTCTTCTTCTATTTTTGCTTCTCCAATGGAAGTCCTCTCGGAAAAATTTTCATCTGTTGAGTCCTTTGAAGTTTCTTTCATCTCTATAAGGTCGTTATTTGGAGGGTCCATCATATCTGCCTGTACAAGATTTCCTTGGCCATCTAAAATCTTGATATGACTTTCTAAAAATCTATCGACCCGTATCTTTCCAAGTTCTCCTTAAAAATCACATTTTTCACTTTGTTAAATTCTGCGGCAACAGCAGCGCTTGTTGCTGGAACTCTTCCGAAACCAAATTTATCACGATGAATACACGACCACATCGGAATATGTGTAAAATCTCTGACCAACCGCCTAGAAAAATCGGGACAGAAATGGGCATTTGGAGATAATCCTTTTTGCAATTTTTTTAATGCTTTTTCATTAAGGTTTCTAGCCCATTCGGTCCAATGATTAATGGGAGTTTTTTGTGAAATCTCATTTAGCTTTTTTTCGTCATAATCAGCGATTTTCTTCCCAACGTCTGATTCGACTGCTTCGAAGAGTTCCTCCAAAATCGGCTGCCCCGTTATGAGAGCCGAAAGGTACTGCTTGTGGGTAGAGCATGAAACCTCCGATTCATCCTCTTCGCATCGTCCTTCCGTTTCGCTGTTTGAAACAAATAATTCCGATGAAATGATTTTTCGAGCTTCATCTAAATTTCGTGACATAATAATCCTCCCAATGACGTCCATATAAAATTTTTTTATAAGTCGGTGTTCCTTCTGTAATGCTTTCGCATACAAATGAATAAAATGGTTTATGTCGATCCTTACGTAACAGTCCGGAAGGTTTCTACATAAAAAGTAGTCGCAATACTTTTCGACAGTCTTAAATCCAGTGAAGGATCTCACGATTGCTGTGAGCAAGGCCCTCGATAAATCACACACTATTTCTTTTGGCGGTGGTATACCGGCCAGGATCCATTGAAGCAGCCACTGTTGTATCATTGGCGTGTTGTGGACTTCGGATAGCATTTGCGTAACCAAGCATTGCCCAGAAGGGTAAGAAATTACTGCCAAGTACATAAAAATATGTTGGCTGCTTGTTCCATCGGCCTTTATAATTTTCGATACAAATTTCCCCGAAGCGTCGATCTTCAAACATGCGTTTTCACTCTGGGAGTATTTTTTTTAAATTGTTATCTGTTGATTCGTCCAGTAATGAACAAAAAAAGGATCATATCCTATGCTATTAATTGCTAATTTTAAATTAGTTTCACCCATTTTTTTCAGCTTGTAAATAGCAATAACCAGATCCTTGTCCAAGCACAAGGAATTCAGGATTTGATTCTTGGCGACCCACAATACCGAAGATTTTGGAATCGTAGGTGGCTCGATATCACCAGGGGACATTAATTTTTGTGCGCATTCAACGCGATATCGTTCGGCAGTTTTTTCATCCAAAAATTTGGCAATATCGCTTCGGAAAGGTTGACGTAACGGCCTCTTACCACAAACTCCATGCTTTAGTATAAGGGTACGTTCAAATTTGACGCACGGCCGTTCCCTCTATTAGTATGTCTATAGTGCTTCCACATCTACATTTCCCTGGAACAAATCGTTTTTTTCGATAGCTGTCTGCGGCAAAATATCACGTTTTTGTGAGTTTACAGGCGTTACTTTGGAGGTGAAATAAAAGTAAAGGTTTAAAAACTAACTGAAAATATATTCAGTTGAACATGTTCTGAATGTTTCATTCTCATGTAAAAACAATCTTAATAGTAGTAAGAAATGGAATCGTGCCTGAACTTGCAGTTTAAATGGCACAAATGAAATATTGAAATTTTACATGACCCTCAAACTGAAGTTTTTTGTTGCTAAGCGACTTTTAGTAAAAATTTAAAAATATTAAGGTGTAAGAAATTTTGCCTTAAGCGTTAAATTTCATACATTTTATATTTTGTTTATTGTAAAAATTGGTCAAGTGTCAAGGATGGGCCTTTTACTGACACTGGTGCTTCCGAGTTAGCAATGAAAAACGAACACAGTTTAAGTTAATTAATTCGATTTTTGTTGGAACGATTTTCCGTCATCCCTTGTCAAGTTTGGTTTTGTGACAAACCGGTTTCGGCGTTCTGCCATTTTCAATGCCTAGCTTCGTTCTGGTCTGTGTCTATCCGCTGCGTTGTTTTTATAGTCCGTGGGTGCTGTGGCAGGTAATGTCAATCTATGTTTTCGTGGTAGGTAACGTTAATATGCGTGTGTGTGTGCGCGGTATTGATACGTCCGAATTGTTATCTGTCCCAAGGGTTGTTTTTGTAGGTATGTAGACATACCGCTTGTTAGCTAAGCGGTAGGTTGATGTAGGTAGAAATCGGTGATTTTTGCAGTTTGGTTCATATTTCGTTTTTGCTTGTTCATTGTTACGTGTTTGGTTGCTGTACCTGCTGGCTTGTGCTGTTTTTTGTAAACTAGTTTTAAGGGTACAAATATTTCTACCCTGTCGGAAGATCAACACAACAAAATAAATTAATTAATTCATTTAATGTTTAGTTAAGTTTTTAGAAAAGTAATCAAAAATTGGTTTTTTATTAATTTAAATAGATATTCGACATTTATAAAACGTTCTTGCATGTTGCTTCGCTAACGACCCGAATACTTCTCTCTCGGTAAAAATGTATGTATCTCATTTAGGGTAGCCAGTGTCAATGCGTTGTAGGGTTGCCAGGTGACAGCTCGGCCCTTTCTGACATGAAATCGGCCTCGATTTCTTCGGAGTCGACGTCTGTCTTCGTTGTCTAGCTCGGGGATGTTCTCGCACCAAGGTTTTAGTTTACTGAACTCATATACTAAGCAGAATTTTCGCGCTTTAATTTTCATTCCCGGTATGTCTTCGATTATATACCGATCCTTATCTAAGACTTTTGCGATACGGTACGGGCCACGATATTTCGGTATTAGCTTACGCGATTCTCCGGTTGCGGGCGGTTCGGTTTCGATAACCACCAAGTCATTTTCTTTGAACTGCCGTGGAGTTATATGCTTTGTGTCGAAGCGTTTCTTCCATTTCTGTCTTTCGCGTTCTATGTTTTCTTTCCTCTTATCGACGATGTTAACCGGATCCGCGTTTTAGAAAATATCATTATGTACGGCTGCGAGCAATCGGTTATGCTCGATATCACGGAGGTTAAAGTCAAATATAAGTTCGTTAGGACTAAAACCGGAAGAACTGTTCTTTTGGGAGTTGCATTATTCGGAGTGTTAGGTCCCATTCTTTCGGGTTTTCAGTTGTAGTACGTAAATAGTTTAATACCGTTTGATTTGCGCGCTCGACTTGACCGTTTGAACGCGGCGTACGTACAGCGGGTTTAACGTGTTTAATACTGTTTTGTTCGCAATACATTTCAAAAGTCTTGGAGGTAAAAGTTATACCTCTGTCCGAAATTATCTGCCTCGGTAGACCGAAATATGTCGTGATTTCATTTGGACAGGGGGATGTTTTAGTATCGCGCACGGGTTTCGCGATTAAATACTTAGTAAATGCGTCGGAAATAACAAGGACGTAGTTATTTTCTTCTTTCCGCGTACAAAAGGTCCTAAATGGTCGAGGACGTGTTTTTCTATAGCAGCAGTCTATACATGCGGCGATGTAATTTTCAACGTATTTTCTCATTTGTGGGAAATAAAATGTTTGGCGAATACGATCAATTGTTTTATCGATGTGTTGAACAACTCGCCACCTTACTGTGTTGGGAACAACAAACTTAATACCGTCATCCTCTTTATGGTATAGTCGATGATTATGAATTTTAAATTCTTTACGTAGTTCTGCTTCACGTGGTGAATTAACTTTACGAGCTAATATAGCTATGATTCCAGTTAAGTCAGGATCTTGCAGTTGCATTGTGTACAACCAATCGTCGATGGTTGAGTCTACTTTTAATACGAAACCTGCGGGTTCAACGTTAGCCGCGGGTTGATCTGGTGATCGGCTCAAAGCATCAACGTGAGCTAAAGAGTTTCCAGACCGATGTACGCTTTCGAAATCGAATTCCAAGAGTTTTAGCCACCATCGCGAAATTTTCGGCTTCAACTCTTTGTTTTCGCGAACCTTTACTATTGCTGAGCAATCAGTAACCAAACGAAATTTTCTGCCTAGCAGATATGTATATGCGAAAACGTTCGAGAACCTCGACTACGGGGAGTGATTCTAATTCGTACGAATGATAACGACTTTCGAGATCCGTGCAATGTCTACTATAATACATTACTGGCTTCCAATTTTTACCGTCCGTTGATTGCAATAGCACGCCAGCGAGACCAATGCTGCGTGCATCAGTGTGCACCTCGTGTTGAGCTGTTGAAACGTATAAGGCTAAAATAGGGTAATTTGGGAGTACGTCAACAATTTTCCGAAAGGCTTCGTGTTGTTGTTGCTCCCAAACAAATTTGTTTTCGTTAACTTTGTGCAATAATCGTGTGAGCGGTTTCGTTATCAAGGAATACTCAGGCACGAATTTCCTGAAAACCCCAGTTAGCCCTAAAAATCCTCGTAAATCAGTGATATTTTTCGCGAGTACCAGGGATTATACCATTTTCATTAATGACGTGACCGAGATATTCGATCTAGGCTGCAAAAAGTTAAATTTTTCTAAGCGTAGAGTTAATCCAGATTCACGCAATATACTTAAGCATTTAGTTAGTCGCTGTAAACCTTATTCAGTTGTACGACTAGGAATAATTACGCCGTCGAGATATGCGAGTACTTCGCCTGGTTTCATTTTCGATATTATTTTATTCATCACAGCTTGGAGTACAGCTGGAGCATTGACCAAACCAAATGGCATGCGATTGTATTCGTAATGCCCATCGGTTGTTACGAGGGCTGTATATTTCTTGCAGTTTTCATCAATTGCTATTTGATGGTACCCCATACGTAAGTCTAGTGAAGTAAAATACTTGTTACCTGATAATTAAGCGTAGTGTTCCTCCATTATTGGCATCGGATACGATTGATTGACAGTAATTTTATTTAAGGCGCGATAATCGACGCAGAGATGGTTTTCTCCTTTGCTTTTCTCAACGAGCACGACTGGAGAAGCATATGGGGATTCTGAGGGTCGTATAATATTATTTTCGAGCAACTCGTTTATAATACCGGATATCACTGGACGTTTAGCGAACGGAACGCGGTATGGCCTTATATTAACCGTAGTATCGTTATTTAGTTCGATTTTCAGCGTAGCCACGTTACAACAACCAAGCTCGGAAAGCTTTTCTGCGAACACATCACGATACGTATTCACATGTCTTTGAGTTTAGTATTTTCGTTTTCGTTTATATTTGCGATATCAGTAATTTTTAGTACTTTTTCGAATTTACATTGGCCACTCTCAATAATAAGACGTGATCCATCACGACACAACGTATCTTTACCCAGTAATGCGTTCTCACTTATTAAATGATCGCTTACAACCAGCATGTCAACTTTATATTTGCCATTATCAATTTCGAGCGATACATTGACTTTAGCACTACACAACACTTCGCCGCCTCCGAACCCTTTTAGCTTAAGATGGCATGGACTCATTTCGGTCAACGATTTTCAGAAATATTCCCGCGCGAGTGTCCTAGTACTTCCCGGGTCAACGAAAGCATTTGTATCGATTCCATTTACTTTAATTAGTTTCGATATACCGTTCTCACTAGCTCTTTTATTTTCGACATTTATATCAATCGCGCGAACCTCTTCTTTGGTTTTATTTGGACAGTTTTCTGTTTGATGATTTGTGCGTGAACACTTGTCACATCGTTGCTTTTTCTGAGGTTCGGAACAATTTACGGAATAGTGCCCGAATTTATGACAATTATAGCACTTCACAGTTTCGAACGTTTTTGTTGCGGGGTTCTCAGTTTTGGGTACACTCGTATTGTTTTGATTAAAAATTTTCGGTTTATACTGAGTTACAAGTTTTATTTCGTTAAATACACTGTAGTTAGTAAGATCGCGTAATAAGTCGTTACAGCGCACATAGCTATTTGAAATTCTTCTGCGTAAGTCAATATCGTTAATAGCGATAGCATCTTCCGTCAGCCGACCTTTCATACCTAGCGAATACATTTTGTAATAATACTCTGCCGGAGTCTCATTTTTGCGATCGCTTCAATCGTGATAATTTAATATGTACTTAAGCGGAATTTTCTGAGTGCGGAAAATCGTTCACAAATCGCGAAACGAAATGCGACCACGACATAAAAATTTCCGGTAGGGAGTCAACCCACAATTTTGCCGCCCCTTGCATTTTCTGCTGCACCGCACACAGTAACATACTCTCTTCCCAATGGTACCCGTTTTTAAGCATTTCGACTCTTTTAACAAATTGGGTTGTATTAAGCGAAGATTCGGAAACTGGGTTAAACGAAGGTAAAAGGTCTATAATGTCTCGAATTTTATAAACCGGATTATAGTTGTTTATAGGCGGAATCACTTGTTGCGGCGGTTGCAAGTGCGTCATTGGAACATTCCAATAATTTAAATTTGCATTTGGAATTCGCGTACTACGCGCATCTCCGATTATTTCATCCTCGTTCACTGGACACGTATTCGGCCGTGCTTGCACTGGTGCCATTTGATTAATTGCTGTACACGTTCTCGGAGTATATGAATATACCGACCTTGTATTTACCGGCGACGACATACAAAAAGGCGTAAAATCGTTTCGATTATTTGCAACGCTAGTTTTCTGCATTTCTAAATTTCGAATTGTAGTTTCTAATTCGGAAATACGCTCTAGTAAATGCGTATTATCACTGATTTCTTGGCACTGCTCGGAAGACCAGCTTGTTTACATTTTTTCTTAAGCTCAGCTACTGCCAATTGCTGTAGCTCTGACATTTTGTTTTGATTGTTTTGTTTCGGTTTACACATGCGACATCTGTTGTATCATAGCGAAACTACTGTTGGCACAATGAGCTTTTATCCGTTTATTAAAACTTTTCAAATTCACTTAACGAAACCTGCTTGACGCTTTTTAGCTTGTACGAGAGCTTTTAACGAACAGCGAAACACTTTCAAATTTGTAACGCGTAATCATTTGACCGACACGATTTTGACGAAGTGTCTCTACTGACTGCGACGCGACGTAAGCAGCAAACGATAGCAGAGGTGTCTCAAATTTTCCAGGAATGCCAGCGGAGACTCGATTTTCACACGAATTAGTTAATGTACGATACGTTTGTGAAATATTTTCGTTTTCACAAATATTCTATGCGTTTTTGTATGAAATACACTTTCACGTAGTATTTTATTGCGTTTTATTTCATTTTTAATTTCACAAGCGCAATTCACTTTAGTTCACCACACTTCTGACCTGTTAAGGATGGGCCTTTTACTTACACTGGTGCTTCCGAGTTAGCAATGAAAAACGAACACAGTTTAAGTTAATTAATTCATTTAATGTTTAGTTAAGTTTTTAGAAAAGTAAAAAAATATTGGTTTTATGTTAATTTAAATAGATATTCGACATTTATAAAACGTTCTTGCATGTTGCTTCGCTGACGACCCGAATACTTCTCTCTCGGTAAAAATTGATGTATCTCATTTAGGGTAGCCAGTGTCAATGCGTTGTAGGGTTGCCAGGTGACACAAGTGTAATATATTTATTTTGTCGCTCAAGCCCTTTTGTCGGGGTTGGTTCGATATGTTTCGAGAAAAGCGTTCTGAAATCGATCATCCCACTATTTTTAACTATGAATATAATTTCCCTTGAATCACTCAATTAATTCTTTTTGATTGTAGCTATTTACTTTTCCAATGTATAAAATGTTTATAATATACCTTTGGCACTTCCTGCTGTCAAATCGTTTCGCAAGTAATGATTTTTAAAACTGAAGGCACATTTGAGTTTTGTTTTGTTCCAGAGTCTCTCTGAAATCTCTTTCTGCCTGGCTTTAGTTTCGTCACTCGACGACCTTTGTAAATTTTTTCTTCCGCCATTTGGTTGAAATTGTGCCTGCTCATTTATAAAAATCACTCGTTCTGATTTGTCCTGTTCCTTAAAGAAAAATAGTTTAAAATAAATAATTATCATCAAAACTGTTCAATCCAAATACATTTGTAGTAGGCCTGCAGGAAAAACAACCAGTTTCAAACTAAAATTATACCTAGGTACCCATGGAAAAAACCAACTTTATATCAAATTAGCCTAATACATATCTACTAATTATATTTACTTTTAAAAGCTCAACAATATATAAACGCACAGCTTTAATTTCTGTCAAAATTTTCTCATGTTCATATAATTTGTATGAAAGCAACCGCAATTGAATTCTGCGCGTTTATTGCCGTTTAAATTTTACGTTTCAATTTTGACTTTATTATTGATCTATTTTTACTTTATTTTAATATTTTTAATAAGTTCTTTCGTTAATGTTCTTAACACTCAATTCGAATTTTAAGTTCAACTTTTTTGTTTTAACGTACTAGGCATGCAAAATAAAAAACCTTAAAACCACTGAAAACCACTACCGTTGTTCGTCGAAATGTGAATTTAAGGCAAATTATATGAATTAGGAAAAATATTGAATCATTAATAAATATTATGAAAAAATTTAATTTTTTCCTTCACAAGGTAAACAGTTTTGCGATTTTAAGAAAATCGATTAAAATCAAGTAATTAATCCTGAAATTTAATAAATATTTCTTGTAACAGGTACATATGTACATCTCTGATAACACTGTGGAACAAATTCAGGTTAGCAAAAGTTAGGTCGATTCTGAGAGTGAGGGGTGAAAATAGAGGACAAATTAGAAGACCCGTATCGCGGCGTTTGTTTATGTTAGTTCGAATTTTTTTTAATCGACCTTCGAACTTTGCAGTCAAATGCCGATTTTCAGCATATTGTTTGTATGGCTTTTTGGCTATAACTCGTCGACTAATTGATATCTTTTCAATCTGTTAAAGCCAAATTATTGCTAGAGACCTGTGCAACAATTTTTTTTGAACATATTTTCCACAAAACTAAGTCTTTTTTCTTTCTGTTTGATCCATAATATCCTTCTCAATTTTTTCAGTGGTGGTTTTGAAGAAACATTGAAAAGTTTTAAGTAAAAAAATTAAATAAATTAAGTTAATGATTTGGCCAGTTGCCTTTTAGCAGGCGGCTGTGGACCAACATCACTGAAACAACAACAAAAAAGAGGAAGACGAGGAAAAAGAGGAAGAAGGGGAAGACAAAGATGAAATTCCAGAGTATCAGTTGGACGAATTTATCGACCTTTCTGATGATGATGACGATGACCAAGATATTAGAGAGAGCAGTGATGTTCATCCACAGCCGCTTGCTAAACGGCAACTGGCCAAATCATTAACTTAATTTATTTAATTTTTTTACTTAAAACTTTTCATAACTAACATTTCAAAACTATATTTTTTTCCGTATTTTTATAATTTCTTTTTCAATGTTTCTTCAAAACCACCACTGAAAAAATTGAGAAGGATATTATGGATCAAACAGAAAGAAAAAAGACTTAGTTTTGTGGAAAATATGTTCAAAAAGAATGAAAAAAAAATTTCCAACATTTTGCTTCATAAGCAGTGCAAACATTTTATAAATCAATTTTTTTAAAAATTTTAATTGTTGCACAGGTCTCTAGCAATAATTTGGCTTTAACAGATTGAAAAGATATCAATTAGTCGACGAGTTATAGCCAAAAAACCATACAAACAATATGCTGAAAATCGGCATTTGACTGCAAAGTTCGAAGGTCGATTAAAAAAAATTCGAACTAACATAAGCAAAGGCCGCGATACGGTGTAACAAGCCAGTGTGCTTGTTATACGAAATGAAAACGATATGCGCACGATGCGTAAAGATTTAAATTTTTATTTAGTAAAACTATTTTGGATGCACACGCACCAGCTTATGAATCGGAAGTCCGAACCCTGCCTATGTGTTTTTACAATTGGTGATGTGCTTATCGATAGTTGAAGAACCCTGCTTACAAATACTTACAAATAGTGATGTGCTTATCAATAGTGACATATTCATGTTTGGCACTTAACGTTCACATTACGATATTATTACATGCCTTTTTTTTAATTTTGTATTTAAACAGTTTTACAATGTATTTCATTTAATAAATAATTCAATGCATTACAATAATGAGAATTACTTTTAGACAATTTAAATTGATTTTTGGTGGAACGATTTTCCGTCATCCCTTGTCAAGTTTGGTTTTGTGACAAACCGGTTTCGGCGTTCGGTTTCGGCGTTCGGTTTGTCACAAAACCAAACTTGACAAGGGATGACGGAAAATCGTTCCAACAAAAATCAGCTTACTACCCTGTCGGAAGATCAACACAACAAAATAAATCACAATTTAAATTTTAGTTAAGGTTTGTGTAACAGCTAGCTACACGTGGACAAAGGTTTAGACACCGTAATCTCGACCATATTTCTTTGGGAGTCTAACAGATCGACCACTTCTAGTTGTATAGGTTTCGGGATCTGTTACAGCTGAGTTATTGGAACATGTTGCTTCAGATACCCCTGTCTCAGGCGTTGCATTGTCGACTGATGGCACGAGAGTATCATGCTGACCCGAGATCAAGGATTCGTCCACATTACATTCCGCGTCACTGCTTATGCTACTTTCACTCCTGGTATTACTGTCCGTTTTAACATTATTTCCAATAGACGTAGTATGTGGTGTTGAACCATTGTGACTATCTACATTTTCCTCATATAACAAGTCGCTAGCATTGAAATCTTCATTGCAAACTTTCGCAATCAACCGTCGGTTACTATATTTGATAATGTATGAACGCCCGTGACCAATTTATACTATTGTACAGTAGTGCCATTCAGACCCGTTTTTCTTAAACGGTACAGGATCACCCACTTTCAGTACCGGTAGCGTCTTGGCGTTCCGGTCATAGTAGTATTTTTGTTTTTCCTTTTTTTTTTTTGCCAATTTGCTTTGAATTACCGATTCCTCTATGTTGTTTTTAATCAAAAGCGAATCTGACATTGGTAATTTTGTTTCAATGAGCCTCCCGAAAAATAGTTCTGCCGGCGTTAGCTGCATACTAGCCAACGGCTTAGTATTATATTCTAATAACCTGTACTGAAATTTATCTGTTTCGTTTGCTGCGTAACACCACTTTAGTATGTTTTTTACTATAGCTACACCCTTTTCCGCCAAGCCATTGCTTTGCGGATATCTAAGGCTTGAGAATTTTAGTTGGATGTTGCATTCGCTTGCAAATTGTTCAACCTCCGCCGAATGAAATCTGATAATCGTTGGATATCCAAGTTTATCGAATATTTGAGATATAGATAGCACAATCTCTTTTGATGTTTTGTTTTTAAGTTTCAACGCTACCACGTAATTTGAATATGAATCTATAAGCGATATGTAATCATGACTTCCATATTCAAATAAATCCATTGCTACTATGTGATATGGATATTTGGGGGTTTCGTCCTGCACTAATGTTTCCTTCTGATTGTTTCTCTTGAATTTTTGGGGTTCATGTAACCACTTTGCTATTTTTGTTTGTAACTGTGATGGTATGATCCACCGATGTTACAAGAACAATAACCCGTTTTCAAAAAGTTAGTTGTCTTTAACTTTGAAAAATTGTTGGCTAAAATCATCGAGCTGATGATAACCCGGCCACCCTGACTCAATGTAACTACAAATCCGTGAAAGTTTTTCATCTGCCTTTAGTATTTCTCTATACAACCGATAGTTTTCTTCTGAAATACATACCGATTTTATAACAGAGTGAATAACTCCTGCAAGTCCTTCATTCTCCGAGCATCTGGCAGTTGGGCCCTAGATAGGCAATCAGCGACCAACATGTCCTTGCCTGGTTTATAGATGAGAGACATTGACGAGTACTTTAACACGAAACAAAAACATTCGCTGTAGTTTCATTGTGACGTCGTCGATATCTCGCTTTATCAGCGTTTTTAACGGCTTGTGATCACTTTCGACGGTAAATTCTCGCCCGTATAAGTAAAAGTGAAACCGTTGGCACGCGAACACTATGGCTAGTAGTTCTTTTTCTATTTGGTCCCACTTTTGTTCACTTCTACTAAGGGTTCGTAACGCGAACGCAACGGGGTGCCCGTCTTGAAGAATCACACAACCTAGTCCATCTTTCGAAGCATCAGTTTGTACTACCACTGACTTCGACTGATCATAAATTGCTAACACTGGTTGTCAGGATACTGATAGCAAATTCTCGAACTCTTCGTCATGTTTGACCGACCAGTCAAATTCCACGTCATTTCTTGTCAGGTTACGCAGCTCCGCTGTGTGTTTTGAGAGGTTCGGAATGAATTTAGATAAATATTTAAGTAGCCACAGGGACCTTAAAACTCCCGCTCTGTCTTTCGGGTTTTTCATATTCAAAATCGCGTCACGATACTTAACGTCTGCGCTAATTTTTCCTTCAGCTATTATATTGCCCATGAACTTAACTTTCCTTTGTCGATACTGCATTTTTTCCTGATTAAACCTTACATTGTTTTTATGGGCCCTATCTAAAACTAAGTTTAAAATCCGGTCATGTTCCTCGTCATTTTCCGCGCAAATAGCTAAATCGTCAAAGTAGACTATCACTCCAGGTACATCTCCAAAAATTTTAACCATTTTCCGCTGAAACATTCCGGCGCACAGTTTAACCCAAAAGGAACCCGATTAAATTCAAATCTCCCAAACGGGTTCATAAATGTTGTTAAGTCAGAGCTTTCCTTGTCAAGTTCCATATGCCAAAATCCACTTTTTAGATCAAAAACTGAAAATATTCGTTTATTTTCTAATTTTGACGTTAAGTCATCAAACGTTGGAATTAGGAAATGTGCGCGCCTGATGCAGGCGTTAAGTGGTTTTGGATCAAGACAAATCCAAAGTTTACCATTGGGTTTCTCTATTATTTGCAAGTTATTCACCCAATCAGTTGGATAGTCTACTGGCGAAATTATTTTATCCTGAACCATACTCTCAAGTTCTACTTTTAACCTATCCGTTGGGGAATTAGGAATGCGTTTTTTGTAATGAAGTACCGGTTTCGAATTATGTGATAATTGAATTTTAAACTTTCCAGGAAATTTACCAAATCCCTTGAAAACATCATTGAATTTACTTAAGAATAATTCCTTTGATTGAGGTAACGAAACAATCCCCTGAATAGCCAACCATTTGATTAAGCCAAATCGCTCACACGACCTAAGTCCCAGTAAAGGCTCGCAATTTTCCTTTACTACCAGAAACTCAGCTGTATGTTCCGTATTTAATTTCAAGTCTTCGCATTTTAACTTGGTTATACCGAAAATTTGTATTTTATTTCCATTGTAATCATACACCGAAAAATTATTTGTTTGATTATCGAAATACATTTTTAATTTTTTACGTAAGCTTAAGGGGATACAGTTGACATCCGCGCCGGTATCGAGCTTAAATGTGACCGTTTCATTTGCAATTCTAAAAGCCTTTGTCCACGATGTCTCACTGTGTATTTCTAAGTTTAATCTACGAATGGATTTATAACTAATAAGCTTTCTTACTTCTATACACTTATCATCTGATTTACCTTGCATTTCACTCCAGTTTACTGTTGCCACTTTTGATTGTTATTGCTGCTGTTGTCATTCCTCTCACCGCTCTTTTGTACATATGCCTTTTTTGGCTTGCGACACATTTTCATAAAATGTCCCTTCTTCATGCAGTTACGGCATGTTATGTCCTTGGCCCTGCACTCGTTAGAATGAGTTATTTTCCATGCATCACCACAATTGAAACAGAAGCGATTGATCCCCCCCACTAGTGGAGGAGTCTGGTATGACGTCTTTGCTAACCGTGTTGATCAGGCCATTTTTTTTTATCCAAAATGCCTTTGTTCACGTTTGCTGCTTCAAAAGTATTACGTATTGATATAACGCGGGGTAGGTCCTCATCGCGGCCATCCAAGAGTTTGAGCCGCAATTTTTTATCACTAACTCCTACAACAATACGATCTCGTAGCATCCGATCTTCATACAAGCGACCACACTCGCATTTAAAGTCACAATGGCGTAATTGTGTGCGCAATTTAGTTTCAAAATCATTGAACGATTGGTTTTCTTTTTGTACAATCATATTGAATTTGTACGACTCCATCGCTACGTTCAGCTGGGGCAAACAGTGAGCATCACATTTTTCAAGAACTTCGTCTAATTTCCGTTGCTGAACTACATTTTCAATGCGTGCTGGTTGTTGCTCCACCCCGCCAACCACTACGGCTGGTATTTGCCGTTGCAGATTGGTTTTTCCAAGTAATGATTCTTGCGTCCCATCGTTAGGGAACAAGGTATTATAGATATTGGCACCTTGTGTGCACAGTAGCCAAATGAAGGTTGCAATTTTTGTTGCCTCTGGCTCTTTCGATTTGCCGCTGGCGATCAAATAAACCAGAAAATTACGCCTCCTGTTGGGCCACTCTGTTGCCAAGTTTGCGCAGTCCAGCTCTGGCGGAACGCGTTCAGACATTTTCCAATTTACTTCCGTCTGTGTGTCAAAATTATATTTAATGTTGTCACTTCTGACACCATGTAACAAGCCAGTGTGTTGTAATACTAAATGATTATTTTAGCAGAGCTGGATTAGTTTTATGTAATGAATATACACGAGGTTAATTTTATGCTTTCAGCTTTATTAGACGATATATAGAGAAGAGTTTTTTTCTTCTTACATAGCTACGAATGTTATCGATAGATATGGCTGAGTGCTGTGTTCGAGTACTCAACACCCCGCCTCAATTTTGGAACATTGACTTTATAATATTTCACAAATGTGTTGTTTTAACTTGCACTATGCACCACTAGATCCATTAGCCTAATAAAATCGTTTAAAGCATCCTATTAGTTCTTTGAATGGAACATCTATAATTTCCTCCGTATCATCTGAAGAGAAATTACATTCCATTGGAGTTGAAGCTCCTTTACAATTATCCATGTTGAATTTCTTAAGTATGTTAAGTATCATGCGTTTTTGCTTGATTTCTATCTTTCCATTTTCCCCTTGATATTTCGAGCCCCAAATATTCCCGAATGTCTCCTTTGACTTTAAGTTCGTTTTTCAGTTTAGATAATATTTCTGTATCTTCACCCGAAATTAATATGTCATCTACGTATATAAGTACCCACGTTATTTCGCTTATGTAAAGACAAAAATCATGCTTTGACTGTTCAAATGAGTTATTTATCATAAAATCATGAAATCTTAAATTCCAGCATTTAGGTGCTTCTTTGAGACCATATAGAGCTTTGTTCAGTTTCAGTACGTTTCCATTTTTTAACTTTAAACCTTTAGGGCATTTTATATAAATATCATTTTCTAATGTTCCATTTAGGGATGCGGTTGGTACGTCCAATTGTTTTAATTTAAGATTTTGTTGTATTGCGTGACTTAGTAAGGCTCTAAATGTTGTTGCTCTTGCAACCGGTGAATAGTATTTCTGGTATGGTTGACTTTGCTGAAATCCTTTTGCTACAATTCTTGCCCTTTTTGTTGACTTTGCTGAAATCCTTTTGCTACAATTCTTGCCCTTTTTGTTCCATCTTGTTTTTCTTTAAAAATCCATTTTGTGTCAGTTGCTTTTGCTCCTGATGGTAGAGTTGCTTCTCTCCATGTTTCTAATTTTGTATGGGCATTTAGTTCAGCTTTTATAGCTTTCTCCCATTCTTCACTTTTTATTGCTTCTTCGAAGTTTTACGGCTCTGCTGTTAATAGGAAATATGCTATATTTATTTGCTCTTCGATACTCTGTTCAGGTTGTGTTTCATAGTTCTGCTGTAGGTATTTTGGTTGTTTTACTACTCTTCCTGATTTTGTTTTTACTACGTTTTGCTTTTCTACTTGACTTGTTGTGGCATCTATTCTTTCACTTTCTGTCTCAATCATTTGGTTTTGGTTTACTTCTGGTTCAACCCTTTGCAATTCATTTATGATTTCACAATCATTTGGTTCTTCTACTTGTTCGTCATGGTATACTATTTTAAAACTATATGGGTCGTTATCTCTTCTGAATATTTAGTTTGGGTTTCATCAAATCTTGCGTCTCTTGAACAAACTACTTTATTTTCTCTAGGATCCCAGAATCGGTATCCGTTCATTGAGTAACCAATAAATCTCATTTCTTTTGCCCTATTTTCGAATTTACTGACTTTAGGAATTTGCATAACCCAAGCTTTTGAGCCAAATACTTTAAGGTTAGATATATTATATTTTCCATATCTCAACTGCGCTGGTATTTTGAAGTTTATTGCAGATGAGAGATTTATTGATAAACTGCACATCTGACAGATTCTCCCCACAAATGCTTAGGTAATCCAGTTTCTAACATTAGTGTTCTTGCTTTGTTGTAAATTGTACGGTTCATCCTTTTTGCTACCCCGTTGGACTGAGGAGAATATGCATTTGTATATTGTATTTGAATACCTCTATTATCGCAATAATTTGTTAGTATATAATTTTTAAATTCTCCGCCATTGTCGCATCTAATCTTTTTAGTTTTATTGCCTGTTTGAGTTTCTAAAAATTTTATGTATTTGATAATATTATCTGTAGCCTCACTTTTCTTAGTAAGCAGATATACTACAGTGAAATGACTGTAGTCATCTATGATTGTATGATAATACATCTCACCGTTTATTGTTGGATTTTTAACAG
This sequence comes from Merzomyia westermanni, assembly GCA_949987695.1. Lineage (NCBI taxonomy): Eukaryota > Metazoa > Arthropoda > Insecta > Diptera > Tephritidae > Merzomyia > Merzomyia westermanni. Next base: position 41,910,875 of record OX465288.1, on the reverse strand, counting down.
GACCTGAAAGGTCTGTGTGCAACAGTTCTCCAACATACTTTGATCTCGGTTTCATTGATTCATTGAATGGCAAACGAGTTGCCTTTCCCTCCATACACGGTCCACATGTCTCGTTAGAATATAGTAAATTCAATATTTGCAGGTGCCTTCTATTTGCATGTCCCAGACGTCGGTGCCACAAGTCATTGTTGTCGTTAGCAGATTTGTTTGTGCTACTTAACATTGCATGCTGCAAGTTAAGTTTAAAATAAATGGTATAAAGCTTTCCTATCCTGTCTGCATTCATTTTACATTTTTGATCAAAAATACTTACAGAATTGTTTGAAAATTTTACATGGTATTTATTTTCTATTAGTTTTTGTACCGATATTAAATTATGTGACAGCCCTTGGACAACTAAACCATTAATTTTCACAAATGATCTAGATATATAAGTTATGGGCTTATCCTTACCGATTTCCCCTTGAGAAAGGACTGCCCCAATCGCGGTATTAGAAGCGTCTGTAGTTAGAATAAAGGATTTATTGAAATCAGGAAATGCCAAAATTTCGGAAGACATATGCAACATTTTTAGGTAATTGAATGATTTCAGTCCTTCATCTGTAAATGAAATATTTATTTTTTTAGATTGGCTCGCTTTTGTATGCGCATTCTCACCTCTAGTCAAATCTGTAAGTGGTTTGGCAATTTTTGCGAAGTCCTTTATAAATCGTCTATGATATAATAAAAAACTCTTTATCTCCTTAAGATTTACGGGTGCAGATATTTTTTTTATTGCTGAAATTTTTTCAGGATCAGGTAAAATACCATTCTCCGTAACAATATGCCCTAGAAATTCTACTCGGGTTTTGAAAAATTTAGATTTTTCCATATTTATTTTTAAATTTGCTTTGTGTAGAAGAGCGAATACATCTTCAATATTTTTGAGATGTTCTTCTTTAGTTCTCCCTACTATTATTATATTGTCTATATAGACGTAGCAGGATTTCCCTATGAGGGGTTTAAGGACGTCATTTATCATTCTTTGAAATATAGAAGGAGCATTTTTGAGCCCAAATGGCAACCTAGTAAATTCATATTTACCATTTGCGGTTGAAAATGCTGTTTTTTCTATATCCTTTTCTTTCATCCTGATTTGATAAAAACCCGATGTAAGGTCGAGTGTAGTGAAATACTTACACTCCCCTAAGCTAGCTAAGGTGCTATTTATATCGGGTATTGGATAAGAGTCAGGTATCGTTACTGAGTTTAATCTCTTAAAGTCAACGACAACTCTGTATTTCTTTTCCCCAGAAGGACCTGGTTTTTTTGGCACAATCCATAAAGGAGAGGTATATGGGCTTTTTGAAGGCCTAATTATACCGTTATTTAAAAGTTCCGTTATCTGTTTTTCAACTTTGTGTAAATCGGTTCCTCTGTCGTTGTCCTTATTTCTGCTAACACTGATGTGTCTATGGTTCCACTATCGGAGACTGGTACGAAAATGTCCACGTATTTATTAAAAATTTCGCTAAGTTCTTGTTCATAAAGGGTTTCCTCAAGATTATTTACTTGTTTTGAAATTTTCTGTTTTGATGGCAATACTACATCTCCGATGGTTAGCGTATCGTCCTTCCTATTAATAATCGCTCCTAATTGTTTGAGAGTATCATCGCCTATGATACCGTCAAAGGATTTTAAGTTTGGAAGTATAAAGAAATCAAAATTATTTTTCAAACCAATGCTTTTAAAGAATGGTCCTGATAGTTTATGGGTTATTTCTATCTGACCAGCAGCTGATTGGACTTTGAAAGGATGTTCTAGTTTTCTGTCATTTTTTGCGATTTTTTCGCAAGCAAAATTTTTGTTGGCACCTTTATCTACGAGAAATTTCAGAGTATCACCGTCTTTTAAGGTGAGTTCTAAATAGGGTAATGTAGATAGGCGTTTGTCATAAAATTTGTTTCCTCACCACGCTCATATTCTTGATCCTCTGTTTCTATGTTAAATAATTTTTGACTCTTCCTTGGAATGTTCGATTGCCTTACTACTGGCGTGCTTTCTACTCGATTCATATAATTGACTTTTCTAGAATGAATCGAAGGGTCTATTTCCATAGGAACTGGAGGTTTCGGTTGCGTCGGTCTTGGCGGAGGAGGCATTTGTGTTTCTAGATTTTTATTATAAATTTGATTTTTTTCAGCAGGACCTAGATCTCTAGGTGATGCAAATGTTTGCCCTTCTTTTACTTGGTTTTTGGCCATTTGACTAGACGTGTTTGTATTTTTTGTGTGAATTGAGTAATTTCTCAAATTTACATTTTGAATTTCTAGACAGAAGGAGTAAGCCTCTGGTAGGTTTTGGGGGCGTTGGATGATAATTCGCCATTCAGTCCTCTAATAAATACGTCAAGGGCTCTATTCCTGTAGGTTTCTAGAAGCGCATTGCTAGTTTCCCTAGAGTGGTCCTGACTTTTTATTTTATTAATTATTAGAGACAGCTGGTGGTTTATCCTTGCGTAGAATTGGTCTACGCTGAAATGCTTTTGGGACAATGATCCTAATTCATGTTCGAGGGTCCTTAGATCACGTTAGTCTGCGTAATGCAACGACAAACAGTTTTTTATTTTTCCCCATTCCTCATCGAATATATTATAAGAAATTAAGGCTGTGTCTGCAGGGCCTCTTACTTTCTGACTAATTTGGCGAAGGATGGCTCTTTATATGGGTTTTGTTTTGACTACCTCGTAGTCTTGCAATATTGATTTAACATTGTGAATCCAGGAAATAAATTGAACGGGATTACCTTCAAAAGTGGGAAGGTTTTTAACGCTATCAGGTAGCCTACATATTTCGAGCAAATCTGCTTCTGTTAAATTGGCTGGGCTCTCAGGAGTTAAGGTTCCTGTGTGAGGATTAGCTTCTAGCTGATGAATCCTATTGCTCATGGCCCTCATTTGCTCTATTTGTGAATACTGCACCAGTTAGCTGTGTTACTGCTTCTTGTATTAGCTCCATTCTGAAGTTACTTTTTACAGTATTAAAAATTTATTTAATCTTTACAGAAGAGTAATTCTTCACTTATACAATTCTTCGCTTTACAGTATTTTAGAAAAAAATTTTAATCTTTGATATAATTTTTCAAGGGATCAGTTTAATTCCTTACCGAAACTGGTTAAAAAAATTTAAATTAGATTTTTTATTTATATATGAATTTTACAAGAAAATGATAATTTGAATGATTAATATACATTAAAATTCCGTACATTATTAATATACTGAAGTTCATCCTCGGTGCTTCCAAGTTGCTTCGTAGTGGTCGTTTTTAGAGTTTTCCTCCGACTAAGGTACGTGCACAACACAGTCTTGACTCAGGTGGCTTGTAGTTTTTCGTTAATTAGTGCTTCTGTAGTTTTATAAAAGGCACTGGTGCTTTTTTTTTTTAATTTGCACTAAAATGTTTTTGGCAAAATTTTAGTGTTTTTTCGTTGCACCTTTTTTAATGAAACAATTTCTTTGGTGTTTTTATAATTTGCACTAAAAGTTTTTTTTAAACTTTTTAAATTGAAACTTTAAAATTTTAGTGTTTTTTCTTACACCTTTTTTAGTGAAAATATTTCTTTGGCGCTTCTAAAATTTACACGAAATTTTAACCGGCGAAATATCATTATTGTTTTATTTTACCGTTCTACTTATGTATTAAATTGCTGATAATGCAATAAATTGGAATTAAAAATTCATATGATTTTGCGTATGCACTAATTTGCAAGTGCAAGTAACTTCAGTTGCGCAGCAACGGGTTCACATAACGTCTGCACGACTTCCGCTTGAAGTTAGTATGACGAAATGTGAAGCAGTTGTTGTTGTTGTTGTTGATTTTTCGAAACTGCTATAGCGTGTGCCAGTTTTTTATATTTGGTTATTCTACTGCTAACTGTGCTAACTTGTATGCCAACTGGGGATAAAAATCATTGGTTGTTTTTTTGGTTGGGAGGGGTGGTCGGAATTCCTGAGGCTTTCTATTTTGGTTGCTGGTATTGAGCGCGTAGTGAGAACGGAAATTTTGGTTTTCCAATTTCAGGCACAAGTGGAGAGCTTCAGGGAGATCTACTGGCTCTCTCATGCCAAGAAGTCCTGGCAAGTCTCCTTTTAGTCCTCTTATAAAGGTATCGAGGGCTTTGTCCCTATAGATGCGTGTCAATAGGTGCATAGATTCTGAACCGACTTCCATGCATCCAAGTTTGTTTAAGATAAATGAAAGGTCGGAATATACGCGCGGGTAGAATTTCTGGATAGTGAGGCTTCCCTGCACTAGGGAGGTCATTTGGTACTCAAGGGTACCTAGATCTCGCTTATCAGCGTAGTGGAGGGTAAGGCATCTTGAGATAGCCTTCCAGTCCAATGGGGTGTTTGTTTCGAATGACATTGAGGATGCCGTAATATTTCAATGGTTCGTAGATCTGAAGGATTCGATATACGCTTTTTTCTCCTGGGTTACCGTTATGTTAGCGAAGCTAGAATTTGGGTTCAGGGCTGCTTGTACGATGTTTCGTCCGTCCTGTCTTAATATGTCATTTATAAGTCCTGTCACTAGGGTAGTTAACTGGCCCATGTTAAATGGGACAGAAGGGGAAGCACTCGGTTGTGCAGGTGTGTTTAGCACCGGTGGGCGGATTATGTATTGGGGTTGGACATTGTAAAAACAAAAATTTCTAATATTTGTGTTATATTTCTCTGGAGGGTCCCTTGGGTGGTGAATCGCAGAGAATTTTTTGTTATAAGCTGGAGGGTCCTCCCGAAGGTGGTGAATCGCCCGATATTATTATTATTTTTTTTTTTAACTAAATTCTACTCAAATTCTCATTTTTAATCCTGGCTTTTAATTATAATTATGATTATAAGAATAATTATTCTTTGAAAGGGGGGGGAAAAAATGTTTGTTTCTTAATTCACTACTACTTTTCACTGCATATAAATGGTTTTACTTTTAACTTTCACAACTCACAATTCACTTCCCCTTTTTGTTTTTTCTTTAATGTTTTCTCAGATTAGATAAATTTCATATATTAATATATTATGTTAAATAAAAATTATTTTCTTAGCCTATTCTTACGTAAATTTGCGCCTTCTGGCGATCCGCTGTGGTTCCTTTTCGACGTCTACTGGGGCAGCTGCAATCGCACGGGTGAAGACGTGCGTCCTTTTCCTACAGGATCTCGACGCTTTGGGTTCGTTTTGGGTAACAGTTTGTCCTTTACCACCTTTTTTTCTTATACTGTAGTTTTCCGCTCCACACTGTCGTTCCACAGGCGGCTCTCTTGCGAATATTCCACTTAAAAGGGGCACGGTTGCGCTGACCTTTTTTAATGTGTATTTTTGCTCCCGGCTGTCATTCCACAGGCGGCTTATTAGCGAATACTGATTTTAAAAGGGACACTACTTCCGCGGACTTAAACTGGTCCCTGCTCGGGCGCCAGTTAAGTTTCTATATATTAAACTTTGTTTTTTAAAAACATAAGCGGACTAATATCCGCTGTTTTCCACTTTATTGGTTGAAATCAATCTTAAGAATAATTACAACTAATTCCCTACTTCTACATTATATCTATCTTAAATTATGAACTTGCTGATTCAACAACCAATATTGCTGTTGTAGTAATAGTTGCCGGTAGCTGATTGCTGACTGTTGTTTGTGTTGTTTATTGCTGTCTGTTGTTTGTGTTGTTTATTGCTGACTGTTGTTTGTTCCCAATTTGACCGGAGGCATTTTGTTGCTTACGGGGTTATTGACTATTTTAATTGTGAAGCGCTGCGTTAACTTATACAAATTTTACAAAATATGTTCCTAATCTAAATGTTTATGTTTGTGTGTATATTTATTTTTAAATGTACATTAGGCACCAATACATTTTAAGTGCACTTAATTTTATGTGTCTTATGCAGCTTCGGTGTTTAGGGTCACTGTTGACTTAGGTGCAATAATGCGCGTATTTTTAAACAATTAATGATCGGCTGTTAGTTGCTGCTTGTGTGCATTGGTATATTGGTTTGGTTATCTTTATATTTTTATGTGGTTCAGATAAGCAATTTTCGCATATTTTATGAACAACGGTCACATTACTATGCTTATCATTTTGTTCGACATTTTAGCGGACTGTATATTTTCTTATTTTATAGTTTTACGTATGGATATACATATATATACGCATGTACAGATTTATGTTGTATTTCTAGATTCTTATCCTTTTAGCGATGAGGTTACAGTTTCTTATTGGTATTTCTGTTACTGAGTGAATATGTTAACGATTGGTGATCCGTTAAAATTTTTATTGTGGTTGAACCGTAGAGGTAATTACTAAAAGATTTTAAAGCCCATATTATGGCTAAAAGTTCCTTTTCGTTAGTCGCGTAGTTTTCTTCGGTCTTTGTCAATGCTCTGGAAATGAACGTTATGGGTTTGGCGTCCTGCTCTAGGACTGCTCGTATAGCAAGGTTTGATGCGTCGGTTGTCAGGTGAAATTCCTTTTCGAAATCAGGGTATTGTAGCATTACGTCGGATGATACTACTGAATTTTTTAATTTGTTAAACGCTTCTATTGTTTTATTGTCAAGAGTAATTTTTATTTTGGATGAAAGATTTTTGGACATGCGTCCCTCTTACCCTTTTAAAAGTACCGTTAGGGGTTTGGTTTTGCATAATCTTTAATGAAACGGCGGTAATAGCCGGAAAGTCCTAAGAAGGATCGAAGTTCCTTAAAATTTTTGGGGGTGAAAAGTCTAATATTGCTTTAACTTTTGTAGTATTTGATTTCACTCCGTTTTGTGGATCAACAAATCCTAGAAACTCTACTTCTTCCTTCAAAAATTCACATTTATCAAGTTGGATTTTCATTTTGGCAATTTGTAGCGTCCTAAAAATAGTTTCTACAGATGGGCGTCTTCATTTTTGCCGAAAATTATGATGTCATCTATGTATACGAAGCATATTTTTCCGATGTATTCTCTGAGAATATCATCTAATGCTCCTTGAAAAATGGAAGGTGCATTTTTAAGGCCAAAGGGGAGTCTGGTAAATTCGTATTTACCATTGTTGACTGAAATAGGTGTCTTTGAAATTTCAGATTCGAATCTGATGAAAACCACTTTTTAAGTCAAGAACTGTAAGGAATTTATTTTTTCCGAGCTGGGAAAGTACTTCATTTGTATCTGGAACTAGATAGCGATCGTAATTGAATTTAATTTGCAATAGTCGATTACCATTCTGTATTGTTTTATGCCGGATGCATCAGCCTTTTTTGGGACTACCCAAATCGAAAAATTATAAGGGATCTGGGAGGCCTTATTATTTCATTGTCAAGTAATTTTGCTATTTGTTTTTCTACTTCGTCCATAGAATATGGATAGTATCTAGAATATATTGGATCTTGATCCATTTTCAGTGGTTTCTATATTATTTATCCTGTTTTGTTTGAAGGGCTGTCGTATTTGGTTTGAAGGTGTGATAGGTCTTTTTCTGGCGAGGGTTTGGATCCGTCGGTTCATGTAATTGATATTCTTAGTTTTAATCGATTCGTCTATATCCATTGGGATTGGTGGTTTTGGTTGGGGGGGTCTTGGTGGTGGATTTGTGAATTGATTGGGCCTGAGTGGTTATTTTGGGACGTATCTGAAATTTTGTTGATATTGGGGAAATGGGCATTGCTGATTATATTGAATTGGCAATTGTTGATTGTGTTGGATTGGAAATTGTCTTGGAACCTGCTGAAGCTGCACTTGCTAGTTTTGGGTGATGGCCACGCGCCATCGTTAACCCCACTTATTTTTTATATAACGCACCAAATAAAACACTTAAACTTTCTTATTATAAGATGGTGAAAACAATGTCTTTTATTTTACAACTTGAACTTGAATTTTATAAGTGACGATGCTACGGTGTAACAACCGGCGCGCGAGTTAAAGAAAAACTAAGACACCGTGATTTCAGTAAAAAGGGAAACGTCTTTATTCTGTGACAATCAAGCTTAAAACGAACTTATTTTACAGTGGTTTGCTTATTTATAGTAATGAGAAAACAACTATTGATAACTGTTATCCTATATGTTTGTTGGTACAAATTCATCACTCCACTTTGGGCAAACAAAACAATAATTGCTATCCTTTACATTTGTTGGTAGCTTTTGTTGATCGCTAATCACTTGACTAGTGTTGCTGCTACAACAACAGCAACGCTAGTCAGTTCCGCAATATCAGGCGATATCACTGTTGTTTAAATTGCTGTTGCATATTTTGCCTACTACTTTTTGGTAAACAGGTTTGTTCTTATTATTGTTTTTGTACAACTATTGTGCATTGATATTTTGGCTTCAGGTAATAGCTTATGCATGTAAAGGGTGTTTTTTTTAGAGGTATAGAACTTCGAATTGAAATAAAACACAAGAAAATCGTTTTAAGGTCCATCAATTTGGCTTTATTGGAAGGATAATTTTATGCCATTAATGTTTAAATATGATTTCGGGCATGTGGCCGCCGCGGCTGGCTCTAATAAAGCCAATTCTACAGGTCCAATTTTCAACCACTTTTTCGAGCATATGTGGCCGTATGTCGGCAATAACGCCACGAATGTTGGCTTCCAATTCCCCTAACGTTTCTGGTTTGTTGGTGTAGACGAGCGACTTCACATATCCCCAAAGAAAATAATCCAATGGTGTCAAATCACACGACCTTGGTGGCCAATTGACAGGTCCATTCCGCGAAATTATGCGCTCATCGAATGTTTCCTTCAATAAATCGATTGTGACGTGCGCTGTGTGGCATGTAGCGCCGTCTTGTTGGAACCACAACTCATCCACATTCATGCCATCCAATTCGGGAACAAAATAGTCGGTTATCATGGCTCTATACCGGTCTCCATTAACGGTAGCTGCCTCTCCAGCATTATTGCGGAAGAAGTATGGCCCAATGACTCCACCAGCCCATAGAGCACACCAAACAGTCAGTTTTTGTGGATGTAATGGCGTTTCAAGGGTCTCATGTGGATTCTCTTCACTCCAAATGCGGCAATTTTGCTTGTTGACGTAGCCATTCAACCAAAAATGAGCCTCATCACTGAACAAAATTTTGCGATGAAAATCAGCATCGAAATCAATCTCATTTTCGGCCCATACACCAAAATCACGACGCATTGCATGGTCTCGCGGCTTTAATTCTTGCACAAGCTGGATCTTGTAAGGTCGCAAGCCAAGATCTTTGCGCAAAATCTTCCATAAAGTTGATGGACAAAGCTCCAATTGCTGTGCACGGTGGCGAATCGATTCATTCGGGTCCTCTTCAACACTTTGCTCTACAGCGGCAATTGTTTCTTCGGTGCGCACTGTTCGACGTCTCTGCGGATGCGTATTATCACATAGAGTAAACGTAGTGCGAAAACGATCCATGGTTAACCGAATTAATTGCTCTGATGGACGATTATGTCGACCATAAAATGGACGGAGCTCACGGTAAACTTCGCGAACTGAACCATTATTTTCGAAATAAATTTGCACGATTTGCAAGCGTTGTTCTTTTGTCAACCTGTTCATGATGAAATGGCAAACCAAACTGAACATAAATGACATTAGAGTTGCCAGATTTGACCACAAAATGCCAGTTTTATCTCTATTCGAAAAACAAACCTGTAAAAAAAACACCCTGTATGTATGTTTGTACGTATGTAAATATGTATCACGAAATGGCATGGTTCAATTATAAGGTTACCTCGTTTCTACAACTACAACAACATGCTTCGTTAGGTTGTCAAAAACAGCTGATTGATGTTAAGCGAATGTAGGGAAGAGGAAACAGAAAAGCATTCAATTGAATTAAATTGTGTACATGGTTCAAATTGTTTAGGTGGTCAATAAACAAAATTGCTAGCAATATTGAATTTTAATAAGTTTTGATTGAACAACCGATTTGAAAAAATAATTTATCGGCAAATTTTCAACCATTTTGCGTACTTGTATATACATATACACAAAAAGCAATAACAAATCATGTTTCGTCGCACAGGCTCATCCAACATCTACCAAAACTTGGAGAAGACATCCGTTTTGCAGGAGACACGCACATTCAACGACACCGGTTAACCCACACAAATGCATACATATACTCACGAAAATTATTTATCTAATCAATCAGGGCGAACTAATCTAATCTAATCAATCCGGCACTTAAAGAAGAAGTGTTTCACTTTTTCCGGAAGATCAACTTCCATGCTTCCCGCTACTAAACACACAGCACACATTTGCCACCATTTACCATGTTTTCTTTGTATTTATTTTCACGTAGGAAGAAGAAATTATATAAAACTATATATTTCACTTCAAATTTATTCAAAATATTAGCAAACACCGAATTGCATATAAAGGCTACGCTTGGTTGCTTTTCTTTGTTTACTTTTCGTTTGTTTACGTTTCGCTTGTTTGACAACCTAACGAAGCAGTGCAATGAAAAAAATCAAATCAGCTGATGAATCGAGACAACCTTATAGTTGAACCATGACGAAATGGTAAGTATTCAAATTAATAACAAATTGTGTAAATTTGTAAGCAGGTAAGTGTAATAAATAAAGTATGTAGGTTTGGTTTGTATGTTTTATATGCATATGTATATCCCTGTATAGCCTCTCAATGTCCGCATTGCCGGTATGACTGTTTGGTTTCGTTAAATGTACCTCAATACCTTCCTGTCTAAAATACTCAATAAGTTGTTCAGCCCTGAACTCATTGTCCATAATGACCTTTTTTGGCTTTCCGAATTTAGCAATTTGCTCAACTATAATCGCTTTCTTCGAAAGCCAATTGCGGTCAGTAATAGGATAAGCTGAAGCGAATTTAGTTAATTTGTCGATAAATGTGACAAATGACAATTTTTTAAAATGAAATAAATCTATATGAATAATCTGATTTTTTTCTGTAGCCGTTTCAGTAAAATGAAACAAAGGTTTAATCGGCTTCCTAGAATACTTAATCTGTTGCCATTTTTCGCAATTGTTTATAATTAATTGTATTTGCTCTTTTAATTTTGGAAAATAAATTTTGTTTTTTAATGTTTGGTATGTTTCATTTATACCACTGTGCATAGACTCATTGTTGTGATACAAAGCTATTTGTTTATGAAGTGTTTCTTCATATTCTATTTCGGTAACACGTTGAGTGCATTTAACAAATTTTATTTTATTATCCAGCGAAAACATCGAAATTAATATTAGTTGAATTTTGTTATAATCTTTGTCTGGTACTTCAGAAAAAATTCCTACGCGACCGATTTTAATGTTGTTTTTGAAAACGTTTCTAATAACATTTTCATCCTCATGAGGATTTATTTCAATTATTTTTCTTTTATGCATTAACTTTACGCCAAATGATGGGCTAAAGGTCAATATAAGTTGAACTTTATACTTATTTACTATTTCATTTTTTATTATAATGTGCTCTAATAACTCTTCTGCTGCCGAATGAATAGTTTGCGACATTTCAAAATTCGAAGCATTGGAACTATTTTCGTTAATTTTTGGCGATGTTTTTATACGACTAAGAAAATCTGCCACCCTATTTTCTTTGCCATTAAGGTATTCAATTTCGTAATTAAATTCTTGTAATTTTAAGAGCCATCGTTGATGACGAGGCGAGCATTCTTTGCCTTTATATTTATTATTAAGATATTTTATAGGACAGTGATCAGTGACGATCCGAAATTTTTTTCCGTAAATATATGGCCTAAGGTAGGTAACAGCGTAAATAATTGCAAGAAACTCTTTGTCTGTGGTACTGTAATTTTGCTCATGATTATTAAGGCTCCTAGATATGTAACATACCGGATGACCTTGTTGGGATAAAACTGCCCCAATCGCATATCACTAGCATCAGTAGTTATAACAAATTCCTTGTCGTATTCTGGGTATTTTAATATCGGATGGGTGGATATTAATGATTTTAGATTTTCAAAACTTGCAATATACTGTGGGTCATTAACATTAATTTTGTTGTCCTTTTTCAAATATTTGATCATGGGCTACGCAATTTTCGAATAATCTTTAATGAACTTTCGGTAGTAACCGGTTATACCTAAAAACCCTTTTAATTGTTTTTCAGTTTTTGGATTTTGCAAATTTTGAATTACATCGATTTTACTAGGGTTGGGCTTAATACCGTTTGCTGTTAAAATGTGCCCCAAGAAAGGAGTTTCTTTTTGCAGAAAACTACACTTTTCGGGTTGAATCTTCAAATTGTGCTCTTGTAGTTTGGAAAAAAATTTTTTTAAAGAAATCTCATGTTCTTCTAGAGAGGTGGAAAATATAAGGATGTCATCCAGGAATACCACACAGATTTTATTAATGTATTCCTTAAGGACTTCATTAATTAGCCGTTGGAAAGTAGCAGGGGCATTTTTTAGACCAAACGGCATCCTTACATATTCGTATAACCCAGATGGTGCTACAAATGCCGTTTTCTCGATATCCTTCTCTGCCATCAAAATCTGGTGATAACCTTTTGCCAAATCTAACGCACTGAAGTATTGCGCTTTGCCTAACTTATCTAAAATACTGTCGATGTTAGACAAAGGATACTTATCATCAATAGTAATTTGATTTAGCCTCCTATAATCCACTACTATTCTATATTTTTGAATGCCTGATTTATCTGTTTTTTTTTTGGTACAACGATTATTGGTGAGCTATACTTACTTCTACTCTTTCTAATGATACCTTGCATTTCCATATCGTTGATCTGCTTTCTAACCTCCTCCGCATGTTTTGGTGGTAATCTGTAAACTCTTGAGTTAATTTGTTGATTAGTTATAGTCCTAATTTCATGAACAATTGAATTTGTATTAGTCAAGCAATCACCTTCTTTATATATTAATTTATTAAATTTTTTCAAAAGTTTACTGATTACTGCTTTTTCCTGGTTATTGAGATGACTTAAATCTATGTGTTGTTCTTCACTAATTTCTTTAACTTCTCCATATTTTTGCATTATTTTTGTCAAAAATGGAAAGCATATGTTATTATTAAGTTTTAACTCTAAATTTGGAATATCAATGTTAGTTACATTTTTGACTATCCAGTCCATCCCTAATATTAAATCAAAAGGTTTATTAAAATCTAATAATACCCACTTCATTCTGGCATTTTGTGGAGCACTAAATTCTTTTGGACATGGTGTAATTACCTTTTTATTAGGATTACTGACCACGCCATTAATTGTATTTAATATAGTTTTTTCTTTTTCATTTAGTGTAGGTAAATCAAATTTTTTAAAACTACTTTCTTTGACAATACTTAAAGTGGACCCTGTATCTACTAACGCTATCCATTCATTATCAAAAAGAGTAATTTTTAAATATATTTTTGCAAAGTCCGAGGTTAATTTAAAAAAAAAATGTCATCTGTGTTGCTTGTTATAGCTTCTTCAGTATGACTTACTGCATCTATGTCCATCGGAACATTAGACTGTCTCGTTTGTTGTGTTTTATTGGTTTGATTATTATTACGACGCATATTTGAACTGCCAGGATTTTGCCACTGACTATTCATTTGGTTGAAATCTCTATTGGTTGCTTGATTAGTAAAATTTCCATCATTACCATTAATATAGTTACTATTACGAACTACAGCTTGGCTCTGAGGCTGATTAGTGCTTATCTGATTTGAAAAATTACTATTGTTTTGTTGATACCTGCTATTTATTGGTATCGCGTTAGTACTATTTGAGTAATTTTGAACTTGACTATTAAATTTATTAGTACTATTTGTTGAACAATTTTTAAAACTATTTTTTATTAGTAGAAAATTATTTAAATTGCCTCATCCATACCTACAAATTCATGGATAGTTGCCTCTGTATCGACTAAACTAGTTTTATTTCTTATAGCGTATGCTAATGTTCCGGAAACTAACTGTTTCACTCTTTGAATTATGATTCCTGAGAAAATATCCCTCATCACTACACCATTATCATCAAATGCACAAAATTCTGAAACGTCATTAATAATACTTTTTAACTTAATACTTAAATCCTTAATGGAACTTACTCTAAGCGACATTATTTCTTTCGTAAGTTGCATTTGATCCTTTGATGACTTAAAGTGCTGCTTCAACCTTTCTTGGCAAAGCTCCCAGCTTACAGGCCGGTCTAGCTGCAGGAAAATTTTGGCATCTCCTTGTATTTTCAAGTCGAACACTATTTGGTATGTCAAGTCTCTTTGTGTATTATAATCCAACATAACTCGATCCACGGAATGTATAAAGGCTGGTAGCATTTTTGCTTCGCCGTTAAATGCTGGTAAGTATTTTAGATCACTTTCAATCTTGTTTCTTAGAGATGTTGATTGCTGTGCTGCTGATTGGCACAAAAGCCTTGTAATTGCGCCAAGGCATTGAACCATGGTGGCATCTGCTGGTAAGTTTTCTTCAGCCATATTTAAGTTATTTGTTTTTATTCAAATCGTATGAAACAATTGTAATTTTTTTTTTTTTTATTTTACGATCCAATGGGTCAGTAAATTCTAGAGTTCAAAATCTTGTCACTTATTTTTCGTTTCTTAATTTTACTCACAGTTTTCTTATATTTTTTTTTTCTTTTTTTTATTTAAAATCTTTACTGTCTGTGTTGTTTCTACAGCACACAAATGTGCATGCCTTCGTTTTCAACACTTTTTCACAATATTGTTCACTTTTAACTTTTTTTTTTTAATTTATCTGCACTATTTGGGTTGTTTCTGCGGTATAAATTTAAATACACCTTCGTTATCACCACTTTTAGGCTATAGCAGTAACCGACTGCGCCAGTTAAAGAAAAACTAAGACACCGTGATTTCAGTAAAAAGGGAAACGTCTTTATTCTGTGACAATCAAGCTTAAAACTAACTTATTTTACAGTGGTTTGCTTATTTATAGTAATGAGAAAACAACTATTGATAACTGTTATCGTATATGTTTGTTGGTACAAATTCATCACGCCACTTTGGGCAAACAAAACAATAATTGCTATCCTTTACATTTGTTGGTAGCTTTTGTTGATCGCTAATCACTTGACTAGTGTTGCTGCTACAACAACAGCAACGCTAGTCAGTTCCGCAATATCAGGCGATATCACTGTTCTTTAAATTGTTGTTGCATATTTTGTCTACTACTTTTTGGTAAACAGGTTTGGTCTTATTATTGTTTTTGTACAACTATTGTGCATTGATATTTTGGCTTCAGGTAATAGCTTATGCATATAAAACAAGGAAATTTTGGTTTTCAATACCGAACCGATCGCACTACAGAATGAGACTGACTATCCAAATTGAATAATTGAAATATTAAAGCTAAAATTTAATTAAGAAAGCAACAACAACTTGCTTGTGAAAATGTGCCAGACGCTGGCATCAGCACTTAGCATTTTGCCGGATGCGCGTGCAACTGGTTATTGACAAATAATTCGGTTGTTGCGCTAATTCTTTGAATTGGCGCAACTTCGATTGCAAAACAGGAAATGTAAAAGAATATTAGTTAGCAATTAAAAATTCACCTGTAGGAATTATTATTGCGAAATGAATTTTATATGAAGTGTCAGCAACACTTCGTTTATTGTAAGTTATTGTGGCTGTTGCCAAAAGAATGTAAGTATGTAATTAGCTTTACTGAAGCGGAAGCAAAAGGTAAACAAGCTGTTGCAGCGATAGCCAGAATTAATGTAAATATGTAATTTGCTATGTTTTAGCAAAGGCAAATGGTAAGTAATTTATAGTGTGTTAACTTATATGTACTAGAGTTCGCCCAGTGGTTGAAATTCAACCAATAAACTTTATTTTATTTTATTTTTTTGCTGTAGGTATGTTTTATCCGCCTTTTTTTCTTCCTTTCTGTGTCGTTCCTTTCCTCTAACATATTTTTATTTTCCTTGATTTCTTTTTTTACTCTCTTATTTTATTTTTTACTTTCCTCAAACTTCTTTTCCTTCCCTTCCTTTTATTTTCTTCCTTTCCCCTTCGTTTTCTTACCTTTCCTTTAATTCCCTTTCCCTTCCCTTCCTTTCATTTCCTTACCATTCCTATCTCTCCTTTAATTTTCCTTCCTTTCCTATCCTTTCCATTCTCTCCCCTTTCCTTTCCTTTTCCTTTTCTTTCCTCTCTTTCCTTTAATTTTCCTTCCTTTCAATTCTTTTCCTTTCCTCTATTTTCCTTTAATTTTCTTCGGTGTTTCATACTCTTTATGAGTAATCATTTATTTTATTTTTGTAAACCCTGTTTGTAGGTATCAGCAATGAATTTTACATATTTGCTCATATTTTATTAATGTATCCAACAAAGCAACTTTTCGTGCTCTCAGGATAGCAGCTGACACTGGGCATCGTAGCCAGTAATCAATACAATAACAACAACTAAAGCAAAAATGCATGACACAACAGAGTATCTGTAGTGCGAATACTTATTTTTCATTGGTCCACCACCAACTCTTCGCACTCACAGTGAGAGCCGACCACACGAATAACACAAAAACATGCCTGGCAAGTCCACTCACACCACTACGGCTCTTAATTTTCTCCTACAAAGCAGCTCCTCGGCCATGCTCACGATTCAGCATAGTACACAAAAAGCAAGTACACACACACACAGCGTGTCTATAGTGTGAATAAGTGAATGTGTAGTGGTGTGACTTTCATGTTAAATTTTTTATATTAAAATGATTTTTAAAATTTTTTTTATTTACGGATAAAAGTACACCTCAAAATTTCCTATCTATACATATATAATTTGTATACCTTAGAATTATAATTTAGCAGAAAACGGTTCTACATTGCATTCATCTTGTCTATTTATATATAAGATGTTTGTACGTATGTAAATATGTATCACGAAATGGTAAGTATTCAAATTAATAACAAAATAGGAAAGTACATAATTGTGTAAATTTGTAAGCAGGTAAGTGTAATAAATAAAGTATGTAGGTTTGGTTTGTATGTTTTATATGCATATGTATATACGTATATATGTATGTATATATGTACATAATTACAAGGTATGTATATACATATAACTCGCGCTAACAACTGCAAACAACTCCTCAGGAATATTAGAATGTATGTATATAAAAGAAATTATACGTAGGTGTTAGTATAAGTTAAACTATACCGAACTGTTGTTATTTAAAAAAAATATATTTTTTCGCGGCAGCTAGCCGGTTCGTGTAGTTTATTTAATGTCAAAAATCGGACTGATTACAAATGTTAGAAACGCTTAATTATATTCCTCAATTCCTCCCAGTCGCGTCGCAGTTTCCGAGAAGTTCCGCGGCGTCGCAGTCGAATGCTTATTTGGAAGTTGCACTGCATTGCAGGATGAAGAATTTGGCCTTGGTTGAAGGTGTCTGATGTCCAGACATACTGTCAGCAATTTAGCGGATGCGCGTGTAGCTTTGGTATGCAGATGCATTGCATTAGCGTGAGAAAGAATTATTTGGAGTTTTGAATGTTAGCTATGTTAACTCCTCCCTCCTTAAAAACGCTTGTCCCCGAGCGTCTGAAAAATTTGGAATGCTCCTGTTGAAGGTGAAGGGACTTGGGATGTATCTTCTTGTGATTGATTGGCCTGTACATTGGCCTCTGCTGATGGTTTTATGTGGTTAATTTGTTTTCTTATTTTCAAGCAGTATTTTGCGAAGCCGCCTATCAGGACTATGACTATGATGAGGGTGAGTCCTGAAAAACTTCGATTTACCATCCTTTCTGTTTGGAGTGACTTAATTTGAATTGTATTATTTATATGTAGTTCGCTAAGCGCTTCCAGCGATAAAAGTTTAGTCAGGCTTTCTTCCACTGGATTTGGCTGCGCAATTGCTGGCATTATTCTTAAGGGGGGTGCTTCAAAATTTTTGTATGTTCTGCCTTTGACTTTCACAGTTTCATTCTTGAAATTTATAATATAGGTTCCATTCATGGCTCGCACATCGCCGCTTATTGTAATGTTACCTTGGTAGTTATTAAGAAAGAGTATTCCGGGCGCGATAAGCTCATCTCTTGGAATATGGTGGGCGTTGATGAAATGACATGAGGAATTGAGGCTTTTTATTAACTTAGGTATACAAAAATCAGTACTTAAATCGAACAGCTCATTTTGCTTACAAATACTAATCTTATTATATTTCTTGCACTTATTTCCTATTCCAAACATCCTGTCTTTATTTCGTATAATATTATTGTATTTCAGATCAATTATTACATTATTTTTTATTGAAGCTTTTAGTATCAAATTTTCGTAATTATCGTTTGTAGTTAATGGTACTTTAACAATATATAAAATTGATGAAATATTTCTTAGTACGCTTACTTCAGCTAATTCTAATGCTTCTTCGACGGTATCGAATGGCAAATTTTCTTTATTCATTTCTCTTATGGCTAAGTCTATTTTCTTTTTGTTTAATATTATTGAACTTACAATTCCGATTCTTGCCCATTGTATGGCATACTTAATATTAATTATTTCCTCTTTAATCAATCTTAGCTTATTTTAAAGGCTTATTGCCACTTCATTGGCTGTTACTTCGTCTTCTTTTATTGCATGCATTAGCTTATTAGTTATCTCAGTTATCTTATTAATTTGTTGATTCACAGCTTTATTTATAATTATCTGTTTATTATTATTTGTAATTAACTGATCTATGTTATAGGTTATCATATTGAGGTCGTCATGGTCAGGGCTTCCTGCTAAGTATTTCCAAGCTGTGCCGAGGAAATCTAGAGATCTTCGGGTTTCAGGATTTCGGAGAGGCTCAACAATTTCCAACATTTCGCTAGCTTGTTGGGCTTCGTGCCGTAAGGTGGGATAGAAAGGATTTGATGGTTGTATGTTTTTATCTATTGTATCTATGACATTTTCCAGGAGGGTTCTATATGTGTGTGTATTAATAATATGGATAAAATTTAGGTTACCATCCTTGATTTTGGAGGGGCCATTATCTATGGTTAACAAATGTGACGATGAATAGTCGTGGATTTGAATTTCTGCGTAAACCGTGCAGATGATGATACTGAAAGGGATTGATTATTCTTTAATGACCATAACGCTCAATTATTTAGAATTTTATTTTTTTAATACCTATAATCGTACGCCTATGGCATATTACTCGATTTTCCTAAAATCTAAAAGTCGTATGTCTATCCTTATATCCTTATTTACTTATTCTTAGGTTACGATTGTTAATTTTGTAATTTTACTTATTTTAGTAAAAAATATAAAATTTTATTTTTTATTAAAAAATTTTTTTTTGTTTTTTTTTTTCTTTTCCTGTTTCCTTGTCTTCCGTGTTTCCCTTGTCTTCCAGCACTATTTCCTTTTTGTATCGGGGTGATAATTTATTTCCTAACCTTTTATTAACTTTTACGTAAATTACGTCATTTCTACTATAAGTCCTAAAATTTGTCCTATTTTTGTTGTGGAACTCTAAATCTTTTTTCTGTTTGCTTTTTAGATTTCTAATATTTTCGTCCCTGTCCAATTCTATTGGGGTCTGTCCAATTGTCCGTCCAAAGAAAAGTTCGATGGGTTTGCGTTTGGTAGTGGAATGGATAGAATGATTATATTTTCGTAAGGATCTGTGGAGAAGGTCATGAAAATCTGTGTGGGTATTTTCAGCTTTGGTACATCGCAACAATTCGGATAGGGTGGAGTGGAATCGCTCGATTTGGCCGTTTACTGAGCTTTTATATGGTGGTGTTTTAAATATTTGTATTCCGAGTTGATTTTCCAGCATGAAGGTTATGGGGGCTGCGTTCAAGGATTTCTCGTTATCTATTACAATGTTTTCCGGAAATCCGAATATTCCCAATAAGTCTCTCAACGGGGTCTTAATATCCTCGCATGACCTAGACTTAACGATTATCGCTTGGGCATATTTTGAGAATTTGTCCATCGCTGTTAGTACTATCTTGTTATTAGTGTAATAGAGATCTATATGCACTATATGTCCTGGATAATTTGGAGTCGGGGTGGCTTTTAGTATGGGGTTTACTGGGTGTCGTTCGTATTTATTTTCGAGACAAATCCTACACTGTTTGGCTATTCTTTTAATTTTCGCATTCATCTGGGGGAAGTAACATCTTCCCAAAAGTTGAGCTTTATTCTCGATAGGATTGCGATGGGCTCTGTTCTGTTCGCAGATAATTACTCTTTCCTGTTCGGATTCAGTAATAATGTCCTGTACAAAGTTTCGCGTGTAGCGGACCCTGTATCTACTGAAGTGTGTTTGGTGAATGTTTTGGATTTTTCCTAGTATGTTGTCTTCCGTCTTTATACAATTCGTGACTGAGGGATTTAAATATCTCTTTAGTAAAGCGGTAAGGTTTTCGTCGGTGAAGTCTCTTTCTACTATGGTGTGCCTATGATAGGTTGGGAAAATTATTTGGAATTGGTATGATGAGGTCTCGCCCGTGGAAAGGAAAATTTGGTTTTTAAACGCGTTGATAGGTGCATCTGTGTAAGGTATCAATGTTTGGGCAGAACTCTCGTCGCTATGTCGGGTTGCTGTTAGGGAATTTATTTGGTCCTGCTGTGGTGGTCTAGATAGACCGTCGGCAACTACGTTCATCTTGCCGGGTTTGTATCTTAGTTCGTAGTTGTATTCCTCAAGTATAGCTTTCCAGCGTTTCATTTTATTGTTATTGTTTTTATTACTCAGCGCATAGGTTAAAGGTTGGTGATCTGTAAAAATTTTGACTTTTGCTGAACCGTAAAGGTAATTGCGTAGAGATTTTAATGCCCATACGATGGCAAGCATTTCCTTCTCATTGGCTGCATAATTTTCTTCCGTTTTTGAGAGGGTCCTTGATATGAAAGTAATGGGTCTGTCTTCTTGTGACAGGACTGCGCCTATTGCGTAATTGGAGGCATCGGTGGTCAGCTCGAAGTCTGTATTCAAGTTGGGGTAGGTCAACATTACTTCTCTTGAAATAAGAACATTTTTAATTTTTGTGAACGCTGCCATTGCGTCCCCATTAAGAATGATCTGTTTTTCTGCCGATTGGCTTTTGGACACACGTCCCTCCTCCCCTCTTAAAAGGGCTGTCAAGGGTTTAGCCAACTTGGCATAGTCCTTAACGAAACGGCGGTAATAACCCGACAGACCTAAAAAGGATCTGAGCTCCCTGAGGTTCCGTGGAACTGGAAAATTAATGGCCTCAATTTTTGAAGGATTTGTTTTAATTCCTTCCGGTGTTACAATGAATCCTAAAAATTCGACCTCATTTTGGAAAAATTTGCATTTGTCTAGCTGTACTTTCATGTTTGCATGCTCAAGCGTGCAGAAAATATTTTTAAGGTGGGCTGCGTGGTCTGTTTCAGTTTTGCTGAATATTATAATATCGTCTATGTAAACATAGCAGCATTGTCCTATGTAATCTCATAAAATGTCGTCCAGCGTTCTTTGGAAAATTGAAGGGGCATTCTTTAGGCCAAATGGGAGTCTAGTGAATTCATACTTCCCGTTATTTATGGAGAAAGCGGTCTTTTCTATATCTGAAGTTTTTAATGGGATTTGGTAAAAGCCGCTTTTTAAGTCAATGACCGAGAAAAATTTGTTGCTTCCCAGTTGGGAAAAGACTTCGTTAATTTCAGGGATGGGGCAACGGTCTGCTATTGTTACGGAGTTCAACTTTCGATAGTCTATCACAAGCCTGTACTGTTTATTGCCCAGGGAATCTGGTTTTTTATCTACTATCCAAACGGGTGAATTATAGGGTGAGCGTGACGGTCGTATAATGCCGTCCTCTAAGAGTTTGCCAATTTGTTTTTCGACCTCTGACTTCAATGACATAGGGTATGGGAAATATCGGGAGTAGATAGGGTTGTCGGTTGTTGTCCTAATTTCCGCTTTTACTACTGTCGTGTATGTTAGTTTTTCATCGGGTTCTGCGAAAAGTTTCGAGTGGTTTCCACAAAGGTCATTCAGTTTTTCTTTTTGTTCATGTGTCAAATTGCCCGTATTTATTTCTAAGCTATTAACCGACTTGGACACTTGCTGTTTAATTTTAATTTTTTTACCATTTTTAATTGTCATGTAATCTCTGGAGGTGTGGATTATTGCGTCTAGTTGTTTTAGGCTGTCATTACCAAGGATACCATGGAATGACTTTAGTGAGGGCAAGACAAAGAACTTGAGTCGTTCCTTATTTAATTTAAAGAGGTTTAGGAAAATATGGTGGGATACCTTCACTTTACCTCCGACCGAATTTGCATAGAAAACGTTTTCGTTTGGCAGGGGATTCCTTGCCAATGAGGGTTGTATATAATTTTTGTTTGAACCAGTGTCTATGAGGAATCTTAATACCTCTCCATTGCCTGTTTTGCACTGGATGTATGGCAATGTCGAGTGGGTCAATCTAAAAAATGGACGTCGCAAAACTCCTCGCCGTCCTTTGGATCGTCTTGCGCATATTTTATGTAGTCCTGGTAATAGTCGTTCCAGGTTTGTGCTTCGCAACCTTCGATGGCATCTCCGAATTCGTTTGGTTCGGATTGGTTGGCCTCGACCGGGACGGCATCAGGGACAACCTGTTCTAAATGATTTATCCGTTGCAATTTGTTTGGAGCATTTCTACTAAATTGTCCGGTATGCGCCGGGGGTGGTCGTTTCGATGCATAGTTCGTATGTCCAGGCCTATTCATATAGTTAACATTCCTGGATTGCATCGATTGGTCTATGTCCATGGGTGTAGGAGGTTTTGGTTGCGATGGCCTAGGTGGTGGGTTATTGTACTGTGGACGTTGCTGTTGAAATTGGTAATGGGGTTGTTTATATTGATATTGTGGTTGTTGATGTGGGTATTGTGGTTGCTGAAATTGGTATTGCGGTTGTTGATATTGGTAATATGGTTGTTGGTATTGGTTGTGCTGGGGATATCGGTTAAATGAAGAAATTGGTTGGGGTAGATGTGCTAATTGTGGGTAAAACGGTTGGTTAGAACTCCTTCTTGGGGGAATTGCAGGCCTGTGTTGGTGTTGCATACTAAATAATGCTGGGGGTAGGTTAGGTCGTTTGGCTAAGCTATACTGGCTATTGGCATGTGCTGCCCTGAAGTTTTGGTTCTCCAGTTTTATGCACAGGTGCAAGGCTTCGGGAAGATCAGCCGGCTCTTTCATGCCGAGGAGCCTAGAGAGGTCACCCGATAGTCCTCTGACGAAGGTATCCAGCGCCTTGTCGCGGTACGTGTGCGTGAGGACATGCATGGATTCCTCGCTAATTTCCATGCACGCTATTTTGTTCAGGATTAGCGAAAGATGGGAGTATACTTCGCCGTAAAATTCTTGTACGGATTTCCGACCCTGTATCAGGCAGGTCATCTGGTACTCGAGGGTGCTAAGGTCCCTTTTATCCGCATAGTGCATGGTAAGGCATTTGGAAATTGCCTTCCAGTTTAGAGGGGTGTTGTAAGACTCTAGTGCCGCATCTGCACTACCTACTATTTTGTTGCGGATTACACTAAGAATGCCAAAATATTTTGGCGACCCTGCGCTCGGCTCGTATATTCTAAGTACCCTTTCTACACTCTTCTTCCAGCTGCTGAACTCGGCTGGATTACCACCGAATTCGCGCAAGGACCTCACAACGTCTGGTACCTTGTCCATATCGGACAAATTAGTTCGATATCTATCCTCAATAGTTTGGTCCGATATGGGCTGTTGTGTTGGGTGGAGTATATCTCTGAGAATCCTATTCTCGTCTGTGATAAGAATTTCTCTCATCAGGTCCTTAATAAGACCTCTGAATTCAGGAGTGGGGTTAGCAGCCTGTGGAGCAGGAGCATCAGGGGCTTGTGGTGGTACTGGTACACCTGCATTGCCTAGCAAAGGGGGTCTCAACAGGTTATTTTGTGCCATTTTTATTTTAATTCTATTTTTTCCTAATTTAATGTGATGATTTATGGAACAATTTTAACAGTCTCTGGAGGTCCCTTTGGTGGTGAATCGCAGAGCTGTATTTAATTTATTATAGAATATATATGTATATTATTTTATGAGCTGTACAAGCTCATTATTTATTTCTTTAATTAAATTTAAAATTGATGGAAAGAAGAAAAAAAAAAAAAAAAAATTTACAATCTACAATTAACTTTCACTTGAAAAATGTTCACTTTTTTAGTTTCCCAAAAATTACTTTTCCCTTTTCAACTTTCACTTATTTAATTATTTTCTATCTAAAGCACTTCTATCCTCGTTTTTTTCAAAAGCACTTAAATTTTCTCAAAATTTTCCTTTACACTAAGTCTAAAACTATTCTTTTTCTTTTATTATTTTTTTTCTAAAGCACTAAGATTTTCACAAAATTTTCACTTTTTTTCTTTTTGATTTACATTAATTTCTTAAAACTATTAATCTTACGTTACTACTGCAGCACGCCGGGAATTCATGATGGTCCCTTTTACTCTCTCGTTACTTAGGGTCTTGAATATTCCACTCTGTATGCGCGCTGCCCCTACCTCAAGCGTGGGTTAGGGGTGTGAGTCCGTTGGTCCTTTGCAAAGGCTACGGCAAGCCTTGAGGGTTGTCTTATGTAGGCACTCGCGACTGGACCCCTTGACGTTGGGCGCCAGTTAAACTATACCGAACTGTTGTTATTTAAAAAAAATATATTTTTTCGCGGCAGCTAGCCGGTTCGTGTAGTTTATTTAATGTCAAAAATCGGACTGATTACAAATGTTAGAAACGCTTAATTATATTCCTCAATTCCTCCCAGTCGCGTCGCATTTGGAAGTTGCACTGCATTGCAGGTATGAAGAATTTGGCCTTGGTTGAAGGTGTCTGATGTCCAGACATACTGTCAGCAATTTAGTGGATGCGCGTGTAGCTTTGGTATGCAGATGCATTGCATTAGCGTGAGAAAGAATTATTTGGAGTTTTGAATGTTAGCTATGTTAACTTATATACTTATGCTGCTTCTGTTGTTGCTGCTGCTGGCTTTATTCACTCATCGTCTTTCCATGCTCGTGTGTGATTTCGCTGCTGCTAGTTAAAGATGATTTCAGCGTTATTTTTCGCTTATTTATTTTGCATATATGTATGTGTGTTACTATGCTGTGGTGGTGTGGTTTTCGTTTACCGCTGTTAGAGTTTCTTTGTTTCTATGTGTTTTTCGGTAGAGCTTTGCGTACCGCTAATGAGTCAAATTATTGATGCACTATTTTGTCGCTTGACAAAGGCTGTAGTGTCTATGTGCATTATGCCGGGTCGATTTGTGGGGAGGCAAAAAATCGCCCATTGCTCTGTGAAAATCATATTCTAGGGATTAAAATAAGAAACTTTGCCGAAGGAACCATACCCTGCAAAAAACGGAAATACTCCGTTTCATACTCCATAGAATACTCCTATAGGAGTATCAGAGTACTCCAACACATATCCTCATTCATATAAAAAAGGTGGTCCAATTTACATGGCAATGTCCGGTGATTGGATCACCTAATCCATCTCGGAGTACTCCGTTTCTTTGCTTTTGAATACTCTATAGACCACCTACGTGAGAGTACTCTCAAAATACTCCCATGGGATTACTCTATAGAGTATTCAACAGCAAAGCGAGAGCGGGAGTAGGTGGTCCTCAGAAGAACACATACTCCCATTCTCGCTTTTGTCTAGAGTACTCTATAGAGTAATCTTTTGGCAGCATTTTCAAAGTACTCCAACGTAGGTGCTCTATAGACTATTCAGAATCAAAGTAAATGGTACTCCGAATAGGATTAGGTGATCCAATCACCGGACATCGCTATGTAAATTGGACCACCTTTTTTATATGAATGAGGATAAGTGTTGGAGTACTCTGATGCTCCAACGTTTTTTACAGGGATACCTCTAAAACGAATTCTGATGTCCCCCAATTTGGGTCGAACTTTTGGGTAGGGGCAAATTTTGAAAAACCTCACTTTGACCCATTTAGAGTGCTCCAATCGAGTCCAAATGTATGACCGACCCCCACTAACTTTGGAGGCCCGACCCACCGATGCCAGTGGCACACCCCCTGGAACCCCCCTGGGGGTTCACCATACAAACATTTCAAAAAATCGCCGGTTTTGCACTTTACATGAAAAAATCAGGGAAATGCCTATGTTTTTTCTTTATTTTTATTTATTTATTTATAATAATATTTATTATTTATTTATAATATTATCTATTTTTTCTCTTAAGAAATTTATTTAGTCAGACCATATGTAAATGAAAAAATTAATTTAAGTGAGTTATAGAAAAGAAACTAAAAAAATTATTGTTTGAAGTCTTTTTTACTTTCAAGTCTGGGCAATTTCGCACGGCTCTCTAATTTCGTCGCCATAACAGCCTCTACATTTTCCTGTAGAACCCGTTTGGAAACACTAGCTAGCAATTGAACATGTCGTTCCGTTCCTTGTATGTGTGATGGAATTTTTGGAACATTAAACGGTGGATCATCTTGATTTAAATACTCTTTCAATGTATCGTACGGAATGCTTCGCGTGGTGGTTCAAATACGATATTGATATCATTCAAATTGATCATTTCCGTATAACTTGTGCAATTAAAGTTTATATCTGGTTTTTTATAAACTCTAAGTTCCATTGGCTCGTGCTTTTCTTTCCTATCATCAAACAACATTGATAACAAGATATTTTCCGAATGCGCATAATATGAATTATCTTTAATTACTTGATTGACAATTTTGCGTAAACGAGGTTGTAGAAATCGTGACCAACCAATGAACTTGAAAAATAATGCACTGCCGTACACGACAGAGCTGTAATACTTGATATTGAAGTACATTGGCACATAACATTGAATTATAAATTCAACCAGAATTCTTTAATTTGCATCTGGATTTTCCGTTGTCACATATAATCGCAATAATCTAGCGGCCTTGGTGAGCCACCGAGAATGTACAATTTTCCCTGGTTTGATGTTAGCCAGATCCACTGGAACCACGCCGCTAGAAATTGCATGGGTCATGTCGTATAAGTACTTCGAATCGGTGGAAAATTCAATTTTTTCTGGAGCAGGGGGCATATTTTGCAACTCAATTTTCTGGAAGCCGTCCACCACCTGAAAATATATAATAATAAAATAATTAAAAATGGTCGACAATTATAATAAATGAGTGATAGCAATAACTTACCGGAAGAGTTTCACAAGTTTCGATTTGACGGCTCAGTTTTCCGGTTGCCGATCTTAGTCCAGTGCTGGTTGATTTATCCAAAGCTTCAAACAAATGCCGAAACGGAAGTTCGTTGAAGTGTAGAAGGCAAACGAACCAATGCAATAGTCTTTTTAACAGCAATTCGAATCGTCGTATAATTCCACCGTGTGGGCCAGTGTTTGTTACCTCACCGTCAGTGCATATTCTAATTAATGCATCCAGTGATATATTTTTATCGTTGAAAAAACCATTTAATTTGGGTGTTTTGTATTCAGCGGTTTCATGTTCCAGTCTTACGTAACCAATCAATTCAGAATTGGGTTCATACATATATTCACAAATGTCTCTTTCAACCGTTATTTGAATGCCTTTGATTCTAGCAACTCACGCCACCAGCACTTTATTAATACCGTAACACCACACTTGTAATTTTTTTGTACGGTCAAATCAAAAACACACCTTTTTCAAACGGTTTCAAAGTCCACCTTTTGTTCAAAACCAGCTATGTCGGTTTTTTCAAATATATATGTATATATATATTTGTTAAATATCTAGTTTTTGGTTTTTCGATTTAAAAAATGTTTTATAAACAGTATATCGTTTTGTGTTTTTTTTTTGTGTAGTTAATTGGTTTTGCCACTTTTTGCCAAATTTTAAATTAAAATTTTTTTCTTATTTTCGCATGATTTTCCCAAAATTTTTTATAAGTAATGGTTTTTAAATTTTTAGTTTCGGCATCACCAAAAAAAATGCGTTTTTTTTTTGTTTCAAATGTTTTCACCAGTACATTTGCTTGTAGTTTTTCAAAGTTTTTAGTTTTTTTTTGTAGTTTTTGAAAGTTTTCAATTTTTTTTTGTAGTTTTTTGGAAGTTTTAAATTTTTTTTTTTGTAAATTTTTTTGAAAGTTTTTAGTAATATATTTTGTGTTAATTTTTAGAGCATTTTTATTTTGCTTTTCTGGCCACTAGCACAAATTTAAATAAATTAATTTCACTATTAAAAGCTTAAATTTTGCTGTAGCTGCTGCTACGTACACTTCGGGTCCGCCGCATTTTATTTTGTAGGCAGGTATACGGTCGCCATGAAGGGGTTCCAACTTGGAACCTGCACTTGCTAGTTTTGGGTGATGACCACGCGCCATCGTTAACCCCACTTATTTTTTATATAACGCACCAAATAAAACACTTAAACTTTCTTATTATAAGATGGTGAAAACAATGTCTTTTATTTTACAACTTGAACTTGAATTTTATAAGTGACGTGTCTCTACCTATAGTAGAGCTTTTGAAAGCACCTTAAGTTAGTTGCGGTTGCGTTGCGGCCAATGTCATTAAAGCTAGTTCTAGTACTATTTTTTCCTAAGACTAGT
The DNA here is from genome assembly GCA_949987695.1 of Merzomyia westermanni. Classification (NCBI taxonomy): domain Eukaryota; kingdom Metazoa; phylum Arthropoda; class Insecta; order Diptera; family Tephritidae; genus Merzomyia; species Merzomyia westermanni. The sequence goes on along the minus strand of OX465288.1, from coordinate 41,882,359 downwards.
TCTAGTACAATTTATGTCCTAAGGGTAGGTCTATTACTATTTATATCCTAAGGGCCCTATTATGTTATGTGTGACCTGGTCTACGAAAAGGGAGCTTAGGTGTCAAAAAATCAATTTTCACTTTTTAGTTGATTCGGATGGAAGATGAGATGCTTTTTCACGTGGTAGAATCCAAAAAGTCAAAACTTGTTTGAAAGTTCCCTCCGGAAAGAGAGACTATTGAAAACAAGACAACAGCAGCTGCGCAGTATTAGAGTAAACGTCACTTCTTCAGTGTTACTTTTTTAAATGTTCCACACTAGCAACTTACACGGTGAACTATAATAATATTCCGACCAAAAACAACACTTACTGGACGTCGTTGAAGCCTCTGGAAAGAACAATTAATGAGATAACGAGAAACTGACGAAACGAGTTGTTTATTTTTACATTGGGTTGGAAAGTGTTGGTATTGAGGTTGTGTGTTCCTAAATCCTCCTGGCTTTCCTACGCGAGGTATTGGCTGGGGTAGGTAAGTTAGTAGGGGAATTCACTAACTTCTATAACGACATTCGCAATCGACATTTTGTCGTAACGATATTTATAGCAATATCGGTATTCACTAACTTTTTTTTATCGATATTCGTTTATTCGCGATCAGCTGTGTCGTGAGGCAAGCAACACACAATTTGGGGTTGTTATCTGTGTCGTTAAATAAACAACACATAATTTGAAGTTTTTAGCGAAAATTAAAATAATATTACTACTATATCAATGTTATTATCAAGAAAATGGCATTTGAGTACTTGGCGTACGCTTTATTGCGGGCTGAGGAATCTTAGCCCCGAATCGTTATAGCTAAGTTAGTGAATAGCACAGTCGATAATGCAGGATACAAGATCGTTAATTAAAATCTCGAAAAATCGCATCGTTATAAGTTAGTGAATTCCCCCACAGGTTAAGTTAAAAAGGTAATTGCTTCCTCGGTGGAAGTGGAGGTGCGTTTTTCCGCGGATTGGGTTGATTGCCGAAGGCATGTGTTTTCTAAAATTTGGGTTTTGTAATTTTATACACAACTGTAGTGCTTGGGGTAGGTCGGTCGGCTCTTTTATTCCAAGCAGTTTTGGAGGTTTGCCGTTAAAACCTCTAATGAACGTGTCTAAGGCTTTGTCGCGATATGTTTTTGTTAGGATATGAAGAAATTCTTGGCCTATTTAGGATTGCTATTTTGTTTAATATCAATGAAAGGTGAGAGAATACGTCCTGATAAAATTAATTTATTGTTTTACTACCTTGGAAGAGGGTTGACATGTGGTACTTAGGTCTCTCTTGTCTGCGTAGTGGGAATTTAAGCACTTTGAAATTACATCCCAATTAAGCGGAGTGGTATAAGACTCCAAACCTACGTCTGCGTTCCCGGTTACCCTATTTCGTATCACATTTCAGATACCAAAATAACGAGGAGTACCTTTTTCGGGCTCGTAGATTCTAAGGTTTCGTTCAACGCTCTTTTTCCAAGATGCAAATTCCCTAGGGTCACCTGGTCTGGTACCCTATCAAGTCCTGACAAATTATTGGCATGTCTGGGGTCAATTAGCTGGTCGGTCACGATTTAAGACATTTTGGATTAAGGTTGGCACATCTGTCAAAAGGACCTGTGACACTATGATTCTTATGGCATTTGCCAATTCTGGAGAGGCATTTTCCTTAAGTAAGGGGGTTCTAACTAAATTATCTGGCATTTTGAGAAAACTGTTGTATTTTATTTAGAAACTAACTAACGAGCTAACTATTCTACACAAGTTTGCACTTTTTATTACCCCATAACTACTATTTGTGGTGATAGAGTGGATTTTATTAATCTCTGGAGGGTCCCGATTGAGGTGAATCGCAGAGTTGTTACTCTTTATTTATTTTATTGGCTGTACAAGCCCACTGTTATTTGGAAACAAATTATAACTTTTCTAAAAGTTTTATCTCTCTAAAATTTTTAACACTAACTGTTGGGAACTTAAAATTCTAGTTTCTTAAAAACTTTTATTTAAAAAAAAGTAAATTTTTAATTTCACAATAAATGTTGAACCTAGAACTTTAATTTCACTTGAAAATTGGTTTTCACAATGTTTTTTTATTTTTCGAAATACAATATTTTACTTAACCCAGATGTGCCGACGGACCTCCTGGTGAAGCAATTTCCACATTTTTTTTTATACCGTTCTTTTAACATAAAATATTACAAAAATTAAGATAAATTTAAAAAAAAATATTTTTCAAATAATTTTGTAGGGTGTACTACATGTAGTACGCTCGGCACATACACAAGGAAAAAGTATTAATTTTTGGTTATATAGGAAAACTTGTTTTTATTCAGAACTTGTATGTACATATGTATGTATAAACATTAGGGTGGGTCGATTTGTATGGACGAAAGTTAACCGATATCGCGCCATCGATTTTTCGATAGGTTTTGGGCTCAGGAAAAAAAAGTTCCACTACGCATACCCAAAAAAAATAATTTTCGAGCCTGCGAAATTTTATTTTTTAACTTTTTTCGACTTTGAATTTTAAGGTTTTTTCATGACCTACTAAAAAAATTTCATTTGATTTAAAAATTTTTATGTATACCGTGTCCAACCCAAAAATGTCCGCTAAATACGTAGGCGATAACAGTTTTTTGAAAAAAAAAAATATTTTTTGGGTTTTGGGGAGCGTTTTGGTCAAAAAATTTACCCTTTCGCCATTTTTATTAAGGTTTTTTTCAGTGTACAACTTATTTTTTGCACGAGTCGCGAGGGGTTTTTAAAAAGACCGTGGTTCAATAAAATCTGCCCCAACTTTATTCATCTTCTCTATTTATAACTTATTTACTTACCACTACATACAATTGTTTTGTGCTTAAGTTCTAAGGGCGGGTTTCACAATACATTTTTAAGGAGAACTTACTTTAAGATTTTGCGTTTCACCAACAATTTTTTAGCTGAACTTAAGTCTCCAACTTTGACGACTTAAGTTGTTCTTATCTTTATAAACAGCTGATTATATGTTGCAAAATACAATTTGGAAAATCTGGTTGAGAAAATTTAAACAAATTTATTGAAATATGGACTTTGATTGGAGTAGCGATGAAAACAGTGACTCGGAATATGAGGAGGTGTTAAATATTATTACATTAAGGAGATCAAAAACAATTCGTGAGCGTCCACAATATTTTGAACTATACGATGAAAATGATTTCCGCGACCGCTTTCGAGTTAACAAACAAACTGCTTGGAATGTCCTCAGATTAATTAAAGATGATATAGAACATAAAACTGACAGGTTTGTGTTTACCTTTCTCAATAATTCCTGAAGGATTATTAATTATCTTATTGGTTTTAGGAGTTTTGCTTTGTGTCCAGAGAAGATGTTTTTATTGACACTATGATTTTATGCAACAGGATGAATGCTGCAAACTGTTGGCGACTTGTTTGGGGTCTCCAAAGCAACTACGTCAAGGGCAATAACATTAACTTCACACCACTTAGCACTTCTTGGGAATCATTTCATAAAATATCCGAAAGGAGCGGATATGAAAGAGTGCTAAAAGAATTTTTTTAAATTGGCTAAATTTCCCTGAGTATTCGCAGCTATTGATTGCACACACATACAGATATTATCTCTTGGTAAATTTGAATATAAAAAATATTTTAAAAGTTGATAGGATTTATATGAAATACTTTTTTTAGGCGGCGCAGATGTGGAACTCTTCCGTAATAGGAAAGGCATTTTTTCGATTAACGTTCAAACGCTTTGCGAGTGTCAGCTTCGCATACAAGATATTGTTGCTCGATGGCCGGGTCCAACGCATGATTCAATGATATTTCGAAACTCAAGAATTCAGTTTCGCCTAGAATCTGGCGAGTTTGAAAACGGACTTGTTGTCGCCCACAGCGGGTACCAAAATACGAATAGGGTTATCACACTGCTCTCGCAGGTTAACACCCCTGAAGCACACTGTCCTCCGCCCCTACCACTTTATTTCTTATGATGCCCACTGCCTGGTAGTGCCTGGAACTACCTTGGTATCCCTCGAATACCTTATACGCAGTGTGCGCCGCTTGCCTCCAGGAGACATAAAGGGTAGGATCACCCTTGAATTCCGGCATGGTCTTTACCAGGTCTAAGGATTCTTCACACAATATATTTGGTTCGATTTTAACCGGTTCATATTGAACCACCTGGGTTGGGGTCTCAGTTCTAGCTAATCTGTTTGTAAGTTCGTCTATGCGGTTCTGAAATTCATGCCTAGAATGTTCGGTTGCCGTACGGATTGCAGTATTTAGAAGGGCTTGGAGAGTCTGGGTGTCCATGGTTTTAAATTAAAAAAATCTCCGATTCAGATGTTATCTTTATTTTTTTCTAAAATCTCGAATGGGAGTCTCAGATCTATCTAATCTTTATTGAACTTTATCTCCTAGTATAGGAGGTTACCAAAAAATTAAAGTTGGGTGAACACAACAGTTCACCAGTTATTAAATCAAACACAAGATTGCTTTAGTTTCACAAGTTTATTGTGCTCTACTCGCACGATCTAAAAAAACTAAACTTTAAGTTACTTCATACTTACAAGCTAAGCTCTCAGCCTAACTAGCATAATGCTGATCCCACGATTCCCATGCTTGCCCAATCGATTGTCTGCGCGTGCAGGTTAATATTGCTGGCTATGCGATTCCCACATTTGGGTCGCTTAATGTAACTTGAGCAAATGCGCGTGTGTCGCATCAGCGAGTATTGCTTTGTGGTCACATGCGTGGCAACGTGAGTGAATAGGTGGATCGTGTATTAGGGTGATAACTTTGATTTTGCACTTTCATTAATTAATATTGTAAATTTGATATGATCTCCTTTATTTACGGCGATATATATATTTTTTACTCGGAGCTGCTTTTCAGTGGCGCGGTCAATATCAAAATGACCTTCTCCTTCTTCACACTAAAAACCCAGCGCTACCAACGGCTAAGCCGTGTTTAATACGCGTTCAGAGTTCCACCAACCGAGCTGTGTTTAGTGTGAGTGGAGTTACCACTAACTTCTTACCACACCAATCTGACTTTTAGATCGCCCTCGATTAAGTTTGACATTAACATTAAGTATAACATAACTATCACTTTACTTAATTATATGTGTTACTTTTATTATTGAATCTGCCTTACCACTGGTGGGGGGCAGAAACAATTTTGTTGAATAAAGAGGAAGTTCAACCTTTTGAGGAGTTTGTAAGACTACTGATTTATTAAAATATTTACAGGAGTTTATATAAGTTACTGTTTTCTCTAATGAGAAACCAAAAAAAATATATTTTTGTTACTAGACGACTAAGTCGTAGTACTTTATTAATTTAAATCAGCTTAATTACTAACTTTACAATATTCTTCTTACTCCTATTTATGCTACGAAGTCACGTTGATCGGCAGGTGATTCCTATTGTTGTTGTTGTTGAATTATTTACTTCCGTCCATTCCCATGAATGGTAATGCACGGTCAGCAAGTGCTTGGTTGCGTGTGTGGTGTCATATGCCCGTGGGATAGCGACCTACTTGTTGGTCGCATGCTTACGCAGCATTTCATACTGTTGTCGTATGAATAATTACATATTTATATGTGGGCAGTTTGGGAGCCCAATTTCGGAGTATGTGGCATTAACTCCTCCCCCTTTAAAGTATGCAGCGTCCTCGTTGGATGGCATTTCATTTGTAGGTACAGTGGGGGTTTCTTTTGAACTGCTAGTCTTGACTTGAATGGCTATTCTCATTTTCTTCTTAGGGTTTAATTTTTTTGCAATCATGGTGGCTAGTAAGATAATTAGTGATAGCGTGACTATCGAAGAGCATGTGTAAATGCTTATTTTGTATTTCATGCTGACATCATCTATTTTTTGGATGTTCGCTATATTGAGCTCTTTCAAATATTGCAAGGAAAGAACTTCCTCGAGATTTGCTGTAGCATTTGTCGATTTGACGATTGCTGGTAAGGGCTTCGCAAAAATTTGCTTTTTATTAACAAAATGTTTGTCTTCAATTGATAGGCTTGAATTATCGTATCTGATCAAAAATGTACCATTCAAATTGATTTCTTTGTTATCTATTTTTAGGGGTCCATTGTAACTGTTGATAAATAATAATCCGGGCATAATTTTTTTTCTATCGTGGGCATATGATGACTGTTTATTAGGGTGCAGTTGTATGAATATCCTTTTAATAGGTTTGGTATGCAGGTGGTTAACGTGACTTCTTTTATACTATTTTGCTTACATAAAATTAAATTGTTTATATTCTTACAACTATCTCTTACACCAAATATTTCCTTGTTACAAATTATTAAATTTTCATATTCGAGTTTGATTGCTTTATGGCCTTGTTTTACAGCTTTGGCTTTTATTAAGTTACAAGATTCCTTACTTGTTAAAGGGAATTTTACGATATAAATAATGGAAGATAAATTTGATGCGATTTTAACATCACTAAATTCAATTGCTTCAATTAAATTTAAATAAGGCATATTTTGTTTTTCTAGTGTTTCTTTAATTACAATTAATTCTTCGTTAGGTAGTATAAATGAGTTTATAATTCCTGCTTTTGCCCATTGTATTGAGTAGTCAATGTTTATTAATTCTTCTTTAATGAATTTTAATTTTCTTTCAATATTTTTTTCTATTTCTAATTTAAGAGCATCGCTCGATTTCATTTCGCTTAAAATTGTATTTGAGATATGAGTCAAATTATTTATTCTTTCGAAAATAGATTTGTTTATTACTACTTGTTGGTTATTATTACTTACTATATTATTTACTTTATCGTTTAGTATTTTAAAATCTTCATGGTCAGGGGATCCAGCAAGCCATTTCCAGGCGGTGCCGAGTAATTCAATTGCTCTTTTGGTTTTCCTGGGTTTCAGCTGGTATAGGAGGGATCGGATGAATTTTTCTTCTTGGGAAAGGAATGGGTAACTTCGGCTTTTCCTTGTTATGTCCTGTTCTATTGTGGCGTGTATGTTGTCGAGTAGGGAGTCGTACTGATCGAGGTCAATAGCGTGTATTAGTCGAAATGTTCCGGTTTGAACCTTCGCAGTTCCTATGTCTATCGTCACTATGGGACTGGTCGTATAGTCTAAAATTTGGGTTTCTGCATTGCAGGTGGCAAATAGGATCCTGCAAAAGAAGAGTGTGATTTACTTTTTGATATGGCTTTTGTGAATGGTGCGGCCAGATTGTGCCAAAATTGTGTTGCCTTTGCCTTCTAGTACTATTTCCTTTTTATATCGTGGTGTTAATTTGTTTCCTAGTCTTTTATTTATTTTTACATAAATAACGTCGTTATTGTTGTATGTCCTAAAATCGGTTCTATTTTTGTTATGAAGTCGTAAGTCTTTTTCTTGTTTATTTTTAAGATTTTGGACATTTTCTTCTCTGTCCAGTGTCATTGGGTTGGGTCCTACTGTTCTTCCGAAAAATACTTCTACTGGTTTACGTTTGGTAGTGGAGTGGATGGAATAGTTATACTTAAATATGGCTCTATTGAGGAGGTCCCTAAAGTCGGTGTGGGTATTTTCCGCTTTAGTGCAACGCAGCACTTCAGAAAGTGTAGAATGGAAACGTTCAATTTGCCCATTTATTGAACTTTTGTATGGGGGGGTTTTAAATATCTCTATACCGTATTGGTTTTCTAACATAAAAAGAATGGGGGCTGCGTTTAGGGATTTTTCGTTGTCCATAACGATATTTTCTGGGATTCCGAATGTTGTCAAGAGATCTCTTAAGGGTTCCTTTATGTCTTCCGTTGCTCTGGAGCGTACAACTTTCGCTTGTGCGTATTTAGAAAATTTATCTATTGCCGTCAGAACTATTTTGTTGTTTGTATGGTAGAGGTCTATGTGAACGATATGACCTGGATAATTAGGAATGGGAGTTGGTTTCAGGATAGGATTTACTGGATGTCTCTCATACTTATTTTCCAAGCAAACTTTGCACTGTTTTGCAATTCGTTTTTTTTGGCATTCATTTGAGGGAAGTAACATCTTCCTAGGAGTTGGGCTTTATTTTCTGTGGGATTGCGATGTGCTCTATTATGTTCGTTGATGATTTCTGTTTCCTGTTCTGATTCGTTTGTAACGTCTCTAATGAATTTCCGGGTATAACGTACTTTGTACCTGCTGAAGTGAATTTGGTAAATTGTTTGTATTTTCCCTAAAATGTCGTCTTCGGTTTTTATGCAATTTGTTACTGTAGGGTTCAGATATCTTTTCAGCAATGTTGTGAGATTTTCTTCTGTGAAGTCCCTTTCAATAATAATATGTCTATGGTAGGTGGGAAAAGGTAATTTAAATTGGTATGAAGGGGTTTCGCCTGTAGAAATAAAAATTTGGTTTTTGAATGCATTGATAGGTGCGTCTGTATATGGTATCAAAGTTTGGGCTGAACTTTCGTCACTATGTTGGGTTGCGGACAAGGAATTTATTTGTTGTGGGGGTCGAGAAAGTGCGTCCGCGACAATATTGTTACTGCCAGGTTTGTATTCGATTTCATAATTGTATTCTTCCAACATTGATTTCCATCTTTTCAGTTTACTGTTAGTATTCTTGCTACTAAGTGAGTATGTCAAAGGTTGATGGTCTGTGAAAATTTTTACTGTGGTTGAACCATACAAATAATTTCTGAAGGTTTTTAAAGCCCATATTATGGCTAGAAGTTCCTTTTCGTTAGTTGCGTAGTTTTCCTCCGTCCGCGTCAATGTTCTGGAGATGAACATTATGGGTTTACCACCTTGCTCTAGGACTGCTCCTATGGCGTGGTTTGATGCGTCGGTTGTCAAGTGGAATGGCTTTTCGAAGTCGGGGTATTGTAACATGACGTCAGAGGATGCTAGTGAATTTTTTAATTTATTAAACGCTTCCATTGCGTTATTGTCGAGAGAAATTTTTATTTTGGCCGACATATTTTTGGACATACGTCCCTCCTCGCCTCTCAAAAGTACCGTTAGGGGCTTAGCAAGTTTTGCGTAATCTTTGATGAAACGTCGGTAGTAACCGGAAAGTCCTAGAAAGGATCGAAGTTCTTTAATAGTTTGAGGCGGTGGAAATTCTAAAATTGCTTTCACTTTTGCTGGATTTGTTTTTATCCCATTTTTGGAGACAACAAATCCCAAAAACTCGACCTCTTCTTTGAGGAATTCGCATTTGTCGAGTTGAATTTTCATATTAGCGTCTTGTAGGGTCTTGAAAATTATTTCCACGTTTTGCAGGTGGGAGTCCTCGTCTTTCCCGAAAATTATAATGTCGTCTATGTAAACAAAGCATATTTTTCCGATGTAGTCTCTAAGAATATCATCTAATGCTCGTTGGAATATGGAAGGGGCGTTTTTAAGGCCGAAAGGTAGTCTTGTAAATTCATATTTACCGTTATTGACCGAAAAAGCTGTCTTTGCGATATCAGATTCAGTTAAAGGAATCTAATGAAAGCCACTTTTCAGGTCGAGAACTGTAAAGAATTCATTCTTTCCGAGTTGTGAAAGTACTTCGTTGGTGTGTGGGATTGGGTAGCGGTCGGGTATTGTGATGGAATTTAATTTACGGTAGTCTATGACCATTCTGTACTTTTTTGTGCCAGAAGCATCAGCTTTCTTTGGCACTATCCAAATGGGAGAATTGTAAGTGGATCAGGAAGGTCTAATTATTCCGTCCTCAAGTAATTTTGATATTTGCTTTTCTACCTCGTCCTTAAGGGACATTGGGTATGGGTAGTATCTGGAATATACTGGATTTTGGTTTGTAGTTCTTATTTCGGCTTTGACCGCGGTAGTGTATGTTAATTTCTCGTCTGGATCAGAAAAAAGTTGTGGGTATGAAAAGCATAGGCTTCGAAGTTTTCCTGTTTGCTCATGTGTAAGGTGATTTGTCCTTATTTCAATGTTGTTTACTGATTTTGAACTTTGTTGTTTAATAGAAATTTTCATCCCGTTTTTTATTAGCATATAATTTTTTGAAGTAAAAATTACGGCTTCTAACTGTTTAAGGCTATCGTTACCGAGAATACCGTGAAAGGATCTCAATGTGGGTAGTATAAAAAATTTAAGATTTTCATGTTTTAATCCAAAAAGATTATTGAAGGTGTGGTGGGTTATCTTAATGTTTCCTCCTACTGAGGTTGTATAAAAGATTTCCTCATTGGGAATACGATTTTCGGCGAGATTTGGCTGAATGTAGTTTTTATTTGAGCCTGTGTCAATTAAGAAATTAAGAATTTTCCCGTTACTGTCCTTGCATTGAAAGTAGGGTAACGTGGAATTTGTTAGCCTAAAAAATGAATATCGGTGAATTCGTATGAAGTTTCTTCAGATGGGTTGCCAAGAGTGCTGTTATCGTGTGCAGTGTACTGGTTGTAATAGTCCTCGAAGGTTTGTTCATCTGATTCGTCAGGTTGCTGTCCCAAGTCTGTCGTTGTTGTTTCTATATTGTTTACCCTATTTTGCTTGAAAGGTTGGCGTATCTGATTTGATGGAGCTATTGGCCGTTTTCCGGCAAGGAAATTATTGGTCGGCCTATTTATATAGTTTACGTTCTTTGTCCTGAGAGATTCATCTATATCCATTGGGACTGGAGGCTTTGGTTGGGTAGGTCTTGGTGGAGGATTGTTGAACTGGTTGGGTCTAGGTGGTTGTTTCAGAGCGTAATTGGGATTTTGAAGGTTCATATTCCTTGGGTATTGTTGGTATTGGGGAAATTGTTGGTGTTTTGGAAATTGTTGGTATTGGGGAAATTGTTGGTATTGTGGAAACTGTTGGTATTTGGGAAGTTGCTGGTATTGGGGAAAATGTTGGTATTGGGGTTGAGCATTTCTATAAGCTTCTGGAGGGCCAAAACTTCCTGTGCGAGGCATTGTTTGCGGTATGTATGCGAGATTAGAAAAAAAGGGTTGTTGCTTCCTTGGTGGAAGTGGGGGTGTGCTATTTTTTCGCAGAATGGGTTGGTTGCTGAATGCATGCTGGGTTCTAAAGTTTTGATTTTGCAGTTTCATGCATAACTGCAGAGCTTGTGGGAGATCTGTTGGTTCTTTTATACCCAGAAGCTTGGGTAGTTCTCCGTTTAAGCCTCTGACGAACGTATCCAAGGCTTTATCGCGATACGTTTTTGTCAGGACGTGCATCGATTCTGAGCTCATTTCAAGGCTGGATATTTTGTTTAATATCAGGGATAGGTGGGAGAAAACGTCTTGATAGAACTCGTTAATTGATTTATTTCCCTGGAAGAGGGTGGTCATCTGGTATTCCAGAGTACTTATGTCCCTTCTATCCGCGTAGTGGGTATTAAGGCACTTGGATATTGCATTCCAGTTGAGCGGGGTATTATAAGATTCCAAAGCTACGTCAGCGTTCCCTGTTATCTTGTTCCGTATAACATTAAGAATACCAAAATAACGTGGGGTGCCTCTTTCGTGGTCGTATATCCTCAGAATCCTTTCGACGCTCTTTTTCCAAGAGGCCGCCGTGGTGTGAAGGTAGTGTTGCCGGCCTACCACACCGAAGGTCCATGGTTCGAGCCCTGGTACAGGTAACATCAAAAGTGATTTGAAAAAAGTTTTTCAAAACGGGGTCGCCCCTCGGCAGTGGTTTGGCAAACTCTCCGAGTGTATTTCTGCCATGACAGGCTTCTCAGCAAAAATTCGTCTCCTTTGTAGATGCCGTTCGGAGTCGGCAAAAAACTGTATGTCCCACCAATTTGTAGGGAAAATTCAAATCGGCACACCACAAATTGGAAAAGAAGCTGGGCGCAAAAATCTCTTAGGAGGTTTATGATGATATACCTGTTGTATATCGCGCCATAAAGAGAAAAAGAGAAAGAGAAAAAGAGAATTCTCTTGGGTCGCCTGAGAAGTCCCGCAGACATCTCACGACGTCTGGTACCCTATCGAGTCCTGCCAAGTTATTGGCATGCCTGGCCTCGATTACTTGATCTGCCGCTATTTCCCGTGTAGGGTTTAATACGTTTTGTATCACTGATGGCGCTTCTGCCGAAAGTATTTGCGACACCAAACTCCTTATGGCGCTTGTCAATTCGGGGCTAACCGTTGAATTATTTTGAGCTGGGTTATTGTCGGGGTTCAGAAGAGAGGGCCTAATCATTTTTCGTATTTAAATATTTTAAATCTAAAAAAATTGTAATTTGTTTTAATTTGATCAATCTCTGGAGGGTCCCGTGGAGGTGAATCGCAGAGTTGTTAATTGTTATCCTAGAGATTATTTTTATTTTATAGGCCGTACGAGCCTGTTGTTTTAGAAGTAGTAAATTAATCGAATTTTCACTTAGAAAAAAAAGGGTTAAATTTTTGTTCGAAAAATATTGATTGAAAAATCAATTTTTACTTTAAGGAATTATTTCTATTAAATTTTCACTTAAAAAGGTTTAATTAATTATTTTTTTTTATTAAAATTTCACTTAAAATGTTTTTAATAAGGTTAAATTTTTACTTAAACTTATTGTTTGAGATTATTAATAAATTTTTAGGCACAAGTTTCACTTATTTTCACATAAAATTAAAATCTAAGTTTACCCTAGTCCCACGGCGAGCAAGGCTGGTATTCCTCTTTGCATAGTTCTGCTACTAACGGCAGTCCCTGTTTGCCTCCTTTGTGGGTTTGTGGTTTTGTTCGACTGAACTTTACCACTGGGTTGCTTGTCCAGGGCGTTGGGGTACTACTTTAGGGCCACTAGTTATCACGAATAGGGTTGTCCAATGCGTTGGGGCGCTAATTTAGGGCCACTAGTTATCACGAATACGCAAAGGTCGCGAGGCACTACTTTAGGGCCTTTAACTATTCGAAAACTAACGCGACTGGAACGTTGGGCGCCAGTTACTGTTTTCTCTAATGAGAAACCAAAAAAATATATTTTTGTTACTAGACGACTAAGTCGTAGTACTTTATTAATTTAAATCAGCTTAATTACTAACTTTACAATATTCTTCTTACTCCTATTTATGCTACGAAGTCACGTTGATCGGCAGGTGATTCCTATTGTTGTTGTTGTTGAATTATTTACTTCCGTCCATTCCCATGAATGGTAATGCACGGTCAGCAAGTGCTTGGTTGCGTGTGTGGTGTCATATGCCCGTGGGATAGCGACCTACTTGTTGGTCGCATGCTTACGCAGCATTTCATACTGTTGTCGTATGAATAATTACATATTTATATGTGGGCAGTTTGGGAGCCCAATTTCGGAGTATGTGGCATTAACTTATACAAAATCTTAAAACTAGGTTCCTAATCTAATTATGTATGTATGTGTGTGTATTGCTATGTTTGCCTTAAAAGATATTTCTTAGTATAGAACTACTGATTGTCTTTATCTTTTCCTAATAAATATTTAATGGCTTTGTGTGCATTTGTGGCACTTACTTGTAGACATACATTTTTAAAAACTAAGATAAGAAGTGTATCTTGTGTTTGTGTGAAGGGACTAATTATTGTCTTCGGTTAGTCCCTTTTTCCTCTATTGTATTTATTTTTGGTGATAAAGGTACCTAAACTGAGTTTTAATGATAGCTGTGTTTACAAATGTCTAGCCTACTGTTTATTTAGTTAAATTCACATATGTATGTTAGAAAGTATATACATATGTATATGTGTGCTTGTAGATAGGCTAATATATATATTTATTTGAACATACTCCCAAGGGGAAAATATTTATTTATGTATTTTTTACAATATTTCCTTCAAATTTAATGGACTGTATTAATTTATATTATATATATATATATATATATCTATATATTTTATGTATACCTCTTTTTTTATGTTGTGCGGTTAGGAAGATTGATCGTTATTTTATTTTTTGAATTACATTTATAACGTATATAAAATATTAATAAAACTCCAATTGTGATTACTATTAATACAAGTGAAATATGTCCGCTATGAGTTTTAACATTTAATTTACTTAACTCTATATCATTATTACTAATTTCATTGATCCGTGCATGTAAATTGACCAGGTCCTTATTGTTTATATGTTGTATTTGAATTGGAGTTATCTGGTCTTCTGTTATCTCATCTATAGTCGTTATTATAGGATCTTGTGGTAACCTAACATTGCCTTTTGTGTGAAAAACTTGTAGCCCTGATAGTGTGATGCCTTCAAACCTTGCTGTACAACCTGTTTTGATTTTGAGCATTCCTTGCGCTGGAATTTCAATGATTTCTGTATTACCATCTAGGCAGTCTAAGTGCAGTACTGATTTTGAGAATATTTTAAAAATCCAAGTATTGTCTTCAACGAGTTCTGACCAAAATGATGTCTTCTGTGTTTCTTCGTAATTGCAATGTTTGGGGCTTGTTTTAAGTACAGCTGAGAGTTCGCAAGTTTTATCATTTGCAGGTTGCCATGGCTTTCTTCCTTTGCATATTAAGTGCTTGTTGAGACTTCTTGTGCACCTATTCAACTGAGCTTGGGAGATTAAAAAGTAAGAGTTAAGTGCAAAGTTATAAACTATAAAATCATTTCTTAGTTTGGCCTTTAAAACTCTTTTTTTATACCCGAACGGAAGTGATATCATTTTGAAGACCTTTGAAGCTTCACCTTGTATTAGTGGTATTTCGGACTTGATAATTAATTTTTCTTCGATTATAAGACCCTTTGCTTCCATAAGGTTGTAAACCTCACGTAACTGGTTGTCGTCGTTTTTTCCAGGAATTTGAAGTTTTGAAGGTAATTTGTCCTTGATCTTCGTCAATTCGTTGTTTAGTTGGGTTGGAGTTAAAAGTGCTGGATTGATTCTTCCATGATTCAAATCAATCAATAATTCGGTAATGGACCTTTGTATCTCTATACATTCAGACATAAGAATAGTAATTTGTGTAACTAAAATTTGGAATTGTATTGCCATTTTGTCCCGATTGACGTCCTTTATTATTTCTGAATGAAATTTATTAATCTGCGTTTGCATTTTTGAAAATTGCTCATTTACTTCGTGGATATTCTTGTTGATGATATTTGCAGTTGAATTGATAATCGAGATTTGTGCCTTTATTCCATCTTTCAAATGTTGCTGATTGCTGAGCAGAGTTTTTAACTTATATTCAATTTGTTGTTGATCATCTGCATCCATTAACCCAAAAAGTATATTGTAAATGGATCCAACCCATTCTAAGGTGCACGTTTTTGTTTCTTTTTATATACAATAAGGTTATGATTGCGTGTTATTTCTTCAAGACGCCTTCCTAGTGACATCGATATAACCTGGCATGCTTGCTCGAAATCTGTTATCAGATGGCAATAATTTTTAATCCTGTGCAAGCAGTTTGGTATAACCTTTATTTGTTCGAAATATGCATGGAGGTCGTAGTATACTACTAAGTCCCAGGTGGAAGTGATGACATCCATTTTTCCTAAAGAAATTTGCTGATATTTCGTTGACTATTCCCAGATTGTTTACCTTCGCGTTTGAAGCGTTAACTGCATTATTTGGCATAACTAGAAGTAGAAGGAGTAAAAGTCCAAAAATGTTTTTATTAAATTTGCTCACTTCCTTCCTTGGTTTCTGGACGTTTGTTGTTAAACAAGTTGCATTCACTTGTTGCTCCTGTTCATCTGCCAAAATTTCCAACGGACATAATTTTTGAATTGGCCTTTTTAATGTAGTGTTTTCAAGTTTTAGTGTTACTATGCGAACCTTTCCATCCCTTCCTGGATGAGTGTCTATAACTTTAGCAAGAGGCCATTTGGAGGGTGGAGAATTTTCATCTTTGAGTATCACAATGTCACCCTCTTTAATATTATCTGTGGGAGCTTTCCATTTATTCCTCTTTTGCATGGTGGATAGATATTCTTCTTTCCATCTTTTCCAAACGTCTCTCTTTAACTTTTGAATAATTTTCCAACGGTCTAATGCTCCGATCTTATCTATGTCTGATGTGACTTCTGGAATATCTAGTAACGGCCTGCCAATAAGAAAATGCCCAGGCGTCAGTACGTTGTTATACTCTATTTCTGATCCTAGTGTATACAATGGCCGTGAATTCCGTACTGCTTCTATTTGGCATAACAACGTGGACATTTCTTCAAAAGTCAATTTGGTTTCGCCAATGACTCTTCTTAGGTGGTGTTTTACAGATTTTACACCTGCTTCCCAAATACCTCCGAAGTGAGGACTTGCCGGCGGAATAAAATGCCATTCGACCTTTTCGTTTGCCAATATCGGGGCTATAGAACAATTGTGTTTGAGGGCGTTTTTAAATTGAGATTCTATACTTCGATTTGCTCCAATGAAATTTGTACCGTTGTCTGAATACATATGTGAACTTTTTCCTCTTCTGGCAAAAAATCTTCTTAATGCTGCTAAGAAGGCCTCTGCCGTTAGATCTGATACTACTTCTAAATGTATAGCTTTAGTTGCCATACACACAAATATTGCTATGTATCCTTTATATGCTTTGATACCTCTATTGTTGGAGCACTTTATAAGTAATGGCCCAGCGTAGTCCACACCGGTATGTGTAAAAGGTGAAGACTGCGAGACTCGCATCTCAGGTAAGTTTCCCATTATTTGTTGGGAAGTTTCTTTTCGGTATCTTATGCATTTCACACAATGTCGAATACATTTTTTAACTCCTTTTTTGAGATTTATTACCCAGTACTTTCTTCTTATTACTGCTTCCATTAGTTGATTGTTACCATGTAAGGTCCTTTGATGTGCATCTTCTATAATTAGCAATGAGAGTCGGGATTTCTTAATAATTGCTGGATGTTTTTGGTCGTATGGAATATTTGAGTGTTTTAATCGACCGCCAACTCTTAGCACTCCTTGACCATCCACAAAAGGAAATAGGTTCGATAATTTACTTCCTGTTTCAATGCTTTCTTTTTTAAGTAGTTTTTTGACTTCATTTGCAAACTCTTTCTGTGGGTGATGTTTTAAAATTTCTATTTCTGCAGTTTTTAGTTCCAATGGCGTAAGATATTGACTATTTGAACGATTTTTACGTGAATTATTTATGAACCGTAAAACAAAGGCAACTACTCTAATAATTTTTGAAAAACTAGAACATTTTTCTGAAAGTGAGTCCAAAAAATGTTCATTGGTTTGAGTAACAGCTGTCATGGTACATGTTGCTCTATCATTTATTTGGCGTGGCCATTTGCTTTCTACTTCTTTTAGCCATTCTGGACCATTCCACCATAAATGTTGTGATTGTAATTTATTTGGAATAATCCCTCTTGATGCTATATCTGCTAGGTTGTCTTTTGTGCTTACGTGTCTCCAGGATGCTTGTGGAATATATTTTTTTATGTCTTCCACTCGGTTTGTGATGAATTTGTCTTTATTTTTATCTGTCTCAATCCAGCTCAATGTAACTGTGGAATCGCTCCATGCAAAGATTTTATGGTTATTTGTGATGACTTTACAAACCTTACTTATTAGTTTTGCCAATAAGTGCGCAGAGCAAAGTTCTAACTTGGGTAAGGTTTTTCGATTTTTTAAGGGATTCACCTTTGTTTTGGCAGTCAAAAGTTTGACTGAATTGCCAATTTTAATATAAATTACTGCAGCATATGCCTTTCCGGAAGCATCACCGAAACCAGGAATTTCTATATCATTTTGATTACTTGTTTCCACCCACCTTGGAATTCGGATCTGTTCTAGTGCATCAACATTTGTAATAAAAATGTTCCATTCCTTTTGTAACTCATCTGAGAGTTCTTCATCCCATCCGGATTGTTGCGTCCAAAGTTTTTGAATGTATAACTTCGCTAATATTGTTATGGGTGAAAGCCAACCCAGTGGATCAAATATTTGTGCAAGTTGTGAGAGAGCACTTCTTTTAGTCACCTTTCTTGTACTTGCAAAATTAAGTTTGAATTGGAAGCTATCTTCCTTAGGATCCCAATATAGGCCAAGAGTTTTGACTGCCTCATCTTCTTTTATTTGTATTATTTCATGATTTTTATTAGCTTCTATATTTTCTGTAATTTCGCTGCGGTTGGAGAGCCACTTTCTTAAATGAAATCCAAAATTCTGAAGATGGTTGGAAATTTCATTTTGAAGAGCTTGACATTGTTGAATAGAATCCGCACCGGTCATGAGGTCATCCATATAGAAATTCTCTTTGATTATTATTTTAAGCTGGTCATTTGAGCATTTGTTTGCAATTTCAAACAGTGTACGTACAGCTAGGTATGGAGCTGATGCAGTGCCATAAGTCACTGTGGTTAGCTTATATTCCTCAATCTTTTCTAAAGGATTTTCTCGCCACAAAACTCTATGATAATCACGGTCTTCCTCTGCGATTTTAATTTGTCTAAACATTTTTTCAACATCAGCAGTTAAAACTACTTTCCAAGTCCTCCATTTTAGAAGAATGTCGAATATGTCTTTTTGCAATTTCGGACCGGCAAACATTATATCATTAAGGATTTTGCTGATGCATCAAATACGACACGTAGTTTATGATACTCTTCTTTTAATTTATCATTTCTTTTGAATTTGTCATTCATTGTCATCTTTGAAGCGAATTTTTACAATGAACCGCCCATCCGTGTCTTGTTTAACATTATTTTGAAAATGTTGTAAGCACCTGTCATCTTCTTCAATTCTTTTTTCTTCTTGTATTTCCTTTAACTCCCAAAACCGCTCTAGATTGGTAGTAGCTGATGTGATTTTATTTTTCAAATTTTTGTGCTGTTTAACAATTCCTGAAAGAATCCAACCAAACTTGGTAGACTGCCCAAGGATTCCATCACATTTTCTGACACCGTCTGTAATGATTTGTGCAAAAATATCTCCTCCAAAAACCATGTCTATGCGATCGGATTTATTAAATAATGGATCCGCAAGTGTATAATTCTCCCAATTATTTATGTTGTAATTGAAGGATTGATCTGGTTGAGCAGATGTAAGGCGTGGCAAAATTATAGCTTCTACGTTTACTATATGTTTACTGAGAAATCTTGGTTTAATATGTACATGAACCTTGGCTTTGGATTCCCCTACTATAGCGTATGTTAGCCCATGCAGTTTAGTGCTTATTTTTGTACGCGGTAAATTTAATATTTGCGCTGCTTCTTCAGATATTGTTGTCACTTGTGAACCTTGATCAATCAAAGCCCTTAGAACTCTGTACTGTCCGTTCGCTGCTTTTGCTCTTATTTGAGCTGTAGCAAGGATTACCTTATTGGAATTCATCTTTGTTGACATTGATTTTTTGGAAGAGTCTGGTTAAACTTTATTTTCCTCTATTTCTAAATGAAGAATTTCGTGATGATGCTTTTTGCATATTCTGCATCGTATGTTACTTTTGCACTGATCACGATAGCTGTGATTTAAGCATTTGAAGCAAACTTGTGCTTCTTTAACATAATTTCGCCTCTTTTCTATAGGCATACCTCTGAATGTTCGGCATTCAGTAATTGTGTGACCCATCATTTTGCAATATTTGCATTGTTTATGTGGGTCTTTTGTAGCAAATGTGTTAGCTTGATATACCTGTGGCTTTCGATTTTTATATACTTTTTCTTTCTCAGCCACAGCTTTTAAAGTTTGATAATGGTGATCTAGAAAGTCCATTACATCTGACAATTTTTGGACTTCTCTAGTTTTCTTTATTGTTTGCTCATATAATTTAAGGCCGTCTTTGTCCAACTTTCGGACAATGATTCTTGCAATAAACGGATCAGCCTCTTCTGATTTTATGCCTAGTGACTGTATTGCGTTTAGACACTCATTTGTATTGTCTAGTAACTGTCTCACACTTTCAGCATTTTCACTATTTATTGATGGTTGATCTATTATTCTGTCCCACTGTGTTGTGAACAGAATCCTTTTGTTATCGTATCTTTGTTTAAGAAGACACCACGCTGCCTGATAATTTTCAGTTGAAATTTGTAAATATTGTATCAGTCTAGCAGCTTCTCCTTTCAAACATAAACGAAGTCGTAGCATTTTTTCAGCGCTTGACAATTGTTCATTTTTGTGGACCATATCTTGGAACACATTATAAAAATTTGCCCATTCTTTTATTTCCCCAAAAAATGTCGGAATTTTCAATTTCTCTAATTCCAAATTAGGGCGATATATGATCTTATGATCAACCTCATTTTTAACTGAACCCTTTTGTAGGGTCTCAAGTTTTTTGAAGTATTTAGCCACAACTTTATCGTAGGCTTCATCAACTTCAATATTTTTTGCTGGCTCAGTGGTATATATATTCTTTACGTCAGAGAATAAATTTTCTAAATATTTATACTGAATGCTACTGGTTTCCCTCTCTATGTTTGTCTCAGACAAAATATTATCAAAATTTTGTATTTTCCTCATTATTCTCTGACAAGTATTATCGGTTATTTGCATCTGTTCTGGGAGCTTACTCAACCCTGAAGGGCCGGGCTGCAGCTTTTGAGCCGGCTGAAATGATACTTCAGCAGAAAGAGCTTTTTTGTAACCCTGGACTATTTCTTCAATCATCAAGGTGGTGCTAGTGTGTATATCATTTTTAAAATAGTCCTCATTGCCAATGCCATCCGCTAACAATTTTTCGTTGTTGGCGTCTAGATCCTTTTGAAGTCTCCCTACACTTTTGATTATTTCTTTGGCCTTTGATCGCGAAATCCTATTTTCTGCTAAACTATTATATATTTGTACCACTTTTTCGCGTATATCCGTCTGGGACTCAGGGACTTTCCCTCTATTTATTCCCATATTGCTATTTATTTTTATTATTTATTTTTCACTATTCAAAAATAAACACTGAGCGCACACTTCACTTCTTATTCTCCAAAGGAATCGTTGGAGGTTATTTGGTTTGGTCGCCTGGTTGACCGCGCTGTGCCTCGACTCACAGCGGTGTTATTCCTCTGGATTAAAGATGGTGTTATTGTCAAAAAATTTTAGTAGTTGCCCCTTACCGCGGGTGGGGGGAAGCGACCTACTATGATGAGATTTTTTTTAACTTTAACTAGCTGTTACAGCCGCTAGTACGCCTTAACACACACTTTTTTTTTACTTTAACTAGCTGTTACAGCCGCTAGTACGCCTATTTATTAAAGATACATGTTGGAGTTTTTAGAGGTTATCCAAAGTCGGAATAAAAAGAAACCAATTGTGAAATGCTATGTGTAGTTTTAATGAACGTATGTATTATAAACGATGACTGTTACATATGAGTTAATTTACAGAACTGACTAGAGAGCTTTGACATCTCTTTTATAATTTACTTTACATGACATTTGCATTGTTACATAAGGGTTACCATCAATCATATATTTCAACACCCTTCCTCAATGCGAATGTTAATTTAAACTTAACAACTTTACAAAATCATTATGTTTCTTCTTACATAAATTTTTAGTTAGAATATCAGCTATCATGTTCTCTGTTGGTATGTACTTTAATTATATTTCGCCTCTTTCTACGATTTGCCTCAAGAAATGATACCTGATATCAATGTGCTTTGTGCGGGAATGATAAACCGGATTTCTAGCCAAGTTTTGCGCACTGATATTGTCACCATACAATACTGTTCCAGTTGTGTCATCGCCGCACCCAATTTCGATTATAATTCGCCTGAGATGAATCGCCTCCTTAGTTGCTGGAGCCATTGCCATATACTCGGCTTCGGTACTGCTTAAAGCCACGCAGTCTTGCTTCTCTGACTTCCATGAGATTGGACCTCCTGCCAGGAAGTATACGTAGCCGGTGTATGATCGCCTATCATTTCGATCACCACCCCAATCTGCATCCGTGTAGCCAATAAGCGGTTGGCCACACTTTTTGTAGTGTAATTTCATATCTATGGTGGTTGCCAAATACCTCAACACATGCTTAACGCCGGCCATGTGTTCACTGTGTGGATCTTTATTGCCTTGGGCTAATCTTGCAACAGAATGAAAAATATCTGGCCTTGTACAAAGCGCCAGCCACATAAGTGCCCCAATGGTTGACTGGTATAACTTTTCATCAACCCTCTTACATTTTTCGTTGTTGCACGCAATTTGGAAACCAACATCTAAAGGCGTATATGCTGGCCTACACTCTTCGATGCCATGTTGTGTCAATAAATCTTTAATGTACTGGGACTGTTGAACACTGATATCACCCAGTTCGCCATCACGCTCGATTTGCATGCCCAAAAACATTTTAATCGGACCTTTATCAACGCAATCAAATTTCTTGGAAATACCCGCCTTGACCATATTCATGATTTGCTTCGATTCGCATGCTAGTAGTAAATCATCTACATACACCAGGATAAGAAATAATTTGCCTTCTATATCTTGTTTATATAGGCACGGTTCGCTTTCACATTGAGTGAATCCCATATCTCGCAATGCCGCATCTAAATGGGAATTCCACATCCTTCCTGATTGCTTTAAACCGTAAATCGCTTTATTCAGTTGCAGCACCTTCGATGGTTTACCTTGGTTAACATACCCTTGCGGCTGCTTCATGTACACCACGTCTTTTAAATCGCTATTTAAGTACGCTGTACACACATCCATTTGGTGTAGATGTAAATTTAACTCAACCGCCAACGCCATTACCAACCGAATGGTTTCGAACCTACAAACTGGTGAGAAAGTGTCGCAATAGTTCACGCCGTATTTTTGTGAACATCCCTTTGCCACCAATCGTGCCTTATACCTTTCAACATTGCCATGCTGATCTCGCTTCAACGTATATACCCATTTGCCCCCAACTACTGATTGCCCTTTTGGCAAATCAACCAACGTCCAAGTGTTGTTTGCGGTTAACGAGTCGTATTCTCTCTTCATTGCCGCCTGCCACAAATCCGCCTCATCGCTTGATATTGCCTCCTCATACGTTTGAGGTACCTGCACTTGCACTGTGCTCATTGCATTCAAAACATTGTATATCTTTTTTGGTCTACCTACTTTGCCGCTGCGAACGATTTTAGGCCTACCTGGTACAATACGCTAAACATTCTTTTCAATGCTTTCTTCAGCACTTTCGTATTTCTCACATTGATCGCTATTGTCGCTATCGACCTCATCATTACCATATGCTTTGCTCAACATCATCGCAAATGTTGTTGCTAACCGCCTCATTATCGAGACCAAAAGATACAAAATCTTCATCACTTTTTAGCTTCTTTGATTCATCAAATAATACATCTCGCTTTTCCACCACCTGCCGTGTATCGGGGTCATAAAGCCTATATGCCTTTGATACTATTGAGTAACCGACCATCTGGTACTTTTTACCTTTTGCTTCAAATTTGTTATGTCTAGTTTTGTCTAATGCTACTGCTAAACAGCCAAAAACTTTCAAATGTTTTACTGATGGCTTTTTGCCAAACCATGCTTCATAAGGGGTTAAGTTATTCAATGCCTTGTTGGTGCTCTATTTCTTAAATACGCCTGTTGATCCGTGGCTGGACTGCCCAAACCGAAGCCTTTATAAGTCAAACTCGGTACACTTACGGTGTTACAAATGAGGATTAGAATTGTTTTATTTCCTATAGAAATGATATATTACAAAATAGCAAACTATATATAAATAGTATACTTACACATTTGTGTGATTTCAACCGCTTTCCTCAATATGCCAGCCACGAATGCCCGCTATAATTTTTTGAACAGTTGTAGCTGTCATATTTTACAAAGTCTTGGAAAGGCGTTGCCACTAATACAAAATATTCACAAAGTTCACAATATTTTCGAACAATACATACGGTTGCCAACTATACAGTCTTACAACATATAACGATTTCATTTAACCCCTTAAGTCGCGCCAACATCCCCGCCTCCGTGGATCTGACCAGATTCACCAACATCTAACTGAGCCAATATACATGCTGGTCGTTTGTACACGCCATCGTTAGTTTGTACCCGCGCGGCTCTGACTTGCCCATCGGTACCCGGGAACACCTCTACTATTCGCCCCATCGGCCACTTTGTGCGATGAATGTTTTTGTCGCACAGGGGAACGACGTCGCCCACGGCTAGGGGATTTACTTTGCCGTACCACTTGGTTCGCTTCGTCAAGTCTGGCAAATACTCATCTATCCACTTCCGCCAAAACCTGTGCTGCATTTGTTAGACCTTGTACCACATTTTTCTGGTCGGGATCATCTTTTCTTCTTGCGGATGTGGCGTTTGCTCGGAATTGGGAGTACCTAGGAGAAAATGATTAGGGGTTAGCGGTTCGTCAGTGTGTTCGTCCAACGGTATGTGCGTCAATGGTCTTGCGTTAACTATATTCTCCGCTTCGCACATTAGGCTATATAAACAATGCTCATTGATGTTTTCATTGTTCAGCGCGTGTCCCATAGCACGTTTCACACTCCGGACGAGTCGCTCCCAGCATCCGCCCGCGTGGGGATTCAATGGGCAATTAAGTACCCATTCGATGTTCTTAGTCGCCAGAGCATCAGATATTTTGCCATTGTCGAAATCGTTCTTTTGTTGTCTCAACTCCTTTGCAGCTCCAACGAAGTTCGTACCATTGTCAGATCGAATTCTCACTGGTGTTCCTCGACGATTCATGAAGTTGCGTATGCACATGAGACAGGTATCCGTGGATATATCCTTAGCCAGTTCCAGATGCACCGCGCGGATTGTAAGGCATGTGAATAACGCAATCCAACGCTTCTCGCTTCTTCGGCCAATCGCCACGTTAAACGGTCCCATGTAGTCCAAACCGACGTACGTAAAGGGTTTTACGAAGGGTGTGAGTCTATCCGGGGGGAGTTGACCCATTTGTGGGGGATTCGGCTTAGCTCCTTCTTTAATACAAATTTGACATCGTTTCTTTGCGCGTCGCACCTCTGCTCTGATCTGCGGAATCCAGTAACGCCTTCGTATCTCTGCAACTATCGTTCCCTCGTTTTGATGCTTCCAGATTATGTGATAATAATCTACTATGAGCTCGGTGACATGATGTTGTTTAGGAAGTATTATCGGTCGACGTGAATGTGGCGGAATAGCTACGGCAGCGTCTATTCTCCCACCTAACCGTATCACTCCATCTTCATCCAAAACTGGTGTGAGGCTTCTCAGGTGGCTACTGCGGTCTAACTCCTTCCCTTCGATAAGAGCGCTACATTCGACTGCGAATTTTTCCTTTTGTACAGCTCGTATTATCACTATTTCAGCTCTTCTAACCTCTGCCGCACTTAGGGTTCCAAGGATCCTCCTGCTTGCATCCTTCTTACAGTTGTTTCGAAAACGCAGAATCCAGCCCACTACTCTGGTCATGCGGATCAGCGACGAGAACTTCGTAAACACAGAAGTGTCGATCTTGATTGTCAAAATTGATGTTGCCCGTAGTTCCTCACACGTATTCCAACTCACTTCCTCCGGCGGCCACAACCTTTCGTCTTCCGATAAGAACTTCGGACCACTGATCCAGGTCGAGTCTCTTTTGTCTGCTTTTGGCCGCGTTCCCCAATCGGCTGGATTCAAGGTGCCAGGAGTCCATCGCCACTCGCTAATGTCGCTAGCCTCCAAAATGTCGTTTACGCGATGAGCCACAAATGGTTTATAACGCAGGTGGTCAGATTTGATCCAAGCTAGGACCGTTTTCGAATCACTCCACATTACCACTCTTTCGGGGATCTTGTTGTGGCATCGGAGAATGCTTGTTCGAAGGCGTGTTGCCAACACTGCTGCCTACAACTCTAGTCGGGGAATCGACGTTAACTTCAATGGTGCACACTTCGACTTTCCGCAAATGAATATGGGATTTGTGGAACTAACTCCATCCAACGACTTCCAATACGCTACCGCTGCATACGCTACTTCGCTGGCGTCGGCAAATATGTGCAATTCCACTGATGACCGCTCCCAGATAAATCCGTAGCACCGAGGCACGTTTACTTCTTCCAGTCGCTCGAGCGCTTTCAACCACCTTAGCCAAGCTTCATTCAATTCGTCCGAAATATACTCGTCCCAGCCGATGCCTGCCCGCCAAGTGCACTGCAGAAGAAGCTTCGCTTCCATGGTATACTCCGCCGCCATCCCGAAGGGGTCGAACACGGACATTGTAACGCTCAAGACCTCGCGCTTTGTTGGTTTTCTTTTACCTGAACGGACGGCTGGATCCACCTTGGCGAACGAAAGTACAAATCTAAAAGAGTCTTGGACTGTATCCCAATGTAACCCGAGTACCTTCTGGAACATTGCTGCGTTATCTCTATCCAGGTTCAAACATGACGGGCGCTCTTCTCCGTATTCTAGCTTTTCAGTCACTTCTTCGGAATTAGACACGAAGCGCTTTAAATTAAATCCTCCTTGTTTGTGTATCCATACCACTTGCTCAGTTATGCGTATCGCTTCATGTACACTTGAAAAGCAATGAACGAAGTCGTCAACGTAGTGGTTGTTGATGGTTGCCTCCACCGCCTCGGGAAACTGCTCTCGGAATTCTTCTGCATTCTTATTCTTCACGAACTGCGCCGAGCTTGGCGAGCAGGTGACCCCAAATGTCATAACATTCATAGTGTACTCCTCGACAGGGTATTTAGGATCGTTTCTCCATAAAAATCGTTGTGCTGCTTGGTCCTGAGCGCGTATATTCACTTGGTGGAACATTTCCACTATGTCCGCACAAACACCTACTGGCTTTTCCCTAAATTTCATGAGAATGGTTGCTAAAGGTTGGTTTAGATCCGGTCCACTAAGCAATGCCGAGTTCAGCGAAACATTGTTAACTTTGGCAGCTGCATCGAATACGAGTCTCATTTTTCCTGGTTTATTCACGTTCCAGACTCCAAAGTGGGGCAAATACCAGGTACGCTTTCCTCCTGCCTTGACTTCCTCCGGAGACAACTTCCTTGAATAACCTTTAGCCTCATATTCTTTCATTATTTTAACGTATGCCGATTTAAACTGATCATCCCGGTTGAATTTCCTCTCCAAGGCCAACAAACGGCTTTCGGCCATGGGCCGACTATTTGGGAGCACCACATCCTCCAGCTTCCACAGCAAGCCAGTCTCGAAGTATGAACCCTTTCTAACCGTTGTGCTCTCTAATAATTGCTTAGCCTTTACTACCTCCGTACCCTCAATTGTCTTTGCCTCATCGCGCACACGAAGATCTTCATTGACTAGATAGTCGCTCACCAAACGTTCGAGCTGCTCCATCTCATTGTTCACCTTAGCAAAATGTACATGATTACGCTTAGCACCCGTAGGTTCCTCTTTTCCTCCGTAAACGATCCAACCGAGCTTTGTAAGTGTCACCGAGTAACCATGCTCACCTTCCTCGACTGTCTTCCTAGAAACACTAAGGTGTGCATTATCTAACCCAACCAATATCTCCGGAACAGCTCCCTCATAACTCATGATCGGTAGGTGGCAATGTTTGTAACGTAACTCTGAAATATGCAGAGATTGTGCCGGCAGCTGGAGGTTGTTGACTGTCCTAACGTTCCGCAATAAAAACTTTCTGTGGAACCTACCAGTCCCTGATATATGTACGCCGACCCTGCTGGACTGCTCCGTTACCGTGGTATCACCGAACCATTGCAGCTTTAGATTTTCCTTCTGTCCACTGAGACCGAGGCGGCGAGCTAAATCATTGTTCATCATTGTTACTCCTGACCCATCATCGAATAGTGCATGACTGTTTATAACGCGACCGTTGGCATACAACCGCACTGGCAAAATTTTGTACAGCAATCGTGGACTGGGATTAGAAATAATGGTACTGGTTAGAACTTGTTGTCGTGCCGCAGCTTCCGTGGAGTCCCGTCTATCACCAGCTCCTGGCTGGTAGCTATGTTGTAATTCGTGTTGCTTCCTTGTGCATCGATCTACTTTGCACCTGTGCTGCTCTGTGCATTCGTTGCTCCTGTGCCCACTTCCCAAACAATTGTAACACAAGTGCATCTGTCGTACTACACGCCAACGCTGCCTAATCTGCATTCCAATGAACCTCTTGCATCTAGTCACCGTATGCCTGCCCTCGCATACAACGCATGCTACTATATCACCAGTGCTACTGTTCGTATCGTGAGTGTGAAAAAATCTGGCGCGTCCTTCGACTCTTACGTTTTGCCTAGAATCCACATTCGTACTGACGCAAGCGGTGGCCACCAACTTCGAAAGTTCCTGCAACCAATCGCTGAAATGGCATATATTCGGCCTTGGCACGATTGTCGTTGCATGCCTAGCCCAGTCGATTCTCCTTTGTACTGGCAACTTCGAAAGTAACTCATCCATAAGCGTAGCATTAGACAAGTGATGATCGCAGTTGGCAGACCGCAGAAAAGATGATAAATTTTGCACCTTTGTAGCAAACGGTACGATCTGTTCAATGCGATTCTCTACTATCGGAGCCACACCCTGTATCTTCGCAATCTGGCTCTTGACCAGCTGTTCTGGCCTACCGAAGCGATCCTCAAGTGTACTAATAACGCGCGGTACGTTGCTGCTGTGGATAAGCAGACACTCAACTACCTCCCTAGCTTTACCTTTAATAGCTTTTTGTAACCGCATCATATTCTGTCGTTCGCTGTAGCGATATTCCTCGGTGGTCATCGCAAATGCCTCCTTGAACATGGGCCAGTCCTCTGCCCGCCCGTTAAACTCTGGCAGGTCATACAGCTTTCGCCCCTGAGGCATGCGAGTGTCTACTAATGTCCGGCTCAGGTCGCTCAATACGCCTACTAATGACCCATTTACACTTTCTACTCCAACGTTGCTAGGTGCCCTAGAAGCTGCCAACATCTCTTGCTGTTGTTGTTGGCTCTGCCTTAACTCCGCCTGTAACTGTTGCATCTGCCGCATCATTGTATTAAGTTTCTCCTCCATTGTCGTCGGTTGCGCTGCGCCCGGTTGCTGCTGTATTGTCTCGCTCAATTCGTCTAACCATTCTTCCTCGCCACCCGATGAACTGCCTTTATTTCCAGAACGCAAATTCGGCATGTCTTTGCGTATTCGATTGCCAAATCTAAACTAAATGTGATTGCTGAAGCCTAAACCCTATTCGATACCGAAGACCACGAATTTGCTATGCAGGGTACGCAGATTTATAAGGACGCACGTCCACGAACAATTAATATTTCGCGTACGACACGCAGGTTCCACGTAGCTTATACACCGGATCAGCGTTTTGCATCGGCACTTCAATAATCCGCAAACCTTTTTGCATTCGAGCAGCCCTAATGATAGGCAGACCAACTATTGGATTGACAGCTTAAGACGCAGTAACGACTGGTGTTAAGAACCGCAAGGACAACATAAAATTAAATTCGCTGAGGCGCAGATCGAAGTTTACATCCGCTTACAATAATTCACTAACCAATCAACTTTCGGCTTAGTGTTCTTAAGAGACGCAGGGACAAATAAATCAAAATAAATTGAGACGCAGATCAGCATCTGCATTCGCATACATATAATTCGCAAGGCAATGATTGACTTACTGTTCCTTAGAACCGCTTTAGCAACGTAAATATAATCAACTTAGTTGAGGCGCAGATTGACTGCCACTGCGCATACAAACAATCTAAAAATTTCTTTATTTTCAATACCATAAATCATAAATGTTTGCTATTAAGCCATATACTTTTTGGTGCACGTTATCATTAGCAATATATTATTATTTGATCGCATGCATTTAATTTGCATCCGCATACGCTTCAATTACACATAATTGGCACAACTTAATTATCGCTCGGCTTTTTTTATTACTTCGGCGCATTCCGTATATTCTGTTGGTACACCCTAATGATCAATGCATGTACATATATATTTGAAAGCCGCTATAGTTATTTGAGTGCTCTTCTGCCCATTATGTACGTTCCGTTATTCGTGCACATGAGTTTACACACTAACAAACCACCCCATACATTTTTCCAAGCACTCACCTGATCAAAATTCCGCTAGCTAAAAATTCTTTATGTAGGTATATGTATCTTGCCGAAATTTCTGGAATGATTCCGTTGCCGCGATTTCCTTGCACAGAATTTTGTTGTTTTGCCAAATACCACGTACTCTACTTAATGCCGTGCTTTGTTCTGCTTTTCCGCTAACCAAATTGTTGCTTGCCGGCAAAGTGCATGCCCTTCCAACAAATGTACTTCGCCACAAATGTGAAATAAAAGCTGTTGATCCGTGGCTGGACTGTCCAAACCGAAGCCTTTATAAGTCAAACTCGGTACACTTACGGTGTTACAAATGAGGATTAGAATTGTTTTATTTCCTATAGAAATGATATATTACAAAATAGCAAACTATATATAAATAGTATACTTACACATTTGTGTGATTTCAACCGCTTTCCTCAATATGCCAGCCACGAATGCCCGCTATAATTTTTTGAACAGTTGTAGCTGTCATATTTTACAAAGTCTTGGAAAGGCGTTGCCACTAATACAAAATATTCACAAAGTTCACAATATTTTCGAACAATACATACGGTTGCCAAGTATACAGTCTTACAACATATAACGATTTAACCCCTTAAGTCGCGCCAACAACGCCGCAGTCGCAACTGCCTCTGTCCACAGTGACGCACCCATACCAGAATGAACTAACAAACTTCTTGACATTTCCACCAACGTACGGTTCGCTCGCTCAGCTACGCCGTTCTGCTGGGGAGTATACGCACTATACCATGCTTTGCAAAATAATCATCAAAAGATTTGTTTACGAATTCACGACCATTGTCGCTCCGAACAGCTTTAATTTTCTTGCCGGTCTGTCGCTCTACCATCGTACAAAACGATACAAATTTACTG
The DNA here is from genome assembly GCA_949987695.1 of Merzomyia westermanni. Classification (NCBI taxonomy): domain Eukaryota; kingdom Metazoa; phylum Arthropoda; class Insecta; order Diptera; family Tephritidae; genus Merzomyia; species Merzomyia westermanni. Next base: position 41,851,658 of record OX465288.1, on the reverse strand, counting down.
AAAACTTCATCTTTTGATTTCAGAAAATAAACAAATATACGCCTCGACATGTCGTCAATAAATGTTAAGAAATATTTAGAACCACCTAATGATGTTTTATCAAACGGGCCACATACATCTGTATGTATCAGTTCCAACAACTCTGTTGCCCTACTTTCAGTAGTACTCGGAAACGGTTTTGTATGTATTTTGCATTTCATACAGGTCAAACATGTTGGATTTGCAGAAAAATTAACATTTTCTAATCCATTTACCAGAAGTTTCTTTGACATTTCTGTTAAACTAACATAACTAAGATGCCCGAATCTATCACAGAGACGCATCACCATTACCTTGCGTTGCATTGAAACATTGGTTGCTTTCATTTTTCAAAACAAATAAATTGCCCATTCTTTGCACACGCAAAACTTCTACATTGTTCTTTTTGATCATAGCAAACTTACTGCCAAATGTAACTGCGCAGCCCATCTCAATTGCACGACCGACTGATATGAAATTTGCACGCATGTCTTAAACGTACAAAACATCCCTTAATGTTACCTCGCACATATTTGATCTTATTACTACGTCGCCTTTGCCTTCTGCACGAATCTTGTTGTTGCCTGCCAATGCGATCCACTCCCTATGCTGCACGAAATTTTTGAACAAAGCGCGGTCGCTGCACATATGCGCTGTCGCGCCACTATCCAAACACCATTGCGTGCGGTCAAACATGTCGCACTGAGTAGCACCCAACATAGTAAATGAATATTGCTTTTGATCTTTTTTCGTCGAATTCGCTGAATCATTCTGTTTCGCATTACAATTTGCTTTGATATGCCCTTTTTGCCCACATCGATAGCAAGTAAGTTTGTGTACATTATTCACATTACCTTTTTTGCTTGCTGCGTCCTGCACGTCCATCATTCCGCTACGACGTTCACCTTCTTCTAAGATTTTCGTCTTTAAAACCTCAACGCTTGGCAAACTGTCTCTCGTTTCTACCGCAATCACAAAATTCTCAAACTCCTTCGGAAGACTGGACAGCAGAATACTGGCAACCAATTCCGCAATTCTATGCCCACCTCTGCCAACTTGTCCATCGTAGTCGAAAAAACGTTCAAATAATCTGCCACGCTTTCGCTGCTTGACATTCTGAGACCAAGTAACTTTTTGTAAAGTGAAACTTTTCTTACTGGGCCGCTGGGCTGGTGTACCTCTTTTAGCTTCTTCCACGCATCTGCTGATGTCTTCGCATGTCTCAAATAATTTAGTTGTGAAGGTTTCACACTTAGCGTTATCATTGCAAGAGCCTTCTCGTCACGAGCCACCCATTTTGCTGCTTCCTCATCGTTGCTGTCATTTTTTCTGCATTCACCTGATGCCACCTTCCACAACTCTGCATGCACCAACACGCTGCGCATTTGTACGCACCACGAGTCAAAGTTCTTCTCGTCTAATTTCTCAATTTGGTGCATAGACGTCATTTTCACAATTATTCTATTTTATGCAATCCTGGGCCCATAACCTGTTGGAGTTTTTAGAGGTTATCCAAAGTCGGAATAAAAAGAAACCAATTGTGAAATGCTATGTGTAGTTTTAATGAACGTATGTATTAAAAACCATGACTGTTACATATGAGTTAATTTACAGAACTGACAAGAGAGCTTTGACATCTCTTTTATAATTTACTTTACATGACATTTGCATTGTTACATAAGGGTTACCATCAATCATATATTTCAACAATACATTTAATAAAATGTTCTTTTATTTTATTCACTGCCCTGGCTCAACGGCTCTCATGGACCAAATGTTACTTTTATAATTGAATCTGCCTTACCACTGGTGGGGGGCAGAAACAATTTTGTTGAATAAAGAGGAAGTTCAACCTTTTGAGGAGTTTGTAAGACTACTGATTTGTTAAAATATTTACAGGAGTTTATATACAAAATCTTAAAACTAGGTTCCTAATCTAATTATGTATGTATGTGTGTGTATTGCTATGTTTGTCTTAAAAGATATTTCTTAGTATAGACCTACTGATTGTCTTTATCTTTTCCTAATAAATATTTAATGGCTTTGTGTGCATTTGTGGCACTTACTTGTAGACATACATTTTTAAAAACTAAGATAAGAAGTGTATCTTGTGTTTGTGTGAAGGGACTAATTATTGTCTTCGGTTAGTCCCTTTTTCCTCTATTGTATTTATTTTTGGTGATAAAGGTACCTAAACTGAGTTTTAATGATAGCTGTGTTTACAAATGCCTAGCCTACTGTTTATTTAGTTAAATTCACATATGTATGTTAGAAAGTATATACATATGTATATGTGTGCTTGTAGATAGGCTACCCTGCAAAAAACGGAAATACTCCGTTTCATACTCCATAGAATACTCCTATAGGAGTATCAGAGTACTCCAACACATATCCTCATTCATATAAAAAAGGTGGTCCAATTTACATGGCAATGTCCGGTGATTGGATCACCTAATCCATCTCGGAGTACTCCGTTTCTTTGCTTTTGAATACTCTATAGACCACCTACATGAGAGTACTCTCAAAATACTCCCATGGGATTACTCTATAGAGTATTCAACAGCAAAGCGAGAGCGGGAGTAGGTGGTCCTCAGAAGAACACATACTCCCATTCTCGCTTTTGTCTAGAGTACTCTATAGAGTAATCTTTTGGCAGCATTTTCAAAGTACTCCAACGTAGGTGCTCTATAGACTATTCAGAAGCAAAGTAAATGGTACTCCGAATAGGATTAGGTGATCCAATCACCGGACATCGCTATGTAAATTGGACCACCTTTTTTATATGAATGAGGATAAGTGTTGGAGTACTCTGATGCTCCAACGTTTTTTACAGGGTAATGCAACTTTCTATTTTTTGTGGATAAGTATGTGAGTAAGTATATGTGTAAGTATGTATATATGTATATCAACATGTTCTAATATATATATTTATTTGAACAATATGATTTAATAAATTGAATAATTTTACCCAATATGAATCTCTTAATCTATTTAATAGTATTGCTCGCTTCTTCATCACTGGGTTCGGCCTCGGTATTTGACAGCCACTTCCGCATTCTGTTTGCTTCTACGACCCCGTCGTACGGAAGCTGCGTAATTTGGCAGTTTTCTATATCCCGTATTACGTACCGATCGTTTCCGAGGGCTTTGAAGACTAAGTAGGGCCCTTTGTACTTCGGGGCGAACTTTTTGTTGGTCCCAACGGCAGTGTCTATGTTTCTAATGGCTACAAATTCGCCTACTTCATACTTTTTGGGATCTTTACTATGCTTTGAAAAATAGTTCTTGTGATACTCTTGTGTGTTACGAATAGCCTTACTAGCCTCGGACCTGATATTACCTAGATCTCTCGTCTCCACATTTTTAAGCTTTTCTGTAAAGTCCTCTGAGAATTCGTCGACAGGTTCACCCCGCTGCTCTATTCCAAAAAGTAGCATGCTGGGGGAATTCTTTGTTGTACTGTGGCTGGATTTATTTACAGCGTACTCCGCTTGTGAGAGTCTGCTCGACCAGTCAGCGTGGTTTATAGGGTCGGAGAGCTTCCCTAGCATAGCCTTAATTACCCTATTTACTCTCTCCACCTGCCCATTTGCTTGTGGCGAAACCACTGATACTTTAATATGACTAATATTACGTTTTATAAGGAACTCACTGAACTCTAGTGAGGAAAAAAAGGTTCCGCGATCGGAAATGATTCGTCTTAGTCGGCTATAGTAGCTGAAATACTTATCTAAGGCGCTCGTAACTTCCCTCGTGTTAGTGCAATTAGTCTTTCCGAGCGTAATGCCGGTAAGGGGCCGAAATTATCGATATGTAGCGTATCGAAGGGCAGTGGTACTTTCGTTATGTTGTATAAAATCCTTTCCTATGCAGTCGGGGGGCTGCATACATAATGCATTTTAAGCAGTTCCCTATGAAGTCGACAACTTTCTTTCGGAGATTAGGCATCCAATAAAGTCTGGTAATTTTGTCGCATGTTTTGTCAACTGACTGATGGCCTACCTTCTCATGCGCTAGCCTTATAATGTTTCCTTCCAGTCCACTTGGTACATATAGTAGTCGGGTTCCATCTTGTTTTAACCTAGACACTAAGCCGTCCTGTAAATCAAAGTCTTTCATTCCGCCTGCCACTAATTTCTCTCGAATTTTCTTTAGATTTTCGTCGCGCTGTTGGGCTATTTGAATCTGGAAGTCTACGTCAGTGGAAGATGTGTCTATTGCCATGATACAGCGGAGTAGTGCGTCCACATGTTTCATCGCTGTACCTCGACGATGGATGATCTTGTAGTTGTAGTTCTGCAATTCCAGGGCCCACCGGGCTATTCGTGCATTGACCTGTTTTTACTCGAGTGTTAAAGTCAGCGAGTTACAGTCTGTCACAATGTGAAATGGGATTCCCTCTAAGTAAGGGCGAAATCGGCGCAGGGCATATATTATTGATAATGTTTCTAGTTCGAAGCTGTGGTACTCCGCTTCAGCGGCTGAAGTGGCTTTAGAGAAATATGAGACTGGGTGCATTTTCTTGTCTTCCTGTCTCTGCAGGAGGACAGTTCCGAAGCCTGCTGCACTTACGTCACAGTATAACTCTGTTTCTCTTAGTGGTTGTATATCGACAATACAGGGGCCTCTGATAACGAACTTTTTAATTTTTTAAACGATTCAACGCATTTATCGTCAAGTGAGAAGAGTGAGTCTTTCTTCAGTAAGTTAAGCAAATGTCTAGCGATCTCGGAGAATGATGGTACAAAGCGTCGGAAATACGAGAATAATGTTGGTATCGGATAGTTCTTTATGTCATTGATGTGGACATCACTCAGTGTTACGCCTGCGGCAGATACCGAATATCCTAAATATTCGATCTTTCGGTACCCGAACCTACATTTGATAAGTTAAGAGTCAAACCCCTTAATTTTATGCGTTCCAGCACTTTTCGTAAGAGGTCCTTGTGTTCTTCAAAATCGGCGGTTGCTGTTTCGTTTTTGGTTTGCTGCCCGTTTGTTGTTTGCTTTGCTACAGTTTTTGATCGTTAGCGTGCCGCCTTCGCCTTGGAATTTCGGTAAGGCGTGCTCGATATCGCAAAAGTCTACCTTACGTACGCCATTCCCCAGGGACAAATCGGCACTTTCTAACTGCTTAATCCTATTTTTGAGTTCAAGCAATTCTTTTTTTCGCCGCCAGTGCTCCAACTCCTGCTCTAGCTGGGTGGGGCCTGGCCCATTACGATATGACTCGATTTTACCTTTATTGTCGGCTGAGGTTGTAGCGGCATGGTGGTTGTTTACGGCAAATGTTCGGGCGGCGGGGACAGCAACTGTCTGATCGGCGCTGGATTGGGCGTCGGTAATATTTTTGCAAGCAGCGGCGGCATTCGTGAATATGGTGGTATTTTCTACTGGATCGGCATTTTCATCGGTAATTGTGACGGCAGTTGTGTTGGTGTCATTCGGCATGGTACGTATGCTCGTTTCCGCGGTAGTGTTGCCGAAACCCTCAAAGTCTTCGGTGTTTGGCGACACCACCCAATTGGTAACATGGTCGGCGAGATCGTCTGAATCGCTTTCGGATGCCATCATGGCGTAAAGTTGTTTTGTTGAAACTTGTGGGCATCCGGACATTTCCAGATATTTCGCGATTGGCGACGGTTAGAATATAAATATTTCCAATTTTCGATTGTTTTGTTTGGTTACGTGGGTTTTTACACACCTGAAGTTGCAAATTTGATATGATCTCCTTTATTTACGGCGATATATATATTTTGTTTAATACGCGTTCAGGGTTCCACCAACCGAGGTGTGTTTAGTGTGAGTGGAGTTACCACTAACTTCTTGCAATATATAGAGCTGCTAAACTTTCTACAAGGTGGCGCAAAAGTAATCCCCCTATCAGAAAATGCTATAAATTTTGCGATTGGCCCCTAAAGTCAGTTCTGTTTTGACATTTGTGTAGTAAACACATGCGAAATACACGTTAATAAACAATGTTACGCTACACTGCTCCAGAACGCGGAATATTGCTGACTATTTATTTGACCAATAATCGGTCGGTGAAAAACGGTTACTGCGCAAAAGTAATCCTCCTATCAGAAAATGCTATAAATTTTGCGATTGGCCCCTAAAGTCAGTTCTGTTTTGACATTTGTGTAGTAAACACATGCGAAATACACGTTAATAAACAATGTTACGCTACACTGCTCCAGAACGCGGAATATTGCTGACTATTTATTTGACCAATAATCGGTCGGGGCCAAATGGTTACTGTAAATGGTGAGCGCTACAGAGCAATGACCAACGAGTTCTTTTTGCCGCAACTTGATGAATTGGGATTGGAAAACATGTGGTTCCAACGTGCCACAACCGATATGCTGAACATCGGAAGCTTACTTTTGCGCCATCTTGTACTTACATAAAAATTTCCATGTAAATATTTTGTGTGTCTCCTTGATGTTGATTGTTGTATTGATGGTGGTGGATAATTGTTGTATTGAAGTTTGTTGTCCCTCGATGGCAACGCCTCTGCGTGGCGGGCAAAGCCTTAAATATTTTCTATTGTTACAATGTTTTCTGATGGTTTTATCGTGGCACTTCTATAGTGGCACTAGTGCTTCTTATTCAATGTCTTGAATATTGTCACTCGATAGAAAAATTTTTAACTTAACGCAAACGTCAAGCTGTGTAGTTCTGTTATATTTTTCTCTGTGATTATATTTAATAAATTAATTATATCTTTTATATTCTAAAGTTAAAATTAAAGTTAATAGAGATAAATATCTAATTGTGCTTCACTACTTGGTGTGAATAGTGTTAAAAAGTTTTGATAGTGATTCATTATTATAAATTCATTTTGTTGAATTGGTGTGTGCCGAGTTCTTTGCATATTTTATTTGTTGCTATTGAAAGGCTTTATTTCATATTGCAATTGTTGTTGTGCTCTGACTTGCTTTTCTTATTTCTTTTTCGTTACAGCTGTTTTGCGTGGTTTGTTGAACGTCAGATACAGTGTGTTTAAAACTGTTCGCTCAGTACTGTGTCATTTAAACTGTCAGGGTTGCTTTTCTTTAATCCGCTAAATTTTTTTTCTTAACTTATAATTTTTGTTATAAATTTATATAAGTATTTAAATGTCGTGCATGATAGCAAACTGCCAGTTAAAATGCGAGTCCGAAGGCTTTGTAGCTTGCTGGCTGTGTGATGGACTTGTCCACGCCAAGTGCACTGGGTTAACCGGTAGAATAGCTGACCTGCTTAACGAAGGAAAAGGCCTGCGCTGGTCTTGTTCCAAATGCCGGTCGACGGAAGTTGATCTGTGTAAAATCTTTAGGCATATCAGAAACGGTTTTTCTGAAATAAGCAAAGATTTTTCATTGCTGACTGAAAAGTTCCAAAAATATGAAAATATTTTCAAAACCTTGGAAACTTTGGAGAATTCGCCTCATTTGGAATGCCCTGATCATCGCGAAAACAAGCGCAGGCGTACGGATGATCGGCCTACTACCTCAACAGTCCCGAACTTGCCTCAACCCCTTGAACTTATAGACTTGGCTTCTCCAGTTCCTAGTACGGTTGTCCGAGCAACGTCGAAGAACGCCCCTTCAAAAATGTCCACTAGGAAAAACCAGGAAATTCCAACTATTGCAATGGAGTCTGAACCAATCGTTGGTAAGCTGGTTGTGGTTCCTCGCAAAAAATCTATTTTTGTGTCTAGGTTCCATCCAGACACTACCGAGGATGATTTGTTGTACCATATTTCTTCTAAAGTTAAAGATCAAAGCGTAACTGTTAGAAAATTTAATTTCACATTTCAAAGAAGTATGTCTTCGTTTAAGATTGATGTATCGGGGAAAGATTTCGATACTCTTTTGGACAGCTCTTTTTGGCCTCCCGGGGCTCTTGTGCAGGAGTTTGAATACAGACCGAATAGGAATGTTCAAAATGTAGCGAAAATTTCTCGTAATAACGTTGAGTCAAAAAACTGAGCACTAAATCCGTGAATATCTTTTATCAAAATGTCAGAGGTCTAAATACCAAATTAACTGATCTCTTTTTGAAATCTTTTCATTGTAATTATTCCTTCATCCCTTCAGAAGAGGTTAATATTCCTAACATCGATTTCATTGAGTTCAAATGCATCCGCCTTCAACTAGACAACGTCTCTATGTACTTATATGTTTGCTACATCCCTCCAGCATCAGATTTTTCAGTTTACATGCAACATGTCTCTCTGCTCAAAACTGTTAACCTTATGACTAAAGCTTCAGATTCAATTATTGTTTTGGGTGATTTTAACTTACCTCATATATCGTGGAACATATCTGATGGTAACATTATTCCAAATCCGTCCAAACTGGGGTTCAATGACTTTTTAGATGGAATTTCCGATCTTTGCCTTAATCAAATAAATGTTACCGCTAACAAGTTTGGGAAAGTCTTAGATTTAGTGTATGTTAATGATATAAACCAATTTTCTGTAAATCGTTGTGATCCGTTGGTTTTACCAGAAGACCTTTACCACCCTTCTATGGAAATAGTCTACGAAACCATAAGTAATGGCCAAGGCACTCAATGCTACTCATGTAGTAGCTTTGATTATAACTTTTCCAAAAGCAAACTACAAGAAATTAAATAAAGAACTGTCTAAATTAACTTGGCCTGAATTTGGTTGTGATATCGATCTAAACGTCTCACATTTCAATCACACTATTTACTGCCTATTTGAGAAGTTTATTCCTAAACGTAAAGTAACTTATGATCATCCTACGCAAGCTTGGTTTACTAAAGAGCTTAAGGCTCTTAAAAATAGGAAAACGCGATCATTTAATTTATATAAGAAATCCGGATTAAATAAACATTACGTACTGTATTCCATTCTACGTCAGAAGTACATAGATTTAAATAAAAAGTGCTATAAAGCTTATATCTCTAAAACGAAAAGAGACATTATTCTCAACCCTAAGTCATTTTATGGTTTCGTAAATTCTAAACGTAAAGTATCAGGGTTTCCCTCAGCCATGAAATATCAAGACATTATATCTAGCGATAATCAATGTATCGCAAATTTTTTTTCTCAATTTTTCTAACTATTCTGCTGTCACCAATTCAAACTTTTAAAACTATCCCTATAAGCTACACGGGACAAATTCAATTAATTCACCAATTATATGCGCCAAAGATGTTCTAATTTACCTTAAAACCTTAAAAGAATCTTTTAAATATGGTTCTGATAGGATTCCTACATGTTTCTTGAAAAAGTGTGCGAACCATATTTACCAACCCCTTACCAATTTGTTCAATCTATCACTAAAGTGTGGTGTTTTTCCAACGGCGTGGAAAGAATCGTTTCTTCTACCGCTGCATAAAAGCGGGAGTAGGTCTTCTATAGAGAACTATCGTGGCATCGCAAAGCTTTCTGCCATCCCAAAATTGTTTGAAGCTATTGTTACAAATCAACTTACGGGTCCGATCTCTACTTTGATAGCTGACTGCCAACACAGTTGGGCTTCCAGCCGGGTCTCAATCGCTGGATCTCTTCTTACCTTAGTGACAGGACACAAAGAGTAATGTTTAAAAATTTAGTATCCGATGTCATTTATGTCTCTTCGGGGGTTCCTCAAGGAAGCCATCTTGGCCCGATTCTGTTCTTGTGTTTATAAATGATATTTCTACAATAATAAAATTTTCAAAAATGTTAATGTATGCCGACGACGTAAAGCTTTTCATGTCATTCGCGTCATTTGAAGATAGAAATAAGCTACAATCAGATCTAGATGCACTAGTTACTTGGTGCGATTTAAATTATATGCCACTTAACCTTAAAAAATGTAAACACATGGGTTTTTCGCGTGGAATTTCTCAGCCGGCTTCCTATACAATTAAAAATTATAGTCTTGAGCAAGTGTATGATTTTGTTGACCTGGGGGTTACTATGGACTATAAACTCAGTTTCAACCGCCATATTAATACAACAGTCAATAAGGCTAGAGGTGTCCTAGCATTCGTTAAACGATGGTCTAAAGAATTTAGCGACCCTTATGTAACTAAAGCCCTCTTCACTACATTAGTCAGACCGATACTTGAATATGGTTCTATAATTTGGAACCCGCGTTACCAGGTTCATGTAGATCGCCTTGAATCAGTTCAAAAACAATTTTTACTATTTGCCTTAATAGATTTTCATTGGGATCCCTCGTACAATCTGCCACCCTATACGAATCGTTTAAAACTCATTAATCTACACACACTTTCTAGTCGGAGGGAAATGATTGGAGTTATTTTTATGATTAAATTGCTAAATGGTTCACTATCCAGCCCATTTCTTCTAAGTGAAGTGAACTTCAATGTACCGTCTCGTCCTTCAAGGCATTTTAAACCTCTAGTCTTAAAACAGTGCCGAACCAATTTTCAGTTAAATGAGCCTTTTCGCTGTTTGTGTCAAGATTATAACTCTCTTTCTGGTAGATTTGATATTTCAGACTCGCTTTTCAGCATAAAAAAATCAATTCTTTCTGTCCTAAATTCATAGATACTAATTGTTTTTTATTCTTTGACTTCTATTTTAACTTTTAACAATAATTTTATTCTGTTAACTAGTTATTTCTTAATGTATAATCTATCCTATATCTACTTTACTTAGCTGATGAGGTTTTCTCTGTAGCTGAGCAGTTTTAGATCTCGACGATTAACAAACCAAAGCCTTTCAACGACTCGGCACGAACGAATAATCCGCGCGTTATGCGGATGCGCCCCTCGCGCCGGTCGGGCGGGATATGGTGGGTAATCCGTTGGGAATTATTATTATTATTATTGTGCACTTCTATGGTGGCATTTATTCAATGTCTTGAATATTTTTACTCGATAAATTAATTTTTTTAAACTTGGTAATGGTGGCACTTCTATGGTGTTATTTATTCAATGTCTTGAATATTTTTACTCGATAAATTAATTTTTTTAAACTTCTTTATTTTTGGCACTTCTATGGTGGCACTTAATCAATGTCCTGAATATTATCACTCGATAAATTAATTTTTTTAACTTGTTTATTGTGGCAATTCTATGGTGGCACTTATTCAATGTCCTGAATATTATCACTCGATAAATTAATTTTTTTTAAACTTGTTTATTGTGGCACTTCTATGGTGGCATTTATTCAATGTCTTGAATATTTTTACTCGATAAATTAATTTTTTTAAACTTGTTTATTGTGGCACTTCTATGGTGGCATTTATTCAATGTCTTGAATAGTTTTACTCGATAAATTAATTTTCTTAAACTTGTTTATTGTGACACTTCTATGGTGGCACTTATTCAATGTCCTGAATATTATCACTCGATAAATTAATTTTTTTAACTTGTTTATTGTGGCACTTCTATGGTGGCACTTATTCAATGTCCTGAATATTATCACTCGATAAATTAATTTTTTTAACTTGTTTATTGTGGCACTTCTATGGTGGCACTTATTCAATGTCCTGAATATTATCACTCGATAAATAAATTTTTTTAAACTTGTTTATTGTGGCACTTCTATGGTGGCATTTATTCAATGTCTTGAATATTTTTACTCGATAAATTAATTTTTTTAAACTTGTTTATTGTGGCACTTCTATGGTGGCACTTATTCAATGTCCTGAATATTATCACTCGATAAATTAATTTTTTTAACTTGTTTATTGTGGCACTTCTATGGTGGCACTTATTCAATATCCTGAATATTATCACTCGATAAATTAATTTTTTTAAACTTGTTTATTGTGGCACTTCTATGGTGGCACTTATGTCCTGAATATTATCACTCGATAAATTAATTTTTTTAACTTGTTTATTGTGGCACTTATTCAATGTCCTGAATGTTATCACTCGATAAATAAATTTTTTTAAACTTGTTTATTGTGGCACTTCTATGGTGGCATTTATTCAATGTCTTGAATATTTTTACTCGATAAATTAATTTTTTTAAACTTGTTTATTGTGGCACTTCTATGGTGGCACTTATTCAATGTCCTGAATATTATCACTCGATAAATTAATTTTTTTTAAACTTGTTTATTGTGGCACTTCTATGGTGGCATTTATTCAATGTCTTGAATATTTTTACTCGATAAATTAATTTTTTTAAACTTGTTTATTGTGGCACTTCTATGGTGGCATTTATTCAATGTCTTGAATAGTTTTACTCGATAAATTAATTTTCTTAAACTTGTTTATTGTGACACTTCTATGGTGGCACTTATTCAATGTCCTGAATATTATCACTCGATAAATTAATTTTTTTAACTTGTTTATTGTGGCACTTCTATGGTGGCACTTATTCAATGTCCTGAATATTATCACTCGATAAATTAATTTTTTTAACTTGTTTATTGTGGCACTTCTATGGTGGCACTTATTCAATGTCCTGAATATTATCACTCGATAAATAAATTTTTTTAAACTTGTTTATTGTGGCACTTCTATGGTGGCATTTATTCAATGTCTTGAATATTTTTACTCGATAAATTAATTTTTTTAAACTTGTTTATTGTGGCACTTCTATGGTGGCACTTATTCAATGTCCTGAATATTATCACTCGATAAATTAATTTTTTTAACTTGTTTATTGTGGCACTTCTATGGTGGCACTTATTCAATATCCTGAATATTATCACTCGATAAATTAATTTTTTTAAACTTGTTTATTGTGGCACTTCTATGGTGGCACTTATGTCCTGAATATTATCACTCGATAAATTAATTTTTTTAAACTTGTTTATTGTGGCACTTCTATGGTGGCACTTATTCAATGTCCTGAATATTATCACTCGATAAATTAATTTTTTTTAAACTTGTTTATTGTGGCACTTCTATGGTGGCATTTATTCAATGTCTTGAATATTTTTACTCGATAAATTAATTTTTTTAAACTTGTTTATTGTGGCACTTCTATGGTGGCATTTATTCAATGTCTTGAATAGTTTTACTCGATAAATTAATTTTCTTAAACTTGTTTATTGTGACACTTCTATGGTGGCACTTATTCAATGTCCTGAATATTATCACTCGATAAATTAATTTTTTTAACTTGTTTATTGTGGCACTTCTATGGTGGCACTTATTCAATGTCCTGAATATTATCACTCGATAAATTAATTTTTTTAACTTGTTTATTGTGGCACTTCTATGGTGGCACTTATTCAATATCCTGAATATTATCACTCGATAAATTAATTTTCTTAAACTTGTTTATTGTGACACTTCTATGGTGGCACTTATTCAATGTCCTGAATATTATCACTCGATAAATTAATTTTTTTAACTTGTTTATTGTGGCACTTCTATGGTGGCACTTATTCAATGTCCTGAATATTATCACTCGATAAATTAATTTTTTTAACTTGTTTATTGTGGCACTTCTATGGTGGCACTTATGTCCTGAATATTATCACTCGATAAATTAATTTTTTTAAACTTGTTTATTGTGGCACTTCTATGGTGGCACTTATTCAATGTCCTGAATATTATCACTCGATAAATAAATTTTTTTAAACTTGTTTATTGTGGCACTTCTATGGTGGCATTTATTCAATGTCTTGAATATTTTTACTCGATAAATTAATTTTTTTAAACTTGTTTATTGTGGCACTTCTATGGTGGCACTTATTCAATGTCCTGAATATTATCACTCGATAAATTAATTTTTTTAACTTGTTTATTGTGGCACTTCTATGGTGGCACTTATTCAATATCCTGAATATTATCACTCGATAAATTAATTTTTTTAAACTTGTTTATTGTGGCACTTCTATGGTGGCACTTATGTCCTGAATATTATCACTCGATAAATTAATTTTTTTAACTTGTTTATTGTGGCACTTATTCAATGTCCTGAATGTTATCACTCGATAAATAAATTTTTTTAAACTTGTTTATTGTGGCACTTCTATGGTGGCATTTATTCAATGTCTTGAATATTTTTACTCGATAAATTAATTTTTTTAAACTTGTTTATTGTGGCACTTCTATGGTGGCACTTATGTCCTGAATATTATCACTCGATAAATTAATTTTTTTAACTTGTTTATTGTGGCACTTATTCAATGTCCTGAATATTATCACTCGATAAATTAATTTTTTTAACTTGTTTATTGTGGCACTTCTATGGTGGCACTTATTCAATATCCTGAATATTATCACTCGATAAATTAATTTTTTTAACTTGTTTATTGTGGCACTTCTATGGTGGCACTTATTCAATATCCTGAATATTATCACTCGATAAATTAATTTTTTTAAACTTGTTTATTGTGGCACTTCTATGGTGGCACTTATGTCCTGAATATTATCACTCGATAAATTAATTTTTTTAACTTGTTTATTGTGGCACTTATTCAATGTCCTGAATATTATCACTCGATAAATTAATTTTTTTAAACTTGTTTATTGTGGCACTTCTATGGTGGCACTTATGTCCTGAATATTATCACTAGATAAATTAATTTTTTTAACTTGTTTATTGTGGCACTTCTATGGTGGCACTTATTCAATGTCCTGAATATTATCACTCGATAAATTAATTTCTTAACTTGTTTATTGTGGCACTTGTCTTAAGACACTTTTTGTTGATTCTGTGTCTATTTCTTTAGGAGGTGGGTCCGAACCCACGGCCAAACACGCGTTTTCTCGCTTGGCCCCGCGTTGGGCGCCAGTGAAACTATTTTGAAATAAGTTTGATAGATTTTATTTCCCTTGTTTATTACAAGGGCAGCCGGTCTCAGCGGAAGAGTTGTTATAACTGAAAAACATAAGAGCGACGCTAGCGTCTAAATACCTACACTACTGGCCCTAACTTTAGTTACTGCACATTATTAGCCGCGTGACTTCTTAGTTGCTAGTTAGCAACTGTTAAACCAATTCCACTTGTTGTCACGCGCAAGGCTATAAGTGTTCGATCAGCATAATGGCCGGATGCGTTATTATTGCGGTGTTGAATTTTTATTTGGAGTTAACGTGCAAAGCTGTAGACGCGCCGTCAGCAAATTCCGTGGAAGCGATATTTTGGCCGGATGAGTGGTTACCTGTGTTAACTTATATAATCAATTTGTAAATAAAATATGATATTATTGTTATTAACATTAAAGCCGTTATTGCCCACCAAATGGGATTTCTCTTTATTTCCTGTTTCATTGGAGTAAGTAAATTGAAATTGTCCAATCTTAAATCAATATTCTTCGTTTCAATGTATTCTTTTACAAAAAATGGTTCAAATCTTCCTTCTTTTAAATGGTTTAAAATTCTTCCTATTGGATTTTCATATTTTTTATTATCAATTGTTACATTATCTTTAAAAGCTACCAAGTAAATTCCATGTATGGTGTGACTATTAACCTTATGTTTTCCAGATACTATTATTGCTCCATCTTTTAAAATTTTTATTGATTCGATTTTTTCATTTATTTTAGTGCAATTGACATGCTTATTGTTTAACATATCGGACAAACATGTATTATTTTCTTTTATCATACAAAATGCATTATTTAATTCCTTTTTATAAAAGTTCACAGAATTAAATTTATTTTCACACTTTATAACTTCGTTTTCAATTAACAATTTTCCATCGTTTTGTGATATGGCTAGTGCCGAAAATAATTTACATATGTTTTTTACTTTTGGATACTTAATGTAAATAACTATTAAATTATTTTTTGTGCAATTTTAAATTCTGATACATTTATTAGATCTGATATTGTTACGTTAATTCTTTCCTCGCTTATTATTTCTGATATTTCTTCCATGTGTAAAATTAATGGATTTAATATTCCTACTTTTGACAATGTAATCGTTTCTACTGTATTTTGAAGCTCAGTAATTATTAGTTTGTTTCTTTGTCTTAAAACGGTTTTTTCATTTGAGTTACCCAGTAATTGTTTTAAAGTTTGTGTTAATTCCGCAATGGTCTTAAATATTTGTGAATTTGTTGTAAACTGCCTATTGTTGTTTTCTATTGAATCCTTAACTTTATTTGTTATTTTCATAAAATCATCGTGGTCAGGTGTGCCTGTAATCCACTTCCAAACCGTCCCAAGTTCATTGGTACCCCTTTTTGATCCATTATTAATTTTTAATTTTGTTAGTAATGTTTCTATCATTTGTATCTCAAAATCCATAGTTGAGTCATCAAGTAACATTATTTCTTCATCGGTTTTATAGTTTTTATAATATTTACATACAATGACAAGTTTGTCAAATGGTATATTGATCCATAACTTTCAAAAACTCCTGCATTTTCCTCCTCTACCAGTACATAATTCTCCCTTGTATAATCAATTATATCTGACGTTATCATGTTGGTATATAATATTATCAATAAAGTTTGCGTTGTGTGCAAAAATAAATTTGTATATTTAACCTCTGCATTAGAGATTTAAATTGTATCGTACTCCAGCCTGGTTCATTATCTAAAACTGTACTCCTAACACCTGGAAATGTTTGTAGAAGCTCTAAAACCTTATCCTCTAAATTTACTTTCTCTTCAATATATTAAAACCAGATATTTAAAGTAAGAATCTATACACGTAATAAATTTTAATTTTTGTGCGAAAAAAATGTCAATATGGAGTTGTTCTCCTTCTTTTTCTGGTATAGGTGCTATTGGTATTATAGTATACTGCATATACATCACGCGCACTAAATTAAACAACCGGCAGCTTCTTTTGTTCGTCACAGAATGATCTCGTCTTTTATTTTTCTTTTCTCTCAAGCCGCAATCACGAAAATACCGTACTGGCAACTTTTTACACATGTCTCATAAAACAATTATATTACATCAAACATATACTATCTCTTTTATCCATCCATATTACTTATCATACTAATTCTATCTCACTTACAAAATGGTGTCCTGCCTCTTAAGTTCCACAACAGGGCAGGCAACCTAATACATTTCATTTTCTATATTAACCCTTAGTGCACTACTATTTTTTGTAAACTTTATTAACCCTTTGCATACTTTTCCATACTACAGTATCAATCTTGGATGCCTCTCATATTTATTGCTATTACATATGATAAAATTGTTTGCATATTGTTCGAATTGTTTTATCTTTAATGGCCAATAACACCGTTGCCTAATTTGAGCCAAATTTTCCCTATAATTCCTATGATCCCTATTATGAGTTTGCTCAATAAACATTCCCTGATCCTCTCTATTGGCTATATTACTCGGAAATGATCTCGAATAAAGAAATTTCGTCGTGGGGTATGTCTCCCTTAAAACATGCTTAATGTCATAAAGCACTTCAGGTGTGCATAATATTCCTGTTCCTATTTTTAGATTTAAATATACAGATAAAACTGAAGGTATATTTTCCGGCAAGTCGTATTCGATCAAAAAACGTTTATTATTAAATGGCAAAATGGTCTCAACGTGGTAATCCCTGCCCCTTTATCAATTAAAATTTGTTGTTTAAAATGGTTTAATGGTTTTTTTGTTTCATGAATTTGACACTCATCACTACTTTCCGCGGAATGCTGAGTACCCATCAATGAATCACCCAAATTACTTAATTCTTCCGAAGAAGATAAATTATTCAAAACCTGTCTTGATAATGCGTCTGCAAAGACATTTGTAGCCCCCGGGTTATAAACTATTTTCGGCGATTATTCCTCAATAAACGCCATCCATCTTTTAATTTTGATGTTCGGATTCCTTTCGGAAATGGCAAATGACAGCGGTTGATGATCGGTATGAATTTCCAGATCATTCACTCCATAAAGATAGTTACGCAAATTTTTCAAACCCCACACTATAGCAAGCAATTCTTTCTCGTTAGTGGCATACTTCAATTCTGTAGAATTCAATGTTTTTGAAATAAATATTATGGGTTTACCTTCCTGTGATAACACCACACACAAAGCTACGTTTGACGTATCAGTGGTCAAAATTAATTTCTTAATGTAATCAGGTTGCGTTAATTGCACCTGTTGCGACAGTAAACTCTTCAATGTTTCACAAGCAGCTACATAAATATTGGAAAACTCTCCCGTTTTCCCCTTTCAAATGCTTTGTTGGTGCCTTCGCCACCATTGCATAATTTTCTATAATACCCCGTTAATCCAAGAAAACCCCGCAATTGCCGTAATGTCTTTGGTATTGGGTAATTTTGTATTACTTCGACCTTCTTTGGGTCCGTTTTAATGATATCCTTGGCCACAACATAACCCAAAAATTCCACCTCCTCCTGGTAAAATTTCAATTTATCGGATGATATTTTCATGTTCGCCCTCTTTAATACTTCAATTGTGAGCTGCCTCTTGTGATCCTCCAAATTCCTAGAAAAAGTTATAACGTCATCGACATAAACGTGATAAAACTTCCCCACATTTTCCCTTAAAACATTGTCCATAGCTCGCTGGAAAATGCTCGGTGCATTCTTCAGTCCAAACGGCATTCGTAAAAGCTTTTTCACTGAGAATGCCGTTTTCTCTATATAATTTTCTTCCATTAATATTTGGTAAAAGCCAGACTCCAAATCAATCGTGGAAAAATTATATTTCGACCTACCCAAATTTGAAAGTATAATTTCTGGGTTTGGCATCGGGTACCTATCCGATACAGTATTTTCATTAATTTTTTTTAAATCGATCCACTAATCTCAGTTTCGGACTTCCGTCCACATTTATCCCTTTCTTTGGAACTACCCATACTGGAGAGTTGTATGGGCTTTTACTTTCCCTTTTTATTCCCTTTTGCAATAAACTTTGAATTTCGTCGTTAACAAAATTATTGACTGACATTGGATAAGGATACTGTTTCGACCATCCTCAGTTTCGGTCTATCCTCAGTTATTCGAACCTCCGCTCTAACATCGGTGCGGAAAGGTAAATCCAAACTCACATTACCCTGTGCTGCCAAAATTTCATTACTTGCTTTACTCCGCAAGTTTTCAATTAACTTTTTTTCATCACTTAATTCGAAGGACATCCCCGAAAACTGATTGACACCTCGGCCACTAAGTTATTTATTACGTTTTCATATCCAGAAAATCTTGTATGTTGTTTTTGTTTTATATTTTTTCTTTTCTCCGTATTTACCTCAGCTGCGCTTTCAGGAGTTATCTTTCCCGAAATATTTTTAAATTTCCCTTTTCCTTTTCCCCCTTATAATTTTTTTGTATTATATCCCTCGAAATTTTCGTCAATAAACTTTTAACATATTTGTTGCCGGTATTTCCGTCAGCTGGCTTCTTAAGATTATTTGGTCCCAAGAGTTTCACATATTTTTCACAATTTTTGTTTTTTAATTTATTAAATGCGTTACCGGCATTACCATCGGCGGACGCCTTAGGATTTCCGAATCCCAAGGGGTTTAAATTTTCACCTTCATCACAATTTTCTTTTAATAGGCCGATATTATCATCAGCAGGCGCCTTAGGACTATTTTGTCCCAAGGGGTTTAATTTATTTAAATCCTCAAGAAAGTGTATTTTTTCTTTTTGATTATACCCATATCGATTTGGGATATCAATATTCAAGAAATTCATTCCAATTAAG
Source organism: Merzomyia westermanni (assembly GCA_949987695.1). Taxonomy (NCBI): domain Eukaryota; kingdom Metazoa; phylum Arthropoda; class Insecta; order Diptera; family Tephritidae; genus Merzomyia; species Merzomyia westermanni. Next base: position 41,832,123 of record OX465288.1, on the reverse strand, counting down.
AGATCACTCTAAATTATCAATCCCATAAAATCGTTCCTGAACCCCAAGCAAATTGACATTATAGAAATATTGCATGATGGTCGAACCATTAATGGTCCTTACCCTCTTCTTAATTGCTAAATTATTTTTGTTAGGATATATTCCCGCCTGTATATATAAACCTGTTGCCCCCGTATCTATCAATATCCGAAATATTTGCCCCGTTTTTTTTTATCCGATTTAACAATATTGGGCAAATCGGTGTTTATCCTAAAAAATGGTTTTCGTTTATATTATTAACCCGTTGCATCTTTTGCTGGGGTTGAGTGCTGAATTGCGCACTATCGTTTGTCCTTTTGGGTACACTATTTGATTGGGTATTATCCTGGAAATTACGCCTATTAGTCCTTATTTGTGGGTTGTTTGATTGCATCAGGCCAGGTCTTTTCAATACCTGTACCGATGGATCAACGTCCATTGGTTCTGGACGATTTTGATTTGCTCCATATGTATGTGATATCCTTGTTGGATACCTTAAATTGTTTTGGAAGTTCGAGTTCCTTTGGTTCCCCTGTGTAGGACCTCGTGAAGCTATTGTTTGGTTGTTTTTCGAAAAGTGGAAAGCAAATTGTGCTCGCATTTGATTTGAGTACAGCTCCTGCGCTTTTGCAAGGGCATTTGGCAAACCCCTTGGTGCTAATGTAAACAGAATCTGGTCCAAAGGATGGTTAAGACCAGTTATAAAAGTTCGAAGGGATGTGTCCCTATTTTTAATGTTTAGTTCTTTAGTTATGGCCGAGTTTGTGCCATGCGTCATAATAGTTTTATTGATTAACAAAGTTAATTTTTTATTTACTTCATTGTAGAACTCTATCAAGGCCCTAGAACTCTGTCTCAAAATGCTCATTTCCTGCTCTATTATATGGCAGGGCCTCTTATCGGCATATGCAAAGTCTAGACGACTTAAAATGGCGTCGAAGTTTAGGACAGTTCCATGGTTCGTGTGTTATTTTATTTCGCAGGATCGTCAAGGCAGCGAAATATTTTTTACTGCCCCTAGCGTAGAGACTCATTGAATTATTGGCGGCCTCGCGCCAGCTAACATAGTTATTAATTTTTCCTTTAAATTGAGGTAGATATTTGATTACACCCAAACTCTCCTCTCAATGAATATTAGAATCGATGCTCTCGACCGAGTACTCAGTCACATTATTTGGACCATTTAATCTTTGAAGCTGGAGCCTCACTTGTTCCAGTTCCGTTTTCAATGATGCGGTGTTGGCCGCTATAAGCCTGCTTACCATATCCATATTTATTGAATTATTGTTATTTAAGGCCATTGCGGAAAATTTTTTATTATATTTTCCAGTTTATTCTACTCTTTTTTTAAACAATTTTCTTTTGGGCACTTTCCGCTATTGTGGCTATCCCTACACTTTTTACAATAGTACAATCTTTTATATCCTAAACTGGGGGGACCATTTCCCATTAATATTACATAAAAATTTCAAAGTTATACTGATTTATACTTAACTATTCTCGATCTAGTACTTTCAAGGATCCTTTGTGTTAGGCTGCGTTCCCACCTTGCTCTGATTAATTTCCTCCTTTCTTTCCTTCTTATTCACCTTACTGCAAAACTGTATTACAAGCTTTCTCAGCTAAACAACTTTTGTCTTTATATCACTGTTGATGTTGGGTTCACTTATGTTTTATTCTGCTTCCACTCGAACTTTATGTATCACAACAAGTGGGGTACCTGAGTCATCGATATTTAAAATTTTCTAGCATTTGTTTGAGCCAGCAGTTTTCTGTTTTGAATTTTCTCTTTTAAACGTAGCGATTTTTGTCTCCTTTTTTAACTTTATCAATTTGTACCGCGTTTTTTTGTTTTGACTTTTCTCCTATTATTAGGATACTTGTTACTTATGTTACTTTCGAACGTGGAGCTTTTTGTCTCCTATTTTAACGTTACCGTAACTTTTTTAAGAGGCTTTGGTCTCCTGGCAGGATCGCCACTTATTTTTTGCACGAGTCGCGATGGGTTTTTAAAAAGACCGCTTTGACTTGTGGTTCAATAAAATCTGCCCCAACTTTATTCATCTTCTCTATTTATAACTTATATACTTACCACTACATACAACTGTTTTGTGCTTAAGTTTTAAGTAAAGTGGTGCTTAGAATATTTCAGTTATTATTTACTTTAACTCTTCCTGTTTAGAAATGTGTGGTCACTAATTGCCGGAGTGGCAAAAACGTATTTGACGCATGTGCCTAAGTGGCTTAATGAAGCTACATTTGTTTACTTGGCGGGTAAGTGCTATGGGTGAATGGTGGCGTTAACTTACATGCAAAAATGTTTTCGATGAAAACGAATTTTTCTCATATTTCCTGTCCCCCTCAAAATTATGCGGCAAAAACGTTGTCGATAAGTTTTTTGAAAAAAAAAATTTATTTTCGGGTTTTGGAGTCGATTTTTCGACCAAAACACCCCAAAACCCAAAAAAAATATTTTTTTTTTTTCGAAAAACTGTTATCGCCAACGTTTTTAGCGGACATTTTTGGGTCGGACAGGATATACATGAAAATTTCAAAATCAAACGAAAATTTTTTTAGTAGGTCATGAAAAAAACCTTAAAAATCAAAGTCGAAAAAAGTTAAAAAATGAAATTTCGCAGGCTTGGGTATGCGTAATGGAACTTTTCTTTCCTGAGCCCAAAACCTATCGAAAAATCAATGGTGGGATATCGGTTAATAAATCGACCCCGTCTAATAAACATAAATTCAAAAAAAAATATTATTTTTTTGTATGGTACTGAACATTACACTTTGCGTGTGAGTAAAGTAGCGATACGTGGTCTAAAAGGTAAGTGGTCCATTTTGCCTCCCAAATCTCTGTGAATTTGCCAGGCATTATGTTCAGCAAGATCAATGGAATGCGCAAAAATAGGGAAATACCACTTTTTTCCTCGAATGGAAACACGGTATAGGCTAATATTTTCATCTGCTCGATCGACGCCCCCATGAAGCGTCAACGGAATGCTGAACTGTTTTAGGGGCATTTGATTGGAAATTTTCGTTAAGCATTTGAATGAGGGGTCTAACCTTTGCAAACCTATCGTTATTTTCCAGGTTATTATTATCTACGAAGTGTAAGTTTCTTATAATGAACTCAAACCGATCCCTCCGGATTGAATTTGATACAAAATTATGATGGTTGTCTCTGTCATTTTGCCAATAAATCCGACGTCGTGCTACAGTGTTGTAGCACTCAGAAGTAAAATTCCAATAAAGCATCTGATTCCGTCTGCCGTTATATTACCTGCTTGATTGTGCTATAAGGCGTAGTCATTTGAATTCATTACGATAAGTTGCAGTAAGTCATCTGTGAAAAATTTTTGAAATAAATCAAGTGGCGTTGGCAAAATTTCATCCCCATATCTTGGTACTGCAGCCTCCGTTTCTTCTATGCCTTGTTTTACCCATTTAAGCGACGGGGCATTCAATTTACGTTTTTTGCTGGTATCAGAAAAGCAAGGGGAGCATCATCTTCACTGTCAGAATCGGAGGAATCATTTATTTTTTGACCTAAGATAAACATATATATATACTGCTCACACAGGTGTCTTCTTCTTTAAATGGTCATCTAACCGCCTGGGCGATTTTGACCGTCCAACATAGCTCGCCAGTCGTTCCTTCGTTGCGCCAACTGGCGCCAATTGGAAACACCGCGGGATCGCAAATCGGTCTCCACTTGGTCCTTCCATCGGAGTGGTGGTCTCCCTCTTCCTCTGCTTCCACCGGCGGGTGCCGATAAGAATACCTTCTGGGCTGGAGCATCTTCGCTCATTCGCACTACGTGGCCTAGCCAGCGAAGCCGCTGTGTTTTAATTCGCTGAACTATGTCGGCGTCTGCGTAAAGTTCATACAGCTCATCATTAAATCTTCTTCGGTACTCAGCGTCGCCAACGCGTAGAGGTCCACAAATCTTTCGAAGAACCTTTCTCTCGAATACTCCCAGAGCCGCCTCATCAGATGTTGTTAGTGTCCACGCTTCTGCACCATATAGCAGGACGGGTGCGATGAGTGACTTGTAGAGTGTTATTTTCGTTCGTCGAGAGAGGACTTTACTTTTCTAGACTAACATTATTGTTGGTATTAATGCTGGTTCCCAGGTAAACAAAGTCCTTTACTATTTCGAAATTATTGCTACCAAGCCATGATGACAGAAGGTACTTCGTTTTGCCCTCGTTCACCACCAATCCCATTTTCTTCGCTTCTTTTTCTAATTTGGAGTAAGCAGAAGTTGCGGCGCGGTTGTTAAGGCCAATGATATCAATATCGTCAGCATATGCCAACAGTTGCACGCTTTTATAAAATATTGTTCCAGCGCGGTTAAGTTATGCAGCTTGTATTATTTTCTCCAGCATTAAAGAAATCGCACGATAGGGGGTCACCCTGTCTGAAACCTCGTTTGGTTTCGAACGGCTCGGAGAGGTATTTCCCAATTCTGACCGAGCTGGCGGTGTTGCTCAAGGTCATTTTGCATAGCCGTATAAGTTTTGCGGGGAGCCCAAATTCAGACATAGCGGCATATAGGCAGCTCCTTTTCGTGCTATCTAAAGCGGCTTTAAAATCAACAAAGAGATGATGGGTGTCGATTCTTTCTTCACGGGTTTTTTCCAAGATTTGGCGTATTGTAAAAATCTGGTCGATGGTAGATTTACCAGGTCTGAAGCCACACTGATAAGGTCCAATCAGTCTGTTCACATCAGGCTTCAGTCTTTCGCACAATACGCTTGATAGGACCTTATATGATCAAGGCTTCGGTTTGTCACGTTACACTTTTAAGATAAATTATATGTTATGTAAGTGACAAATTGTAAAATGTGATTATCTAATTATTGCAGGTTATCGAGGTTCCCAAGTCCTTCATATTTTAGGTTAAAATGTTTTTGTATCATTTGCGGGTTTAAGTTATAAGCGTTTAAACGCTTCTGTCACGTTACACAATTTTCGCAGTGGGTTTGGGGGTTGCCCGATAGATTTCGAAAAATCTGTTCGATTAGCTACTAATTACGCTTGCATCCAATTGTAACTTGAAGTTAAAAGAATAAAGAAGAAATGAGAATGAGTTTGGTATGAAAGAAAACATTTTGGGAAATTTTATAGACTTTTTTTGACGATCTGTCACGTTACAAAAATCATCTGTCACGTTACACTTGTGAACCTTCATTGGAATACTTATATTACTGGTGCACTCAGGAATAATTTATCAATCGAAAAACCAAATATACGTACTTCGATACACTGAGACTAAATCTGCTATCTTTTCCAGTCCAACTGATTGGTTCAATTCTAATTTAAATACGTTTTAAAACAAGGAGTCGAATAACATTTAAAATGAACTCATTTATGATTTATTAAAAATTAAATATTTCATGAAAAAGATTGAAAATTAACAATGTTGATGAAAAGGGTACATAAACTTTAGTAGAAAGTTACATCATTTGAAAATCAAAAATAATCCATGACTAGTTATCCAATTTGTATCCTTGCCTGGAGGTTTCATGAATAGTTATATTTCCGTTAATAACTTCAATTTGATGAGCAGAAGCAATATTTCGCACATTTTTAGCATTTTTAAAAATTTCAGATGTACTCAAAATCCCATTAATGTTAGTAAAATCGTCATCAGTTACTTCTTCCACCATTTTTTCCGAAGAAGTAAGCTTGAATGCATTAACAAAATCGAATGCACTTCCGACGACACAATGACCGGCTCTGACATGTCTTCTGACAACTACTTTTACTGTCGCTCCAATTCCATCAATTCCATTCCCTTGCCGTGGGATGTGGCGAAATAATTCCAAAAAATTTTTATGGCGAAGTGTTTCTCCAACTGTGTGATAATTGATGCAATGAACTTATTTTTAAATCGTGAAGAAGGTCCATCACTCCAAATTTTTAGAGTTTTTAGCGACTTCGGCAATTTTTCAAGTAATTTGTACAAATATGGCACAATCGTTTCTTTTGTGTGCGATAAATTACACTGGTTTACAGCCAAAATGCACCAGAGACGCCATAGTGAAATTCCTATGTAAAATCACCTCCTAATTCCGAAAACCAAGGTTATTTTTACTTGAATGGTACCGTTTTTGAGATATTTACGATTTACCGTTATTTCAAAAAACAAAAAAGATGGCTCCACTTAATCGTGTATATCTCAAGAACAAACTGAGCTCTTCCAAAACGGTTTGAAAAATTTGAAAGCTTATAAAATTTACTATAATCAGTACATACAACACTTTTTGCTAGGTCCTGCAGATTCAAACATATTGAACAATCATTACGGATTTTTTAAATTTTTTTTGTAAAAATATAAAAAAATTTGTACTTTGCGAGGAAGCATCTCGAAAACTTTTTGTTTTTTTGCAGATATTTTTTCCCCCCTCTAAGCTCTGTTTTATTACAAAAAAAATAAGCTATCAGTGAACAAAATCGATGAACTAATACAAAAGTTATAAGCATTCAAGTAAATATATCCATTTAATACTTAAGTACCCTACAAATAATAGCATATGTACATATGGTTCTGTCTTAACTCTATGATCTTATTTTATAATTGAAAAAGTTTGAAATAACGGTAAATCGTAAATATCTCAAAAACGGTACCATTCAAGTAAAAATAACCTTGATTTTCGGAATTAGGAGGTGATTTTACATAGGAATTTCACTATGGCGTCTCTGGTGCAGAAAAAAAGTTGGAATTTGTGATCCAGTGTTATTAGATACAAACACTTTTGATTGGAAAGTTTCATTATAATAAAAAGCGGAAGTAAACAATGTCAACTGGCGCTGATTCCAGTGGGCGCTTTGCACCTCATTTTGGCTTTCGCAAACATAGTTTTCCGCGAAGTCAATCTGAATTAATCCTTCATGTCTAAATTTAGTATCGGATGCTTTAGGGCGATCATGCTTATGAAACATTTCGGACTGCTCACGTTTGATAAAACTGTGTCTTAAAAATTGCGGTGACAAAGAAGCTATGTGGGAAATAAGATTAGCCAAAGTACCATTTTGTTTTACTTTTTCAAATCGATTCGATGGGAGAACCTTCTGCCATACCATCCATGTTACATTGAGATTCGCATCAGTATCACCAATTGCTTTGCTCAAAACTTCTAAGGAAACTCCATGACAGTTGGAACATTTTCCAAACCAGCAGTCCATGGTTGGCATTTCACATAAAAAATTACTAACGAAGCCATTGTCATAGTCAGATACACTTGGCACATATTTATGCAAGGCATCAACTGCATCGATGTAATTGGAATGATATGTGCACAGACACATATTATGAGGTAAGTCGTCAATAAATTTGATGTGCTTAGGCCGTTGCTTTTTGAAATGAGATAAGCTGCAAATATCTATATTGGAAGAAACATGTTAAACAAAGTTAGATTTTTATTCATATTTGTAGAGGCCAGAAACGAAAATCGATCAGCCTTAGAAAAGTCACCTTTTCCTTCCTTCTTTCGTTCTTCTATGAATAAGGCATAAGCTTCTTTCATTGAGAGTAGCATGTGTCTTAGTGGCAAAAAAACTTCATTTCCTGTCGTTGGGCAAGTGTGTGATTTTACATCTCTTGTTTTAGGTGAAACACGTGAAATGTCATCACGCTGCAAAAAGTGACTGACACTCGTATTAATTTCATTATTCTGATGTGTAACCGGTTTCTTTGGTACAAACTTTATCACATTCATCAATTCACTTTTGTCCTTATCATTCATATCTGAAACAATTTTAGCCAAAACTGTCTTTTTGCGTTTAGGTGAGTCCGGGAATGCTCGGGATACTTTCTTAACTGCTTTTCCAAGCGTTTTTGCACTACGGTAACTCTGGGAAACGATTTCATCCAAACTGCGTCGTTCACTTTGAGTATTGTCGTTATGTTTTTGTTCGAATTTGGTTTTAGCTTTTTTTTCTCTGTGTTTCTTTACTCGTTCATAGACAGCTTTACGTTGTGTATTAATAACATCGTTACGCACAAGTTCTGGCAATTCCTTCAATTTTTTTTTCTTCTCCAAACGATACTTTTTCATGGCCTCCGCTCGTTTCTTTTTATATTCCTCATATTTTGATTTTTTTTTTAGATTAGCCAAGTATCTTTTGTTTATTTCAGACTTGTCCATTGATTTCTGTAAAGTAATAGCTTAACTGTACTCAGGCAAAAAAAAATCTGTCACGTTACAAAAAATATCTGTCACGTTACAAAATTTAAATTGCTATTTTCGCGTTAGTAAAAAAAAATAAATCGATCGACCATATCGTTTTTAGATGCAGGCTCAAAGAAATAAAAAAAAAATACAGGCTATACATGTTTCGGTAGAAATATGTATGTTCTGTTAAACTTTTCCGAAATTTTGATCTGTCACGTTACAACTAATTCGTAAGATATTAATTTGCAATGAAAAACAAACATATTATAATAATTTAACCCACTTTTTTGAATAAGATAATTGAATTTGTGTTACACTATAATATCAAGTTATATTTTCCGCTAAAAAGTTGAATATTTGGATGGTACTCACCTTTTTGATCCCTTGTCCTTCGCCAGTCATTTTTGCACTATACGAAACCTATCAACAAATATCGATCACTGTTTACCTTGGAACAATTTTTCGTGCTTGTTATTTACCTCGTGTATGCTTTGAGGTTATATACGAACATAAAAGAAACAATTTTACGCGCAGTTCGCAAACAAAATTTTCAACACTGGTTGCTTTTTCCAGAGCCTTGACCATATGCGATATTCAAAAGGCTGATTTCGCGATAGTTGGCGCAGTTGGCAGGATCGCCCTTCTTGTGGATTGGGCAGAGAAAACTTAGATTCCAATTTTCAGGCATGCATTCATCCAACCATATTCTGCATAGAAGCTGATGCATGCGCCTTACCAGCTCCTCGCCTCCGTGTTTGAATAGCTCAGCAGGCAAACCATCAGCGCCAGCTGCTTTATTGTTTTTCAATCGGGATATTGCTATTCGCACCTCATTATAGTCGGGTTGTGGAACGTCAATTCCATCATCTTCGATTGTGGGCTCGGGTTCGGCATCTTCTCTGGTTTCTTGCTCAGTTTCTCCATTTAAAAGGGCAGAGAAGTGATCCCTCCATATTTGAGTGCTCTCTGAACATCGGCCACCAGGTCGCCGTTCTCATTCTTGCCCCGGGTGTAAAACCTTCTGTCATTCGCCGAATTTTTTGATAGAATTTTCGGGCATTATTCCCGTTGGCCAGCATCTCTTGCTCCTTTATTTCACGCTTTTCTGCCTCTCTTTTTTCGCCCGGAAAACCCGCCTCGCTTCCCTCTTCAACTCGCTGTAGTGTTCACACACACTCCTGGTGTTGTTGTTGTTGTAGTAACGACAAAAACACTCCCCGAAGGTTTTAGGGAGTGTTGTCGAATTAACAGTCCTTGACCGGATTTGAACCCGCTACGCTCCGGTTCTCCCTTGCGGTACTGCCCGACTCCTCGTTGCATTCGATCTCAGCGTTGCCATGTAGCCTGATGGATCTTCCTGTGCATAAACCTAGTGCTGGATATAACCATGTTTCGGGCACCGGCGAAGTCGATCAGCCTGAATCCATTTGGCGAAGTCTGATCGTGGAGACTGAACTTCCCGACAGTGGGGCCAAATACACCCTCCTTACCCACCCTGGCGTTAAAGTCGCCCAGCACGAATTTGATATCATGACGGGGGCAGCGCTCGTATGCTTCTTCCAGGCGCTCGTAGAATGCATCCTTTTCCACGTCGTCCTTCTCTTCCGTCGGTGCATGAGCGCAGATAAACGATATGGTGAAAAATCGTACTTTTTTGCGGATTGCAGCGAGACGCTCGTTCACGGGTGTGAACGAAAGTACTCGGTGACGGAGTCTCTCTCCCACCAAAAATCCTACGCCGAATCTGCGCCTGTCTTCATGCCCACTCCAGCAGATGTTGCAAGGTGTTTTGATCGTGTTTCCTCGCCCCGTCCATCGCATCTTACAGGTGTCACACCCTGCAAAAACGATCCACTTAATTTGACTAGTAAATTGAATGTCATTGTGACGGTAAATTATTTGGTAAATTCTCTATAGGCATCGGTAGGAATTAATACCACTTTTTTCGTTTCGTTCCTATTTATGTGGTAGTGCATACCGGTCCCACTTATTGGTTATAAGAATACCACTGCACTGCTCACACAAGTCATTTTGTTAGTGACGGTAACTTTTAAGGTCATTTGCCAGTAATTTTTAAATAGCTTTTACGTCATAATCACCGCCCTTTTACCACTAAAAAGACCGCCGTTTTACTTGAATTTTACCTGCAAATACCTTTTCACTGGAGCCGCCACATATTTAAATGAAATATTATAAATAAATTAAATTAATTTTTTATTTTATAATTTTTATAATTTACACTTATAATAATTATACTACTTATGTACTATCCCAACAAGCAAAGTAAACCTACAATAAAGGTTTAAAAAGCTTCCCGAAATAAATATTAAGTTGTAATCATACATTGAATGCTGAAACTTAAGCCAATTATTAGCAGATTGCAGAAGTGGTTAAGATGCAGCCATGATTCTTGCTTTTTCAACGTCATTCTCATGTAAAATCTTTTTTGAAAACAATTGGAAATATTTTAAGTTGAAAAGAAAAAACTGGCAAATAGTTTTTTCTGAATTTTTGTAAACATTTGCATTTCACTTTTGAAGTGAAATGATTTTTGACAGTTTTTTCTTGAAGTTTATAAAAGGTTTACTTTAAGCTTTCAAATAAATTAAAATTGAATAAAGCTTACTTATCGCTTATTGGAGCAATTTTACTTTAAGTTATTATTAAAAACATTTACAAAAATTATTGTTGGGATATACATATATATATATTTATACACATATTTATATTTGAAGATTTGGTTTTGGTTGGTCAATTGTTATTTATTTTTTGGAGGTGACGCCTTTGTTTGCACCTATTGTGGCGCATATTTTTGTAGCTCCTACTCAAACTTGATTTTGCCTATTAATTTAAAGGTTTCTGGAAAATATTGAATGAAAATAAATAAGTAAATAAACAACAAATGATTATAAATTGAGGTAATATATGTTACGTATTTCATCAAAAGCATTACCAAATAAAGCAACGCCAACAATTTTTAATTTAAAGAGTGTTTTTTTGCCACTTCCGCCACCCTGGTTAAATAAATCAAGCACCTCGTCATTCACTAAAAATGTGTTTGTCCACCCCACCAAGCTCGCCGGACGAACCCTTGACAGCGAAAAGGTATGTTATCTGCAAGGAGTGTTACTATTGTAGTAATATATAAAACTGGGCCCAGCTGGGTATAAATATTAAGCGAAATAAAGAGGGAAAATGCTTACCAGTGTCTTGAAAATTTTTGTCCGACATCTTCTTCTCGAGATCGAACACAGCATCAAGAGACTGTAATGGCATCAGCACAGCTAGGTCTGTATGGAGATCGTCTCCACTTTCCCCGGTGATCCTACAGATCATTTTGTGTACTTTTTTGATAAGTACCTTGGATTCACGTAAAATTTTCTGGTGCGCCATCCCATCAGTTTTCGGGATAACCTTAAGTATTAAAATCTTATTATTTACTATTACAAGAAAATATATACATCAAACTTACATTTTGTTCCAATTTTTCAAGCCGATTTTCGAAAGAAGTTCGCTGAATATCTGACCAAGGGCTGGTATTTGAGTGTAACGCTGTCTAATTTATCACAGTCCTTTGTCGAACCCTGACGCTCCGTTACTCCCTTGCGGTAAATACCCGAATGTCGTAGAAGCGATTTGGTATGACCAGTGAAACCTTCTGGGTCATCTATGTTGTTGTTGTTGCTGCTGCTGTATACACAAGTCCACGTTATAGACAGCTCCAAATTGCTGGTTAGGTTTTGTTGATATTGATTCGGAGTGCAATAAATTTAATGCCAGCTTCTAAAACAATATACCTTTTTTTCATTTATGTTTAGATTTCACTTGGAATTTTTTCAATGCGTCTTCACCGCTTACGATTTTGTTGGCTTTTGTCGGAAAATGGCACGCTCGATTCTCAAAATTCCGTTTGTCATAAATGGTGTGTTGCCATATCGACGAACTAAGAGTTTTTGCATGTAGATATTTTTCGAATTCAGCTGTTTTAACAATTTGACAGCATTCCATCAACTCCGTTCCGAATGCTTACATGTACAATGGATGTATTTGTACATGTCAAGAATTCATGTCAATGTATGTGTGTTTTGGTCATTCGATTTTTGCAGCGAAGGTTATAACAGATACTATCTTAATAGGGAAACACTTTTAAATTGTTTGAACTTATTGAGATAAGCGGCAATGCATATACATAGTACAAAGGTATTGAGGCAACATAGTTTAAAAGAAACCCATTACTCATATTTATATTGTATTATTTGTGAAGGCTCACACCAAAACACAGCAATTTGAGCATAAGTGGTTTTACGTTAATTGGCAACATTTATATATGTATTGATGAAAAAATTATTCATTTAGACATGAAATAAATTACTGTAAATAAGCGCAAAACTATGTGGTTGGTTGTATTATAAATACGTGTGTTATCCATAAGAAGCTACTTAAAGGGCGAACATTTTTTGGTGCCACTTAAAGATGTGCTATTTAACGATTAAAAAAAATTGAATAACTTTGATTTAATTAATTAATTGCACATACTTAGAGCAACCCACATTAAGGTGTTACATTTTGAAAAAAACCTTCATACAAATTGTACAAAAAGTTTAAATAGTTCTAAAAATTCTAACAATATTTAAAATAGATATATTAAATATATAGAAAATTAATACAAAAATGGTGTTACAGGGTGTTTGAAAGGATGACATTTAAAAAGAACGCCCTATCTAAGACTTTGATCAAAGAACACCGTATCTAAGAACTGAAAAGGAATTGAATTTAAGTAGAAAACGTTTTTGTAAAAAAAATTCTTCTTCAACCGAACTTTGTCGCGGGAATGGATCCAACTTTCGGTATGTTCAGATTTCAACTCATTTTCGAATAAAAAAATATGTAAATAAGTTTTAGGTTTGTTTATTTAGTTGATAATACGACATACATGGACATAATACATATTATTTCAAGTAAAACTCATACATACAAAGTTGAGTTCTTATTAAATATAGAACTAATTTAGTATGTAAAATATGTTAATAATGTAAAATTCCTTGTAATTAAATAGTAGCAGTTACATAATGTTATGAGTAAGGAGAATTAGACAGTTGCAAAAAAAAGAACAGCATTTTTGGTCAACTTTACTGTTGCCTTTTTACGTTTTCGTCTGTATAAATGTTTCATACTTAAATATCGGATTAAAAAAGCCGAAAGTACACTAAAAACGTTAAAAATTTACCGCGAAAGGTAAAAGAAATTTAAAGAAAAATCATAAAATGTTTTTCAGAATAGTCAATTGCACTTCAGAACTCTTAAACTAAACTTCAGAATCATAAAATGCAGTTTACAAGACAAAAACTACAAACCTTTTTATTGGAATAGTAAGCTTACGAGTGTTTTCAAATATAATATTCGTATTTAAATATGTGTAAGTATTCACAATGTATGTAGACCTCTAAAGAATAATTTATTCATTCTAGAGTACATTTTACATATTCTGAAGTAAAATTATTGATTCTAAAATTAGTGTTACATATCGAGCCCTAACCGCAATTTTGGCGTAACCTGAATAATTTTGAAAATCCGTATTTTAATAGATATCAATAATTCTTTTTATTTAAAACCATCTCATAAAATAACACAACTATGTATCATTACAAAAATAAAGCAAACGCAATTATAATGTAAGTAACATTTTGCATTAAAATTTTTTATATTTGTAAGCTAAAAAACCTTCTCCTGTAAAATTTTATTTTTGTTGGTTACACTAAAATGGCTGTTACGGCCCGATATTCTAAAGTAACATTATTAATTCTGAAATTAATTTTATATATCCTGAAGTACAATTATTTCTTCCAAACATTTGTTGAATTTTGAATACCCCTGGAAAAGGTGTACATACTCCTAATTTTTCACAACTATTCTTTTAAAAACTTTGTTTCACAATTTTTCTATTGTGGCTCCGCTGTGCAGCGTACATATTGAGTTTTTTTGTAACTGTCTAATGTGCATAAAGTATTAACATTTGATATTTAAATAAAATTTAAGATTAATTCAAATGAAATTATAACAAATAAAAAAACAAAACACTTTTTTATTCCTAAACTACTTAACTGTGCTTATAAACATTTACAATATTTCAACATTCTTTTTTTTGCAGCCAATCAATGAATTTTCACAGCTAGTACATTTTCTGCCAAAAATTCAATAAAAACTGGAAGATGCATGTGTATTGCTATTTTTCCAAAATTACGCAAAAAAGAAAATGCTTATTGCAGAATTTGTTAGAAATTTGCGTTGTTTCTTAGCAGCTTTTTTCAATAACTTTCTCCTTATTGAAAATTACTAAAATCCGTCTTCAATTTAATAGTTGGTTTCTGTGGTTTCATCATGTCACCGCGTGCCTGCAGCTCATTTGCTTTATTAGCTATATTAATTGACTGTTGTTGATTGCGTATTGCCGTTTCGAGTTTTTGACGCAATTCCAATGTTTGCCCCATTAATGTTTTGAATTCTTGTGGATATTTTGGACCGATTTTCATTAGCCATTGTAAGGATTGTTCATGTAGTTGTCGCTGATATTTGGGTAATGTGCGTAATTTTGTTGGCTCAGCCAAATAATTGATGAGTACAGGAACAAGTAATGTTAACATTTGTATGCCTGTGAAACGAATACATAAAATCTTGGTAAGTAAATGAATACATTTTTCAAAACTTAACTTGTATTACTAAAAGGAAATAAATATGTGTACAATATAGTTTTCCCCCTATCACGATTGTCGATTTGCGCTCTCGCTGTGCAGTCGACTAGCTGAGTTGTGACAGAACTGAAGCGAATATCATTTCACGTTCTCATAATTTGTTATTGAACAATTTATTTCACCATAAGAAACTATATCTTACCATAGTACATTGCTAAAGTTTGAAATGGAGAATCCATTAAGAAATTTACTCGTCTTGTGAAGCCAGCTTTAGCTACGAAAAAGTATTCGTTAGGCAAGTCATAATACCAGACTGAGCCACTGAACCAAAAAATTTTTTTTTTATATTTAACTAGGTAAGGTCGCCTATCGGTGCGTGGCGATGCCTGGTATAACCGCATTCAAATAGTCAAATTATATATGTCTAATGTAAGACCAATGCATTTGGCTGCTGTTTTAAGTCGATTACACGGAGAGGTCGACCGCCTACCATGATAGTGAGGATTATTTAAGTACGCTGTGTTGTAATTACAACACATTCCCATGTTTAATTACTGCACCACACATGCATGGTGTGTAATGTGAAGAGCGCACGATAATGTTGAATTGAGTAAAAACAAACAATATCCATACAACTGTGCTCGAAATAATAGCAGTGCCATGCAATCGATGAAAGAAAATGTAAATCCTTCAATTTTCTTTGAATTTCCCATTAGCCTTTTCGCTTTTTTTTTTCTATTTCTGGAATTCTTCCTATTCATATTATATTCCTCTCGTCCCTTTCCCCACGCTTTTCTTCATGCACTGTTTTTCTTGTTGTGATAAGTCCTCTTCTTGTTCCTCTCCATTTTCTTCTACCTATTCCTATCATTCCACTCACTTTTGCTCACCACAAATCTTAATCCCACTCTAACTCCTTCATATCTAGGATTTCAATATAACGTACTTATATGCTGAATGTCAAACTGTCTAACAATGCGAAATACTAATGATACAAATATTACTATAACTAAATACAATTTTTATTTAAAACCGCAATGTTAGACCTCTAAAAATTAATATTAAAGTCTGAAACTTAAACGGTATTTTTGCTTTTTTTTTTGCCCAGTCTAATGTATGTAGAATGCACCGAGGAGTGTGTGCAATTTGAAGAGGGAGCCGAGACAGCTTTTGGGAAAAAAAACAGAGGCAGAAAATCAAGAGTGCGAAGAGCTTGAGATGCTAGCCAACCGGAATAGCATTTGAAAACTTTTTCCAAAAAATTCGGCGAATGACGGAAGGGAGTACAAAGATTGGGGAGCGAGCACTTTTCTGCTGGAGCAACACCACCAGCTCATTCAGAATCGGGAAGGTCCTCTCCGAGCCGTTCGAAACTAAACAAGGTTTCAGACAGCGTGACCTCCTAACGTGCGATTTCTTTAACTTGATGAGAAAATACTACAAGCTGCATACTTTTACCGCGCTGGATCAACAGAGCGTGCAATTGTAAACGACTTCGTTTACCTTTTCGAAAGATTTATGGCCCTCTACACGTTGGCGACGGCGAGTACCGAAGAAGATTTAATGATAAGCTGTAGCAACTTCCGAAATGGATCTACAAGAAAAGCTATGGCTCATTTATAGTCATTAGGGTGGGTCGATTTGTATGGACGAAAGTTAACCGATATCGCGCCATCGATTTTCCGATAGGTTTTGGGCTCAGGAAAAAAAAGTTCCACTACGCATACCCAAAAAAATAATTTTCGAGCCTGCGAAATTTCGACTTTGATTTTTAAGGTTTTTTTCATGACCTGCTAAACAAATTTTCATTTGATTTTAAAATTTTCATGTTTACCCTGTCCCACCCAAAAATGTCCGCTAAAAACGTTGGCGATAACAGTTTTTTGAAAAAAAAAAAATATTTTTTGGGTTTTGGGGAGTGTTTTGGTCGTAAAATAAATAGCATGTGTAGAACTAAAAAAATATACATACATTCTACTCAATGAGCAAAAAAAAAGTGCTGCATGCGTCTAACTTTACGTATAACCGCTGACGATAATTTCATAGCTTAAAAACAAAAAATTAAAAATATAAACAAGTGATACAAACAGTAGCCACTAAGGAAAAGGCAAAATAGATAAATGGATGTTTAAAGCGGATAGCCAATTTCAATTTGCGATACGCTAAAAGATAATGGTGATTTGATATTATCGAGTTTTAGTTTATTTCAAGTGTTTTTTGGACCATGGGTCATACGATCAAACATACAAAGCAATTTGAAATGAAGGTGCATAGTTATTTTTATTACATTTTTGGTAATTACCTTGCATCAAGTTTCCTATAATTTTTTAAACAAAAGTTACAATATGATAACGGGAAGTTTGGTTTTGATGATTTTTTTTATTTTCAATTCAGTGGGGTATGTTTCAATTTCGAACGCGTATAAAGAGAAAAAAATAGAAAATAAGAAACATATGTTATTAGTATAATGAAGACACAACGTTTTTTAAAAGAAGGTTATTAGTTTGGTGGGTGGTAGGTATAGTGAATAGGAATTGATGGATGTTTCTTTATTTGGGAAGTCAGGTAAAGGGATTGATTTCTAATTTGCAAAAAGTACGCAATGAAGTTACAAATCGAACTCTAACTATTTTTTTTAGTTAAATCACACTAACTTCATAAAAAATTTTGCTAATTGATGCGTAAACTAAACACATGATAGATATTCAAAACTAATCATAAAAGAAAAATAATCAGCAGAAGATTTTACTTACGATTTTGCGGTTCCGCCAATTCGATTAATGTTTCCACAGTCAATATACTTTCGACTATGATTTGCAGTTCCATATCGGTGCGTGGTGTCTTTGCCACATCCGCGTATAAACCCTCAATAATGCGTGGAGCAAGTGCATGTATATATGGCGTGGATATCTTAAGATCAGCTTTAGCAAAAATCGAACGCGTAGTTTGAATACATTTTAATTTCACCGTTAAATGTTCAGATTGCATACATTGACGAAAATGATTTATACATGGATATTGTAGAGATGGTGTGGATACCACCGTAGCGGGTGTATGTAATATAAAAACAGCAATAGCTAATAACATTGTCACTTCATCCACTTTACGTTCGTCTTCATCGCCTGCTGTTTTAGTCATATCGATAATGGTGGCAAGCGCACTTTGTAATATCTCCATCCATTCGGCGGACACTTGTTCATGTTTGGCCCAACAATCAGTGCATGCAGATTTGAGCGTATGTAATGATGCCTGTACAGCGCCCGTATTTGCAAGTATCGTTGTGTCAATCGACGATTTATTTGCAATTTCACGCATTATTGAAGTCGTCATAAAAACGATGGTTGGTAGAATTGTGAGTGCACCTTTTGGTGAACATAATGTTGTAAGATCTTCCACACATTGTAAACCACTAGCAACTAACATGCCATTATCTTCAGCCAATACTGAAAAGAATGATTGAGATGTGCTACTTTTTGCGGCCAATTCTTGCTTGAATTGTATTGTGCTAAGTTTGCTGGCTACACTCGGATTCATTGAAGGTATTTGTCGCACAAACACACAAAGGCATACTTCTAAAACGGCATAGACGTGCGATATACCCGGCACAATCTCACCACATTCTCCGCCTTCACCTAAATTTTCGATTTCTTTTTGTAAATGCTCATTGTTGGTGTTGTCATCATTTGGATGTTCAATCATATACTGTTCACGTTTCAATCGCAAATCTTGCTTGGACGCATGTATTGATTGTTTCAATATTTCCATACAAAGTAGCTGTACCAGCAGCTCATCACGCGTCAAAATTTGCCGATGTAAAACATTACACAATTCAATAGTTAATGTTTTATTCTTAATTAATTGCTTGCGCGCCCAATCGGAATCGAAAATTGTATAGAGCGATTGTAAGCAACTGATTACATTTTTTGGTTTCTCCGAAGTACGTGTACTACATAAAGCTTCCATACAAATGCCAAATATCATATGAAAACGATCAGCCGAAAGTGAACCATGTGAAATGTTGTTGTTGGCTTCATAAGCAGCACCACCGCCACAATCAGTACCATTTGAGCTTGTGTTTACATACGCAGCAAAGCCTTCGTCTTTCAACCACAACGAAGCTGCATACAATATCGGTGGCCATGATGATAAATAATGTGGTTTAGACGAATTGATGGTATCCGTGGTGTAGAATGCGCCGCCATCATGTGGTAATTGACTTTGAAATTCGGGTGGTAATAGCAATAACGCATGATCTTTCATTGCAGCTAACCAATGTGTGGATAAATTGCCCAACTCGGGCTTAACTAGATTGAGTAGACTTTCTCCACGGCTTTCAAAATCGCCAAAATCACCACCAGCCGCTTCAGAGCCATCCAAGTCTAGCCCACTAGTAAGTGGTGTTATCGCATTCGATGATGTGAGTTTCTTTTGCAGTAAAGAAGCTGGCGCAGTACCATTGCCGATCATAGCAACAATATAAACCTCAGCCCATGCTTTTAAAATGCTCAGCTTCTCTAATGTTGCCATAGATTCATTGTATAATTGAGTGCTATTCGTTTTTGTATGCAATTTATCAAGTGATGATACGAGTAGCTGATGTACGCGCCGCAGATCGTTTAAATCGCGTGCTACACCAGAGCCAATCCACGCGGAGCATACTTCGCAAGCGGCCGCGGTCACATGTGATGGGGTGTCCGGTGAGAATGCAGGACGTAAAGCGGCACCAACCTAAATTGAACAAAAAAAAAGAGATATTTACATCAACACTTAGGATGTAGTGGCAAACGGTAACAAAGTACGTTGGAATGGAGAAAAATTTGATAATTTTGAAGTTAGCAATATTTCTCTCTACATAGTTAAAAGTTATTGTCAAAATTTCTTATCATCCTATTTTTGTTAAGTTGTACTTTATGTTAAATCAACTTTGTAAATTCTGTAGAACTAAGCACTCGTTTGTTCTAGCTATCATAGTTTTTCAATTACGAAATATTCATTGTTTCAAGCGAGTTCAAATAATAAATATTTTCGAGTGCCAATATCAAATCAGCCCATTGTGTATCAAAACAAGTGTGATATGTTATCTGTCAAAGGCACATCAACATGGAGTCATTGTTTACATCTACGACGCATCCGGTACAAAGCGTACTCCTACATTCTAACGAATGATAAAAAGAGGCGCAGGATGAGACCAATATATAATATAAAAAAACAGGTGACGAATTCTCTTCGAAATTTTGAAGTCTCTGCCTTAGATATCACACTTGACATGGTACACAATGAATCAGCCTTTAAATTTGGTATCGTTCATGCTCAGCTTTAAATAAGACTCTGATATACAGAATTAATGCTTTAATACCAAGAACATAAAAACATAAATACGTACCTGCGCTTGAAATTGTTCTAACAGTAAATGTCCTGGAAACTCTGGCTCTGGTACATTTGCAAACCGATCGATGATTTCTTGCAGCGTACGCAAACCTTCTAAACGCAATTGATCCGAGTCTGAAGTGGCGGCCATAAACGACATACGTATTAGCTCTGACAAATGTAATATAAGATAGTCACCACGCGATTTTATCATTTGCATCTCTTTCGCTTGTATAAGATCCAAATGTATGGGATTGGCTGCCTCACATGTGGCGATAATTTTTCGTACGCATTGCGCTGCAAAAACACGCGTCGGCCAGCGCGGTTGTACAGCTGGATGTGTGGAGGTATTTTCTTCCGCGTGATATTCAGTTACATCATCATAATCTTCTTCTTCGTCGTCATCATCATTATCTCCATGTTCAACTTTATTAGCGTTATCATTATTACCACCAGATTTGCTATTGCTAATCTCGGTCTTTATGCCGCCTCCTGTCTCATCTTGCAGGGATGTACCCTCAACTGCAACTGTTAATACATTCTTACATAAACTTAGCCACGAACTAAGATTATCGGAGGCTAGCATTTGTAGCATGGACGTTAGTGTATCATGAATATTCTTCAACATTTCAGCATCTGTTTCAGTATCCAACATGGCAAAAAGTACGCCAGGAAGCCCATATTCAGTAATTGTGATATCGGGGCATTGTTCCGGTGTCATATTAAGCGCCAGTTCGCATACTTCTTTGGCCTCTCGTTGTGACAACTGACGTAAGCAAGATACGGCGGCTTTGCGCAGCATTAAATAGTTGCTGGACAGTGTTTTAACCAAAGTCGGTACTAAAGAATTCAAATTAACATATTTAGGGCCAAAGAGATGCAATTGTTGTAAACATCCAGTTGCTTCTGCTTGTACTAGAGGGTCGGTGTGTGCTTGCATAATGCCTGCAGCGCATAGGAAAGACGAACGCATTGAACCAACAGCACTGTTGTTGCTCTGATAAGAAACAAGTTCGAGATACGAAAGTTAATAAAATATCTTAAGTTTATACCAAAGGAATATATGTATTAATGCCATTGTGTAGGAGTGAATTAATTCCAACTAATGATGAAAGGCTTAAAGTTTTATACATTTTGGACAATGAATAATGGTAGCCTCACTGTGGGTTAGAATTATCGCGAGGTAGGTATGCCTGTCGTAAGGAGGCGATCAAATCCACATTGAACTCTTTTTCCAGAGTCAACCAAATCGCTACCACGGCAATCGGGCTGGTGCCGCAAGGTGCTTGTAGTAGTGCTGCTTAGTTGAGCAGAATAAAAAGATGACCGGGTTTGGTATGTAGGGCTTCAGTCTGAATAACACTCTAAAAGGATGTTGTGGAGGGTCTGCCGGTGATGTGTCCTTATTTCATATACCTGGGATGTGCTTTGGAGCACAGCTCATCAACGTAAGTGCCCTGTCCTGGGAGTTCCGAAATGTTAAAGATAAATAACAGCGGGGATAGGACACCACCCACTAGCGCCCTTTGCTTAATCCTGAGGAATCTTTAGTTTTCGTTCGTGAACTTCGAAAACGGGTGCCAACTGCGGGGGAAAAGTTCCATCCTCAATGTTACTTACTAAGAGTGGAAAAGGTTTTGTAAGATTTACTATACAAACCAAAGTCTTTCATCGAAGTTGTAATCAAATCACACCCAAATACTCTGTTGCACTGTGTTAAAAAGAAATATTATACTCACTTGCAACTCCGGTCCAACAGTTGTGATGAGTGCATTCAAAACTCGACCAACACACTGATGTACATCCACATTAGATTGCGGCACAGATAGCAACAACTTTAAACACAACGATAAGGTGGCTTCTACATAACCACGAAACATTGGTCCACCAGAATCGGCTATGAGTGCCAATGCGTACAAAGACCAAACTTGCACCACCGGCGATGATGTATCCTGCCCCAATGCCAATAATATAGACACACTGGTGTTCAAGTGATGTGACGAACCCATGCCCCCTACATAACGATGTAAACAACCCAATGCTAGTGAATGACCTGTACGCGTTACCACATCTCGTGCTGATTTCAATTTATCAAATGAATTCTGTGCCAATTCGGCAGTGAAACGTGAATCGCCCACAACTTGTGCCATACGTCCAATTGATTCACCAGCCGCGCAACGTAACGTGGAATTAGTACTTACCAAAGCGGCAACCACTAAATTGGTGGCGCTCTTTTTCACATCCTCCTGACCAATGCCGCTCTTGCTGTCGGTGAGACCTTTCAAGCCGCTTAGTAAGGCTGTAAAAATATTCATTTGTACGGCTTCTTGACGGCTACTCTTAGCTTGACGTATACACTCGGCAAAATGATCCAACATTTGTAGGCGATGCTTATTAGCCACTTTTGGAAAGATCAAACCATAAAGCGTCACTGACATATCGATAACGGCAACGCCTAATGGCAGCGGACCTGGACATTGATCGAGTTTGTTGGCTTGTGTATTGTTGACGGCAGCGATAGCGGCAGTACCTACTAAACCAGTAATTGGTGGACGATACAAACAGCAGTGATCATGTTCAAGTGCGCCAGATCCAGCAGCGCTATTTGGTTGTAACTGTAAAGAAGAAATAAGAGATTCTAAAATTTGTTAATTTGTTGATTTACACTGAAACTGTCCTTGAATTCGAGTGTTGTAGGCTCTTCCCAGTGGTACGACCTAACGGGAGAATATGTGCTGACAGTGTTCTGGATTACTCCAGCCTTTGGCTGACGAAATGTTGAGCTCTTTGAATGGTGGCGTTTTAAAATTTCTGGCTTGGAAGGGTTGTCTCTAAACATTTCGAGGCCCGTAGGCGTCAGACATCACATGGTATCGTACTCCAGTGTCCTGTTAGGTAGCCGCTTAGATTTCTTAAACTTTACATTTTCTCGCCGTTTGATCCAAAGGTGTATCGGCGGGCCCTCAATCTCATCCACACGGAGTCGGTAAACTCCTTTGTCAGCTCTCGTCCGGTGAATGCAGTCCTACAGGCACAAGCTTCACCTGTTGCCGATGAGGAACGCGAACTGCCTAGGGAGACAAGAGTCATGCTGGCCCAACTTCGTTCTGGACACTGTAACAGACTAAACTCTTACCTATTCAGACTGAACCCTGACATGCCAAATGTCTGCCGGCATTCGGCTTGTCTCCCCATGATGCTAACCATCTGTTCATCTGCTCAACCGAGCCTACTCTTCTAACAGCAATTTCACTCTGGTCCACCCCTGTTGAAGCCGCGAGCTTTCTGGGACTTCCGTTAGAAGATCCTGATGACAGTGTTGGTTAAGAGGTGATACTTTAGGCAGGTTAAGTAGTCGCTAATACAACATTTCTCAAACTTTCTAGGTTTAAACTCTCAATATAGTAGATCGAAGTAGGAACACGAGTTCGAATGAAAAGTCGAGCGTAGCAAGTTTTAAAGGCTGAAAAGCCTGATGCGACTCGCCGAGTCAAAGTACGGACACGATTTTGAATGGCAAGGATAGAACAGAAAGGTGAGGAGAGGTTTGCTCCTATGCCAAGTAATGTCTTTATGCCTAGGGCATTAATTCGTCAATCCTTTCGTTTAGTTTTTTGTAAGCCTTAATGTCTAGGATAAAAGCCTAACGCGACTAATATTGTGATCTTAATGAGGGTTGTCTCGATTGATTCTGTGTGCCATATTGATATATTGCTGCTAGAAAAGGTGGAAGTGTGATAGAGAATTTGAAAGCAGTAAGATTCTAAGTGTCATCACTACTGCTAAAAGGTGCCAAATAGAGTAATACGGCTCGGTTAGCTAAGATGCTTCAAAAGTTTGAGAAGCGTGAGCACTGTCCCTCCTGTCTACTACTTTGTGGACAAAAAAATTCCAAGACCATATTTGGTCGTTATTTCTCAGACAAATGTGAAAACAACAACTACAAGCAAAATACTCCTTTTCGAGCCTGTAGGAAATAATAAGCAATTTATAAACCAAAAGTTTCAACTAGCTCAAGATAAACCTAGAGGTAAACCAGTACTAGTTCTTGCTCAATACTCTAGCAATGCTTTCAACCGGTTCAGTTCGGCCAGTTCTAAAGAAGCTTCGTTTTGGTATCCTATCCCATTTTGAATAGTTAAGGGGTAGTTATGGTTACCTATGAGTGGTTATCAATACCCAATACTTTAAAGTTTCTTTCAATTATTGGTGTTGTAACCGGAAAAGTGTGAGACAGAAATGTGTAGTTCTAATATTGTAGTTTATAAAGACTGGTGCGCAGCTTTACTGCAGTGCAATTCAAAAACAGTTCAGCAAATTTGGAAATGTGCATACAATTTGTTCTTGTTACAAAAATAGGTTTATGAGATGATAATGAATGCACAATTTACAATCAACTAACTTAAAAAGATGTAATGGAAGAACAGTTTCCATTAAAAAAGAAAAACGTAAGAAAAAGTTAAATCAAAAACCAATTAAAGCAACACAAAATACACACAACCTTCAGTCTCAAGAGCACTTAACACAAAAGAAAACAAAAACAATAGCATATTGTCTGCGTTGGTCATGGCTGGAGAAAATTATGCGCAAAAAGCAGAACTAAAAAAGAATATATCAAAACATCAAAGAAAAAATTAGCATAAGAACATTAGGAAAAAAAACAAACCTTAAAAGTGTCAAGTGATAGTTAAATACAAAAACAACATTCAGCGGTATACTTATAATTTCCTCAGAAGAACAAGGAAAATAAATTTAACAGCAACAACAAAATCTTTTAGAACACTTACATGCTCGCCATCGGATTTGCGATTAGGCTCCATCTATTTTTTATTGCGATATTAGCACAGATATAATGCCGTACGCAGAGGTTTTTGTTGATGCGAGTAGTTGTATTGATGGTGACGATAACATTTTTGCGTTGGTTTTAGGGTAGCAGTGTGTGATAAGGGAAGTAGTTATTAGTGGTGTTAGAGATTTCTGGTTAATTAAAAACTGTGTTGGGAGTTTGTATCTTTGTATTGTCTACATACTACATAGATATAGGGGACAAGTAAATACATAATTATTTTAATCGATACACATTTTCATAAAACACCATTCCCTTTGAAGATATCATATCAAAAATGATTGCCGTGTGTGTGTGTTCGTAGGACAACAAACGGAAATTGGTCAATTATTTTAGTGTAGCTGACGAATAACTTAAGGCTAAACGAAATAAGCACACGATATTGTCACCGGGGGAATCGCTCTCGAAAGGGCATAAGGCTGATCATTTTATACATATTTATTTTTTTAATTTGGCAGCTAAAATAATTACATCAGAGAAGTAAATCTATGACTACAATACTAAACTACCAACACAATTCAAATCGTTTTATTATACTATCGACAAATATGATGAACTTTCAAACCGCCGCTGAGGGCACTATAGGGTTTCGCCGAGCTTGTAAGAACAACAGTTACAATGCGAGCTGCCGCTCTGTCTAAGGAAAGATGAACGCTGGCTACAGAGCCACGTTGGAAAGGACAACTAGCAGTGTAAGTGAGCTCCATTACCGGGCAAAGAAATAAGATACGCTTCTTTAGAAAACGTACACAGCGTACTTAAGTTACATAAGGAAACACTTTTTTTCTTTGCTAAATTTAAACTAGTCCTGATGTAAGTGTTGGAATCATATACAACATGGAAAAAAGATAAACTGGCCCTGAAAGTATTCAAGAAAATTAACGATAAGCTGGGAGTTAAACCCCAAAGACTCCGCTGGCTGGCTCATGTTATGCCAATGAACAAAGAAGCTCTGACTCTGCCTTCTCCCAAAAATTAAGATACATTTGAACGAAATTGCGTTTAGCGGCGACGCTTGGTTAAATAACCCGGTTAATGCTGTAGTTGGATACACTTAGCAAACAAGATTTTAAAAAGAGTTCAAAAAACATTTAAAAACTAAATTGACTATGCATATTATCCTAAATGTATCTATCATCCAAATAGTTTTGTTCGCCAATTGGGCATACAAATTTAAAACAACAAATAGCTAAAACGTAGCCAAAATTTCCAAGCAATCAAATTTTGTTGAGACGAAAAATAAACATTAAATTTTTAAAAAGTTTAATAACCTGATCTTCAATGGTGCGATGATCTGTCTCCTGCAGCCAAGTACCCAAAATAATAGAGTCATCTCCATGACATAGGGCGCGTAGTAAAGAGTTTGTAGTATTAGCTGGATTTTCAGATAGTGTGAACTCAGCGACAAGCATACGTAATAGATGTGTATACGAAGATTCTAATGCATTCGGCGGTAGAAGAGTGAGCGTTTCATATAGACGTAGGCGCACCATGGCGGCTGGAGCTTTCAATTGGGTACCATAGCTCTTCAAAACAGGCGATAAACTATAAAAAAAAGATAAGATTATTTCTATACTGTAATTAATAGCTTTTTTTATGTTTATTTACTTCACCAACATGGCAAGAGCGCTCTCAATAGGCGTAAGCAAACGACGAGTTATATCTTCGGTCACCAGATCTGGACAATTTAGCAAAAAGCTGTGCATTACCGACAGTGCACCTGCTCGTCCTTCCAAAGTTACTTGCCATGTAAATGCATCACCACGCGCTTTTTCCGATTCGAGCTCTTTATTTGAACGTGGAAATGAATTACGCCACAGCAACAACATGCGTGGTAATAGGCCCTTAACTACTGGTGAACCAAGAGTCATTATGGCACCAATTAATAACCAACCGGCTTGTGTACGATTCAAAGACATGCGGCTATTTTGCGATGCAGAGCGTAAAAGTTCTTCAGCCGTATTAAATACGACTTTACCTTTGGTATGCGGTATGCCTAATGGTGAATAGCGTACACTACCTAAGGTAGCAGACAACGCAGCGCTATAACCAGCTATTGCCTCAGGCGAGGAACGCATATGTTCAATAGCATCAACAAAACGATCGATGAGTGGCGTTATTTGGCTCGGTACTGCGACGCAGAAGCAACGCAAGCACCAGGCAGCTGCTAAACGTGCCGCTGCGCATGGATGTACGAGCACTGCACATGTGGCATCAATAGAATTCAATGTATGATCATGTAACAAACTCTGCGCCGTGGTACCCAAACCAAGCACAAGTGAACCTAGCTCTTGCAGCGCACATACCAATAGGTGTTGGCTAAATAAAGTTTCTTGATTCGAATCTTTTGCGTTTTCCGGATTGAAATCGATTGAATTCATTTGTTTAGCTATAATGTGTATAAGTTCCTTGCAGGCTGATGTTTGTGCCTTCTCACCCAGCATTTTACCAATAATGGAACGTAGTATAAAGTTGATGCATTTACGCGAATACACAGCATCGACATGTGATGAAGCAGCTTTTGGATTTGCTACCAAATCCAATACATGCATTAGAAAAATGTTGAGATTACGTTCCAGCCAAACGCTACCCATAAATTGTACGAAAACCACATATGAATGTGTGACGCCAACACGTACCTCACGATTTACGCTGGAGCTACCTTTGATAATTTCGCCTGTTCCCTTTAGAAAGGATACGCCACCACGCAAAAATCCAGACATTAAAATTCCCAAGGCTTCATCGAGTGAAACATTTCGTGCTTGATTTTTTGTAGATATAGGTGGGCCTGGTTTTTTGTTGGCTCCCTCCGGTGGTTGTTGTGTGAAGGCAAGTAGTGTTCCTAGAAGTTTGGCGACCGCACATCGGACTTCATAATTGCTACCATCAAAAGCACGAAAGCATAATGATGCCAAACTCTCGAGCTCCGCTTGATAGAGAAAGGGTGCATGATTAATCATCTCTAGAACGCATTTTGCTGCTGCTACACGTACAGCCATTACACGATCTGTGAGACAATGCTTCGTTGATTTGTAGATGTCTTTATGTACGTTTGAGATGGCGGTGCCCATGCCTGCGCAAACCTAAAATTGGTTGAAACCATAGTCAATATTAATTTATTAATTGCTAGCAAGTGATGTATGTCTTACCTTTTCAAGAGTTATCATAATTTCAGTACGTGCTTGAGATTCTGCATTCCGCAGAGTGCGTATTAGTATTTGAACCGTTTCTTCATAGGAACGACCCATCATTCGTCCAAGTTTCTCATACATTGAACCCAAAACGCAAATCGCAGCCCTAGAAAATATGTGGATTTGCAGTCAAAGTTTTAAGTACCGTTATATAAGTTACAGTAGATGCATAACTGTGCTTTTATGTAACCGCAGAGATAAAAAAAAGGAGTGAAGACGTCAAACTAGCAATTATTCAAGTTTGTTCAACCCTGGATATCACCTCAGCTTAGGTGCACTGCTAACGTGTAAAAGCTTATCAAATGGTTTTTTACACTGTTGTTGTTGTTGTAGTGATAGCTCTTTTAACGGGAGTCCCAGAAACCTCGCGGCTTCAATAGGGTTGGACCATAGTGATATTGTTGTTAGAAGAGTAGGCTCAGTTGAGCTGATAAACAGATGGTTAGTGTCATGAGGAGACACGCCGCATACCGGGCGGACATTTGGAGGTAAGAGTTGAACCTGTCACAGCATCGAGAACGAAGTTGGGCCAGCATGACCCTTGTCGGCAACAGGTGGAGCTTAAGCCTGAATAACGGCGTTCACTGGACGAGAGCTGACAAAGGAATTTACCGACTCCGTGTGGATGAGATTAAGGGCCCGCCGATGCACCTTTGGATCAAACGGCGAGAAAATATGATGCCGGATCTCGTCATAGTGCTTACGGAGATGACTCCTTATTCTCCCGGGAGGCGGATTTTCGTCGAGCAGGCGCCTGTTCGGGTGCTGCCGTTTGTAGCAATTGAACAGGAATCAACATTTCACTATGCTCTTTAACACCGAGCATTTTTGCCTCACTATAAATGTGGTGTTCAGGTGACATAAGGTTTTTTATGCTCATATGGCTAAGCAGATTGACTATACGAAATTTTGCCCTGTGAACAACGACGTCCCAACCATGCGTCATGTGATCACTGCCGTTAACTGGTTAAGGAATACAAACCTATGAAGTGGGTAGAATACATTGTCAATCACTTGTTCCTAACTCACATCGGCTTAACTTTCTAAAAGCACATAGTACTCCAAGCACTCAGGTTGGCCACGCCTTAAATCAACATCATTCCTGATAACGGACAGACTGTACTAGGGTTGGCCTATCATTGGCTTTTGACACAGCATAGCAAGGAACGAAAACGGTGAGAAATGAAAATAATTCAAAAAAATAAAAATAGAAACTGTATTAATAAATTATAGAGAAAGAAAAAAGGAAAAGAACGCAAATGAAAGGAAGAAAAAGGGAAATGCTAGGAATGGAAAACACAGAAGAAAGGCAACAGTAAGAAAATAAAAATAAGAATTCAAACTGTATTGGTAAATATTGCAGAAGGAGAGGAAAGAAGAAGAGAGCAAATTTATTTGCCGGAGTTGCAGAATTTTTTAATTTCAAGATTCATTTTGATATCTTAAAAATCAAATGAAACTTATTTGAATTTTAAATAAACTTACAATTTAGTCGGCAAATAGCTTGGTGAGTCATCCTTATTCTTCAATATATCGTTGCAAGCATTAACTGTATCGAATAGCATAAATGTATCGCCCACAGAGAAGAGTGTCGCTAAGCAGCTTGCTATTAATTTACGTGTTGGCGGCCCCGGTGAACCTTGAATGTGCTCCGTTAATTGTTGAACCAACTTTTTTTGACATCCTTTGATGTCGGATTTTTGTGCAACCGGTAGAAATTTTTCTAAATATCGTAACCAATCGAAAATGAAAACTGGTCGCTTTTGTTCAGGCAATTGTTTTAATGCCTCCTGATTCAGGGTCAAACTATGTGACAGCTCCATTTCATCGATGTAAAATTCGGGACCGTTTTCAGTGTCTATGTGGCTGCCGTCGTTATCGTCGTTGCGAATAAACGATCTGTAAAAAAGAAAAAAAGAATAGTTGCAATTAAATCATGTTATATTATTATGTACGCTAACCTTGATATAGTGGGTAGTGAGTTTGCCCACCGTACCAACTGTCGTAGGTAGAAGTCCGGGAGCAACTAACTTAAAAGCAAATATAATTATTTCCTAATGATCCAGATTTTTTGTTTCTTTGGTGTATTTAGTTTTTCCCAATAAACTGAGACAATAAAAGTCCTTCCCCTGCGCTGTCAACTTTAACGTCTGGTTATCTATAAATGCGAGGTCGGAATATGAAATGCCTAGGTTGGGTGGCAGCTGCACCATCTGAGAGCAGCTCACTTGGACCGTTTTAGGCCGCCAGCGGCTTCGGAGTTTAGAATATACCCGTGGTAGGTATACCTGTAGTAAGAAGACCCGAAGACTAAAGAGGTCAAACAAATTATACCCCATTATACACGGCGCCACTAGCTTCCAATTATTTAGCAAATCGCCACCATAAAATTTCGGATAAGGTAGCTAAACAGTAGGTGACTTGATGGTTCCACCTCGTCATCCATTCCACCTATTCACTCATATGAATAAACTTATCTCAAAGTAGTTCCAAGCAACCACGAGCAATGTAAGACAGTCGCTGACCGTCCTCGTCGCCCATTGTAAACGCTCAGCGTTTTAATTGCCGTTTGAATATCCGAGTAAATGATAAACTCCCAGTTACACGCAGCATCTCAGTGCTCTTAACTGCGCCGACCTCCTCTGGAAGACACCAAATTGGTCGGCCACTTGCTAACTCCAACTCTGTCAGCTTGCTATCCCGAGGTACACAGTCCTTTCAGAGAGTACCAGCGGTACTCCTCCGATTGAAGGTATTCCAAAATTAGGGATTTTGCAATACCCAGGTATCGCTGCAAAACACCTCCCGTGGTAAGCAGACTACAAGCATTGCCAGGTCATTAGGATAGCCCACAGACCACAGTCCAAAGAAGGGGAGAAATTACACCTACTTGTAGCGAACCTCTTCCCACCCTTCTCTGGGTTCCTCTACACTTTGTAGTTGGCACAGGTCTGATTTTGGATTAGAATCTAGTAGTAGTATTATTTCTGACTAGTTGAGTATTTCACTGCATGGTTAGGACCAACGCTTTCATTTTATTTGCACATCCTATGAATCATACATATAAACAATTGTTTGAAACATCCGAACATCGTCTTAATTGCAGAAACTCATTTATCTTTGCTATTAGGGGTGTTACGATATTAAGGTAA
Organism: Merzomyia westermanni; assembly: GCA_949987695.1. Lineage (NCBI taxonomy): Eukaryota > Metazoa > Arthropoda > Insecta > Diptera > Tephritidae > Merzomyia > Merzomyia westermanni. The sequence continues at coordinate 41,800,677 of OX465288.1, read as the reverse complement.
CCGAAACTGAAATCGGATATAATTGATGAATTTGTCGGAAGTGAAACGGAGAACATGCTAACTACATTGGAATGGTTTCCCATACATGCACGGTTACATTTTCCATCTGAATTACAAAATTTATTTTATTTTAAGACCTCCTTTAAAAAATATTGCTCATATAAAGTTTTCATGTTCCATACAAATTGCATTTGACACATTTGTTTTTTCGGTATCAAAAAAAAAGAACAAAATATTGCTCCACGGCTATTATTATTATTAGACTATATGTATATTCTATGAATTCATATTTTTTGATTTTCTAAGAAATCAAGTTTCGGGTACAACCAAGACAAAAAAGTTCACATAAAAATGTAACACCCTAATATAAAGTATAACATATTTATGAGCGAATTTAATTGGCATGGAAATTTAAATTGAGCGTTCAAAAATTGGATGACAGATCGTTTTGTATTGGACGTACGCAATATTCTTTGGTATAAATTACAATATCTATATTAAATGCAATAGGGGGATTCGATAAGTCTTTTCAAAATGCTGCATAGCTTCTACTGAATGCATTGATTCAGCTATACTTTACGACCGCAATGTGTTTCTCAAATTAATTTTTGGTTTTGAATCTATTCATTTTTCTTTTGTATACTATATCAATGAGAGTATTCTGACATCATTTTATTATTTGAGGCTACCACTAAACTCGGTGTAACCGTAAAACTTTACTTCCACATCTCCTTCGTAGCATCCTTTCTGATTACCTAATCCCGCGGGAGTACATCCAGCAAAACACTAAGAATCAAATGATTTATTCTTCTGTAGTCGGTCAGCATAGAAAAATGGTTTTCTTCAGGGTTTAACCCCACCACAATATATCAGAATACATGATAAAAAGAATAAAAGTTTTACGGGTCCTACTGCACTGTCCAAAAACTTTTGGCTAAGTCGAACAACGTGCTCTGTTTACATTTACCTCGACAAAAGATTTCAAGGTCAGTTCTAGTCCATGTAAGCCTTGCATTTCTTTTATAAACAGCACAAGAGAATAAAGTGTACTCTATCAACCGCTGCTATGACAAAATGGATCCAAATTATTGATTTGGCTCAACCACCCCATGCCCATTAGCCGTTAAGCCGACTGAATTTTTTTCATTCATGGATAACTCAAAGGAAAACAATAATTTTTATATCCGACAAACAGACCCAACGTGTTGGTTTGAGTATAGAGCTACTTGTATACGAGTATGTACACTATGGAGAAAAGTGAACACTGAAAATGTATCAACGAAAACAGAAATAAATACAACAACTTCAGTCTTAACAGCAGATTTAATTTAACATATAACTGTGTTAAGGTGCATTTCTTTATGCATGATACCTTTACTTTCCACTAAAATCAAATGACCAACTCCAAGTGCCGAAAACATCCACAAATCATTATCGATCCTCCTGTTTAATTTTTAACTGACTTTATCTTTTACTTCTTAGGTCCACTTGCACGACGGCAAGTTATCGTTTTAACCTTAATTTGAAAATTTGTCAAAAACTTATGAGTTTAACCCCTCATTTGACGTTAACTCTGAGTTGAAAAGACAACCTGCCGTTCTGCAAGTGGGTCTTAGGCTTTTTGGCAGGAAAACAACCAACGTTCGTAAGCGCACGTCGTACCTGTTCACCTTTGCGGACCTTAAAGAACTTGGCATAAGTCATGCATCACTACTTCTAACCATTTTTGAGCGACCATTATTGCAATGTTGAGTAGCCAAGTTCTTATATTTTTAACTTGTGTCAGTGAAATTTTAAGGTTATTTGTCACTGCCCAAGAAGAGTTGCCCATTTCGAGGTATTTAACAATCCCAGCAATCACTTTGTTATTCCGCGATAACATCTTAGAGTACAGGCTAGTGTTGTGATGAATAAAATAATCTGTTCTCCAATTCCGGCATCTTCAACAGTCTTTCAAAAATCGAAAATCAATGTATATTTCTGCAAAAAGGAAGATGCTCCAAAGGTTCAGCTGTTGTTGTGCTGTTTTGTCTACTTTATTTTAGATATTCACTTAGGTTTTCAATGCTTGGTGAAGATTTTTGAAAGTCAATGCCAAAAAATTTTTTTAAATTTCCCACTGAAGTTCTCCAGAGAGTGGTTTTATTGACAATGTTATAAAAAACTTGCATTTTGACGGCATTTGAAAAGAGCGGAGAAATTTCGCTGCAATTTATTGCAATCCATTAGTCACATGAATTGCTGCAAATATTCGATTTCGACTAATCGACAAACTTTCACTAAAATAAAATTTATATGATTAAAAAACAAACTTCAACAACATAGACCGCACGAGCTTATGAAGATGATGAAGATCAGTTACATGCGAATAGAGCATCCATTATCACCTTCACCACACACCATAAGAACGTTTTCTATATACAAAATAAAATTAGTAAACTATAAGTGAATCTGCCAACTAGTCGATTAGTTTTTTAAAACTGGAGTGCACGCGCGGCCTACTATAGTACATCATGGTTACATTTTTGTTGATAACTGAGCGCGGCGAAGTTCCAGGAAAGGTCTCTGCATTAAACTTGTCGTCAAATCAGTACCGTGCGTATTTTTGTGGATTAGCGATTAGAAAAATCTCGGACTATTTTAAAATGATCTACCATAGTAGGCCACGCCTGCATTGGTGTAAAAAAAGGGGCGCGTGAACTCTAGTGTTAAACAACTTTTCCAAATCGATGAGTCGGTTATCAAGGGCTCTGATATTTTTCCATAGTAAGCATGTGAGCATAGTGCACCGAATCAAAACCAAATAGCTTCGCCGGCTGGGTCACCCCGATTCGCTCTGCCTGAGATGGATAAATTAGGAGCAGGACTACTTGGCCTAATTTGGTGTTTCCAATTGACGTCAGTTATCGCTGGCAAGGGAAATGAGTTGTATTTGCAGTTAGGCTCTATACGATATAAGCAGGCAGGATGAAAAGTCTTGTATTGATAAAATATATTTTAAATTATTGAAAAAGGTGTGACATTACCTGGAACGATGACAAGTTTTTTGCCAAGAAAATTCTTTTCTTAGAAAGGGATTGGACAGAATCAGCTCTTTAAATAATCAAAACTCACATCACTACCGCAAGTTTGCAACATTCGTAATAGGATGCATGTACTCGTACTTCTGTACTGTTGACCTTTAACATGAGTGGATGTACATACATATGTATGTGTGTTCAAAATACATACACAATGTTACCAAAAAACTAGAAAACAATGCAACAACAAAAATACGTCTGACCAAAAAGTAAGTCAGCAAATGCCTAAAATAAAAGTGTGACTAGCGTGCACAGTGATTTTATGTAAAACAAAGACTACCATAAAACATACGAGGGTGCGTTTTTATATTCGCGGAATAGGGCATAAGGGTGGAAATAAAAGAACCAAATTATTTTTCCCTTTCAATATATTCTCCTCGAAGACCAATACATTTTTCACATCTACGTATTAATTTATTTATACCCTCATAAAAAAATGATTTATATTTGTCCTCAAAATACGCCAAAACTGCGTCCTTAACCTCATCATCGGTGGTAAATTTTTTACCCCGCAGATCTTTTTTCATTTTTAATAGATAATAGTCACTGGGGGCCAGATCTGGGCTGTAGGGTGGGTGATTTAAAATATCGAAGCCAACATTATACTGCGCAGCCAACGCAACACATCTCTTGTAGGCGAGCGCGTTGTCTTGCAAAAGCAGCACACTTTTTCTCAATTTTCCCCGTCCTATTTTTTTAATGGCTTCATTTAATCGCTCTAATATTGAAGCGTAGTATTCTCCGGTTATATAGAAACACCTTCATTTTTGTAATCGATCAATAGTATTCCCTCCGAGTCCCAAAAGACCGTTGCCATGAGTTTCCCAACTGATTGTGACAACTTACCCTTCTTGGGAGGTGCCGTGCCCTTTTTACGCCACTGCATGGAATCTTGTCTCGACTCAGGTTCATAATGATGAGCCCAAGTTTCGTCTCCAGTAACAATTCCACTCAATACATCATCCTTGTCTTCATTACAGAGGTCCAAAAACACTGAGCACTGTACGCGCTGTTGTTTTTGAGGCGGCGTAAGCATTCTCGGTACCCATCTTGCGCTGACCTTAGTCTGCCAAGATGATCGGTCAGGATTTTAAAAATGGTTGTATCGGATACTCCAACCATTTCTGTGGGTTGTTTCTTTTTTAGTCGAACATCGTCGAGTAAGATTTGTTCAACTTTTTGGACAAGTTCTTTCGTGGTCACCTCAATGCTCCTGCCCGGCCTCGGATCGTCTTCAATCGATTCCCTTCCTTGTTTAAATAAACTATGCCAGTTGTACACCATGATTTTTCCCGGACAAGAGTCGCCGTAAACCAATGACATCTCATTCATTATGGTCGCAACTCATTTTCTTTGTCTGGTAAGAAATTTAATAACGGCTGCTTGGTGGACGATAGCTCAAAGACTAATGGTCTAATAACCATGAAACTTCGTATTTGTACTAGCTAAGAGTCACTGAACACGTTACGATCATAAAAAACCTCCCCCCCCCCTTTTACAACCCCGCTCATTCTGCAAATATAAAAACACACCCTCGTAGTAAGAGAATGTACGCAGTGTAAGCAAATAGCAAAACCCAATAAAAAAAAGCCAGGGGAAACCAAATCATTATTCATCTTGATCTTTAAAAATCTGATCGATTTGACTAGAATTCTGTTAATTCAATTACAACAGTACCAAATTGTTGATTTTACTGAGACCATTTCTTTCTGTGTAACACTAAAAAGTAATGGAATTATATGTAGCTTTTGACAAATTAAAAGATTATTTACAAATAGCGGGAAACTATCAGTTTAAAATAAAATGAAATGATTAATCAATTTCAAGTAAATTGTTTTCCGGGAACTTTTCAGCACATACAAGATAGTAGTGGTCCTTTTAAAGATGACATTTTAAAAATTGTGTTTCCAATTTTTGGACAATGCACAACAGCTGATCGTTTCGCAGATTTGCCAGAAGTAAAGAATAAAAATTCTTATGACATATTTTTGAGCTCTCAGTACTTAGAGAACCAAGTACGGGAGTTATTTCCTATAACTTCTGACCATGATTCAATAATACAGGTCGTGTTATTGGACCAGCTGATTTTTACTTTTTTCTCGAATTTTGCTATCTCCGCCATGCTTCTGACTAATTCTAACTGTTTCTATGAATGAAGTGTCAAACACTGGTATGAAACATAGTTGCTGTACATCTTCTATAATTGCGTAGCTCAAACAAGTACCTACCTTCTCGCTTCGGTGATGACTTTACGCAAAAACTGTGGTGTGCGCGCGAAATTCTGCAAATTTTCCATTTTTCTAGATGAACAGGTGTTCAAGGTTTAAACAAATTTTGAGCAATGTGTGTACTAACTTATTTATTATCGAATTCTCACTACTACGCATAGCCGCCGATTTCTTCAACAAAATTCGATTTTTGTTTAAATACAAACACTAATAATTTTTTCGTTATATGTATGTATGTATATGGTAGGTTTATGAAGGGGTTTAGAATACACCCGAGGTAGGCATATCGGTCGTAAGAGGCGACTAAAATGCCCAAAGATAATGACGTGCAACTCGATGGTTGATCTACGGATATGATGCCTCTCACCTCTCGTTGCCAACTTTCATTACCAAGAAAGTTTCACTAGTCATACCAAATCGCTATCCCGACAGTCGGGCATGTACCGCATGGGAGTGCCGGGTTCATATCCGGCAAAGGACTGTCACTTTCGAGAGCACAACCCAAAACCTTCGGGGAGTGTTTTTGTAGCTAAAAACAACAACAATGGATGGACCGTGGCCTGTTGCGGTTATTGTGAAGTGCTATGAAACTTTTTTTGCTGTGAAAGGGGGCCTCTCGAGAAGTAGAAGTTAAACAAAATCGGCACAACTTGTTTATTTCTCCGAGATCTTGAGTTTTCGTTAATGAGCTCCACCGACCTCTGTCGGTATTTTATCTTATTCTCTTTTATCTTCTCCTTCCCCTGCTCATTTCGTTCAGCTACTTCTCCTTTCCTTTTATATTGCTTTGATTTATGGGCACTCTCTCTTGTATCTCACCTTAACTATGTAACGGAAGTGCTTCGCTGAATTCTGCTTACCACAATCAAAGGTGTTTACTCAACCAGTGGGTGTCCGATGTCAAATACCTTATATCAGTATCAGGAAGTGTTAAATGTTATCTCTTGAAAATTTACAGACATCCACCCATATCCATACATACATAAAAATGTATTGATTGCTATTGCCGGAAAAATAACCAAACACATATTCACAAATCAAAACTTTTCTCCAAGTTTGGATAAGAACACGAACAAAAAAATGCCACAATACTGTTTCCTTGCATTTCTCATATAAACGAGAAAGAAAAATTATTATTGTATGAATGCGTTTAAGTTGTTTTTGTAGCAATCTCTTTTGCCTCATTGAAATTCTTTGCATTTTTCTTTGGCAGAAACCTCCGAAGAAATCAATAATTAACGAGCGAATGTTGGCGTTCCAAATGAGGAAGAAAAATTTTAATTCAAGACGAAAAAGAAAACATATTAACAAGTTTCATAAACTGTATAACACTTTCTGCTTTTCATCCGTGTTAATATATTATTTATATTTCATGTACACATATTTTGCATTTTTAATATGCACTCTGAGGTCTTTTTCTGCTTACTTTCACAATTTTTTTTTTAAATTTAGCACACATACACCTTTAACTATTGGATACAGGTACTCACAAGGTGTGGGATTCGTAACGCACCTTTGCAGATGATTCCTAAGATGTTTTTATTTTTATAAAATAAAATAATTTTTCTATGCCTTCTCACACATTCACATTTCTATTACAATCACACATTTAACACCATTTACTATTCCGTTTTGACCGTCCGATGTGTCTTGCATCGAAAAAATTACTGGCTCACGCTGCTTGCCTATTTTACTGAGTTGGTTCGCTGGCTGGCTGCCTTGTTCATCCGTTTGCCGACAATGCGAACGAGATTGCAAGGAAATACAAGTGGCGCGTGTTGATACCATTCTATTATGGAGAACAGCTGCTGCAAAGGGCAATAGGGGTAAGGCAAATGGGTGCGCTGCCCCAGAGTTCACTGAATATGTGTTATGGTGTTATTTTTAGACACAATATACGAGGTGTGTTCAAAAAGTATCGCGAATTTTGTGTTTTTTCAAAAATTATTTATTTATTCATGAATATCTATTTTGTCCCCTTCAAAGTAATCCCCATGAGATATTATACACTTGTGCCAACGGTTTTTCCAATCTTCGAAGCACTTCAAAAAATCATTTTTTTGTATCTTGTTCAGCTCCTCCTTCGATGCCGTCTTTATCTCGTCAAGAGAAGCGTAACGTCGTCCTTTCATGGGCCTCTTCAGTTTAGGGAACAAGAAAAAGTCACAGGGGGCCAGATCTGGGGAATACGGTGGCTGCGGCATCATTAGTGTGTTGTTTTTGGCCAAAAAGTCGTGCACAAGCAACGATGCGTGAGCAGGGGCGTTATCGTGGTGCAAAAGCCAATTTTTATTCTTGCTTGCACATCTTCTCGGCCTTCTGAGAACATTTTGTACCACCGATAAACGTTGCTTCGGTCCAAGGTAGCTTCTCCGTATGCCACAGTCAACATTCGGAATGCATCCGCGCACTTAATTTCGTTTTTCACACAAAATTTGATACAGGTTCTTTGATCCATTTTTTTGAATAGGTAAAAATCGAAGACGATCCAAAACACGTGCAAGCAAAGCAGCTGTCAACAATTAACTGAACATTCAAAATGGCCGAGCTTGTCGGCATAAGTGAGAGACATGAGTACCAACATAACGCCACAAAAAATTCGAAATTCGAATATACGTAACCAGCGAAAATTCAAAATTCGCTATACGTTTTGAACACACCTCGTAGACTGGAAATTGTGAAAACGATTAGGTGACTTACAAAAAGTTTAAAAATCCTAAAAGTAATACAGGATCAATAGTGTCAGTTTGTAAGTCGTAAAGAGAACAGTTCCTTGACGAATTCCGAATAAGGAGATGATGATTAAACACTTCAATTACAATTACAGCTCAAATCCTGGGCTACCAAGCACCGGGAAATAACACTAACTTACCAAGCTATGCGAAGAATTGCTAAATTGGTAAGTGTGCTTTGCAAATTTCCGCAAACCGTCTTACAAATCGGACAGTATTCATAATATCGCATTTAAACTTTCTCTAGCATATTGGGGAAAATCGTGAAACCAACCCTCAAGAACTTATTGGAGCTTATCAGTCACATATGGTGAATATACTAAATGGGCAGATCGAAAAATAACACCATGTACATCTATGTAAGTCTAACTTTGACTTCCACGTAAAACTATGTTAAATGACTTTGAGCAGGGTCTCCACATTCTATAGGACTAGAAGATATTACTCCATTAATCGTACTCTAATTATCTGCCTGTTATGACCTGAATTGAGGAGAGAAAAATATATTCGCGGCATGGGACGAGTACAAACTTATTTACTTGCTGAAATCAAAAAAAAGAGTGCTTACAATTTCAAAATTGCAGAAACAAACCAATTGCTCGATAGGCCGGTTGGTAACTGAACGTTCCAATCACCGATCCTAATGGATTATTATCCGGAGAGAAAAAGTAGCACAAGCAGGAACCGAACATGTAGTGGAAACTTAAAAGTTATCAGCATAAAAATACGACTATTCTTGCAATTTTATTAAAATAAAATTTACGTCTATGTAAACCCCCCTTTGGTCGACGTGCTACTACGCCCTTTGTTGCCACCAACAATACGTGTGTACATATATATGAATCTGCTAGTGTTGTTTTTGTCCAAACAAAGGGCAAAAACATCATATGTTTGGTGGTGCGTACCTCTCCGCAAAGAGTCGACCGAGATAAAAGTCAACGCGAGATCCAACGTCAACGTCGAAGCAGACGTTGACTTTGTTGGTGCTAATGTTTTCGTGTTATTATGCTTCATATAAATGCACACATATCTAATCCTATGTATGGGCAAACATAAGCAGAAAAAAATATATAAGGCTTATTTAATTTGATCAAAGAGCTTATAGCATGAGAAGATACATATGTAAAGCGTATAGTTGTATACAACCAAGTCTGGTGAAGAAAAAGAGAAGAGAACGAATGCCGTTGAAGATGATACAACAACAAAATCAGTTTTCCTTCAAACCTAATTTGACAAGAAATGTTGAAAAAACGTTTAATTATACATCACCCGAAGGTTTTGGGGAGTATTGTCGGAAGTGACAGTCCTTTGCCGGAAATGAACCCGATACTCACTTGTGGACTGCCCGACTGTCGTGGTAGCGATTTCGTATGAACAGTGGAACTTTCTAGGTCATGTCACCCCTCCTTCTGTAAGGAAGGAGAATATGGGTAATGAGAGGTGAGAGACATCATATCCGTTGATCAACCGAGTTGCACGTCACTACCTTTGTGCATATTAGTCGCCTCTTACGACCGGTATGCCTACCTCGGTCATATTCTAACCCCCTTACCCCCAGGGGATGACAAGTGGCGCTCATATCAGTTAGATTTCGAATGCCAACAAAGCTTTATAGGACAAACTTACCAAAAGAATTTAAATTACACATTTCTATAGCAAGCCCCTTGATCCAAGGTAGATGCACCTAATAGTGATTGGGTGATGTTCTTTTAAAGCCCCCAGCAAGCCCTTTAATACATTTTGTCGAAGTGGCCTTACCAGGTTGTCGGCTTTTCACGTTTGGCTCACTACCAAATGGGTGTTCGGTGATTACCCAGAGGATACTTGGAGCACCCGGAAGTAGTGAGTTGATTGGACCGCATGCCATTACTACGTGAATGACGGCCGGAAGCTTTCCACACTTGCGTGGACTTCTACACACGGCCCCACTCTCCACACTGGATACCGATTTGCGATCCCGTGATGTATTCATTTGGCCAAGGACTGACGAGCTATTTTGGACGACCGAAACCGTTTGGACAGATAGCCGAACGATTTGTCAATTTAACCGCCCTTAGTGAAAAGGGCTTTTCGACGGTGAAGTAAGTCGTAGATATAAAGATAATATATTATTACCATACGTTAGTAAGAAAATGGCCCTCCGCGATAACAGACAAAGGGTTATGTTTAAGCGTTTTGTAAATCATGCAGATATATAAACAAATATTTCTATTTAAAGAAAATAACAAAATATAATGCAAACGCAAAAACGTTAATCCAGTAACATTAATAGTAATGGATTCTCTGTCAGCGCAGTCAGCAACGTTCTTTTTTTATAAGAGGTTACAGCATTTTTGCTGGGTACTTATTTACATTCATGAATCTATTAGGAGGCAGCGGGTGGCGCAGAATGGTGGCCCAATTTGTTATGCCGATGCAAAGGTGGTTGTTGTGAGCAAAATGAGTACGGCATGTGCACTCTCGGGTGCGTGTATATGTTTTGGCACAGTGCCGCTGGGCATCCCAATAGAGTAAGTTTATGAGGTTTAGGGGCGAACTGCGACATCCAAAAGAAGCGTATCGTAGAAACATGAGAGCAATGTACAAAATCACGCAAATAAACCTTATGCGTGGTTTTTGTGTTTACACATTGCATTTGCAAACAAATAATATATGGCCAGTAGTAAATCGAGTTCAGGCACATTCAGATAAGTATACCTCGTACTAGTAGCCGATACATAGCATTTTGCCGTAACTTTAAAGATTTTAAAAATCTCATAAATTGAGAGCATCTTAATACTGAGTTAGATTCTGCTCCACCACCATGTACACATTCAGGAGTACTGATTTCTTTGGCTAAAACCGTTTATTAGCATATGGATCTCTTTACAGGCGCTCACAGTCCACAGGTTGCTTTTTCGACCACGAGAATACTTTGTGAAAAAAATGCGAATCACAGTAAATCTTATTCAATTAGTACCTTAAAAATTAATCTAAGGTACAGCAAACGTTTATGAAGGACAAACATACCGAAACTTTATCTCAGAGGCTCTATTAAGAGCTTAATACAATACAAAAAGACAGACATAGCCTCAATGGCAAGCTTTCATCAAAGCACTGGGTAAAAAGCCACATTTGCAGATGAACGCAATCAAGGATCTCAGGTAATCAGAGGAAATGCCTTTCACACTTAGGTGGGATGTCTCGCTGGACGAGGCAGGATACCTACTGCTCATGCAAAACTATTGTTAGTGGAAATTGGCTCTATATGTTAGTAAGATTAGTTTCCCGTACTCAAGTTTGTTGCTGCGTTATTGTCATATTGGCACATAATGGTGTCATATGTCAAGCGCGAACAGTGTGGGTGTTTTTGTAATAATTTGCCTTACTCAAGGCGCAATGCCATCGTGCCTACAACACTTGATTACACTTCACTGACATAAATTCGTGCATATGTATGCATTGTCTCGAATACAGTGGTGGGCAAGTTGTGATCTCATCTTCTTTCGACACTGTCCATGATTCCGAGCCATATATCAGGACAGTAGTACCGAAGCTTACCGGATAGGAAAGGAATGCCTGTATCCGTAAAACTCCTGACGCGATCACAACCACAAAATGAGAGGGTAAACGCACCAGTTTCCGGACACTTAACGTTTTCCTCAAATTTGACTTCGGCTCATTTTCTCACTATAAACTCTACCGCGAAAAGATATACTGTTTATAATAGCATAAATATTGCTCAATAATATGACGTCTTTATAATTTAAAAATATAATGTTGTTAATATTATTAAAGTAAAAACTCAAAAAATTTCGATTTGCTCTAGTTTCCGGACAGTAAAATTTAGTTTCCGGACACTCGAAATTTGTATATAAACTATATTTTTGTAAAGTATTTCTGAAACATAAAGAAGGACTTTGAATACAATAAATACGTCTTAATCATATTCCAATCTCTCTGGATGGACATCTTACTGATTTGGACACTGGTCATAAACCAACTTTTCGATCGGTGGTTCGCGAGATCAGACAAACTTACGGCGTACGCAGTTGATGTTTTATTTGTCATAATTGGTAGAGTTTTTTCAACAATTAGCTATATGAAGGTCCGGGAACTTGTCTGGGCTTTCGACGTTGGGTTAATCGCAAAATGCGGGTTAACATATTCATGGCGGGGTGCACATGAGTCTTCTCACCCTCTTTGTAATTGGGTATTCATCGCGATTGTGGAGCTAATAGTCATTATGGAGTCCTTGTTTGGTTACCAGCCACACAAAAAAAGAATTTTTGTTAACAAACTGGAGAGAGTATGCACATAATCAATAATTAGTATAATAGGAGGCTTGAATGCCACTCCGACAGAATTATTAGATGCCAACTAGGCCCAATACCTCGTGGCAGTAACCTGTACCAGGGCTATCAAAAACGGGGCCGACAGACTGTATGGTCCCGGCCGCACTTCGAAATGGGTGTTGAAGCTAGAATAGGTGTGATAGACGTGAAGGGTTGGCGTAAGGTTCGGTTGGTACCATACACATTTACACCGATTGCTCCAAATCTGCTTTATACTGTGCTTATCCGAAGTTAAACAAATCCTACAAGGAGGTAAATTACAACAACTAAAAGTGCCTTGAAGTGCAACAGGCGCTAGGTAAAATTTACAAGGAGAAAACGTACATCTATACTTGGTCATTGGTCATATGGGAATAGATGGAAGAGAAAGGTATGATATCTTCACCTAGAAGGGGAAGTCTCTCGAAAATATACCATAGAACTCCCCATCAGATTGAGAGTATTGAAAAGCAGTCAAGACCTGTAACGGACCAACCAAGCAAAAACTGCTTAGAAGTAACATGGGATGGCAAAGTCTCCGAGGCCGTGTGCAAGTCGTATGGGTTAACAACCTAGCTCTTGTCCGTAAAACGGCAAGACTGCAATATTATGTTTTTATAGGTTGTACAAGTAAGGCTTGAACATATTTTGTGATCATGTCGCTCACCAGATTAAGGCTATTAGGAGTTCAACAGTTATCCTAAGCTGACGCTTGTCTGATGCTTGTTTGGTTTGACTTTATAACCTCGAAGGGTTAAGGTAAAGGTCTGCATTTATTCTTTAAATAATAATATCGATAAAAACAACAAAGTTTGTACAAAATGCTAACTGTCCGGACATTGAAACTTATTTTCTCCCTATCCGGACAGCAATATTTGTACTTGAAAAAACGTCTCCGAAGACTGAAAAGATAGGAGAAAAATATGTTTTTCTTTTTGCAATGCGTATATAATATAATAAACTATCATTTAGGAGCATTAAAATGGTAAATCGTAATTTTCTGAAAATCATTTCAAATTTCAGTACTGGTATCCGGACAGTAATAATTTCGGGTGAAAATTTAAGTAAATTTATTTTTTATTTATAAAATTGAAGTTTATTATATTTTAAACAAAGATTATTACCTTTTTTTGTAATATGGTAATAAATACTTGTTTAGGCCCTTACTTTTCTAACTTTTCTTTTTTTTACAAAAACCTTCACTTAAATTACATGTAACTTTTAAGCTATGCTTTTGATTCATCTTAAATTTTCCACGTACAATCAGTAAACATGTACATTTCAATTTGTGTTGTTATTCAAGACTATTTGTCAGTGATTTGCCTATTAATCTAGCGCTGTCCGAAGACTAGTGCAGTTACCCTATATATAATAACAATACAAATTCAGCTTCTATACTTGCTATGTAATGTTTTGAGAGTTTACGATTCCTTGACAACATAGGAAAGCGCAGAGACTATTCTTGTGGTATTTATAATTGTTTTCAGTTATCGCGAAAAATAGAAAAGTCGCATTAGCCCATCACTGCTGTAAGCAAATTTCCATTTGAAGTACCCTTTACGCGTACATAGTTTTCAAAGATTTTTGTTCTTATTTGGTTCTCATGACACTTTCACAGTTCCGTCTTGAGCTTTAGCATCGACATTATTTTAATGAGCTTGTATTGCCGCATTTTATTTCTCGACAACAATAAATGTTGCGAGTATGCAATTACTTTGTTGTTGTAAATGAAGCATTTCTTTCTATGACAATTCCACTTTTACCAAAATACAATTATGCCGTAACACATCTCGCATTACATCAATGAACACTGGTTTACACCATCTTCCAGTCGAAGGAAAGCTGGGGTCGAATTACGTTTTACGTTCCGTGATCGAAAGCGAATTTTTAAATCACAATAGCTCGAAGCCCATAATTCGGAACGACGGCATACGTGAGCAATTGGCTGGAAGTACCGGTCGGTGCATTATTACTCCTGTAAAAAGTTGGAGTTTCAACGTTATTGTGACTTAAAAAATGGATAACGATCACTGAACGTATGTCGTAATTCCGCCCCTGGTGTAAGTTTTGTTGTGAGAGCCTGGTAATTTTCTAATCAGGGACATTAGACTCAGTGCCTGTAACTTATCCAACTACGCCAAGGGTAAGGTACGTATCTCTAACCTTTGACGACTATTTAGGGTCGTACTTAAAGCTCATTCAATCTTCATGCCTCGTAGGGCAAGATCAAGCGTCGAAATAAGTGAACTTAATACTTAAGCTGAGCAATAAAGAATTCGGAAACTAAATCCATTGTACCCGACGGTTTCTCCTCGACGTATTTTTATTCGTTATTCTATTTCGCCAATATGAAAGAAGAGAAGATTATGTCTATTAAAGAATAATAGTAAACCGACGAAAAAAGGTCTGATATCTTACTTCTCCCCAATATCGATTATACTAGAAGCCCTTAATACGTTGTCAATAACAAAAGGCGGATGTGCTGCAAACTTAATATAGCTCTGATCGTTAATACTCGTATATCCAATTTAAAAGCATTGAAAGCTATTGTATGTCTAAAAATGCAACTCGGGCAAAGCGCAGTGAATATTTGTCCTCTGCAAAATATTTGCGTCCATCCCATGATCAGCCTAAACACACAAATGATATTGAGGAAACTATTGTTCTCTTAATAAAAATTAACCACCAATTATCTGAGTGGTAGGCAGGCTTCTTTAGTTTCAGACAAGGGTACTAATATAAAGGCAACAATCCAAGATCTTTCAGTTGATGAGCTTTTCTCCAAAATCAACGGGTTTCGCCCTATCTTACTAAGGCTTTTCCCCACTCGTAACCTTATCTGTCACCGACTAAATCCGAATCTACCTTAGTCAGACATAGGTCGCGCAGGAGGTCTTGGGTGACAAAGTAACGTGGCTGGCCACTTACAAGGCAATCAACCGGTGGGCCAGTCCTGACCTACACATCGCTAAGCTTAGCAGACAAACACTGCAGAAGTTGCAAGCCTTTCAGAACACGGTCATCGATTCAGCCTCAGGCCGCATCATTTCTTCTGGTAGAATACCACAAATTCGTCTGAATTTCCCTGCAGAAGCTGCGGCAACGGCAAGAGAACGTGACCAAGTGAGACTTATCAATCCCGTAGATCCCAAAATCAAAGATCTCAATGCGGAAATTCGTAGGAAAGTCAATGAACACAAACTGACCAAGTGGAAACAACACCTTGAGGCATGCAACCTCTCCGGCAGAGTAGGCAAATTATGGTCGACTGTCAAGGCCCTATCCAATCCGACCAAATACAATGAAAAGGTCGCCATTGCATTCGGCGACAGCGTCAAATCGGACGCCAGGAAATGCGCGAGCTTCTTTTGCCGGCTGTTTATGAAGCATCCACCTGCTGATAGGACTAAGAGAAGAGCCGTCCGACGTGCGCACAAACACTCTACTGCGCCCATTGCCGTCTCAGTCGCAGAGGTCAAGGAAGCCATATTGAAGGCCAAACCCTCAAAATCCTTCGGACCCGACGGAATCGCCATGAAGATGATTAAACACCTAGGCCACTAGGGACAGAGTTATCTAGCGGCTCTTTTCAACCTCTCTCTAACTACTTTCGTCACACCTGAGGTATGGAAACAGGCGATTGTAATTCCCCTACTAAAACTAGGGAATCCGGCGAACCAAGGAGATTCTTATCGTCCGATATCCCTCCTGTCGCCGATCGCGAAGTTACTAGAGACCATTCTACTCCCATTCTTTACTGCAAATCTGCAATTGGCCGATCACCAGCATGGTTTCCGCAAATTTCACAGCACTACATCCGCTTTGAATGCCATTACAACACAAATAAATCATGGTTTGAATCAACATCTTCCAAACCAAAAGACGGTTCTCGTGGCACTTGACCTATCTAAAGCATTCGATACGGTCAACCATGCCATACTCCTTCGAGACCTGGAAGAGACACCGCTTCCTGCCGGCCTTAAAAGGTGGACCGCTAATTACTCAATGGTCGACAGGCATCAGTCAAATTCAGGAACAATAAATCTAGGCCACGAAAAATAAAACAAGGGGCCGCAAGGTGGTGTTCTCTCTGTTTAATTTCTATATTTCGAGACCTCCCCCCACACCAGAGGGAGTCTCCATTGTTTCCTACGCTGACGACTGCACGATAATGGCCTCGGGCAAGGGTCCCTCCATTGATGAACTCTGTATTAGAATCAACAGTTACCTTCGAGACCTTTCCAGCTTCTTCACCGAGCGAAATCTGACCCTATCTCCGACTAAAACGACGGCGACTATGCTGCGACACCAACTGGAGGAAATTGCAAGTCTGCCAAAACACCGCCATCATAACTGCTACGGGATGTCTGCTTATGTCATCTGAGTCTCACCTCCATCAAGAGGCTAAATTTCTCAATGTTCAAGAGCACGCGGAACTCTTGAGTAGACAGTTTCTTCTGAACCATACCAAACACATGTCCTGCATGTGGTATGTCCCCTCATGACATCAAACATCTCTTCTCCTGTTCAATCGAACCTACTCTTGTAGCACCAACTGGTCCAACTCTGTGGAAACTGCGCGTTTCGCCGGACTTCCGTTAGAAGAGCCTGATGACAATTTGGAGTGATCGTGCTCATTAGGCAGGGCGAAGCACTGTTAACAACAACAACAACAACAGAACACGGTACTAAGCACTGCTACCGGGTGTCTCAGTATGACACCGAAACCTCACTTACACACCGCGCCAAAAATGCTCGGCTCTAGAGAGCAAAATTAAATGATAAGCAGGCAGGTCATACTAAATTGTGACAAACCTAGACTGAACAAACATGCCTGTAAGTACTACGATGAAATTTGAAATTACTTATATAGCACGCTCACAACAACATAACCGAGTTACATCTATTTACAATAAAATGTGCGATAACAAGTATTTTTTTAATCGATTTTGCTCACAAGCTCTGTAGTTCTGTAGTTACATACTAATTTAGGGTAAAAATGGCAAAGCAGGAATGTAGCGCAGCGCCATCGCCGTAGCACTTTTTGGGTTACCAATATCCTTCATTATAAATTGTATGCGGGAGACTACATCGCTACGTTGAACATCACCACGATCAAGCATACGTTTGAAAAGTGTATACAATTGCCGCTCAGCCGAAGCGTTTGACAAATCATGTAAGTCCCGCAACAACTGATCTGAATATCCTTCATATTTGCTAAGATTGGCTGCTTTAGCATCACGTTTCAACAAATCGTAAATGAGTAGAAACTCGACATATGGTTTGGTGGGTGGCACACGTTTTTTACCTGCCGTCGATGTACTGCTGCTTGTTGACCAACGATCCAATATATCCAAGTCCGTGTCGAATGCAGCGCGACCATAATTATCATCGTAAAGCCGTAAGAAATTATCCAAAGATTCGACGTCATTGGTGAATTCATCATGTTCTTTCTCGGTTTGTATATCGCGTATAAGCGCCAATGTTAATTTATCAAAGCCGTCGGCGTTATCACCGATCTCGTCGAAAACTTCATAGCCAACACGTTGTTTGGGCTGAGTTTTGTTAAGTGGCAATATAACTGGTGCATATAAACCAGGTTTATGTAGTGGTGTTGGAGGTGCTGTAGGTTTGGCTGTAGTTGTGGTGGTGGTGGTATGATGCCACCAAGCGGGTGGTTGCCACCAAATTGGCGCTGTGCTCGTTGTTGGTTTTGTAGTTTCACTGGTACTCCAGGATGGTCGCGCGGTGGGCGCTGTTGTAACCAATGGAGATGGTTTATTTGTTGTTGGCGAAGCATTAAATATTGCATTCAATTCATCATTATTCACTATAAATGGTGGCTCAACTGTGGTAGTTGTTAGCGGCTCATATTGCAAGTAATCGATGTAATAAGCTAACGCTTGCATTGCAGCTGGTAAATAGCTGGTTAATAAATTTGGTGCTGCGCATGTTGTGTGAGGCAAAATGACGTAGCTGATCAAATGCAAATACAATACTTGAATAAAATGTGACTTCACCAAATACATCGTCGATAATTTGGATTGATTTTTTCACCCTTTGTGCCTTAAACTTGTTTTGTGAGCATTTCTTTGTTTTTGCTCTTTGAAGTAACCGTATATATTAAGTTTGAGAAGTCAAATATTGTTTATATTTAGCGCTCTTTCGAAATTCTTGTATTCAAAGGCAGTTTACTAAACAGACTGACTATGCTGATCTTACCATACAACGAATAAACGACGGCGCAGGTAATTGGATGGCCAAATTTGTATATTCTTCTGCGACAATAGCTTTGAGTTAAGGTGAATCATACGAGGGTTGCTCCATCAGTCTTCAAATATTCCTTGTTTTACTGCCACAGAATTTAAGTGCAAAACATTTGAGTATTACAAGAAAAATTTAGATATACGAGCAACTACGCCACCAGTGAGTGGAAACTTTCAAATTACAAGACTGTCAAAAAGCAGTACCGGTATTAGAGAAGTCTCTTAACTGTGCACCAACTTCACATGTTCCATGGCTTTTATACGGACCGGTGACGATACGCAGGATTAACCATAGTATATGTCTACTAGTAGCGCAACTTAAACCGAATCTGCACACACACACAAACCACACAGGGTGTGTTGTATGCAGTAATAAAACAATCAAATTTAAATACTGCAATATTGAGCATGAAGACTTGAAACTACCAAATTATTGAATATAAAGCAGTTACAACACGTTATCCGTTATTATATAATGTATATTTCAGTTTAAATTGAAGTTTTTAGTTGCAGTTTTTACTTTAAAACAACTCTGAACGCGATTTCCTTCATTACACTCTCTCGGAGTATATTCATCCACTGCCTTCCACTCCGATTCGCAAAAGAAGATGCCAAACTAGTACGGGTAAACAATGGGATTAACTGATAATTTGTTTAGTGTTAGTGCACTCGGCGGTCCTCGTGTCACACCTACTTGCATTCGGCTGCCGTCGTGTCTCTGCTGGCGTTGATTGGCTAAACTCTAAAATTTTGGATTTTTTAAGTTTACGCATGTTAAACTTGATCGTCTCGGATCATGATTGAAGAGGTACTAATATTGTGCTGCGCTAGGGAAGTTATTGCTCTAGAGCTGTTAGTGCCATGGCCTAGCGCAGCACAATATTACCACCCTCAAAAGTTAAGAAATCGAATATTTAGTTTTAAGCCAGTCAACGCCCGTCGACGACAGTCGAATGTAAGTAAGAGTGACACGGGGACCGCCGAGTGCACTAACAATTAAAAAATTCTCAGTCAATCCTGCGTATCGTCACGGGTCGCTATTAGGTTGTGAAACAAGTTAAGGGTGACACACTAGCTGTGTTTAGTGACAAAACTTGAAAGAAGTGACGTAAAACTCTCTCGAAACGCCAAAAGTAAAAAGTTTTCGCCGAACAGGAGTCAGTTAAAACTGGCAAGCAAAACAGCTGTTGCTTTCTTGATTGGTTAATAGCTCAAACTTTTGTTGTTGCTTTCCTATGTCACGATCAATTGTTTTTCACTTGCAATTTTTACTGAGTGAAATTCCCCCCCAAGAAACTTGCAAATCTCTCTCTCAATGAAATGTCAAAATGCGCTCTCTCACTGTAAATGTTTTGTGTCACCGAACACTTTAAAGTAAAAATTTTGGAACAAGTGCAGAATACATAAATTTTTCCAATTTTAAAATGAAAAATTGGACATTATAGAGGATTCTATGCCGATTCTAACAGTATCTTTTTTTTTGGTGCAACGAAAGGGTTAAAGAGATATTCAAGGTCAAAGATCAAACTATGATTTTTTCAATTCAAAATATCTTACAAACTAGTGAAAGGATTTTTAAAACTTTAAGATCTAGCTTATAAAAATACCTAATTTAGTAACTTAATATATAGTTTGTTTACCCTTTGGGTTCATATGTACTAAAATGCAGAAAAAACAATATTTTGTAAAAATTAATTTTACTTGTAAAGTGGCTATCTTCCGTCGTAAATACGTATTTATATAATACATATATTAATCGGAAGTAAGCCATTGACGATCCAACACCGGCTTCGCCATCCACAGTTCTTCTGCACAGAACACCCTTCTGCGTGGGCGGCCTTCATCCGCGCTTCAAAAAAATAACCCTGGGTCGATCCAACACCGGCTACGCCAGCCACAATACATAATATTCAGGAAAAAAATTTTACTTACCCTTTAATTGTGAAATAGACCAATTTTCATAAAGAAATATGGCTATCAAATTAAAAGTAATTGTACCATCTACAATATTTTAATATTTAATAATACCGTTAAAAGGGCATTTTTTGCTTTATAAACAGTTTTATTCATTTCAATTGAATTTTTTCCATAAAAACATAGTTTTATTATAAATTGTTAACATAAAGATACAAGATATGCACACCAAATAAAAGCTATTTTTATTACCTACTTATTGGTATCAGCGATTTTCAAATCCTCCCATTAGCTTTCAAAACATTTTGATTTTAAAAAATTTTAAATTTACCTTTTGACATGGATTAACCCTGAAAGTTTTTATTTGCAACAAAAAAAAAATACACAGCTCAAACCACCACAAGTACTGCTATCGATTCCTGTATAAATTTTTTTTATTTGCGAAATGTATGTATTCTGCACTTAAGCTAAAATTTTATAAAATTAGTAAAAAATGTATCCTCACCGAACGCAACTACTCCAGTTACTCGTAGGCCACGTCAAAGCTGTCATGGCTTTTAATAGGCTTTTGGTAATTTCAGTGATTTTAGGGGTGTCTCTTTTGGTATTTTAAAGAAAATGTACTTGTTAGTTATATTTCTGAGTAGTAGAAAGCGAAGTGCGGGACTCCTTAAATCTACCGAACAGTAAATATCACTAAAAAGCCTATAATGTCAATACATTTGCAAGCTAATTCGTGTTTGCGTATACCTGCATAGTGACGTCAAATGGTCTGTTGGCCAGATAAAGCAAATAAAAGAGAAGCCGACATCCCACTACTTTTTATTGTTAGCAGTGTAGTAAAAAAATTATAATTTGGCATGGAAATAAACGCAGTAATTCAAGTATCCAGTTGCTTCCCGCAACGGAATAGACTAATGAATCGAACATCTCCTATAAAATATGTCTTGAGCAATAATTAAATGTTAAAGAATTCTGTCATACACCTAAATCTGTTCAAAAACTTAATCCCTGGTACGTAATGAATATTTGCCCATAAATGGGAAAAAATCACTTTAAAGTAAGTTTTTTGTCGAAGCTCCGTTCCAGCTACTAAATATGCTACTTGGCTAGGGGACAAATATTTAGACTGTTGGTAGCATATGTACAAATGGTCAGATGTGGCTCAAATTCAAAACATACATTGGGTGTAGAGAGTCGAAACAAGTGAAAACGTCGGGTAGAACCAAAAATTAGATAAGCAGTTGTAGTTGCGGTTTGAAGTTATGGTGGGCGCCAGGCGATTTCACTACTCTCCACAAGCGTGTATATGTCTTGCACCAAGTTTCGTCATTCTGTTGTAAACTGTTCTAAGCTATTAACAGTAGAAGATTTGTTCACTCTTAAGTGGCTGTGCCAAGCCCACTTTCCAAAAGTTTACAAAATAATCAATATAGTTACCAAATGTTACCTGCTGCAATCAATGAATTATCTAATTTTCTACATTATCGAAATTTTCGATGCGCCCGTGGCTATCAACCTATTACTTTTCATTTTTCACAAAACTCAGGTGGTTTGAGACTCGCAGCGTTAGTCCACTAATAGTCTAAAAATTCAGTATCCACGGTATAACATCTCGTAACCGGAGGAAAGCTGAAGGTTGACTTCAACGCGGCTAGGAATGGGGTCACCTATAGTAGCAGGTTGCAGCATAATGATGCATTCCAACAACAGCCGGTTCTATCGTACCGGAATGACCCGGGTTTTTTTACCCGGCCAAGGACTGTTATTTCAGTGTAACCCTGTCCGTCCCACAAATTAGAGTGATCGAGCCCATTGGGCAGGGCGAAGCACTGTTAACAACAACAACTACAGCATAATGAAGCATGAACAAACCTGACTGTCTCTAGGCATAGAGAGCCCCAACGTCCTTAATGTGCTGACTAAACATTCCCTCATGTAAAGGGATGTCAACTAAAATAACCAACTTAGGAAGCAACCCTCGTAATTAATATATACGAATACTTATGTATGTATGTATATAATATAATTTCGTGGCATATAGGCTAAGATGAGAAAGGTGAATTTTTGATAATTGTCGTATTGTTGTGTGCTGCGCTTCTCTTAGAAAGCCTGCAAAAGGTGAATCCAATAGGTTAATGAACTTGTCCAAACCAGTTCATGTTTGAATTTCAAAAACTTATGATTTATCAATTTTTGTCATACTTAATTGTGTATAAGTTTATTTTTTCTCTTTTTATTAGCTGACGCCGAACTGTCTGGACTAATTTCACTTAGTCCAACAAAAGTTTGGTTTCTTGTTTGAATAATGGCAACAACACTCCCGAAGGTTTAGGGAAGTGTTACCGGTGTGGACAGTATTTTGGCGTAGAATACAGTACGCTCCAGTACTAGCATCTTCTGGTACCAGCCATATTCAGTAAGTCTGAGAATAGGTTGATTGAAGCTTTTGTGAACCAAGGACGGGCCTTTTTTAAACAAGTAAATAAGTCTAAGTTCGGGTGGAACCGAACATTATATACCTAGTAGTGATCTATTATGGCATACCAATTTAGTTACGCAGGTCTATTTTAATATTTTTCAGTTCGTATTATAAAGCCAGCTGATTGTTTTGGTGGCCGCCGTGGTGTGAAGGTAGTGTTGCCGGCCTACCACACCGAAGGTCCATGGTTCGAGCCCTGGTACAGGTAACATCAAAAGTGATTTGAAAAAAGTTTTTCAAAACGGGGTCGCCCCTCGGCAGTGGTTTGGCAAACTCTCGGAGTGTATTTCTGCCATGACAGGCTTCTCAGCAAAAAATTCGTCTCCTTTGTAGATGCCGTTCGGAGTCGGCAAAAAACTGTAGGTCCCAGCAATTTGCAGGGAAAATTCAAATCGGCACACCACAAATTGGAAGAGAAGCTTGGCGCAAAAATCTCTTAGGAGGTTTATGATGATATTCCTGTTGTATATCGCGCCATAGAGAGAGAGATTGTTTTTAATAAAAACACTTCTGTTATGAGTTTTGAAGGGTAAATTAATTTATTTGTATTTAAATAGCTTCCCTACCAAACACTTCTAACCACATTTTTTCAAAATACCAATACATGCACATTTTATATTTGAAAATTTTGCGTTCAAATAGACAGACGTTCATGGCTAAATCAACTCAGCTCATCGTCCTGATTATTTCCGTATACTTACACTGCGTTACAAAAACGAGCTTTAGTTCTGTCCTTTGAACCAAATATACTTTTTCGGGAAGGGGAGAAAAAATATAAATACACGTGTATCGGCGATTTTCATGTACACGTCAGATTTTTTTTTATGTATAATTATACACGTCAGAATTTTTTTTTTATGTATAATTATACATGAAAATCGCCGATACACGTGTATTTTTATTTTTTCTCCCCTTTCCGAAAAAGTATATTTGGTTCATAGGACAGAATGTGTGTAACGCGGTGTTATTGATAGGCCCACCTCTTCTTCTCATACTTACAAAAATTTCATGTTCATGAAAGGTATGAAAATCAAAAAAGATATATAGCTTATCTGTTGCAGTGGGGTATCAACTACTTGCCCGGATATTTTGCTTGTGTGTTATCCGATTTGCCTAATTTTTGGCAAGAGTATACTACATACTATTGAGAAGCAGCTGACCAATCTTCATGTTGTTGTTGTTGTTAACAGTGATTCGCCCTGCCCAATGGCTCGATCACTCTAAATTGTCATCAGGCTCTTCTAACGGAAGTCCGAGGAAACGCGCGGTTTCCACAGGGTTGGACCAGTTGGTGCTACAAGAGTGGGTTCAACTGAACAGGAGAAGAGATATATGGTATCATGAGTTCGGTTCCACCCGAACTAGTCTCCCTCGGAAGTACACGCTCCTCTTCAGCCAATTCAGGTGGTTGAGTAATAATAACGGGATTCACAGGCCGAGATCTGTCTACCGACTCGGTGTGGAGGTCATTTAGATGGTTCCGTAGATCAAACGGCAAAGAGATATGGTGCCGGATCTCATCGTAGTGCTTACGAAGATGTCTCCTTATGTCTCTGGGGGGAGGTGCTACATCCAAAAGATCACGATTTGGATGACTAGGTTTATGACAGTTCAGAAAGAACTGTCTACTCAAGAGTTCCGCGTGCTCTTGAACATTGAGCAATTTTGACTCTTGATGGAGGTGAGACTCAGATGACATAAGCAGACATCCCGTAGCAGTTATGATGGCGGTGTTTTGGCAGCCTTGCAATTTCCTCCAGTTGGTGTCAGAAAGATTGGGCGACCATATAGGCGCAGCATAGTCAATAACCGGCCGGCCAATAGCCTTATATGTAGCAAGCAATGTTTCTTTGTCTTTTCCCCAAGTACTGCCGGCCAGAGACTTGAGGATCTTATTGCGGCTCTGTACCTTTGAGGCTATTGCGGTGGCATGACCAGCGAAGGTGAGGCCGTTGTTAAATGTCACACCCAAGATTTTCGGGTGGTTGACAGTAGGTAGAGGTACTCCGTCTACGTGGACATTTAACTCTTACCCCATCTGCGCATTCCATGTAGTAAACAGGGTCGCCGTCGATTTAGTCGGAGATAGGGTCAGATTTCGCTCGGTGAAGAAGCTGGAAAGGTCACGGAGGTAACTGTTGATTCTAATACAGAGTTCGTCAATGGAGGGACCCTTGCCCGAGGCCATTATCGTGCAGTCGTCAGCGTAGGAAACAATGGAGACTCCCTCTGGTGGGGGGGGAAGTCTCGAAACATAGAAATTAAACAAAAGGGGAGAGAGACCACCACCTTGCGGCACCCCTTGTTTTATTCTTCGTGGTTTAGATTTCTTGTTCCTGAATTTGACTGATGCCTGTCGACCATTGAGGTAATTAGCGGTCCACCTTTTAAGGCCGGCAGGGAGCGGTGTCTCTTCCAGATCTCGCAGGAGTGTGGCGGGATTGACCGTGTCGAATGCATTTGATAGGTCAAGTGACACGAGAACCGTTCTATGGTTTGGTGGGTGTTGATTCAAACCATAATAAATCTGCGTTGTAATGGCGTTCAAAGCGGATGTCGTGCTATGAGATTTGCGGAAACCACGCTGGTGATCGGCCAATTTCAAATTTGCAATGAAGTAAGGGAGCAGAATTCACTACCGGCGAAAGGAGGGATATCGGGCGATAAGACTCTCCTTGGTTCGACGGCTTCCCTGGTTTTAGTAGGGGAACTACAATCGCCTGTTTCCATATCTCAGGTATAACGAAAGTAGTTAGAGAGAGATTAAAAAGAGCCGCTAAATAACTCTGGCCTCGTGGCCTAGGTGTTTGTTCATCTTCATGGCGATTCCGTCGGGTCCGATGGATTTTGAGGGTTTGGCCTTCATTATGGCTTCCTTGGCCACTGCGACTGAGACGACAATAGGCGCAGTGGAGTGTTTGTGTTTGTGCGCACGTTGGAAGACTCTTCTCTTACTCCTATCCGCAGGTGGATGCATTATAAACAGCCGGCAAAAGGAGCTCGCGCATTTCCTGGCGTCCGATTTGACTCTGTCGCCGAAAGCAATGGCGACCTTGTCTTTGTGTTTGGTCGGATTGGATAGGGCCTTGACAGTCGACCATAATTTGCCGACTCCGCCGGAGAGGTTGCATGTCTCGAGGTGTTGTTTCCACTTGGTCAGCTTGTGTTCGTTGACGATCCTACGAATTTCCGCATTGAGATCTTTTATTCTGGGATCTGCGGGATTTATGAATCTCACTTGGTCACGTTCTCTTGCCATCGCCGCAGCTTCTGCCGGGCAATTCGGACGAATTTCTGGTATTCTGCCAACAGGAATAAAGCGGCATGAGGCTGAATCAATGCTCTTGCCAAACTGTCTTGCGTCTTTGTCTTTGCGTACGTCCGTAAGAGTGGGTAAGGCAGCGAAGGAGCGCTCTGTATATTCAGTAAAGCGGTCCCAGTCCGCTTTGGTGAAGTTGATGTATGTTATTTTATCAGTCGTTATGAAGTCGGTCGGTCGTTCAACAGAGAGTAAGATGGGTAGGTGGTCTGAAGCTAATGTAAGCATCGGTCGCCAGATGACAAAGTTGATAAGGCCCGCGCTCGTTATGGAGATGTCTGGCGAACTGTGACTGTTACCTGCCACCCTGGTGGGGGCATCTCCATTGACTGTACAGAATGCTGAGTTATCTATTTGGTCTGCAATTGCGTGTCCTCTGCTGTCTGCTGGCAAGTTGGAGTGCCAGAGATCGTGATGCGCGTTGAAGTCGCCTAGGATTAGACTGTTATCGCCCCTTAGCAACGCTCTAATGTCGGGATGATAATCTCTAGGACAACACGTGACAGGAGGAATATAGATGTTTATGATTTGCAGGTCGGCGTCTCCTGACCGGACTGCTATGCCTTGGCATTCTAAGGTAGAGTCCCTGGGGTCGACGTCAGGTGAAAATAGATTATATTTTACAGAGTGATGTGTAATGAACGCAAGGCCACCCCCAAGACCGCTGGGACGGTCTTTACGATGTACATTATACCCATCACAAGTTCGTAAGTCCAATCTCGTGTTCAGTTTTGTCTCTTGTATCGCGGCGATTTTGATGTTGTGCGTCTTCATAAAGTCAGTTATCTCCGCAATCTTTCCAGCTAATCCGTTACAGTTCAGCTGCAGAATTTTGAAGTGTGTAGGGGGGGAGACGGGGGGCATACTAGGCGTGAGGGACGGATGCGTTTGCCTAGGTGGAGGTAGGCTAGAGTTGACAGCGCCATGGCCGATGTTGTCTGGCGTGGAGGGCGGCTGTGTACTGCAACAGGGGGCTATGAACGAATCCCTCCAAAGGTTACCGTTTGCGAGCCCACAGCACATAAGGGTGTGACACAGGCCAAGGTAATTGTTGCACTTGACCGATGTCGCAGGCGTATATAATCTTTGCCGACAAACGGTGCACGTAGTGAAAGGTACTAGGAGGTGGTGTTCCTGACCCACGTGCAGGCTGGAAGCAGGGGGCGGGGGGGGCATTAGGGGCAGAGACAGAGGGGACTGACGCTCGGCGATGCTCATATCTGACCTATTCCGGAGGGGATAGGAGTGTTGAGCAGCCGTGTGAGATGGAGACGCTGGTGTGCGTGAGCGACAGTCGGGAGTGGGTGAGGCAGGGATGGCAGTGGTGCTGCCAGTCGTATAGACTGAGCCACTATTGTGACTATTGGAAGTAGGTAGAAGCGGTAAGGGAGTGCCAGAGCGGCGACTACCGCGGGACGTCCTTGGACGTGTACAGCAAGGTGCCTCAAAAGTACTAAAGAAAGTACGGGGTCTGTGGATGGCAGGGTTAAGCCCTGAACATCCATATTTATGTAACCATCTCTTACACTTGGCGCATTGTACCGAATACGACCGTTTAATATAGATTTTCTTCCAGCAAACGCAGCAGATCCAGTCTCTTGGTCCAGGATTGGGTTCGACCCCAGCCCGTAACAAGAGACAATGGAGCAACCCAGCTGCAAGGGTTTGTTCCGAAGGTTACAATTTAAGGGTGGGACGGGACAGATTGGACAGGGTTACACTGAAATAACAGCCCTTGGCCGGGTAAAAAAACCCGGGTCATTCCGGTGCGATAGAACCGGCTGTTGTGGGAATGATCCGATTTCGCTCATTTTAAATAGCTCGGAGATGAGTGCCAAGGAACCTGCATACCAAATTTAATTTAGATATTTAAAAATTCACTCAAGTTATCGTGTTAAAAGACGGGCGGACGGACGGAAATGGCTTAATCAATTTCTTTTTTCCTACTGAACATTTTGATATATATAAGTAAATTTTTATCTCGATCCGTTTATGCTTGCATACTACCGTTAGGCAAATAAAGTTAATATACGTTGTGTGCGTAGGACTACTAGGTATAAAACTCTAATTTATGGTGCGATTTGCTTGGAATGTGGTACATTGGTAGGCCTTGGCGGATATTAATAACAAAAAGACCCAGCCACGCTTCTCTGCGTCTCAAATCTTATAATAGACTGTATCCGGTTTAATAGTAGTTAATCACATCTCATTAGAAACTTTTGTTTGATACCCATACTGTACTAACACATTTCGGGTCACCGTATCAAACAATGGTTATCTTAAATTTTCAGTTAGACGTCTAGTAATGCAACAGTAAAAGTCCAATCAATTCTATTCAACAGACAGACAAAAATTCTAAAAACAGTTGATTTGACAACAAGAAACGCCTAAGGAGTCAAGAGTCATGCTGGCCAAACTTCGTTCTAGATACTGTAACAGGTTAAACTCTTACCTATCTAGACTGAACCCTGACATACCAAGTGTCTGTCCAGCATGCGGCGTGTCTCCCCATGACACGAACCATCTATTCATTTGCTCAACTGAGCCGACTCTTCCAACACCAACTTCACTTTGGTCCAACCCTATTGATGCCGCGAGGTTTCTGGGACTGCCGTTAGAAGAGCTTGATGAGAATGCTAGGTAAGGAAAGTGACGTCTAGTACATACCACAAGTATTTTTTATATTGTGGGTTTGTGTCTGGTAAGTCAGAGTTTAAAGCCATTACAGTATATAGATTGAAGTTGTGCTGCATGTCTCCAGTCTCCCTAGGGAGGACGCTATCCTCGTCAGCTATTTTAGGTGGTTGGATGTAAATAACGGGGTTCACAGGCCGAAATTTGAAGGATCTGTCTACCGTCATTTAGAGCCGCCCGTGGTTACACATATCTATTATGTCCATAGTTGCGGATCTTCATCCAAAAGATGTCGGTTTGGGTGATTAAGTTTACGACACTTCAGTCCACTCCTACGGACGTATGCAAAGGCGAAAGAGAGTTTCGCAAGATCATTGATTCAGCCTCATGCCGCTTCATTCCTGCTGGCAGAATACCAGAAATTCGTCCGAATTTCCCGGCAGAAGCTGCGGCGAGAGATCTCAATGCGGAAATTCGTAGGATTGTCAACGAACACAAGCTGACCAAGTGGAAACAACACCTTGAGACATGCAACCTCTCCGGCGGAGTCGGCAAATTATGGTCGACTGTCAAGGCCCTATCCAATCCGACCAAACACAAAGACAAGGTCGCCATTGCTTTCGGCGACAGCGTCAAATCGGACGCCAGGAAATGCGCGAGCTCCTTTTGCCGGCTGTTTATAATGCATCCACCTGCGGATAGGACTAAGAGAAGAGTCTTCCGACGTGCGCGCAAACACAAACACTCTACTGCGCCCATTGCAGTCTCAGTCGCAGAGGTTAAGGAAGCCATAATGAAGGCCAAACCCTCAAAATCCATCGGACCCGACGGAATCGCCATGAAGATGATCAAACACCTTGGCCAAAGGACAGAGTTATTTAGCGGCTCTCTTTAATCTCTCTCTAACTACCTTCGTTATACCTGAGATATGGAAACAAGCGATTGTAGTTGAGTCTCCATTGTTTCCTACGCTGACGACTGCACGATAATGGCCTCGGGCAAGGGTCCCTCCATTGATGAACTCTGTATTAGAATCAACAGTTACCTCCATGACCTTTCCAGCTTCTTCACCGAGCGTAATCTGACCCTATCCCCGACTAAATCGACGGCGACCCTGTTTACTACATGGAATGCGCAGATTGGGTAAGAGTTAAATGTCCACGTAGACGGAGTACCTCTACATACTGTCAACCACCCAAAAATCTTGGGTGTGACATTTGACAACGGCCTCACCTTCGCTGGTCATGCCACCGCAATAGCCTCAAAGGTACAGAGCCGTAATAAGATCCTCAAGTGGAGGAAATTGCAAGTCTGCCAAAACACCGCCATCAGAACTGCTACGGGATGCCTGCTTATGTCATCTGAGTCTCACCTCCATCAAGGGGCAAAATTGCTCAATGTTCAAGAGCACGCGGAACTCTTGAGTAGACAGTTCCTTCTGAACTGTCATAAACCTAGTCATCCAAACCGACATCTTTGGATGTAGCACCGCCCCCCAGAGACATAAGGAGACATCTCCGTAAGCATTACGATGAGATCCGGCATCATATTTCTTTGCCGTTTGATGTGCGGAACCATAGACGGGCTCTAAATGACCTCCACACCGAGTCGGTAGATAGATCTCTCAGATCTCGGCCTGTGAATCCCGTTACTAATACTTAACCACCGGAATTGGCTGAAGAGGAGCGTGTCCTTCGAGGGAGACTAGAGTCATACTAGCACAACTTCGCTCTGGATATTGTAATAGGTTATACTCTTACTTATCCAGACTGAACCCCAACATACCAAATACATGCCCTGCATGTGGTATGACCCCTCATGATACCATACATCTCTTCTCCTGTTCAGTTGAACCCACTCTTCTAACACCTACATCACTCTGGTCCAACCCTGTGGAAACTGCGCGTTTCCTCGGACTTCCGTTAGAAGAGCCTGATGAAAATTTAGAGTGATCGAGCCCATTGGGCAGGGCGAAGCACTGTTAACAACAACAACAACAACGACACTTCAGTAAAAACTGTCTGCATTTTAGTCTCTTGATGGAGGTGAGGCTCAGATGACATAAGAAAAGATCCTGTAGCAGTTCTGATAACAGTATTTTGGCCGACTTGCAACTTCCTCCAGTTGGCGTCAGCAAGATGTGGCAGCGTAATCAATAAAGTCCGATAGCCTTATATGTAGCAAGCAGCGTTTCGTTATCAGTTCCCCATGTGCTGCTGGAGTGACTTGAGAGTCTTGTTTCAAACGTCACCCACAAATTTTAGGGTGGTTGACATCAGGTAGAGTTCCTCCATCTAATCGGAAATTTACCCTGAAAGGAAATGGTCTAGGGCAAAGTTGCTTGAATTGGGTTACGACTTCTAATTGACAAGTCACAAAAAGCCATAAAAGTTCCATTATGCGCGAAGAGTAGGCTTATTAATGCCTACATACGTATGTGTTTTTTATTTAAAGCTTCACTTCTTTCAATCGGTATATTTAATTTTATTGGTTGTTGTATCTTGTGCCATAGGCTCGTCCCGCATTACTTATATGCTATCGATAAGAAGTTTGTAATTAACAGTGCCACCTACATGAAGGAAACAGGAGATATTTAGTGACATGTGAAAGACATACATCAAATTTTACGAATCAGTAACCTTTGAGGCACCTGCTTATTTGCTTTCTTGGTATAGCTTATATACTGTTTAAAAGAAGTAATTTTGAGAATACGTTGAGGATATAATACGAAACTTACTTCTTAGGAATGGATTCGAGTTTAATGAATACACTGTAGATAGATTTTCACGATTATCTTGTTTCCTGTTAAGTGCATTAAAGACTCCACAAAGCAAACAATCTTCCTAAAATGAAAGCTTTATCACTCTGGCTGGTATAATTAAATACACTTTGATTTTAAATTACATAGATGTATCATGTTTTTTAGTTCTAATTTATTTTTATTACACTTCTGCACACAAATAAAAAAAATATTATATGGCAAAATGACATTAGAGTTTTCAGGTTGGCAGTACTGTTTGGTGATGTTAGGCGTGTTCCAATCAGGGGTGATCCAGATAGAAATTTTGCATGTAAATGCAACAACGTTCTGATTTGACGAATTCGATGATTCCTTAATTATCAATCCTGGGTTTGATCTCTATAAAGTCAAATAAACACACGCTCAGATAATGCAACTAATAGCTAGTTTTATTTACAGTAATTGTTTACTTTAGGAGACAACTGCTAAAACACTTCCGAAATTATCGGGAAAGGTATCAGAAGACGCGTTTTGACCTCGGTAACAATAACCTGGAAGCGAAATTTCGAGTTTTAGTTTCAGTGAAGAGATATTTGCCATCAAAGTTGAAAATTTTCTGTCATTTTCATGTGGTTGTTGCAATCACAGATTAGGGTGGATCGAAAAGTGCAAAGTGTGTTCTGCGCAGAAATACTGTGGACTGCGTAGCCGGTGTTGGACCGGCTAAGGGTAATTTTTTTTAAGCGCGGCCAAAGGCCGCCTACGCAGAAAGGTGTTCTGCACATAAATACCTTGGATCAATCCCCCTATTTGGGATCGGACCTGAGTCATTTTTGTGTTTTTTGGGAATAACTTTTCACTGAAATAAAACATTTAAAAACCGCTTCCGGGTTATTGTTACCGAGGTCAAAACGCGTCTTCTGATACCTTTCGCGATAATTTTGGACGTGTTTTAGCAGTTGTCTCCTAAAGGAAACAATTACCTTATTTACTAATAATAAACGCAATACAAATTTAAGAGTTTGGTAACTTCGCAGTAGTTCCCTGTACAATACTTGAATACAAACTGATTAACCCGCGACGCCAATATGGTCGCCGGGGTCAGCAGACACGCATTGGAGGAGGTTGCAGGCCTGCCAAAACACCGCACTCAGAACTGCCACGGGGTGCCTCCTTATGTCTCCTGAGCACCATCTTCATAACGAGGCAGAAATGCTCGATGTCAAAGAGCACTGTGAGATGTTGACCAGACAATTCCTGTTCAACTGCCATAAACCGCAGCACCCGAACAGGAACCTGCTCAACGAAAATCCGCCTCCCAGGAGAATAAAGAGTCACCTCCGTAAGCACTATGACGAGATCCGGCGTTTGATCCAAAGGTGCACCGGCGGGCCCTCAACCTCATCCACACGAAGTCGGTAAACTCCTTTGTCAGGTCTCGTCCAGTGAATGCAGTCCTACAGGCACAAGTCCCACCTGTTGCCGACGAGGAACGCGAACTGCCCAGGGAGACAAGAGTCACGCTGGCTCAACTTCGTTCTGGATACTGTAACAGACTAAACTCTTACCTATCCAGACTTAACCCTGATATGCTAAATGTCTGCCCGGCATGCGGCGTGTCTCCCCACGATACTAACCATCTGTTCATCTGCTCAACTGAGCCCACTCTTCTAACACCAATTTCACTCTGGTCCACTCCTGTTGAAGCCGCGAGGTTTCTTGGACTTCCGTTAGAAGAGCCTGATGACAGTGTTGGATGAGGGGTGACATCCTAGGCAGGTTAAGTAGTCGCTACAACAACAACCCGCCGACAGGGTGTTATATATTAGCATCTCCTCTTTGCATCGTAATCGCAAACACTCGCTCTATCTCTCTTCCTAGTTACACGCTTGCACGCTTAAGAGTAGCCATCGTTATCTCTGTTGTGTGTAACTAGTGGTGGGAGTGTTATTGAGTTAGGGATGGTACATGCTTGAGAATAATCAACACAATATTATGTGAATCAATTTCGGGTACCGTATAGAAGCTCTGTTCGTTTAATTTTTTGTAGTAGATTTTTTGACAGCCAACCCTTTTTTGCTTGGTAGCACAGACATACACATATACACCAACAACTTTCATACAACTGATCCGGATCGTTCCCGTGAGATCTGATCGTGATACTGATCTGGATAGCTGATTGGAACGCAACTATTATACCTCAGTGCTGCCATATCTTTGTTATTTTAGTTTTAAGTCGCGAACGTTCGACGCTAGTGGTATATGCCTGCGTGCTGATTGTCGTTTTTGACGTTTGACCGCAGACGTTCAAAGAGAAACCGTCAATCACAATTTGCATTGGGAATTCGATCCAATAGGTTGATCTCGCTACTGTGCTATGTTTTTGTCCATGGGGCTATCAGCTACTCTGGCGGGGAAAATTGCAATAGAGTTTTGCGATCTCTATCGCCTTTATTGAAATTCACTGCCAAATTCCGATTAAATCGATTGAATTCTCTCATGTTCTATTACATTTCCCACGTCGGCATTTCCGTCGGAACAGTAGATATACTTTCCTTATTATCCTTGTATTAGTTATTTCAGAAGCATTAAAATAAGGGCATTTAATTAATGTTGAACTGCATCGTATACAGCATGAAACCATTTACAATTTTTCATCTGCACATGTGATAGTCGCGATCCGACTGAGCTCGGTTGTCAATCAAATTGCTAGGCAATGAACAAACACGACGTCAAATTAAAAAATCTATCAATTCATCAACACGAGCCGTATTTGTTGTCAGTATATGGAATACGTGAGACTTCTTTCCAGCCAAATGTACTACCCCTATCATAAGTGAATGAAAGTGTCAGCTGTAAAATTTTATATGGACTTATTGTCAAAAAAGCTTCAGCTAAATTTAAGTCATACTTAATGTCTATGAATATGCCCCTTAGGCCCGGTTTTTCAGTACAAGTTCAACTCAATTTTTCAGTTAAACTAAGCTTAAATTTTTTACGCAGTTTTTCAGTGAACTTTTAAGCGGCCGATTTGGCACGGTTAAACTCTAGTTAACTTGTCAGCTGTTTGCAATTTTGATGGTTTTAGTTGTGAAACAATAAACTGAACGCAATCAAAAAATGACGATATTTTTATATTTAATTAAATACTGGATATCTCATCTGACGAAAGTGATTATAGTGATGCAGAAGTTAGCGAAATCCTAACTATTACAATACTGAGGAGAAGCAATGGCGTTGAATATGTAAACAAATGTCATCTGTTGCCGTATCTAGATAAAAAAACCAATGTTGCCGTGTAAAAAGCAAATCTTAAAAGCGGTCTTTAACTCTCACTGAAAAACCGCTCTGCAGTTTAAATTTATGCTGAGTTTAAGCAAACTTATTTTGAACAGAGCTTTTTTTTTGACAAAAAAAAAAATTATCGTCAAAGCTCTGCATCAGGTTGTAAGAAAAGTGCAGAATACCATCACTTAACGAAATTTAAAACAAAAAATCGTCCTTAAGGGAACTTTATACTGATTCTAACGGTACCTTTTTTGTTGCAATCAAAAGGTTAAAAAGATTTTCAAAGTCAAAGTTTTAACCATAATTTTTTCAGTTAGCTTTACACGAATTCTTATAGAGCAATGCACACGTAGCGCCTGTAGCACTATACGATACTACAGGACGACAATGTCGATCAAATTAACAATTTTACCGTGCCATGTCGCGTCGCTTGCTCTCTCTAGATGTGTCCTTACCTTAATACTTTAGAAAGGAACCCTTTGAAGCAACCCTATTTGCAGAAAAACAAATTATTTACAGCTGATGGAAAGTGCAGTCATATTTAAATAAATAAAACACATCTACGTTTTTAATTTCTATAATTGTACAAATTGTTCCCAAGCCTTATTAATTTGCAATAAATATCTATTAATGAGTTTGGAAGTATTTTTAAGTTTACCTGACTAACAGTATTGCCGTAAACTCTTTTGAAAGGGAATAAACATAAACCATATTTAACCGAATCGAGAAAAATATTAGAGAAATTTATTTATTTTGCTGCATTTGAAAAGCTCGGAGCCGCAAAATGAACGTAATTGCTGCCACGAAACTGTATGTAGAAAAGATGTGTAATGAATCGGGTCCGGGAATGAAGACCATATTGCTGGACAAAGATACGGTATGCATGTACATTAATACACCCACATAAGACAAATGCACGCTATTTTATATTACTATGGTGTACTTGCAGACAAGCATAATATCAATGGCATTTAGTCAATCGGACATGTTGCAACGTGAAGTGTACCTATTCGAACGCCTTGACTCTGGGCGATCCAATGAACGCATGAAAAATCTGAAATGTATAGTGTTTATAAGACCTACCAAACAAAATGTGCTGCTACTAGCCGATGAACTACGCAGTCCCAAATATGGTTCCTATTTCATTTGTGAGTATATAATTAATAGTATTTTATACAGTTGTGTTATTGCAATGTCAAGGAAAACTCCACCACTTTAAGTGCTGTTCTACCGGAATTTTCAGTTCTTAGCGGATATAAATTTTGGTTGTTGTTGTTGTGTTAGTGATGCCTCCCCCTCACCGTGCATTGTCATCAAACTCTTCTAACGGAAGCCCAAAAACCTTGCGGCTACAATAGGGGTGGAACAGAGTCAAATTGGTTTTAGAAGAGTGGGCTCAGTTGAGCAGATAAATAGATGGTGTCTGGAGAGACACACCGCATGCCGGGCAGACAATTGGCATGTCAGGGTCCGCGTTCTTCTTCGGCAACAGGTGGAGCTTGTGTCTGAATGACTGCATTCACCGACAATAAATATTGATGCGAAATTAATTTTTGAATAACATACTCTCCTTTTGTTTTGCCTTATTTTCGGTGGGTTCCTTAAAGTGCACTCAGTTTTCAAAATTTTAATTTGTATTGAAGTGCATGGAGTTAGCAGCTTTTCATATATTTTTTCGACTTAGATTTTAGTTCCATTACTTTTTTTTACCAATTTTTGCAGAAATACTCCACTTTTCCAGCAGTATGAAAATAATAGCTTCCTTGATTTTATTGCCATCTAACGATTCGCCACACTAATTCCGTTTTTTTTTTTTAGATTTTAGCAATATTATTCCACGTACCGACATAAAGTATTTAGCTGAATGCGATGAAAGTGAGTCAGTGCGTGAAGTTAAGGAAGTATATGCCGATTACCTTTGTGTCAATCAGAATTTGTTTTCACTCAATATAACCACCAGTATGTATCGTCTCAATTGGTTGCCAGATGCACTCGGTCGCACTGTACAGGGTGTACTTGCAGTTTTGCTATCATTGAAATTAAATCCAGTTATACGTTATCGTGCTGGTTCAACAGTGGCACAAACTTTAGCAAAACAAATATATGAACAAATTTGCAAAGAATCGAACCTATTCGATTTCACACGTACGCACGAGAATGGCGCCGCACCGCCTCTACTACTCGTATTAGATCGTCGTGATGATCCCGTTACTCCATTGCTTCATCAATGGACTTATCAAGCAATGGTACATGAACTGCTATGCATACACAATAATCGAGTTGATCTCTCCGACATAGCAGGTGTACCCAAAGATTATAAGGAATTGGTTTTATCTGGTGAACAAGATGAGTTTTATTTAAAAAATATGTATTCAAACTTTGGTGAAATTGGTTCGACAATTAAAAATTTAATGGAAGAATTTCAACGTAAAGCCAAAGATCAAAAAAAAGTTGAAAGTATTGCTGATATGAAAAATTTCATCGAAACATATCCACAATTTAAGAAAATGTCCGGTACAGTGCAAAAACACCTTTGCATAATGGGTGAATTATCAGCACTCACTACAAAACGTAGTCTATTTGAAGTATCCGAGTTGGAGCAAGAAGTTGCATGTAAAGCCGAACATTCAGCACAACTTCAACGTATACGTAAAATTATAGCCGATGAACGTATTTCTGTAGATGATGCCATCAAATTGGTGGCATTGTATGCACTACGTTATGAGCGTCACGCCAATTGCGATACGTCCAGTTTGTTACAAATTATTAAGACGCGAGGCGGGCGCACAGCTATTGTACCCAGTTTAATTGAATATGCTGGCACGCATATGCGCCAAGGAGAAATTTTCAATTTAGTGCGCATTTCCGACGCTGTTAAGCTAACACGTAATTTAATAAAGGTAAATAATAATGAATCTAAAAGAGAATAAAAATAAAAATTAGCTTATATATATAGTTTTTCTTAGAATACAAAAACGTTCGATGTTTTACTATGAGTCTTTTATCCTAAATTGGATTAGTCTGTACAAACAAAACAAAAACATAATTTAGTTGGCCTTTTCTTTTTAGGGTTTGAAAGGCGTTGAAAATGTTTTCACACAACATACACCCTTACTTAAGGAAACATTGGAAGACGTTTTCAAAGGCCGTGAACTTGACCCAATGTATCCAGCCATTAATTCTGAATTGGTGCCATTTCGACGTCCACCACAAGAAGTAGTCGTATTTATGGTAGGTGGCGCTACATACGAGGAAGCACTGGCTGTGCATCAGCTTAATAATGTTGGCTATAAAGTAATATTGGGTGGTACAACCATACACAACTCTGAGAGTTTTATATCTGAAGTATTGAAAGCTACTGAAGGGATGCAATTCAAGCATACCAAAACAATGCTGAAATATATTTCTAGTGATAATTACTAACTAATTATAGATATTCAATGGAGCCAATGTATGCAGTTCTATATTTGATTTCATTATAAGATTTCTTGTTTATTATATCTTGTATTATAGTGTATTAAGCTAAACGGTCTTTGTATTACTCTTTGCATTATTATTTTGTCTTACTGTTATTTTCTCGAACTTTTACTAGCATTCGTGTAGACGTATTACATATCTCCTCGCTGACTTCCTAATCAAATTTTGCATGTGCTTCTTTATGATTTTCACCTACTAAGTTTCGTACGTGTTGTTGTTGTTGTAGCGACTACTTAACCTGCCTAGGATGTCACCACTCATCCAACACTGTCATCAGGCTCTTCTAACGGAAGTCCAAGAAACCTCGCGGCTTCAACAGGAGTGGACCAGAGTGAAATTGGTGTTAGAAGAGTGGGCTCAGTTGAGCAGATGGTTAGTATCGTGGGGAGACACGCCGCATGCCGGGCAGACATTTGGCATGTCAGGGTTCAGTCTGGATAGGTAAGAGTTTAGTCTGTTACAGTATCCAGAACGAAGTTGAGCCAGCGTGACTCTTGTCTCCCTGGGCAGTTCGCGTTCCTCGTCGGCAACAGGTGGGACTTGTGCCTGTAGGACTGCATTCACTGGACGAGACCTGACAAAGGAGTTTACCGACTCCGTGTGGATGAGGTTGAGGGCCGCCGGTGCACCTTTGGATCAAACGGCGAGAAAATGTGGTGCCGGATCTCGTCATAGTGCTTACGGAGGTGACTCCTTATTCTCCTGGGAGGCGGATTTTCGTTGAGCAGGTTCCTGTTCGGGTGCTGCGGTTTATGGCAGTTGAACAGGAATTGTCTGGTCATCGTACGTGTTGTAAATGCACGTTGTTGTTGTGGGGGTGAGATGACCTAAAAGGTTCCACTATTCTGCCGCAGAAGGTAGTGGCGTGCAGCTTTCTAATCTATTCTGCTAATAGCACGACTTTCAACTCGCTCTACAAATCTCCTGCTTTCTTTAACTTTAAGCATACTTTGAAGAAGATATAAGCAAGGTGGTACTAGCGAACTGTACTAATACCCCTGCCGGTTAGGCGGTTAGAATATGCCCAAGGTAGATATCCCGGTCGTCAGAGGCGACTAAAATCCAAAAGGGGTAATTAGGTGGAACTTGATGGTTGACCTACGGATGTGATGCCTCTCACCTCTGATACCACTTTTTCCTTACGGAAGGAGGGGGTGAGATGACCTAGAAGGTTTCACTGGTCACACCAAATCGCTCCCACGGCAGTCGGGCATGTACAGCAAGGGAGTACCAGGTTCATATCCGACAAGGGACTGTCACTTTCCACAACACTCCAAAAAATTCGAGAACCGACAAATTCGTACAGTATGCATTGGAGAACTTTTTTTGAATCCAAAGTTGTCTACCCAGTTAAGTTCTGATTAGTAATAATTATCAAGTTAAGGTTTAAAATTGTCTTCAAAGTAAATGAAAATAAATATATATGTCACTATTTTAATTTTCAACTTATTTAACAATTTAAAGTATAAACAAATGTTACATAAAGCAAGTAAAGTCATATATCATGCATAATGTTTTCGGTCTAAATGTTTTCAGTAAATCTTATAAAATAAGAGTCATTATGTTAAGCTAGAGGGCATACATATTGAATTCCTCTTTTGTTATTTGTACGAAAACAAATTAACTAAAATGGTTTTCTATAATGTTAAGTTTTCTGTAGACGACGAGTAGCACGACGAATTGGCCGATCTCCACTACCACCAGTACTAGATACTACAGGCGGTGCAAAAATATTCGCAGAACCAGAAGCAGGTGCTGCGACATTGGAACCAGCTGAAAAATTAAATGGCGGCACAGCGGCCTGTTGTGTATTGTTTGTGGTCTGGGTCACACCACCACTAAATATACTGCCCGAACTCATGGTTGAAGCATCTGTAACATTATTGGTGCTACAAAATGTGAATGTTTTATTTGGCGGTGCACCGTTGCTGTTGTTGGTGCTGCCGCCAAAACTAAACGGAGTTGAGGTAGTAGATGCAGCAGTATTGTTTGCTGTACTACCGAATGCAAATGGCGCTGAGGCACTGGGAGCAGCGGCTGGTTTGTTATTTGAAGTGTTGGCGTTAAAAGAGAAACCACCAACTGATGGTTTTAAAGCTGCAGGGGCAAATGGATTGTTGGGTGTTGCGTTTTTATTGTGGGAGTCCGTGTTGGTGTTGAAGCTAAACGTTTTATTTGCTTGACTATTCCTTTCGGAGGTCGGTGCAAAAGAACCAAATAGATTATTGTTAGCGTTGGTATTTGCGGCAGCACCCCCAAATATAGATTTGTTAGCAGCATCGTTGGTGCTGTTATTGGTGTTTGCGGATGCTCCGCCACCGAAATTGAATGATGGTTTCACAATATTTGTATTAGATGGCAATGATAATGGCGGATTATTAGTGAGTGTAGAAGCTGCTGCACCGAATATATTTGTGGGTGCCGCGTTATTTGTTTTGGGTTGAGGGTTAGTTGCGCCAAAACTAAATCCACCAGCTGTTGGAGCAGCGTTTGGCGCTGCCATTGAAGTTGTTGCTGATGGATTGTTGAAGCTTGAGCCACCGCCAAATGCGAAAGGTGTTGTGGATGACGTGGCCTTTGGAGCACCGAATGCTGGTGGAGAAGCTATTGCGCTCGCTGCACCAAAAACTGGTGTCGATGTCTGCGCGGCAACTGCACCAAAACTAAATGCACTGGATTGAGAGGCTGCATTAGGGGAAGATGACTGTGTGTTATTGCTGTCGGAGGTTTTATTACCACCAAATGAAAACAGATTTCCGCTTAATGTGTTTGTGTTGGTGGTTTCACTAGTAGGTGGATTGGCTGCAACGCTACCACCAGAACTACTAAAACTGAAAACAGGCTTATTTACATCATTGGTTGATGTAGACACTGTGTTAGCAGCTGTTTGAATGTTAGCACCAAAAGCAAATGGTGTTGGGTTAGTAGTTGGAGTGGTGATAGAGGATGCTGCAGCTGATTTGTCACCCCCAAAGGAAAAAAGATTAGTTGCTGCTGTTGATTTATTTGTGTTAGTTGCACTCAAAATAGCATTCGTTGCTGTTGCTTGAGTTGTTGTGGGTGTGGCTCCAAAACTGAATTTGTTTGTGGTCGACGCTGGCAATGGTGCAGC
The DNA here is from genome assembly GCA_949987695.1 of Merzomyia westermanni. Classification (NCBI taxonomy): domain Eukaryota; kingdom Metazoa; phylum Arthropoda; class Insecta; order Diptera; family Tephritidae; genus Merzomyia; species Merzomyia westermanni. Next base: position 41,759,092 of record OX465288.1, on the reverse strand, counting down.
AAAAGCACCACCACCAAACAGATTTGGAGTGTTTGTCGTAACCGTCGAAGGGGCTACTGCAGCTGTGGTAGGTTTTGAAGAGTTATTGGCAGTGCTGCCTAAAGTGAAGGTATTCGTACCGATTGCGCCAAAGATGGCCGTAGTGGTGGTAGTAGGTGTAGCTGTTGAGGTGATACCACCAATATTGAAAGTTCGTTTTGTTGCTGTGGTGGTTGAAGTGGGGGTGACAAAGTTAGCAGCACCGCTACCAAAAGCGAATACTGGTTTGGGTGTTTCTTTACTCACAGTCGTGGTTGTAGATGCACTTACGTTAGCGAAGCCACTAAATGTGGGCGGTGTAACTGCTGTAGTTGTAGTAATTAATGTAGTCGCTGTTTGTGTAGCCGCTGCGTCAAGTTTAAACCCACCAACGTTACTTGCCGCTGTTGTTGCTGCCGTTGAAACAGTCGTGAATGTAGCAGTAGACGCAGCAATCGTAGAAGCCGTGCTCTTAGTTCCTACACCGAAAGAGAAACCCTGGAGCTGCGTTACCGCTGCCAAGCCTGTTATTGTACCAGCAACTGATTTCGTAGAATCATTGGATGCTGCAGATGATGGAGCCCCGAAATTGAAAGTAGGAGAAAGTTTGCTTTGCTTGCCGTTCGTATCAAGCACTTTCTTTTGTGGGTTTAATTTTATGCCAACCAAAGGAGAAGCCGATTTAGCAACAGCCGTTAAAACTGCAGGCGGTGACACATTAGTTGAGACTGAGGTGTTGCTAGTAGAAGACGGCGAACTACCACCTGTTGATATCATTGTTGTAACCGACGTAGATGAAGTTGTTGTGGAAATACTTGATGCTTCTGTTGTGATTGGTATAAGATTCACTGCGCCAGTTGCAGGAGTGGAAATAGCAGAGTTGGGCGTTACCTTTATAGGAAAATTAGTTGGTGATGCCACTGAATTACCAACTGAGTTATTTTCTTTAGATACAAGTGGGTTACTTTGATTTGGCAAATTACTTTGCGATTTTTTCGCAATAGTTTTATCTGCTCTATCTTCCCCTTCGTCTCCCTGATAAATTTCTCCTCGTAAGCCACTCAACATCATCGCTAACTTTGATTTCTGGGTACGTTCGATCAGTGGATTAATTTTATTTACAATGGCGGAACTCTTTTTTGGTTTCACGAATTGTATGTCTGCGCATTCCCCATTGTCCTCGTCGCCATCATTTTTTGCCAAATTTTCTTCATTGCCCTTAATTTTACTCATGTTTTGTTCGTTATCGTAATCGCGATTGAAAAGTGTAAGTTTTGCCTTTTGTTGTTTGCTAGAGAAGTTATCATTAAGCCGAGGTGGCTCCGAGAGTGTTTGTTTTAGCCTAGCCGGGGGTTCTTCAGTTTCGTGTTCAATATTACCGCTTATTGCTGGTACATTATTGGTTAAATTAAATGGTGTCGTGGGTAAAGGTGTTATTGGCGTATTGCAACTAAGACTCTTTGTTAACTGTTGTAAACGTAAATCAGCTTGCTGGCGTTGAATTTTTGATTTTTGAGCTTCATATTCTTCAACCAAAGATGGTGGTGAATGCTGAATTGATGAACGTTGTTGTTGTTCGTAGAATTTCCTTTTATTTGCGTGTATGAGACTAGAACTAAGTGAACTTGTAATATCATTATTATAATTGCATAAACGTTTCTTTGCTATTTGTTCGGGTGGTGAATGCTGTGTATGAAGTGTTGATCGTGTATTCACGCCTACATTGCCATTCGGAACCCTATTCAAATGATGTGTATAGTGAAATGGTTGATGTTGTGGAGCTAAAATTGGTTCACGTTGTCTTTTATGACTCGCTCCCGGTGCAGCAGACATTGGAGATATACCTGATGCAACACCGACGGCATGTGCACCGATATTGCGTTGGTCAGCGAAATGTGGCGTTTGTTCATATGGTGTATCATTACATTCGCGATTGCAATATTTCTTATTAGCATCATGTACACCATCTGAATCCTATAAATATATAAATTCTTAATTTTTAGTATTACAAAAATTATGTATGAATATCTATCCTTACATCATTGTTAATTCGTTTACGTGAGATTTCTTTTAGTACATCGAGCACACTCCGTGTTGGCGCCAACTCATTCTCCGTTGGAGGCGGATGCAATATGGGTCGATTTTCACACGAAAGTTCCTCGTTACTCTTTTGTAGGCTAATCACAGAATTCGAACGCAATAAACTTGATAAAGTGTTGCCGTGAAAAACTGATTTCTCTGTTAAAAAAAATTTATTAATATATAATTATAAAACTATCAAAAAACGTGTCTTATACATACTTGGAGCTGCGATTCGCGTCATTGTCACGCTTAGCTGTGTTGCTCGATATGGTAATTCATTTTTTTGAAGTTGGGCAATTGAATGTTGTTCTGATTTGCTATAAATATTAATAGCCGATTTGCTTCGATTTAACCTTGAGCCATTTTCATGATACTGCACAATACGTGATGCTAATCCACGACTTTGAACATCAGCGTATATTCTGAAAGGGAAATGATGAAAGATTACTATCTGAGCAAAAAAGAATGGTGCGTGTAAGCTTCATTCATAAATGAACGTGTTAGATTTCGTCTGTCATTTAGACATAATCTAAAATATGCAAACAGTATATAGTGTATACCTCGGATCAATTTTTCTCAGATTCATTCTGGCGCGTTGCGGGCTATTAGATGTACTTCTGCTTTTATGCACCGCGCTTGTATTATTCATATATAAACTTGAATTGCTAAGATTTTTCGGGCTAATTGGACTACCTCCCCATTGAAAATCAGCAGCGCTGTAATCAAAATTGGTTTAACAAAGACAAAATTTAGACAGGTAATAATGCATTTTACTCAAACCTTCTCATCCTACCGACATTTCTTGTGGTGCTTCCATTTAGATTTAAACATGTCGATTCGGCGATAGGATTTGGCAAATGAGTCATATTTAAACTGAAACGTCTCCCCAAACTATCATTTGAGTCCATCACGGCAGTTCTAAACTTGTTTTCAAGGCTCTAAATGAGTGCGTAATACTAATGTATGTAGAAGGCGATCCTCACTGCGCCCAAAATATTAAAATTCTGTCGTTCAGCGGCAACACTTTTTAAAGGTCTAAAGATATCAATTTGTGTTTTCCGGTAAAGTTTAATTTAATCTTTGCACTTTTGGACCTAAATTTCACAAAAATTCTAATATTTCACTCACAACGTGACGGCTGATCAAGAGGTGTCGAACGCAATCATTGAACGCAAAAATGAACGCAATGTGTGGCGTTGCCAAATATAGATTTGCCATGAACATATTAGCTCTGTACGGTGAGGATAACAATTTAAAAATTTTCACTGAAAAGCGTTCGGTCACACAAAATATTTGTAGGGAGGACATTTTGACATATCATTGGGAGAGAGAGTTGCAACCCTACTAGACAGGTACCAGTTAAATGGTAAGTCAGATAACCTCGTTTGCGTTATTTTTGCTTATTTTTCTCAGTTAGTTTCTGAAGAGCAGTGTGCCAAATCTAACCATGTGTTTGCTGTCCGTGTGTACACGTACAGTATACGGCATCCCTTTCTAGTGCATGTAAAACCACATATATCTGCTCTCTTCACTCTCATTATCCATAATGAAAAGCTGGGTTAGCGCTAACAGTCAGGTATAATGCAAACACACGCCACCACTAATGGTTATGAGTATGGCAAACATACGCCAGTCCTAATGGTTATGAATCATGGAAACTTCATATATAGCTAACAATTAAAAGACAATTCGTTTTATTAATTTAGCAGTTTTCTCCGAATACTGCATTGAAGCTTTTAGAAACCGGGCCCAAGTTGATACCGTGTATACTGATTTTTCGAAAGCGTTTGATAAAGTTAATCATCGTATCTTGTTATCGAAGTTACAGAGTTTTGGCTTCCACTCAAGTTTTTTAAGCTGGATCAAATCGTATCTCTCAAATCGATATTGTTCTGTTGTAGTTGACGGGGTGTCGTCGTACTCTTTCATTGCTTCTTCAGGCGTTCCTCAGGGAAGCAGTTTAGGTCCTATTCTTTTTGTGATTTTCATCAATGATATCACTAGTTGCTTTAAGTTTTCAAAATTTCTTTTGTATGCTGATGACATGAAGATTTTTAGTAATATTACGTGTTCCGCTGACTCGTTGAAACTTCAGAGTGATCTTGACAATGTTGTAGCTTGGTGCCAGAAAAATATGCTTCCCTTAAATATTAAAAAATGCTCCCATGTCTCCTATTCCAAATCCCGTTCTCCTATCCCTACTTCATATTTTATTGCAGGCTCACAACTAAGCTTTGTTTCCAAAATCACTGATCTTGGGGTGGTCTTTGACTCGAAGTTCTCATTTCAAAGCCATCTTAATTATATTTTAGCTAAGTCTTATTCTATGCTGGCTTTTGTCAGACGTTTCAGCTCTGATTTCTCGGGTCCGTATACTTTAAAAATACTTTTTACCTCACTGGTGCGCTCGAGGCTTGAATATGCTGTTGTTATTTGGCGTCCGTATTATTCCTGTCATATAAGTCGTTTGGAGAAAGTGCAGAAAGTCTTTTTAAAGTACGCTCTGCGCCCCCTTCATTTTGAACTTCCTGTTCCGGCTTATGGATCTAGATGTATGCTTATTGATCTCAAGACATTAAATTGTAGGAGAACCTTCCTATCTCTTACATTCATTTTTAATTTAATATCTGGGGTGGTTGACTGCCCCTTTTTACTTGAACGCATATTCTTTCTTATTCCTAATATTTGTTTAAGGAATCATGCCACATTTTATGTTGGGCTTGCGAGAACCAATTATGCGGCCAATGCTCCTGTTGTTAGAGCTCTTAAAGAGTTTAACTTGCTCCCAAATTCTTCAGTTTTGGACTTCTCCTACTGTGAAAAAAGATTTAAATTGCTACTAAATGACCTGTTAAATTAGTTGGTAATCTATCTGAACCTGTAACTAGTCTGTAAGAGATGTAATAATTTCAAGACTAAATAAATATTTGTAGGGAAAATTCAAATCGGCACACCACAAATTGGAAGAGAAGCTTGGCGCAAAAATCTCTTAGGAGGTTTATGATGATATACCTGTTGTATATCGCGCCATAGAGATAGAGAGAAATAAATATTATTATTATTATTAGATTTAGTTATTAATGTTTAACATTATTTAAAATTACACAATTTACACGTTCACAATAGTCAGTGAGATCTATATTTATACCACTAAACATTTACAAAATATAATTTTACTTCATTTGCTACAAATTGAAAATTCCTTTGCTAGAGCATCTGAAAGTAAAAAATTTTGGGTGCATAAATATATAAACCAGGACTTGAATTGTGTAAAAACAATAATTAGCACTATATACTTGCCTTATCTGGGCGTATTAGTTGCAATTTCACTGCAAAACTCCTTGCTAAACATTTTATAAATTTTTTAAAGACGCACTAACATTTCGTTCACAATATCAAAGAAAAAGATGCACAAAGAAAAAGAAAAACTTGACAGAAGGCTTTGTGTGTGTTAGTAATTTAGGAATTTCGCTTGCATGTATTAGTGAGTGTGGTTAGGCCCGTCTAGTAGGGAAGTTTCTGCTGGGGGCATGATTCAATAATATATGGTTGACGTAATCGGAAAACAACACGAAATTACCGTTTGACGTCGTTTAATTCTTATGTCAAAATGCACATGTGAGAGGGAACGCGCAATAACGATCCGCCTGTTTTCTAAGTTTTCCACCTATAACACACACACATAAATCTTAAAATTTCTTAAAATGTTATCACAAAGATTTTCCATGAACTCTAAACAAAGAATGTAAACAGGAAACAAAGTTTGACATAAGGTGTGGATGAGGAAGAAGAAGACGCTATGTCCTCTACGACAACCATATAAATTACTTAATCATGGCTGGGGGGAATTGCACTCCGTAAAACTTACAAGTGAAAAACAGCTGCTGGGACATATGAAAGCAACAACAAAAACTTGAAAATTAAAGCTATCAACCAATCAAAAAAGCAACAACTCTTTAAGCGCCAAATACACCACACAAAAGCCTTGCACAAGTCCACAATTTATAAGTTGGAGCAAATAATGTTGGCATACACAACACAAAATTTTGTATTAAAAAAGTAAGTGCGGAATTACTTTTTGCTTTTTTTAAACAAGAGATGATACCGCTTCCCCTACAGAAATTTATGGTACCGATAGCAATGTTTCATTCTCAGTAATTATCACCACACACAAAGAAAAGGCATGCGCAATGTTTGCGGACATGAGTAAAAATCTAAATTCTTTTGATTTTAGCACAGTTCTCTGCGCAAATAGCACAACCACGACAGACACCACGCAAATCCTTGTGCAAATCAGTAATCGGCGCAAGGAAATGTGTGCGGTGTATTTGGCGTATTACGTCATCTTACTTTACTGACACTTCTTGGCAAGTTTTGTTGTTGTTGTTTGTAACTACGAAAACACTCCCCGAAGGTTTTGGGGAGTGTTGTCGAAAGTGATAGTAATTTGCCGGATATGAACCCGATACGCTCCGTTACCCCCTTGCGGTACCAGTGCAACCTTCTTGGTCATGTCACCCCTTCTTCCGTAAGGAAGGAGAAGATGGGTAATGAGAGGTGAGAGGCATCATATCCGTAGATCAAGCATCGAGTTGCACATTATTACATTTGTGCATATTAGTCGCTTTTTATGACCTAACCCGCAGGGCTTTGGGTTTTTGTCACCGAACACAGCTATTGCCAGCTCTGTCGCAAAGAAAGAAATGAAACAAAAATATCTATCCCTTTCACTTCACCATCATTGTTTACTCCCATGATCCAATAATTTATATATGGTCGTCTCAGATGACATAGCGTCTTCTTCTTCCTCATCCACACCTTATGTCAAACTATCATATCTTTGTTTTTTGTTTACCCTACTAGACGGGCCTAACCACACTCACTAATACATGCAAGCGAAATTCCTAAATTACTAACACACACAAAGCCTTCTGTCAAGTTTTTCTTGTTCTTTGTGCATCTTTTTCTTTGATATTGTGAACGAAATGTTAGTGCGTCTTTAAAAAATTTATAAAATGTTTAACAAGGAGTTTTGCAGTGAAGTTGCAACTAATACGCCCAGATAAGGCAAGTATATAGTGCTAATTATTGTTGTTACACAATTCAAGTCCTGGTTTATATATTTATGCACCCAAAATTTTTTACTTTCAGATGCTCTAGCAAAGGAATTTTCAATTTGAAGCAAATGGAGTAAAATTATATTTTGTAAATGTTTAGTGGTATAAATATAGATCTCACTGACTATTGTGAACGTGTAAATTGTGTAATTTTAAATAATATTAAACATTAATAACTAAATCTAATAATAAAACGAATTGTCTTTTAATTGTTAGCTATATATGAAGTTTCCATGATTCATAACCATTAGGACTGGCGCATGTTTGCCATACTCATAACCATTAGTGGTGGCGTGCGTTTGCATTATACCTGACTGTTAGCCATTGTTTACCCGTACTAGTTTGGCATCTTCTTTTGCGAATCGGAGTGGAAGGCAGTGAATGAATGTACTCCGAGAGAGTGTAATGAAGGAAATCGCTATCAGAGTTGCTTTAAAGTAAAAACTACAACTAAAAACTTTAATTTAAACTGATATATACATTCTATAGTAACTGATAACGTGTTATAACTGCTTTATATTCAATAATTTGGGAGTTTCAAGTCTTCATGTTAAATATTGCAGCATTTAAATTTCATTGTTTTATTGTTTTATTATTATGCATACAAATTTGGCACACTGCTCTTCAGAAACTAATTGAGAAAAATAAGCAAAAATAACGCAAACGGAAGTCAGGCCGAGAGGTTATCTGACTTACCATTTAACTGGTACCTGTCTAGTAGGGTACATTCTTTGTCTACAGTTCTTGGAAAAGCTATTGAGTTCGTTTAGTGTTTTATTTATTTTTAATAAAAATTCGCTGTGAATTGATATTTAACGAGTGCTTTGTGATAACATTTTAAGAAAATGTGTGTGTTATACGTGAAAAGCTTAGAAAATAGGCGAATCGTTTTTGCGCGTTCCCTCTCACATGTGCATTTTGACATAAGAATTAAACGACGTCAAACGGTAATTTCGTGTTGTTGGCCGATTGAGACGACCATATAAATTGTTGGATCATGGTTTACTGCTACTAGTTTGGCATCTTTTTTCGCGAATCGGAGTGAACGCAGTGGATGAAGGTAGTCGAAGTGAGTGGAATGAAGGAAATCGCGTTCAGGGTGGATTTGAAGTAAAAATTACAACTAAAAACATCAATTTAAACTGAAATTAACATTCTGATGTGTTATAACTGCTTTAGGTAATTGTTTCCTTTAGGAGACAACTGCTTAAACACGTCCGAAATTACCGGGAAAGTATCAAAAGACGCGTTTTGACCTCGGTAACAATAATCCGGAAGCGGATTTCCCAGTTTTTGTTTCAGTGAGGAGATATTTGCAACCAAAGTAGAAAATTTTCTGTCATTTTCATGTGGTTGTTGTAATCACAGATTAGGGTGTACCGAAAAGTGCAAGAGTGTGTTCTGCGCAGAAATACTGGGGACCGCGTAGCCGGTGTTGGACCGTCTAAGGGTTATTTTTTTGAAGCGCGGCGGAAGGCCGCCTACGCAGAAGTGTTCTGCAAATAAATACCTTAGATCAAGCCCCCTATTTGGGATCGGACCTGGGTAAGTTTTGGGTTTTTTGCGAATAACTTTTTACTGAAACAAAAAAATTTAAATTCGCTTTCGGATTGTTGATACCGAAGTCAAAACGCGTTGTTTAATACCTCTCCCGATATTTTTGGCCGTGTTTTAGAAGTTGTCTCCTAAAGGAAACAATTACCCTGCTTTATATATTTAGCAATTTGGGAGTTTTATGTGTTCACGTTTAATATTGCAGTTTTTAAATTTGATTGTTTTATTATTGCATACAGCGCACCCTGTGTGGTTTGTGTGCGTGTGGAGATTCGGAGTAAGTTGCGCTACTAGTAGACATATACAAGGTGGCGCAAAAGTAACCTTCCGATGTTCAGTATATCGGTTGTGGCACGTGCAGTGTGTGCTGTTGCACCGTCTTGTTGGAACCACATGTTTTCCAATCCCAATTCATCAAGTTGCGGCAAAAAGAACTCGTTGATCATTGCTCTGTAGCGCTCACCATTCACAGTAACCGTTTGGCCCCGACCGATTATTGGTCAAATAAATAGTCAGCAATATTCCGCGTTCTGGAGCAGTGTAGCGTAACATTGTTTATTAACGTGTATTTCGCATGTGTTTACTACACAAATGTTAAAACAGAACTGACTTTAGGGGCCAATCGCAAAATTTATAGCATTTTCTGATAGGAGGATTACTTTTGCGCAGTAACCGTTTTTCACCCACCGAAATAAATAGTCAGCGATATTCCGCGTTCTGGAACAGTGTAGCGTAACATTGTTTATTAACGTGTATTTCGAATGTGTTTACTACACAAATGTCAAAACAGAACTGACTTTAGGGGCCAATCGCAAAATTTATAGCATTTTCTGATAGGAGGATTACTTTTGCGCAGTAACCGTTTTTCACCGACCGAAATAAATAGTCAGCAATATTCCGCGTTCTGGAGCAGTGTTAACGTGTATTTCGCATGTGTTTACTACACAAATGTCAAAACAGAACTAACTTTAGGGGCCAATCGCAAAATCGCATAGCGATGGTACATGCGTCACAATTGGTGTAAGAAGTGTATTGTTGAATAAATACTAGAGATTGCAAGGATAACAAGGACATGGCTAAGTTGAATGAACTGAAGATTCAGCTACTCAAAAATGAGTTGGAACAACGCGGACTAAACACTACAGGCAATAAGTCTGAGCTACGGTCAAGATTACAAGAGGCTATGGAAGCGGAAGGAATCAACGTTGATGATTTTGTTTTCCACATTCCCACAACAGCCGGTTCTATCGCACCGGAATGACCCGGGTTTTTTCACCCGGCCAAGGGCTGTTATTTCAGTGTAACCCTGTCCAATCTGGGGCAGGGCGAAGCACTGTTAACAACAACAACAACAACATTTTGTTTTCCATCTTGTGGAGGAGGCATCGACGAAAATGGAAGAGAAAAAGGAGCCTTCGAATTCAGCAGCAAGTGTGGACAAAAACGCGTTGCCGGCTGTATTGACTCGGATGTCGTCAAGCATTTCAACACAGCTGGAAGAACGGAAGACACACATGGCATCTCAGCTAGAAGAACAGAAGACACACATGCGTCTCAGCTGGAAGAACAGAAGACACACATGGCATCTCAGCTGGAAGAACGGAAGACACACATGGCATCTCAGCTAGAAGAACAGAATACACACATGCGTCTCAGCTGGAAGAACAGAAGACACACATGGCATCTCAGCTGGAAGAACAGAAGACACACATGGCATCTCAGTTGAAAGAACAGGATACACGTATTACATACAAGTCGGAGGCACGTATTTCCGAAATATCATAACAAAGTTCAGCACACGTGTTATCGCAGATCTCTGCAAAGCTGGAAGAGCAGGAAATAATGCAGTTTGAGGAGAAAATCGAGGCCGAGGTAGATGCGTTATGGGGCCGTATCCAGGAGTTGCAAATGAACCGTCCATATGCTTCAGCGAATACTTCCAAGGTAAAATCCCCGCCATTTGATGGTTCTGTTCCTTTCCAGGTATTTAAGCTACAGTTTGAGAAGACGGCAGCGGTGAATAATTGGGGCACTGAAGACAAAGTTGCGGCACTGTTAGTGGCATTGAAGGGTCCTGCAGCCGAAATCTTACAGACTATACCCGATGGTGAACGCAATAATTATGAAGCATTGATGGGTGCAGTTGAGAGGCGCTATGGTAGCGAACATCGAAAACAGATATACCAAATAGAGCTACATACGCATATTGTCACTTGCGAAGCGAATTAAAATTTTGTCGAATTTCGCGGTCTCTAATTGCGAGATGCGAATCTCCAGCGAATTCGCCAAAAAAAAGTCGAATGAGTGGCGAAGATGAATTTGCCGAATTGCCAAAAGCGAAAAAATCATATTCGCTTCGCCAAATCTGTCAAAATTTGTCGAATGCTTATTGTGTTCGCGCTTAAAAGTAAAAAGGACGCATTTGCATGTATTTGAACGTTTTCAATTTAATAAATTGAATAAATAAATAAAAGTGAGTAATTAATTTAATTAAATTGAGTTATTTGTTTGAATAAATGAAGTTTTTAGAACGAGAAGAACAACGCCGCAGCAATTCCAAAAGCCACGGATCATAACTCCATAGGTCCCTTATAAAACGCCGCTGACGAAGAAGATCAACTCGCGGCTCAACATTATAATTGTCTTCGAAAAAAAGATCAACCTTATAAAACATTTTGGTAATTGTTTCCTTTAGAAGACAACTGCTAAAACACGTCCAAAATTATCGGGAGATGTATCAAACAACGCGTTTTGACTTCGGTATCAACAATCCGAAAGCGGATTTAAAATTTTTTGTTTCAGTGAAAAGTTATTCGCAAAAAACCCAAAAATGACCCAGGTCCGATCCCAAATAGGGGGCTTGATCCAAGGTAATTATGTGCAGAACACCTTTAGCCGGTCCAACACCGGCTACGCGGTCCACAGTATTTCTGCGCAGAACACACTTTTTGCACTTTTCGGTACACCCCAATCTGTGATTACAACAACCACATGAAAATGACGAAAATTTTTCAACTTTGATGGCAAATATCTCTTCACTGAAACAAAAACTCGAAAATCCGCCTCCGGATTATTGTTACCGAGGTCAAAATGCGTCTTTTGATACCTTTCCCGATAAGTTCGGACGTGTTTTAGCAGTTGTCTCCTAAAGGAAACAATTACCAACATTTTTAACTTTATTTATTACTATTTAATTAAACTTGCTTTTTACATTTCTGTTTTGTGCACAAATAAATAATAAAAACAGATGACAGAAACGTCAAGTTCGGATGAACTAATTAAATTTGTTTGAATGGCAACGACACATGGCAGTCGAATAAGTTCATTCGCCACTCACAATGCAAATTTGATGTGAGTTCGCCAATCTGTTCGACTCGCCAAATATATTCGCTTCGCAAGTGACAATATGCATAACAGAATCGCTTTCAGAAGGCTAATGAGACATTGCAGGAATTCGTATCGGACATCGAAAGGTTGGCTCATCTAGCAAACGCAGACGCACCCGTAGAATATACAGAAAGGGTGAAAATCCAAAGCCAATGGAATACGTGATGTGGAAACGAAGCGAGCCACATATGCAAATCCAAAGAGATCATTTGCTGAGACGGTATCACATGCTTTAACGCAGATAACAGCATCGCTATTAAGTAAGCCGGCGTACAAAGCTCACCGCGTGGAGGTAGAACGGCCAGCCTAGACACAATTCAGGAAGCATTGAGTGGAAAGCAACAGAAAATGATGGAGGCATCAAATGCTTTAAATGTGGAAAATATGGTCATATTGGTTATTGCAGCACCGGCTCCAGAGACTCCCGCAACGCAGAAGGCCGTAAGCGCAGAGCTGAAGGAGATGAGCAAGTCTTCCAATCAAACCAACCGTTAAACTAAAGAGAGTCAGCCTGGCCACGACAAAACAAGATGGACGTGTACGGGTAAGAGTACTTAATGAGTTCAAATCGCCGATTAAACTTTCCAAAGGAGCAATATTGGGCCAATGCCAAGAGGTCGAGGCAGTTATCAATTGTGAACAGCTTCAGGAAAATGATTCTACCAGCAATGATTCTACCAGAAAAATATCATCAGAAAAAGGCCAAGGAACTTCTAATAAAGTACTCGAGCATATTTGACAAGGATGGTTCCAAACCAGGTCGGACCAAAGTTGTGAAGCATCAAATTGAAACTGGTGATGCAAGGCCAATCCGCCAAGCTCTTCGTAGTATTCCATTGGCCAAACGCTAAGTGGTAAGAGAAATTATACAGGAAATGAGTGACAGCGGCCTGATCGAACCATCAGCTATTCCATGGAGCTCACCGGTAGTACTAGTGAAAAAGGATGGAAAAATGAGGTTGTGTGTAGATTACCGGAAATCGGACGACGTAACGAAGGACAGTTATCCATTGCCAAGAATCGACGATACTCTCGACTCGTTATCTGGCCCGAAATAGTTTTCCACACTGGACTTGAAAAGCGGCTACTGGCAAGTGGAGGTAAAGAATGAAGATAAAGAGAAGACGGCCTTCACCGTTGGAGAAGGACTTTGGCAATTAACCAGTTACTTTTGAGAGACTCATGGATCAGATACTAAAGGGAGTGCACTGGAAAACATGTTTGGTGTACCTTGGCGATATCATCGTGCTGGGAAAAAGCTTTAAGGAACACCTAAAGAACTTGGAGGAAGTTTTCCAAAGAATAGCTGGTGCTGGTCTGAAACTAAGTCCTAAGAAGTGTTCCTTGTTTAAAAAGGAAGTAAGTTATTTGGGTAACAAGGTAACTACGGAGGGAATCTGCACTGCTAAGGAAAAGATCGAAGCCGTAAAGGATTGGCCAAAACTGAGAAATTTGCATGAGTTACGGAGCTTCCTTGGGCTATGCACGTATTATCGCCGATTTCTACCGAATTTCGCCAGCGTAGCAAGTAGTCTCCGCGTGAAATAAAGGAGCTTGAGATGCTCGCCAACGGGAATAATGCCCGAAAATTCGGCGAATGACAGAAGGTTTCAAACCCGGGGCAAACTCCTGTAAGAATGAGAACGGCGACCTGGTGACCGATGTTCAGAGAGCACTCAGAATATGGAGGGATCACTTCTCTGCCCTTTTAAATCTAGAAACTGAGCAAGAAACCAGAGAAGATGCCGAACCCGAGCCCACAATCGAAGATGATGGAATTGACGTTCCACAACCCGACTATAATGAGGTGCGAATAGCAATATCCCGATTGAAAAACAATAAAGCAGCTGGCGCTGATGGTTTGCCTGCTGAGCTATTCAAACACGGAGGCGAGGATCTGGTAAGGCGCATGCATCAGCTTCTATGCAGAATTTGGTCGGATGAATGCATGCCTGAAGATTGGAATCTAAGTGTTCTCTGCCCAATCCACAAGAAGGGCGATCCTGCAAACTGCGCCAACTATCGCGGAATCAGCCTTTTGAATATCGCATACAAGGTCCTATCAAGCGTATTGTGCGAAAGACTGAAGCCTGATGTGAACAAACTGATTGGACCTTATCAGTGTGGCTTCAGACCTGGTAAATCTACCATCGACCACATTTTTACAATACGCCAAATCTTGGAAAAAACCCGTGAAAAAAGAATCGACACCCATCATCTCTTTGTTGATTTTAAAGCCGCTTTAGATAGCACGAAAAGGAGCTGCCTATGTGCCGCTATGTCTGAATTTGGGCTCCCCGCAAAACTTATACGGCTATGCAAAATGACCTTGAGCAACACCGCCAGCTCGGTCAGAATTGGGAAGTACCTCTCCGAGCCGTTCGAAACTAAACGAGGTTTCAGGCAGGGTGACCCCCTATCGTGCGATTTCTTTAATTTAATGCTGGAGAAAATAATACAAGCTGCAGAACTTAACCGCGCTGGAACAATATTTTATAAAAGCGTGCAACTGTTGGCATATGCTGACGATATTGATATCATTGGCCTTAACAACCGCGCCATAACTTCTGCTTACTCCAAATTAGAAAAAGAAGCGGAGAAAATGGGATTGGTCGTGAACGAGGGCAAAACGAAGTACCTTCTGTCATCATGCAAAGAGTCAGCGCATTCGCGCCTTGGCAACCAAGCCACTGTTGGCAGCAATAATTTCGAAATAGTAAAGGACTTCGTTTACCTGGGAACCAGTATTAACACCAACAATAATGTTAGCCTAGAAATCCGACGAAGAATCACTCTTGCAAACAAATGCTACTTCGGACTGAGTAGGCAATTGAAAAGTAAAGTCCTCTCTCGACGAACGAAAATAAAACTCTACAAGTCACTCATCGCAACCGTCCTGCTATATGGTGCAGAAGCGTGGACACTAACAACATCTGATGAGGCGGCTCTGGGAGTATTCGAGAGAAAGGTTCTTCGAAAGATTTGTGGACCTCTACGCGTTGGCGACGGCGAGTGCCGAAGAAGATTTAATGATGAGCTGTATTAACTTTACGCAGACGCCGACATAGTTCAGCGAATTAAAACACAGCGGCTTCGCTGGCTAGGCCACGTAGTGCGAATGAGCGAAGATGCTCCAGCCCAGAAGGTATTCTTATCGGCACCCGCCGGTGGAAGCAGAGGAAGAGGGAGACCACCACTCCGATGGAAGGACCAAGTGGAGACCGATTTGCGATCCCGCGGTGTTTCCAATTGGCGCCAGTTGGCGCAACGAAGAAACGACTGGCGAGCTATGTTGGACGGTCAAAATCGCCCAGGCGATTAGATGACCATTTAAAGAGAAAGCTAGTAGTCTCCATGGCCTTACAAGGAAAAATATGAGTTTTGAATGGAGAAAGGAACAGGAGGTGGCTTTTTAAACATTGAAGGAACGACAATGCACTGTCCCGATGTTAGCATATCTAATTCCAGGTTCAGCGTTTATTCTGTCGGCGGTGATGGTCCCTCCCCGGATATGAACCCGGTACTCCCTTGCTGCACTGCCCGACTGTCGTGGTAGCGATTTGGTATGACCAGTGGAACCTTCTAGGGCATGTCACCCCTCTTTCCATAAAGGAGAAGATGGGTAATGAGAGGTTTGTAGTATACAAGAATTAACAAACAATATTAGCACCTTTTTACACGAATTTTCGTTCAAGTTCTCATTTTATTATCTATTGCCGATTTTCCGAAAGCTTTTGTCGGTAGGCCAGAAACGCGGTTACAGCAACTTTTTACTGTTATCGGTCACATAATTCTCCATTTGCAAAATGGAAAATTTACAAAAATTGTTATTTACGTATGTATATGATAAATCCCAGCAAGTATTTCTGTAAATGTTTTTAAAAATAATTTAAAGTATACTTGCTAAAATAAGCTATATATAAACTTTTTAATTTATTTGATAGTTTGAAGCAAACTTTTTATAAACTTCAAGAACAAACTTTTGTAAATCATTTTACTTTAAAAGTGAAATAAACATGTTTACAAAAAATCCAGAGAAAACTATTTGTCAGTTTTTTCTTCTCAATTTAAAATGTTTCAAATTCTTCAACCACCCCTATAATCCGCTAATAATTGGTTTAAGTTGCATTTTCGAGAAGCTTTTTAAAAATTTTAATTTTAAATTTACTTTGCTCGTTGGGACTTATTTACCAATAAATATTAAGCTTGAAAAATTCTGATTTTTCCTTTATAAAATTTGATAATCAAAACGGCAAGTCAATAAAAATGTTTCCAATATACTCGTACATCAACTTTCCACCCTGTCGGAAAATCAACAAAGCAAAATAAATAAAAAAGCTTCTTAATGTAAGCCTATAAAAGATTTCAAAGAAAGCTTTTTATAAATGTTTTTTCTGAAACATTATTCAAACCATATTCGTCGAAAATCTCGTGGTCCTGCGCCTTTTGTTTTTCTGCTGGAAAACCTAAGCCACCAACAAAACTATTAGTCGCCGCTTAAAAGCTCTTCTGTGTTTTAAGCTTTATTCATCTGGTCTGTGTCTCCGCTGCACACAACATCGTAACCGTACGTGCTGCCACAGTTTTTTTCCAAAGCAAATTTTGAACCATTTTTTGATAAAGATGTCTTCGGGTTCTAGAAAGCGTCTCGCTGAGGCTGTAAGCAATGGGTCAGAATCAGCAAAAAAAAGCTCCACGTATCAGTGATTATTCTCCAAATTTCATCCGCAGTATGGATCAGCGCTTTGTCAAGCTCAACGAGCTGCTATCGAAACAAATAATTGACTACGAAAAACGTTTGAGTTTGTTCGCATTAAGCTTGAGGATAATTTTGAGGGCTTAAAGCGGGAATTGGATGAGTTAAGTGGAAAAGTCACTCGGCTGTAGAACGCGTATGAGCGCATCTGGCACCTAGAGAATGAATTAACTGCTCTTAAACTAGACGTGTCAAAGCACGAAAACCACATCGCTGCATGCGATGTTCGAGTCCACGGCATCCCCTTTGAGGAAGGAGAAAATCTGCAAAGTATTTTTCATCACCTTTGTTTCACCCTTGATCTGCAGCCACCCCCTCTGAAAAACATCTTTCGGACTCGGAGATCGAATAAAAGCACGGTTGATCCGGCCATTATTATAAAGTTCCAGTCACCTACTGACCGAAACACACTTTTAAAAACAATTGCAACCTTCAAGTGCCTAAACAACTGCGCTAATGACAAAGACAAAAATAAAAATAAGAAAGGACTGCGCCTCGTTCATGTGGGCATAAATTCTGATGCGCCAATATTCATAAATGAGTCCCTCTCTAAAACGAACTACGAGGTTTTCAAGACTGCAATTCGTCTCAAGAAAAGGAAGAGATTGTCCTCAGTGTTTACATATCGGGGCGTGGTACACGTCAAAAGTAAAGACGGCGACAACCCCGAAGCCATCCCAAACCTAAATTTTCTCGATCGCTTTGAGAATCCGGCACAAGTACGCGAAGATTCCTTTCGAGACGGTAGCGCACAAGCAGCGGCAAATCTCCCGGACGGCAGCAAGAATAATATGTCCATTATATATAGTTTTATACTTTTTAGTCCACGTATAATCTACTACTACCTTGTTTATCCTTTCACCAAAAATATCAGTTCTGCGTCTTTCATGTCTTCTTCAGTTAAATGCAGTGCAAAGCTTTCCTTCCATACCTCTTTTAATGGTGGTCCCAGATTATAGGTTGCCTAGTCCCAAAGACTGTCTTCGTACTATGTTGCGCGTTGTCAGTAAACGAGCCAATGGGCTGAAAATCATTCACCTCAACGCCCAAAGCCTCTATAAAAAACTTGATGAATTGAGATTTCTATGCGAAGGTTGCGACATTGATATCATCTGCATCTCTGAAACCTGGTTTTTTGCATTCCATAAAAATGCCTTGGTGAAATTAAACGGGTATCAACTCTTCAGGGCAGACAGAAGTGGTCATGGTGGTGGTGTTGCCATTTATGTTAAAAATAGTTTGTCGTGTAAACTCTGTTGTAGTTCTTGTCCTGGTGATACTGTTGAACATGTGTTCGTGGACGTATTGTCCGAAAACAATTATCATAACAAGCTCCTGATTGGGTGTGTATATAGACCTAATCGGCAAGTAAACTACTCGGGCTTTATCGAGTTTCTCCAACCACTACTCCTAAACTACGAAGATATAATCGTTGCCGGCGACTTCAACAGCAACCTGCCCGTGGATTCTAGCCTAAAGCTAAGCATGGCCTCTCTCGGACTTTATCCCACTAATTCCTCTTCGCCTACACACTTCACAAATTCCAGTTCTTCCCTGTTTGACTTATTCTTTGTTAACTCTCCTTTACACCCAACTATCCGCACCCTGTTTTTCGAAACATGACTTAATTTTTCTTTGCTACGATTTTCAAACTTCCCACCGTTCTTGCTCTTTTACGTATCGAGATTTCAAAAGTATAGACTACAGCCGTGGAGTCGGTCGAATGGAGCGTGATACAAACATTGACTTCGGTTGACGATCAGGCAATGTTCCTGCAGAATCATATCAATACGTTATTCGAAAACCATGTCCCTGCAAAAAGTAAGGTAGTCAGACATTTAAACAACCCCTGGTTTAATGCTAGCCTTCAGCGTCTACTTCGACTGCGTAATTTTGCTTTCGCGCGGTGGAAAAGATACCGTACAGCGGAAGCGCACTGCTGCTTCAAAGCGACCCGGACTGCTGTTAATAAAGCCATTAGGCTAGCTAAAGTAAGGTTTTATAAAGATAAGTTTAGTTCCGCCCTGAGCTTGAGAGCAACCTGGAACACCATTAAGGATATCGGGATTGGCAAATACAATAAAGATCCCCCTGCATTCTCCGACATCGACGTAAACGACATAAATAAAAATTTTGTAAGCCTGCCGATTTCAGCTGATCGCATTTCCAATGACAGCTACAGTGATCGTGTTGATATTAATGCCACTCCTCTTGAGTTTGTTTGTGTTGATGACTGTGATGTTGTTCAAGCCATACTTTCCGTGAAGTCCAATGCTATCGGGCTCGACGGTATATGTGTCAAATTCCTAAAAATCATTCTCCCGAAAGTCCTTCCCTACATCACCTTCCTGGCTAATTCAATCTTGACGACCTGTGTATTTCCCAAATGTTGGAAAGCTGCAAAGGTACTCCCGGTTCCAAAACCAAAACAAAACAAGGAGTTTAGGCCAATAGCCATACTGCCTTTTCTGTCAAAAGTAGTCGAACGAATCTTTCACGGTCAGATTTCCTCCTATGTGCACGAACACAACTTTCTTTCAGACCATCAGTCGGGTTTCAGACCAAAAAGAAGCTGTACAACGACACTACTGTCAGTTATAGAGGACATTCGCGAAAGAATCCACGATAGTCATACGGCTTTTCTAACCCTCCTTGACCACTCAAAAGCCTTTGACTCGGTGGACCATACTCTACTCTGCAAGAAGCTAGAAAACTTGTTCAATTTCTCCAATCATGCCACGGCTCTTATTATATCCTATCTTGGTGGCAGAACACAGGCAGTAAATGTAGGTAGCAGAAAGTCCGATTTCCTAAATGTTGTTAGAGGTGTTCCCCAAGGCTCTATTCTGGGCCCTTTGTTATTTGTTCTTTATATAAATGACCTTCCCGCTGTTCTTAGGTACTGCAATGTCCACATTTATGCTGATGATGTACAATTGTACACGTGTTGTCCAAGTGATCGTACCAGTTCGTGTATAGGCAACCTGAATTACGATTTGAACCAAATTGGTGTGTGGGCTATTAGGAATGGTCTATGTCTGAATCCTAAGAAATCGAAATGTGTAGTCATCCATAGAAAGCGGCCCGTAACAATCGGCTTAGATCCCATAATTTTTGACAATTCCATAATTGAATACGTAAACACTGCAAGAAATCTGGGTATTGTTTTTAACAACACACTGACTTGGAAGGACAAAATTTTTGCTGCACTGTGGGAAGAGTGTATGGGATGCTCCGTACATTGTGGTTAACTCAGTATTTTACTCCTCTACACATCCGTCTGTGACTACGTATGCAATAAGAAGCTCAATGCTGTTTTTAACAACATCGCTAGATACGTATATGGGCTGAAAAGACTTGACCATGTCAGAGATCATGAAAAAAAGCTGCTAAACATTTCCTTCGATAACCTCCTAAAAGTTAAAACACTTATCACCCTACATAAGTTAATATATACTAAGGAAACTGACTATCTCTATCGAAGGCTTTGTTTTCTGAATTCATCGAGATCCGTCCTCCTCATGCATGTCAGATACCGTATGTTAACTTCTGATCGCCAATTCTTCACTACATCAATACGTCTTTGGAACTCTCTTCCCTCCAGACTAAGGCTGATAAGTAATGCACTACAGTTCAAAAAAGAATTAACTAGCTTCTATAACGGCTTGTAAGACAATTTAAATTTAAAATCATAGTTCCTATTGGAAAATGCTATACTGATATTCTATTTCCCTATTTTCTTTTCTATTCTCTCTTCTCTCTTTATCTTACTCTGCTGATTATATACCTAGTAAATTTATGAATTATTTATTACCTCTCGTTATTCATTTAATTCATATTTTGTAACCTTGCGTAATCCTGACTAGCGCTATAAGATAATTTTGCTAAATTGTTGTGCTAGGAAATTCATATAAACAAATACAAATACCTTATAACCAAAGCGCAACATGTATGCACTAATCTAGTGTACACTTGTCGCCTTTTGGCTATCTATTTATCTATCTATCTCTGTACTTATCTATCCACTCATATCTATTTATTGTTATAAACTTTCAATATTGTAACCTTCTTCTTGGACATATTCATTAGCATTAAGTACTAGCACTATAAAATAATTTTTATCAAATTGTTGTGCTAGGATAAATTGACAAATAAATACAAATGAATTAGCATTGCCAATTTGTGCAAATCAATATTGTTTTGGTTAATATTGACAACCATAATAGGGGTTAGTATAAGAATATACAGTGCCGGACATAAGTATTGGCACATACGTTTTCTGCGATTTTCCCAAATTTTGGCCTTAATGAAACTATTTTAACAAAGACTATATAAAAACATGTGTCAATGTTTAATACAAAAACTATAAATTTTGTTTTAAAAATGTACGCAAAATTCGCGAAAATTGCAAAAAAATTATTTTTTTGCTGATTTTTGGACATTTTGTTTCTTGGAACTTCCTCTATACAAGTTTACTTACCCTTTTTTTTTATATGAAGGAAAACACTAAAAATTTTTCTTGGAATTTTCGCGAATTTTGACTACATTTTTAAAACAAAATTTATAATTTTTCTATTAGACATTGATACATACTTTTCTATAGTATTTGTTAAAATAAATTTGTGAAAATCGCATTGTACCAATACTTATGTCAGGCACTGTATGTATGTACATGCATTTATGGTTAATATTAAGCGTAATTTTCAGTATGTCAGTGGAACTAATAAATGCAAATTCTAAGTTATTTATTTAAGTTTACTATCTACAGGTGACATCAGTCATTTTTATCCTTTGCACAACTCTTTATGACTCGTTCAAAATGCAGATGCAAAAAGCATCCAACAATACGAAGAGGTCCCAATAATAAGGCATGTAAAATATTTTGAAATAACCCACCCCAGCGGAAAAGTCCACCTCCGAGCAGAGTAAGAAGCCAACTCTCCACGCCTGATATCGATATAAAGTTGCCGCACTGGAAATAACGGAAACAAACATTTTTGTATTAGGGAAAAAGATGAATAACTCAAAAATTACCAAGGCATCCTTAAGTATAGTTTTTGCCACTTTTTGAGGATCTGCTAAACCTCCACCACCCGATATAATTTTTGTTTCTTTAGGCTTGGTTTTTTCTTCGTTTTCGAAACCGGGTGTATCAGTATCTGCAGGCAAAGCCAAAGTTACCGTTATACCCAGGTGCCGAGTTTCCATAGCTATTGTCTCAGCCATTCCCCGTACTGCATATTTGGCAGCTGCATATGGTCCGTAACCATAAATACCAAAGAGAGCAGCTAACGATGAGGTATATACAATGATCCCGTCACGTGCTTTTTTCATTTTTGGCAATACATAACGGGTGCAGTTATAGCTTCCCCAATAATTTACTTCCATTAACTTACGCGCATCTGCCACGGATACATCCTCGTAAATACCACAAATTGCCATACCAGCACAATTAACAAGCATATAGATATCACCCAAGGATTCCTCTACTTCGTTGAAAGCATTCGCAACAATATCGTAATCAATAGCAATATCAAGACACCGATATTGAAATTTTTGTTCAGGTACTTGTCGTATAACTTCCATTAATGCTACGGCCCCTCCTACGAAAATAAGACTTTTTCATTGAACTGGTATTAAAAATAGGTGCAAACGTGCCACCTAAAAGAAACTTACTAAGTAACTTTTCATTACGGGCAATCACAGTTACGTTGGCTCCCTTCATTGCACATTCCACAGCCAAACAAAGTCCAATACCACGCGAGCCTCCAGTTATCACCACATGACGTCCCACCAACATTTTTGGCCGCTTACGCATCACAAACACATACACGACGACATGGGACAAAACGGCAATTAATATCCAAACAAATATTTCCAATGTAAATTCCATATTTTAATATCTATTATGAGAGTTATATATGTTTACATTTTATGAAATTACTACCACGAAGTTTGTGGTGGGACAATACAAATCCTGCGTGAACTAGAGAAGAGGAAGTGAAAGTGCTATGAAAGCAGTATCGTTTGAAAAGTAGAAAATTTAAGATTTGGTTGTTGCACTTAAAGATATGGTAATACCTTACATCCAACGTCAACTTCAAAAACTGTCATATAGAATTACCTAAATTACTAAGAATAATGAGTTTCCCCCGCCGGATTAGGATTCCTGGGACGGAAACGCTTCTCTGGGTACCAATATCGACATTTTTAGTGCAGTTTTTACAGTTGACGTTGGATTTAAAGTATTAAGATATTTAACTGGTTTTAAAATTTATCTTATTCCTTAATATGGTAATTGTTTCCTTTTGGAGACAACTGCTAAAACACGACCGAAATTATCGGCAAAGGTATCAAAAGACGCGTTTTGACCTCGGTAACAATAATCCGGAAGTAATTTTCGATTTTTTGTTTCAGTGAAGAGATATTTGCAATCAAATTTGAAAATTTTTTGTCATTTTCATGTGGTTGTCGTAATCACAGATTAGGGTGGACCGAAAAGTGCAAAAAGTGTGTTCTGCGCAGAAATACTGTGGACCGCGTAGCCGGTGTTGGACCGGCTAAGGGTTATTTTTTTGAAGCGCGGCCGGTAATTCTATACGACAGCACGTAACTGCTAATATATGTCAAAAAATATCGGGAAAGGTATCAAACGACGGGTTTTAACCTTCGTATCAATAATCCGAAAGCGGAAATTCGATACTTTATGTATGTTCAGAGATATTTGCAATCAAAGTTGAAAATTTTCTGTCATTTTCATGTGGTTGTTGTAATCACTGATTAGGGTGGACCGAAAAGTGCAAAAAGTGTGTTCTGCGCAGAAATACTGTGGACCGCGTAGCCGGTGTTGGACCGGCTAAGGGTTATTTTTTTGAAGCGCGTCCGAAGGCCGCCTACGCAGAAAGGTATTGTGCACATAAATACCTTGGATCAAGCCCCCTATTTGGGATCGGACCTAGGCAATTTTTGGGTTTTTTGCTAATAACTTTTCACTGAAACAAATTATTTAATTTCCGCTTTCGGATTATTGATACAGAGATCCAAACGCGTCGTTTGAGACCTTTCCCGAGATTTTTGGACGTGTATTAGCAGTTACGTGCTGTCGTATAGAATTACCGCGCGGCCGAAGGCCGCCTACGCAGAAAAGTGTTCTGCACATAAATACATTGGATCAGGCCCCCTATTTGGGATCGGACCTAGGCCATTTTTGGGTTTTTTGCTAATAACTTTTCACTGAAACAAATTATTTAATTTCCGCTTTCGGATTATTGATACAGAGGTCAAAACGCGTCGTTTGATACCTTTCCCGAGATTTTTGCACGTATATTAGCAGTTACGTGCCGTCGTATAGAATTACCCTTTATTTTTGTATACAATCAGGTAAAAATTAAGTGCGCCGACTATGGAAATATAAATTCTTTTATTCATTTACTTTATAACTATGTTACATTTATACAAAACTAACGATTGTGCTCTATAGCTGCCTGGCGACACGCAAGCATATGCTGCTGGTAGCCATAGCAACGGGTGGTTACCATAGCAATCGGCGCGAACGACGGGTAGTCGTGCTCACACGTACTTGTTGTCGGCTTTCGTTGATGAAAATCAAAAATTTTAGATTTTTTTGCTTGACAGCTGGTCTATTTGATCGTTGCCAACGTGTTTGACAAGCATTAGTGTGTTAGTTTTGTGAGAACGTGAAATGCGCAAGCTCGCGGAAGAAAAAGATTTTACGTTGCGGTTTATTGAAACCTACAAGTGCATGATGCTTTTAACTCTTTTAAGAGGTTCTCTTGCGTAAACTGTTTACGTTTTGCATACAAACTTTTCATAAAGAATTTTTTTTCTTTTTTTCCGCCAAAACAACTGCAGTAACAACCAATAAAAAATCGTCATCCGATGACATGTTTACGTCCGCACGCTACGAATTTTCAATACAAATGGCGCTTGATGCTTTATGCTTGCATGGTGGCCGGGCAAACGACAATCACCCGATTACGCACACAACCACCCGTTGCTATGGCTACCAGCAGCATATGCTTGCGTGTCGCCAGGCAGCTTTATGGTTATGTGGCGAATATGCTCAAGCGTGTACAATCTCTAACTCAAAAAAACTCCCACCACTAGCATTGTTTACCTATACTAGTTTGGCATCTAATTTTTTAGCCATTTTGCGAATTTGAGTGGGAGGCAGTGCATAATGGTACTCGGCTGCGTGGAATGAAAGATCGACAAAATTCGCACAAAACCCTAAAATTCAAAAAAAGAGTTAAACTTAGTACGAAATTTGCAAATAGTAACTATATGTTGCTCCAATTTTAACTGAGCATACAATTTTTATATATGTAAAATTTGCCAGCTAGTGTTTGATTTATTACTTATTGTGCTTAGGTTAGGTAAAAATTCTCTATCTCTCTATCATAAACCTCCTAAGAGATTTTTGCGCCAAGCTTCTCTTCCAATTTGTGGTGTGCCGATTTGAATTTTCCCTACAAATTGGTGGGACCTACAGTTTTTTGCCGACTCCGAACGGCATCTACAAAGGAGACGAATTTTTGCTGAGAAGCCTGTCATGGCAGAAATACACTCGGAGAGTTTGCCAAACCACTGCCGAGGGGCGACCCCGTTTTGAAAAACTTTTTTTCAAATCACTTTTGATGTTACCTGTACCAGGGCTCGAACCATGGACCTTCGGTGTGGTAGGCCGGCAACACTACCTTCACACCACTGCGGCCGCCACTATATGTTGCTCCAATTTTAACTGAGCATACAATTTTTATATATGTAAAATTTGCCAGCTAGTGTTTGATTTATTACTTATTTTGCTTAGGTTAAGTAAAAATTATCGTATATTTAATTGTTGTGGTATAAGTTATACGAAAATACATGAATAACATAAAAAATGTCATTTGGTAATTCTTTCTATTTAACGTCAACTGCTAAAACACGTACAAAATCGGAAGAGGTATCAGGGGACGTGTATCGGTTTCAGAAATCATAATCCGAGTCCGGGGAACAATCATTTTTCGTAGTTTGCAAGAAAGTTAACACTTTTCTCATACCTCTTTCAACATTCTTTGTTTCCTTATTATGGTTTCCAGGATTATGGTTCCTGGGACCGTGACGCGTCGCTGGGTACAAATATTGACATTTCTCGTGCAGTTTTCACAGTTGACGTTGGATGTAAAGTATTACCCATTCTTTGACGTGGTTTAGCACTCGGTGGCGGTCGTATACAATTATCAACAAGTAAGGAAGCCGAACATTAAATACCCAGCTGTGTAAAAGT
Source organism: Merzomyia westermanni (assembly GCA_949987695.1). Taxonomy (NCBI): domain Eukaryota; kingdom Metazoa; phylum Arthropoda; class Insecta; order Diptera; family Tephritidae; genus Merzomyia; species Merzomyia westermanni. The sequence continues at coordinate 41,732,889 of OX465288.1, read as the reverse complement.
GCTCAATTGTTGTGGAGTTATGACCTATAGAGGTTTCACACTTTTTCATAAATAGAAATGAATGTGTGTCTGTGTGTCTGGCGTCCAAAGTACTTAACCGATCTTTATGAAATTTTTACAGTAGATTCTTGGGTTCACTGGTTACTGTACAGGCTATATATAGTTTTGAAAAAAAAAGGACTTAACCCTTAATTTAAAGTTAAAAAAATAACAAAAAACTTGATTAAAATATAAGAATTTCTTCTTTTAACAACAAATAGGATATTATAAAGGCTATATATTCAAAAATATGCTAGGTTTATGGCTTTTTGATATTTTGCTTTAAAAATCTTAGGCCCGGTTTCACCAACTCTACTTAACTAAGTTAAGTCGAGTTTTTCACTTTTTCAGTTTCACCATCTAACTTAACTAAGTCACAACTTAGTCAGCCTGCCAGCTGACTTATTCTCGACTAAGTCAGTGTGGCTGTCGTTCAAAACCCAAATGTCAGTAATGCCCCTAATTTGTTTAATACAATATCCCAGCAGGAAAATTCGTCAATGCATGTAGACGCTTGTTTTCTAGCATGCAACCATTACGAAACTATCGTTTTCAATTAAGCGCTAATTTTAGTACCTTCCAACTAAAGAGAAATGGGTGTAAGATCAATACATTCCTTCGTGTATGGCCATACATACCAATTTCGCACTGGGGTATTGGGATGCGCAGAGTTGTCTGGTATGAAAAATTACTACTATGCCTAAAACAGCTGATCGGGTTGTTGTGTTCAAAATTATTTAAGTCGCTCACTTGGTGAAACCCAAAATTAAGTTAGTCTCGAATCTGTGCTAACTTAAGTCACGACTTAGTTTTAGTCTTAGTCGCGTTGGTGAAACCGGCCCTTAAAATTTTCTTCAAATAATGTGTCGAGAACTGTGCGTGTGTTTATATGCGTTTTTAGCAATCAGCTGTTAGTTGCGCTACTAGTAGAGATATACTATGACCACTAGTTAAACACAACGAAGATAACGATGGCTAAGACGCCAAATACATCGCACAAATTTACTTGACCCAACGACTGATTTGCACAAGGATTGGCGTGGTGTATATCGTGGTTGTGCTATTTGTGCAGAGAACTGTGCTAATATCAAAATAATTTAAATTTTTACGCATGCCCGCATGCTTTTTCTTCGTGTGTGGTGATTATTACTCAGTTAACCTGTATTTGCTGAGAATGAAACATTGCTTTCGGTACCATAAATTTGTGTAGGGGAAGCGTTATCATCTCTTGTTTCAAAAAATCAAAAAGTAAATACGCGCTTACTTTTTTAATTCAATTAGAGCACATGTTTCTTTTCCTGGCTCAGAATTAATTTTTGTGCAGCCTTTTTGTGTTGTGTATGTACAAATTCTGATTTGCGGCAATTTATAATTTAGGGACCCTTCGAGACCACGGGGAGCGAACAACCAAGTAACTTCTATGTTCGTGGGGTAGCACCCTGTCGGACTATATAAGGCAGTGACCAAGCAAGGCAGGTTGATCAGTATATTTTCAAGTGTTGTTTAGTGAACTACTTCGAAGTTACCAAAAGCTTAAAAGCAAAGTGCAGAATACATACATTTCGCAAATAAAAAAATTTATACAGGAATCGATAGCAGTGGTGGTTTGAGCTGTGTATTTTGTTTTGGGTTCAAATAAATTCTTTTGGAGTTATTCCATGTCAAATGGTAAATTTTTGCATTTTTTTAAATCAAAATATTTTCAAAACGAATATGAGGATTTGAAAATCGTTGATGACGCTAGTAGGTAATGAAAATAGCTTTCATTTGATGTGCATATCTTGAATCTTTCTGTGAAATATTTATAAGAAAACTATGTTTTTATGGAAATAATTTAATAAAAATAAATAAAACTGTTTATAAGTAAAAAATAAAATGCCTTATTAATGGTATTATTAAATATTAAAATATTGTAGACGATACAATTACCTTTAATTTTATACCCATATTTCTTTATAGAAATCGGGCAATTCCATAATTAAAAGGTAAGTAAAAATTTGTTCCGGAATATTGTGTACTGTGGATGGCTTAGCCGGTGTTGGATTGGTCAAGGTTATTTTTTGAAGCGCGGCCAAAGGCCGCCGATACAAAAAGGTGTTCTGTGCAGAAGTACTGTGGATGGCGTAGCCGGTGTTGGATCGGTCAAGGTGAGTTTTTGAAGCGCGGCCAAAGGCCGCCGATACAAAAATTTGTTCTGTGCAGAAGTACTGTGGATGGCGTACCCGGTGTTGGATCGGCCCAGGGTTATTTTTTTGAAGAAAAATAAATATTTCATAGAATTTTTACAAAGTATGGTTTTTGTGCATTTTTAGTACATATGGACCAAAAGGGTTAATAAATTGCACATTAAATGAAAGGTATTTTTATAAGCTTTTTAAAGATTTTTAATTTTTAAAAACCCGTTCAGTAGTTTGGAAGATATTTTGAATTGAAAAAAACACAGTTTGACCTTTGACCTTGAATATCTCTTTATCCCCTACGTTGCGCAAATAAAAAAGATACCGTTGGGATCGGTATAAAATTCTCTATAATGTTAAATTTTTCACTTTAAAATTTGACAAATGTATGTATTCTGCACTTGTTCCGGAATTACGATACAGCACCAATAATCGATTGCATTGTTTCTCATAAGTTTGGTCGGTAATAATTTACATCCAACGTCAACTGCACAAACTGCTCTAAAAATGTTGATATTGGTACCCAGAGACGAGTTTCAGTCCCAGGAACCCTAATCCGGTGGGGGAAACCGAATATTTTTTAGTACTTTGCAAGCAAAGTTAACAATTTTCTGTTATTTTCATGTGGTTGTAGTAGACAAAGATGTAGGGTGTTTTCAAAAGTGGTAATTGTTTCCTTTAGGAGACAACTGCTAAAACACGTCCAAAAATATCGGGAAAGGTATCTAAAGACACGTTTTGACGTCGGTAATAATAATCCGGAAGCAGATTTTCCAGTTTTTGTTTCAGTGAGGAGATCTTTGCAACCAAAGTCTGTAATTTTCATGTGGTGTTGTAATCACAGATTAGGGTGTACCGAAAAGTGCAAAAGTGTGTTCTGCGCAGAAATATTGTGGACCGCGTAGCCGGTGTTGGACTGGCTAAAGCTTATTTTTTTGAAGCGCGGCCGGTAATTCTATACGACAGCACGTAACTGCTAATATATGTCAAAAAATATCGGGAAAGGTATCAAACGACGGGTTTTAACCTTCGTATCAATAATCCGAAAGCGGAAATTCGATACTTTATGTATGTTCAGAGATATTTGCAATCAAAGTTGAAAATTTTCTGTCATTTTCATGTGGTTGTTGTAATCACTGATTAGTGCAAAAAGTGTGTTCTGCGCAGAAATACTGTGGACCGCGTAGCCGGTGTTGGACCGGCTAAGGGTTATTTTTTTGAAGCGCGGCCGAAGGCCGCCTTCGCAGAAAGGTATTCTGCACATAAATACCTTGGATCAAGCCCCCTATTTGGGATCGGACCTGGGTCGTTTTTGGGTTTTTTGCGAATAACTTTTCACTGAAACAAAAAATTTAAAATCCGCTTCCGGATTGTTGATACCGAAGTCAAAACGGGTTGTTTGATACCTCTCCCGAAATTTTTTTTGACTCAATTCTGGCAACCTAGTCACCTTCATGATTTAATGATTTATATGGTTGACGCGAACGGCCAACAACACGAAATTACCGTTTGACGTCGGTAAATTCTTATGTCAAAATACACATGTGAGAGAGAACGCGCAAAACGATTCGCCTATTTTCTAAGCTTTTCACGTATAACACACACATAAATCACACATTTTCTTAAAATGTTATCACAAAGCACTCGTAAAATATCAATTCACAGCGAATTTTTATTAAAAACAAATAAAACACGAAGCGAACTCAATAGCTTTTCCAAGAACTGTAAACAAAGAATGTAAGCAAAAAACAAAGATATGATAGTTTGACATAAGGTGTGGATGAGGAAGAAGAAGACGCCATGTCATTTGAACCGACCATATAAATTATTGGATCATGGTCACCTTGTAATTTACAAACCACAGCTGGCTTCGCTCAGTTCTCTCTCTGTATATTTTCAGTAGAGAAAGCAAAAAAAAAGTTGACAAATCTTTGGGGATATTTTCGCTTTATTCATGACTTTCGCAGACGCTTTCTCAACTTAACAGTTCTTTAGCATTAACATTATTATAAAACTAAAACAATGAGCTCTAGTATAACAATTGAACGGAAGCGTGTGGATTGCAATGCATTACCAAAAGGTTGGCAGCGCGAGGAGGTGCTGCGAAAATCTGGAATATCTGCTGGTAAAGTCGATGTTTACTATTACAGGTCAGTTCGAATTTACTAATTTTGAAAACATAGTCTAAATAATGTATTTCACCCCAACAACTCTATACATTTTTTCATACTCACATGTGCAATTCACGTATTGTCCTACTATGCCTTTAAATACTAACACTTATTTTCCAAAAAACACGATCCGACAACAAATCCCGCACGCATTTTGCTAACCTTCACAACAACCTTTTCATGATTCGAACGAAACAATGATAATCAGTCCGACTGGTAAAAAAATCGAAAGTAAACCACAATTGGCACGTTACCTTGGCGATGCCATCGATATTGGTGCATTCGATTTTCATAGCGGCAAGTTTGTGCGTCACTTGCCTTCACCATCCATTTCTCTATTCCGCTGTAGCAGTTTATATGGCAATAACAGCAGCAACTGTGGTGTTGGTGTAAGTGACAGCACATCAATGCCACCACCGCCGCCACAATGTAGTAGCGGTGGAATTACATCATCCCAATCCGTATGTTCCTCTCCAAGTAGTAATGCACAATTACCTAGCACTACGAATGCCAACATACTACAATCAGAAACGTCGTCTACAACATCAAGTGCATCAGCAAATACATTAAAGCGCAAATATAAGTCGCAATCCCAATTACAAAATCAGAATCAATCACAGACCCACCATCACCAGGTACAAGGCATACAAAAAAATGCCAATAGTAGCAGTTGTTCCCCAACAAGCTCATCTGGTGCTGGTGCTGCTGCAAGTACATCGACAGCCATTTCACGTCAGCAATTAGAATTCAGGTAGAGCGGTTTATGACCATAAACAAAAAAGCAAAAACGATATATACATATTCAAATTACTCCATTATACCTATAGTCGGAATTTGCTATAACGAACATATCTTTAAAATTGCTATATAGCGAAGTAATAGCAATGATTTGCACGAGAAGATTAATACCGCGGTGCGCTTCCAATTTATGGTGTAACACTCTTAATTTTTTTTCTAACTAAATTTGTTTTCACGTCTTGAAAGTATAAATACGTTTTGCAAAACTTTGTAAGCTATTTTTTTTAACTTACCTTCCCCGGGACATTAGGCACTATACCACGGGCAAACGAAGTACGTAACATACCTTATTTCCAAACCAAAATGTATAGAGAACTTCAGATGAGTTATCAGATAATGTTTACTTTGCAAAGCTTCTATTGCAAGAGTGGTCCCAATGACTTCGTTATAGTAGAGTCCGAATATATTTAATATAATGTTTCATAACTATTTCGAAGAAAAATTAAGGGTCAGTCAACTTTACTTACATTCCAAAAAACAGTCAGTCCAAAGGAAGGATATCTCTTTGAAGGCAACTAGATTCATAGGAGATATTTGTCTAATAGTTGTTGTTGTTGTTAACAGTACTTCGCCCTGCCCAATGGGCTCGATCACTTTAAATTGTCGTCAGACTCTTCTAACGGAAGTCCAAGGAAACGCGCAGTTTCCATAGGGTTGGACCAGAGTGATGTAGGTGTTAAAAGAGTGGGTTCGACTGAACAGGAGAAGAGATGTTTGGTATCATGAGGGGACATATGTACCACATGCAGGGCATGTGTTTGGTATGTTGGGGTTCAGTCTGGGTAAGTAAGAGTTTAACCGATTACAATATCCGAAGAGCGAAGTTGTGCTAGCATAACTCTAGTCTCCCTCGGAAGTACACGCTCCTCTTCAGCCAATTCCGGTGGCTGAGTATTGATAACGGGATTCACAGGCCGAGATCTGAGGGATCTGTCTACCTACTCGGTGTGGAGGTCATCTAGAGCCCGTCTGTGGTTCCGCAGATCAAACGGCAAAGAGATGTGGTGCCGGATCTCATCGTAGTGCTTACGAAGATGTCTCCTTATGTCTCTGGGGGGCGGGGCAACATCCAATAGATGTCGATTTGGATGACTGGGTTTATGACAGTTCAGAAGGAACTGTCTACTCAAGCGTTCCGCGTGCTCTTGAACATTTAGCAATTTTGCCTCTTGATGGAGGTGAGACTCAGTTGTCATAAGCAGACATCCCGTAGCAGTTCTGATGGCGGTGTTTTGGCATACCTCTGGTATATTCACTTATGTTATGTGTAAGAAATACATAAAATCTATTCGAGTGAGTAATATTTGGTCATACCAAATCGTTACCACGACAGTCGGGCAGTACCGCAAGGGAGTACCGGAGCGAACCGGCTTCATATCCGGAAAAGGACCAAAACCTTCGGGGAGTGTTTTTGTCGTTACAAACAACAACAACATTGTAAACTTGCCGCAAGATGTTGTTGTACAAGTACTTCGTATTTTCTAACTAACATGCTGTTAGAAGATTCTGCACAGTTGAGCAGTTGAAAAGATGGTTCGTGTGATCATTTACAACTTTTGCCTGTGCGCGGTTATGGGGGTTAAGATTATACCCGCTTTTCATAAGAGACGGCCAAAATCCACGACCTGAAGGTTGAAGAGGTTAAACAGTTAGGAACTACTCCAAACTTTTGGGGGAGTGTTTTTATGGTTACAACAACAAAAATTGTAAAGTGTTTCTAAAAAACGCTCACCTTTCATTACCAACCTGGAAGGTTCCACTAATCATACCAAATTGCTCCCACGACAGTCGGGCCAGGCAAAATACATTTGCTTTCGACAACACTCCCTAAACTTTCTGGGAGTGCTTTCGGCGCTAAAAACAACAAAATCAAACGACCAGCTCACTATCTCACCCTGTGGATTGGGGGTTTAGAATAATATACCCGAGGTAGGCATACTGAATAGAAATTTCTGATAAGAAATTTCTTTCGCATTTGAAAAAATTTATTTAATTTGACAACTTTCGAATAGCATTTGCTTTCGCATCGAGGTACAGAGTAACCTCCCAGGGCTTACCGGATTCATATCTGTCAAAGCATTGCAAATATTAGTATAAGCTGTTTGGTCCGTCACGTCCGTTTCCATGAATGGGTGCGCCGACTAAATGGGAAGCGCTGCCATAATAATAATAATCAAATAAAATTGCTTGTAGGACCGAAACGTGCTGGATTCATATCAGCCCAAGGACTACCGATACGCTTAAATATGGGGGATGGTTTTAACCATAATCAGTTGGTTCGATGAAGAACCAGCGCATACAAGACCACATTATGGGAAGGATGCAACAAAGGAGTAAACGATGGGATTTTAGCTGACAGATCTAACAAGTCTTCTAAAAATTGATATCCTTCTTTTAGTATGTTTTACATACTTACATTATGTACGTATATATATAACACATGTAATTATGACTGACCTTGTAATTAGGAAACAGAACCCATGTTGTAGTGCTGCATGTTTATTTTTATTTTGATAATTTTAGACGATGTATGTACAAACTTTCTTGGTGTTAAGAACAAGCGTACAAAAATTGCTCAACGTCACACAATTCCTTAATTAAATCGAATAATTTAAAATAATTTGACGAATGCAAATTGGCAAAAATATTTAGTACTTAACGCACGTCTTTAGTATTTTTGCAGCCTGTGCTTTTACCTCTGGAGCCACTCAGCAAAATATTGTGTTATAATTTGTAGCTCACTATCTACTTTTCTTGTTGTTATGCTTCTCTAACATGCATGTTGTAATTAACATAAAAATATCTATACAATATGTTTTGAATATGTGCGTTATATCACTATTAAATAATTTGAATTTTCTTTAAAAAAATGCCTATTACTAAGTCTTTATTATGTTAATTGCTATAGTCGGACGCCACGTACAGACGCCTCTTTGGTGCCACCTATAAGACAAACTGCATCCATTTTTAAACAACCAGTTACAGTTGTTCGCAATCATGAACATACAAAAGTGCGCAATGATAATACAAAACAGCCAAGTGGCCAAGAAAAACCAAAACAAATGTTCTGGGAAAAACGTTTGGAAGGTTTGCGCGCTTGCCATCCTACCGGTGAAGAATTCGAAGACATTGTTCTGCCTAAAAGTATACGCGCCATTGGACCAAATGTAAATGACCAAACTGTGCTGCAATCATTAGCTACGGCTTTGCATGTACTCAATGTGCCGGTAATGGGCCAGGCTTCCACAAAGACTGAGATGAATAAGAATGCAACGGCATTTTTAAACCCCGAGCAGCCGCTTATGCAGGCTGTGTTAGTGTCAGATGACGATATTCGTCGACAAGAGGATCGTGTTAATGCTGCTCGAAAAAAGTTACAGGATGCACTCAAAGCATAGGATATTGATCGCTTTCGTAAACATATGTACTAGAATAATTTTATTATTACGTAATTGGCAATAGAGATATAAAATGTTTTATTTATATATATGTATGTGCGCTTATGTGTTTGAATTATGTTTTTAATAATCTAAGTTTATGATAAATACTTTTTATAAGAAATTTAGTTTTTATTTAGCGACATGGTATGCGGGCGGGTCCGGAACAAGAGCAATTTTGTTCTTTCCTTTCACGTGATTACCCGACAATCAGGATCGAGTTCAAATAACCGGGCAATTTTACGAAGTTTAGGACTACCAATCTTCATCTTCTTTCAATGGTCATCTAACCGCCTGGGCGATTTTGACCGGTCAACATAGCTCGCCAATCATTTCTTCGTTGCGCCAACTGACGCCAATTGGAAACACCGCGGGATAGCAAATCGGTCTCCACTTGGTCCTTCCATCCGAGGGGTGGTCTCCCTCTTTTTCAGCTTCCACCGGCAGGTGGCGATTAGAAAACCTGGGCTGGAGCATCTTCGCTCATTCGCACAACGTTGCTTAGCCAGCGAAGCCGCTGTGATTTAATTCGCTGAACTATGTCGGCGTCCGGGTAAAGCTCATACAGCTCATCATTAAATCTTCTTCGGTACTCCGTTGCCAACGCGTAGAGGTCCACAAATCTTTCGAAGAACTTTTCTCTCGAATACTCCAAGAGCCGCCTCATCAGATGTTGTTAGTGCCCCCGCTTCTGCACCATATAGCAGGACGGGTGCGACGATTGACTTGTAGTGTTATTTTCGTTCGTCGAGAGAGGACTTTACTTGCAAACAAGAGTAATTATTCGTCGGATTTCTAGGCTAACATTATTGTTGGTGTTAATGTTGGTTCCTAGGTAAACGACGTTCTTTGCTATTTCGAAAATATTGCTGCCAACAGTGGCGTGGTTGCCAATACGCAAATGCGCTATTTGTTTGATAACAACATGTACTTCGTTTTGCCCTCGTTCACCACCAAACCCATTTTTTCCGCTTCTTTTTCTAATTTGGAGTAAGCAGAAGTTACGGCGCTGTTGTTCAGGCCAATGATATCAATACCGTCAGCATACGCTAACAGTTGCACGCTTTTATAAAATATGGTTCCAGCGCGGTTAAGTTCTGCAGGGTTACCAATCCCGTGGGCTTTATTCCACATCCGAATTTCATCTATGTAAGAACTGTTTGTTTCCTTAGCAGGGAGGCGATTGTGGGTATAGAAATACTTCGTTTTTAATGTAACCAATTAAGTAGTAGCATTCATGAGCATGATGAAACAAACATAAATATCTACTCATTAACTGAAACAAGTTATCTGTTTTATTTGAACTAATGAAATTTTTTTTTTGTATGATAAAACTAATTGCTGATGATAACCACCTTATACGTATTTGTGATAAAAGATGTAATTTCTTAGTATAATGACCAATTATAAACTAATAACTATAGTTGTAAGCGTTTTTTGTAATTGCAAACATGCATTTCTTTTCTGGAAGAATAGTCCGGTTGCAAATATCTTCAGAGTTAGTCCATGTCATCATCTTCCAAGGATTCATCGTCCTCATAATCTATATCATTGTAATAACGTCTGGAATTTGAAAACTACAAGAAAAAATTTATATAAAAGCTGTTTTAGAAATTACGAAAGTTTTCCTAAAAATACACATAATAAATACTGATTTTAAATTTAAAAATGATTGTTTATAGACCACTTATATCTAGTACTCTACATAAGACAAATAAACTTGACGTATACCATCATAATACTATTTCAACTACGATAATATAAAACAGCTAAAATTATTTTTTCATAAAATATGGTTATATTTGATAGTTACCTTAAATAAAAAAAAAATAGTTTTTCGTAAAAGTTTTTTTTGAAGAGCATTGTTATTTAAAATTTGCATGCAATGCCCCTAAAACAATATTTTAAAATGGTTCAAATTCTGATGTCGAATTAAACGCGTGTAGGGACTGTAAATTATTATTTACAATTTTAATTAGTAGACAGATAAAATGAAAATAGATAAATTTTTAACTTACCTGCTTATAAATTCCGCGCCATGCAGCAAAAGTGCCCATTGCAGCAACTGCGCCAACTGCTGCCAGAATTTTTGTTTTCTTCTCAGACTCTAGAAAATTACGCTCTGCTGCCGTTAGAAATGGATCATTGGCTGATTGACTTCTTATAGCTTTGATCGAATTGAAACCTTCGTTTTTGAAAATGTCTTTTGTAATGCGATTTATGAAATTCACTAAATTCTGACAGCCTTTTATGTGATTTTGTAGTGGATTGTTTGGCAGTGTGGCTTTAAAAAGGACCGATAAATATGAATAGACGATGGCATCGAATTCACTGAAGTTGTCACCATAAAACCATACTTTCTTTCCAAGTTTTTTCGATAGAATATTAACACACTTTTTGGCATTTGTAACAAGCTTTAAAAGAAGAAACCAAATGAACCTACATAAATATATATTTACAAATTAAAAGGAAAAGGCAAGGCTTACATAGTCAACCTCGTGATTTTCAAGCTTATCTCGCGGATCGAAGCCGCCCATTACTATAAGAATTTCACACGCTTCACGTTGATAACTGTTTGGATAGAAGAAGTTAAATGGAAACGTTGTCCGCTTAGCATAGAGACTACGTGTTGTATCAAAATTATTTGGATCGCCATACATAAAATAATAATAGTATGCATGCAAATTACTAAATACCCAGGTGGTGTACGCGGTTGAGAGAATTTTATGATTTTCCTCTAGCTTGGCATCTATGGGGTAGCCCTGAAATTAATATAAGACAGAAACATTATATCTCAATCACTTTGGGGTTTAAGCCCGACATTTGGGCTAATATATATTTTAGACGGGCCTAGAGGTTCAATGCGACTACGAAAATATGTTAATTAAATAAATACAATGAACAATCTAATTACAGTAGAATTTCATTAAGTTGTATTTGTATTTATTTAATTAAATTTTCTATCACAACAATTACAAAATAAGAATAAATATATTTAATAAAAGCGGTAAATACGTATTCGATAACGGAGTTATCAGAAAGATATTATCTAACCCGTTCTTGAAAGCTCATGCGCCTATTTGTGTCAAATCATTATTTAAACTGTTTTCGCATTAACTACTACAAGGTGGTGCAAAAGTAATCCTCCTATCAGAAAATGCTATAAATTTTGCGATTGGCCCCTAAAGTCAGTTCTGTTTTGACATTTGTGTAGTAAACACATGCGAAATACACGTTAATAAACAATGTTACGCTACACTGCTCCAGAACGCGGAATATTGCTGACTATTTGACCAATAATCGGTCGGTGAAAAACGGTTACTGTGAATGGTGAGCGCTACAGAGCAATGATCAACGAGTTCTTTTTGCCGCAACTTGATGAATTGGGATTGGAAAACATGTGGTTCCAACAAGACGGTGCAACAGCACACACTGCACGTGCCACAACCGATATGCTGAACATCGGAAGCTTACTTTTGCGCCACCTTGTACAATCAACAGGACAACACATATATAATTGAACATCGTCAGCGTAGATATGGACATTACAATATTTTAGGACCTTTGGCAAGTCATTTATAATAAAGCACAAATTGTAGAGGGCACACAATTGAGCCTTGTGGTACACCTCGTGAAACGTCCAGGAAGTCTGACCTTCTACTATCAATGCACGCTGCTTGGGCTCTGCCGCCAAGGTAAGATCTAATGATGGCGGTATAGCATGGCTGGAGAAGTTAAAGAGATTTTACAGCTTCCTTCAAAGTAGGAATGTTCGTCAGAGTCAAAGTTTTAAATTGGTCGAGAGATTTAAAAAGGCCAATACGTTATCATTAATTCGCTCTCGAATATCTTTTATCATATCAAGGAGTGCAGTCTCTTTTTTTTGGTCTGAAACCGGACTGACGGTCCGTTAGTAGCTTATTTTCATGGACATAAGAAGCGATCTGACGATGTAAGATTCGCTCAATGACTTCGATAGAAAAGGTAAAATAGCAATTGGCCTATTGTTGTTTTGCTTACGAATAGGGATAACTTTAGCAGATTTCCAACATTCAGAAAGACGTAGGTGGTTAATATAGAGTTCACCAGATAGGTTATGTAGGGAAGGATATTTTTTTAAATTTATGGCGTATACCGTCAAACCCCATGGCAGGAGACCTCACTGAAAGTATGGCTTGCACAACATCACATCATCGACACAATCAAACTGAAGAGGGCTGGCATCAACATATCAACACGACCACAGTAACTGTCAACACATATGGTATTAGTAGGATTTGACAAACTTACAAATTTATTATTATCATTAACGTCGACTTTGAGGATAGCTTTATCAGGTTTGGCTCTGTCAACCCCAATTCCCTTAATCGTTTTCCAGGTTTCTTTCGAATTCAAAGCTGAACTGAGCTTATGGTTGTAATAATTTGCATTAGCCAACTTTATGGCTTTTTTGGCAGAGCCGAGCCTCCTTAAAGTATGCGTTTCAACCGCGGGTAAGCAACATTACACAAGTAAATTAGATAATTTATTCTACCATTATATCATGTTGTATTGGGATGTGGTCATCAAATAGACGGATGAACTGATCTTTAAAGAACTTGGTCTGCTCATCGACCGATAGATAGATAGATAGATTTCAGTTGAGGATTGCACTGCGGCCGACATGTCTTTTGTGCCCTTGTCTCTTCACACAACCTCATCCAAGCCGATTTTCTTCAGAAATGTGATGGTTTTCGTTGGCTTGAGGGTTTGTGCTCTGGCCATGGTGCTCCCAGGGATTTTTCCCTTTTCCTGGCGATTGCGTCGCATGCCAAAACGATGTGCTCTGCAGTGTCCGCCTTTGTGTGACAAAAACGACATGTGTCTTCTGCCCGTATACCCATTTTGTGCAGGTGCCTGTTGAGTCTGCAATTACTCGGGGCTATCGTTGGCTTGTGTTTCACATGGACTACGCCCCCTGTTATCGACAAAATATACTACTGGGTCACCCTAATTTCTCATCACAAGATCAATTATGCTAATTGTGTACATACGCATATACATTCATACATACACATTGTGTGGAATGCAAACGACCACCTTTTGCACTAATTCTTGCTTAGCTGAACACTAACTTTATAAGCTTGCATTGTAATGCCATGTACTAGCACATAATGATATTATTTTTATGCTAAGACAATATATGTATGTTTACCATTCTATTGTTTAGATTCTTTATGTTTACAATAATAGGTTTATTCATTTACTTTTCCAGTAAATACTTTAAATAAGAGTTTTACTATGAAATAAAGAGTAATTTCATTCTAAGAGAAAAAATTTACATAAAAGTAAATGAATGCAAGTAAAAAAACGATTGACATATTTCAAAAATTAAATAAATTTAATTTTTTGATTAGGGAAACAAATTGTCCTTCTGCCAGCAAGCATGTAAAGATTTTACAAATAAACTGAATTGTACCACATAATTTAGTACTTACGCATTGAAGGTGTTCTATTTTCCCCTTTTCTATCCACCAATATTAAAATTTATTTTATTTTTTGAAATATAAAAAAAAAATATTTATTCATTTTATTTCAGTTCGGGTTTGACAGCGAATTCTTCGAGTTTACTAGCTTACCAGTAAAGATTAGTAAGTCTCTCAAACTCTTACGCTCTCGATATGTTTTTCTCTTACAAATTTTTCGAGTTAATGAACACTTGACAGAAGAAGTTAGTAAGAATTCGTAACTTCCAGTAATAATTTTTTGTTATTGAACAGACCTAATAGTTCAATGAACAAAAATATATTGGAAAATATGATAATTTTATGGTAATCTCATGCCAGACTTTCCAACTTATGTTTAGTATAAATACTGGCATGAAATGTTTAATAAGACAGTTGTGAAAAAGAAGACGTAAATATAAATTAATTTTAAAGCCGTTCTTATCGAACCGCTGACAAAAAATTTGTGTTTCATTTTCAAAATCAACTGCGTAGCGCCGACCGCAACACCCTTAATTCTGAAAACCGTTAAAATCTTTTTTTCTTTTTTTGCCTTGAAAATATCGTAATCATGCTTTGTCAACGATGCATTTACGTAAATCAGTGCGTCTGAATTTATATACACATGTACCAGACGCAGGGAGATCAACACTCCGATGGAAGGACCATGTGGGGACCGATTTGCGATCCAGCGGTGTTTCCAAATAGCGCCAATTGGCGCAACGAAGAAATGACTTGCGAGCTATGTTTTACGGCCAAAATCGCCCAGGCGGTTAGATGACCATTTCAAGAAAAGAAAGTACCAGATGCAGTCGTCTTTTATTTTTGTCAATATTTAGGTGCCTGAAACTCGCGATGCTTTTAGCAATACAGTTCTCTCATTAGGCGACTGAAACCTTATGATGATGGCAGAATCTATAATGCTGTCGTGTAGCTGTAAGTAATTGGCGCAGTATTTACCTCCAAGGAGATTAAGGCCGAGCTTCGCATCTAAAAAGCAGGGGCTACCCCGTTCTGAAAATAATTTTCCAAACCACTTTTGATGTTACCTGTACCAGGGCTTGAACCTTGGTCCTTAGTTGTGGTAGGCCAGCAACACTACCTCCACACCACGGCGGCCGCCAAGCTTATGTGGTCGAAAAATTATTTTTAGTGAGGTGTAAATGATTATCTCCTTCCTCGAGACTTAATGGACTCGGTACGTTTGGTATCATTTTAAAATAGCTTGAAAATTTTCCGCTTATCCACAGAAATACGCACGGTACTGACTTGACGACAAGTTTAATGCAGAGGGTTTTCCTGGAACTGCGCCGCTTTAACATACAACGATGTTAAGTTATCAACAAAAATGTAACCGTGGTCTACTATAGTAGTTAGCGCCACTCCAGTGTTAAAACGAATATAGCGCCACAAGAACTTAATGTAGTTAGAAAAATAAGTTGAGCACAAATAACTTTACACACTAAAGTTGCCAGATGAAGTATCCTTTCTACATTACATTCAACTGAATATTACTTTTTATATGTTGATTTTTAGGAAATTTTTTTCACGGCATTGAATGTTATAAGCCAAGCTATGCCCCTTGCGAGTTAGAATATGCCTGTCGTAAGAGGCGACTAAAATCCGCTAAAGGTAATGACGTGCAACTTGCGGGTTACTGGCTTAGAACATGCCCGAGGTAGGCATACCGGTCGTAAGAGACGACTAATATGCACAAAGGTAATGACATGCAACTCGATGGTTGATCTACGGATATGATGCCTCTCACCTCTCATTACAAATCGTATCCTTCCTTACGGAAGGAGGGGTGACATGACCTAGAAGGTTTCACTGGTCATAAATCGCTACCACGACAGTCGGGCAGTACCGCAAGGGAGTACCAAGGACTGTTAATTCGACAACACTCTCCAAAACCTTCGGGGAGTGTTTTTGTCGTTACCACAACAACAACAACGTGGAACTTGATGGTTGATCTATGGATATGAGTCTTTCAATACCAACATTCTTCCTTACGGAAAGAGGGATGCGATGACCTAGATGGTTCTACTGGTCGTTCTAAATCGCTCCCGCGACAGTGGCATGTACCGCAAGGGAGTACCGGATTCATATCCGGAAGAGGACTGTCACTTTTGTTTTTGTGGCTAAAAACAACAACAAAAGCAGGAATATCGAATGACTAACTCATTGTACTATCAGCTTAATGACACCGATATATTTTTGATTTCTTTATTTAAATACTGCTGTCTAATCGTCACGTCCATTACCGAAGTTCTAGAAAACAAACAGTTTAAACGGGTTTCAACAACAGTGAGTTTACTTTTAGAAGTGTCTGCACATTTCTAGTTCTTAATTTCGCAAATTCTTTGATTGAGCCAATCAGAAGTGATCCATATCCAGATAGAAATTTTGCATGTAAATGCAACAACAATGTGATCCTGATATTTTTCTGGATCAATTTCGGATCCGTATTAGATTTTTTGACAGCCAACCTTTATTTGTTTGGTAGCACAGACATATATGTATATACACGTATTTACACACACAACTGGCATACAACTGATCCGTATTGTTCCGGTGAGATTTTGATCAGAATACGAATCTGTATAGCTGATTATAACACAACTATTGTAATTAAATCATGGTCCAATATCGATATTTTTCTTGAAATTTTGGCACGCCTGTAAAGAATTATAAAAATAGAAATTGGCATGATGATTTAAATGCTGGTAAATGCCAAGCACCAGCCAGCCGGTATTCATACCCCGAATCGCAAAGTTCATTCACCCTCTACCTTACTCTCTTGAAGATGGCAATATTTTGCTATTAATATGGATTGAAAAACTACAAATTCTTTACTTACCACTTTATCTAGCAGTTTTTTAATTTCTCTATAGCCACAGTATTTTTCATTCCCAATTTGTATATATGGCAGTTTCCCCGTGCTGGAGCGCATCGGATTTGCATTTGTGTCGATTTGTAGTGGGCATCTTGTAAATTTAACTAAACACTGGACAAATATACCAAAAATTTTACTTAAGTTAGGCATATGCCTCTATATTAGCAATATAAACGCTACTACGCATTGAAAAACAAGTCGTACATCGATTAAAAAATTGAATTTCAGCGTGTGATGCAACTTTTCCCCCCAATTCATTAAATTGATGCACCCCATGTAATTTTCTCTTACCAGCGCTCGCAGGCAATCAAAATCGATGGACGGCAGACCCCATTCGCCTTTATACACATATAACACACCACCTAAATGCATTTCTCAGTCCTTTTAGCCCGAAATGCATTTACAGTTGAAGTTACAATAAATAATTTTAAAAGTTTTACGCGAATCAAAATTTTGCTAGGTTAAATAGGAAATCAGCTGACAGAAAACATTGTGCAGGGATGCCATCTCTATCAATGGGAAATCCTCCAAAAGGAAATAGTAAACGTCTAAGAGCCGCTTTCATGTTGTTGTTGTTGTTGTTGTTAACAGTGCTTCGCCCTGCCCAATAGGCTCGATCACTCTAAATTGTCATCAGGCTCTTCTAACGGAAGTCCGAGGAAATGCGCAGTTTCCAAAGGGTTGGACCAGAGTGATGTGGGTGTTAGAAGAGTGGGTTCAACTGAACAGGAAAAGAGATGTATGGTATCATGAGGGGTCATACCACATGCAGGGCATGTATTTGGTATGTTGGGGTTCAGTCTGCATAAGTAAGAGTTTAACCTATTACAATATCCAGAGCGAAGTTGTGCTAGTATGACTCTAGTCTCCCTCGGAAGTACACGCTCCTCTTCAGCCAATTCAGGTGGTTGAGTATTAATAACGGGATTCACAGGCCGAGATCTGAGGGATCTGTCTACCGACTCAGTGTGGAGGTCATTTAGAGCCCGTCTATGGTTCCGCAGATCAAACGGCAAAGAGATATGATGCCGGATCTCATCGTAATGCTTACGGAGATGTCTCCTTATGTCTCTGGGGGGCGGTGCTACATCCAAAAGATGTCGGTTTGGATGACTAGGTTTGTGACAGTTCAGAAGGAACTGTCTACTCAAGAGTTCCGCGTGCTCTTGAACATTGAGCAATTTCGCCTCTTGATGGAGGTGAGGCTCAGATGACATAAGCAGGCATCCCGTAGCAGTTCTGATGGCGGTGTTTTGGCAGACTTGCAATTTCCTCCAATTGGTGTCAGAAAGGTTGGGCGACCATATAGGCGCAGCATAGTCAATAACCGGCCGGCCAATAGCCTTATATGTAGCAAGCAATGTTTCTTTGTCTTTTCCCCAAGTACTGCCGGCCAGTGACTTGAGGATCTTATTGCGGCTCTGTACCTTTGAGGCTATTGCGGTGGCATGGCCAGCGAAGGTGAGGCCGTTGTCAAATGTCACGCCCAAGATTTTTGGGTGGTTGACAGTAGGTAGATGTACTCCATCTACGTGGACATTTAACTCTTGCCCCATCTGCGCATTCCATGTGGTAAACAGGGTCGCCGTAGATTTAGTCGGAGACAGGGTCAGATTACGCTCGGTGAAGAAGCTGGAAAGGTCATGGAGGTAACTGTTGATTCTTATACAGAGTTCATCAATGGAGGGACCCTTGCCCGAGGCCATTATCGTGCAGTCGTCAGCGTAGGAAACAATGGAGACTCCCTCTGGTGGGGGGGGAAGTCTCGAAATATAGAAATTAAACAAGAGGGGAGAGAGAACACCACCTTGCGGCACCCCTTGTTTTATTCTTCGTGGTCTAGATTTCTTGTTCCTAAATTTGACTGTTGCCTGTCGACCATTGAGGTAATTAGCGGTCCACCTCTTAAGGCCGGCAGGGAGCGGTGTCTCGTCCAGGTCTCGGAGGAGAGTGGCGTGATTGACCGTGTCGCATGCATTTGACAGATCAAGTGCCACGAGAACCGTCCTATGGTTTGGTGGATTTTGATTCAAACCGTTGTTAATCTGCGTTGTAATGGCGTTCAAAGCGGATGTCGTGCTGTGATTTTTGCGAAAACCATGTTGATGATCGGCCAATTTTAGATTTGTAACGAAGTAAGGAAGCAGAATGGACTCTAGCAATTTCGCTACCGGCGAAAGGAGGGATATCGGACGATAGGACTCTTTCATAAAAGCCGGTAACTGCTAACCGGAGTTAAATTGACGTATTTTGTACGGTTAGCTGTGAAATTAATCGCCGATTAGGCTTAACTGTAGCTGTCAAATTAATCGCCGATTAGGCTTAACCAGCCTTTATGAAAGTGGCCCTTAGACTTTTACTATTTCCTTTTGAGAGGATATTCCCATTGATAGAGATGGCATCCCTGCACACTGTTTTCTGTCAGCTGATTTCCTATTTAACCTAGCAAACTTTTACAGTTAACTGTAGCTGTCAAATTAATCGCCTATTAGGCTTAACCGGCCTTTATGAAAGTGGCCCTAAGGCCCGTTTACTCAATGTCTGGTTATGGTAAACTCTATCACATAATAACCTAATCATGGCTTGCCTCAGAATGACATTTTCGTTTACACAAAAGTCTGATTAATAGCTGTATTCTGTAAGCCGGTCTCATCTCAAGTCACTGAATTTGAGATTTTTCATTAGAGACAATTTTTGTGACTTCAGAAGATATCGGTATTCTGTAAGAGAAAAGCACAAAAAGTTCACCAATGATATGTGGTGAAAACACACTTGCATACATCTCATGGTATTAACAATCGCGTTAATATATTTACAAGTTTTTTAGCGTTTGGAAAAAGTAAAAAAATGAGGTTTGAGTTTTTTGCATTTAATTTAGTGCCAAATACATCTGAACACCAGTATATTGCCATGTTTTATCACTATCAAAAGTCCGCTGTTTACCGGCATTAAAGGAGAGTTACAGAATCGCATTTCCGTTCAGCACAAACGCCAAAATTTTTGCCGATAAGCTTAACGCTCGGCGAAAGTTACAGAATCGGTCTACTGAACACCAGTATATTGCCATAATTTATCACTATGGATTATTGTTATGTATTTATCAATTGTTGGCAACCCTTATTTTCCTATTGTCATTCTTCTATATATATATATATTCATTATTCAGATTTACACATCATACGTTGTTAATTGTGTACGTTGTTAACACGAGGTCGTTTTCTTAAAAATAAATTGAATTCTTATTATAGTTTAATCATAAATCGAGCGCGTGCTTTTATTTCAATAATAGTCCATAACAATAAAATGGCGACGAGGATGAAAATCGAAAATTAAATAGAATGTCCAAAATTGAAGAAAACGAACCTAAAACTTCAATCAATCGTGTACGGCCATAACCTTAAAATAAAATGGAGTCCCAAGTGCAGCAATTATTACAGGCAATAACCGCCATGACTACAACGATGCAGCAACAGCAAAATCTAGTAAATCAACAAGCGAGCAGTACCAGCGTAAACATCATCTTAAGCTTCGAATCATTCGATCCAAAGATAGAATCATTTAAAATATATAAAGAGCGCCTGGAAAACCATTTTCATATTAAGAAAGTTTTCGGAGACAAGGAGATGTGTGCGAAATTGCTTTTGCAATATATTGGCTCAGCTACGTATTCCCGTTTAGCAACCTTGGCATCACCTAAAAACTTAAATGTGCTGAAATATGACTAAATAGTAACGCTGCTAGAAACACATTTTTGTCCTGCAAAGAACATTTTGGTAGCGCAACACAAATTTCTTTGCGAAATTCAAAATAGTGATCAATCTGTGGCGGATTTTGTAGCTAATCTGCAGAAAAGAGCGATGGAATGCGGTTTTGTATGCGAATGTGGAAAGTCTGTCGCAGATATTTTTCTAAGATCACAACTAATCAGAGGAATACGTGATGGGCATGTTCGAGAGCAACTGCTTCAAGACCCGAAATCAACATTTAAGCAAATAGTTGAAAAAGCAACAACATTAGAAGCAGCTAAAATTGATAACAAGGTGAAAACAATGAAAAACAATGCAACAGGTTCAACAAATGATATTCATCAAGTCCGTCAAAATGTTAGTAATAATAACCACCATAGTGGTAGAAATCGCAATCGAAATTTTTCAACAAATAGGAAGGCAAAGTCATCAACAAGAGTTAACTACAGCGAATTGGGCATAGAAGGTTTGTGTCTAAGATGCGGCCGTAGTAATAATTTATCGAAACAATGCAAAGCAGATAAAGGCAAGTTAAAATGTAATTCATGTGGCAAGACTGGTCATGTGCAAAAAGTTTGCATTCAGGAAAGAATAAAGCAAAAGAAAGCCAAAAACGTAAACAATAACTACGCTACGTCAAATGCAATCGAATCTTATACCACAGAAGAGGAATATTTTGGTGTAAATCAAATCATCGATATTTATGATCAAAGTACTGTGCAAATATCATCTATAGATGCTGGAAAATTTTTTACAGATGTCTTAATCAATGGAAGAAAACAAAAATTCGAAGTAGACTCAGGTGCCGGCTACACATTACTGCCGGAAAATCAATTTAAGAAATTCAATATCAAAACACCACTGAGGAAAACAAATATTGCATTCCGCGTTTATACAAATGATGTTTTTGTGCCGTTGGGAGTCGTAAGTGTGGACGTAAGGTACAAAAATAGAAAATCAAAAGAAGATTTGATAAATACGTCATTTGAAAATTAATCTACATGAAATCGACGAAGACAGTACTAAAAACAATTTTTGCCACAACAACATAAATTCTATATCGAAATTAAAGCAGCAATTTCCAAAAATCTTCGAAGAACGAGTTGGATGCATTCCGGATTTGGTCTGTAGTCTAAAACTACGACAAGGAGCGAAACCTGTGTTTTTAAAAGAAAGGCCAGTACCTTTTGCGTTACGTGAAAAAGTAGAACGCGAACTCGATAATTTGGAACGAGACGGCATAATTACAAAAATTAATACCAGCAATTGGGGTTCACCCTTGGTGATAATCCCAAAGCCTGATGGCAATGTGCGATTGTGTGTGGACTATAAAGTAGCTGTTAACCCTCAACTAGAAGCCGCTCATTATCCAATCAAACGAGTAGATGAAATTTTGAACAGGTTAAAGAACTCCAAGCATTTCTGTAAGTTGGATTTATACAAAGCGTATCTTCATGTACTAGTGGATGATGATAGCAAAAAAGTACAAACTATTTCAACACACCGAGGTACGTATCAAATGAATCGTTTATCTTTTGGAATTAAAACTGCTCCAAGTGAGTTTAACCGTATTTTAGATCAAATATTACAAGGCCTCGAAGGTACAATCTCATATTTTGACGATATAATTAACCATGGTGCAACGTTGAAATAATGTGAAGGGCGCCCCATCAAATGTTTTGAAAGATTAAATAAATATAAATTACATATCAACAAAAGAAAATGCGAATACTTCAAAGATAAAATCAAATATCTTGGATATGTAGTGAGCCATAACAAGATAGCAAAATGTCCAGATAAAGTACAGGCAATTGTAAATATGCCAAGACCCGGAAATATTGAGGAAATAAGAAGATTCCTTGGAATGATTACATATTATTTAAGATTGTTACCAGATGTTTCAACACTTACATTTCCATTACGTCAACTTTTAGAAAAAAACAAAATATTTAATTGGACTGCAAAATGCGAAGAAGCTTTTAAAAACCTCAAACAGGAAATACTTAAAGACAGGGTTATAGCGCCCTTCAATGAAGCTTTGCCGATCACATTAGCCTGTGACGCAAGTCCAACAGGTATAGCTGCTGTATTATCTCACATTGTGGAGGGGGAGGAGCGCTCCGTCGCGTTTATTTCAAGAGCGCTAACGAAAGCAGAACAAAATTACAGCCAGCTGGACAGAGAAGCGTTAGCAATTATTTTTGCCGTTGATAAATTTTTTATGTATTTATATGGAAGAGAATTTACGTTATTGACAGACAATCGCCCTCTTTCCAGAATATTTCACCAAAGTGCAAAAACACCAGCTATGACATCAGCAAGATTACTTCGTTATGCATCATTCCTTCAAGGATTCAACTACAAAATACAACATCGTAAAGCCGAAGATAATGTAAACGCTGACTGTTTATCGAGAGCACCGAGCAACGAAACGCCTATTTTTAAACACTTTTTGGATGAAGAGGTACGAAATATTCAGGACGAGAAGATCAACCAGATGTCAACATTCTCAATCAATTCCACAACGATTTCAAAGGAAACAGAACGTGATGCGGAACTCGCAAAACTAAAGAAAGACTTATTAGATGGTAAGAATTGCGATGCCAGTTATTCCTTGCAAGATGGTGTCATATTTAAAGGTGGTCGTGTAATGATACCATCGAGTTTACGTGCAGAAATTTTAAAAGAGTTACATTACACGCATGTAGGTGTGCTAAAAATGAAGCAGCTTTCAAGAAAGTACTGTTTCTGGAAAGGCATTGACGCTGAAATAGAGCGATTGGTGAAATCTTATCCTAGTTGTGCGGAGGTGAGAAAAGGCCCACCAAAGGTTGTAGCACACCACTGGGAGGAGCCGAGCGAAAATTTTCAAAGAGTCCACATTGATTATGCGGGACCATTTCAAAATCATCATTTTTTCATACTGGTAGATGCAAAATCGAAATGGCCGGAGGTTCGGATGATAAAAGATGCCGCAACCTCTGAAAAGACAATAGCGTTATTACAAGATATATGTGCAACTCACGGATTACCACAAACCATTGTATCAGACAATGCAACCATATTCCAAAGTGCAATGTTTAGAGAATTTTGTCTTGAAAATGGAATTATTCAGAAGTTTATAGCCCCTGGACATCCAGCAACTAACGGATTAGCCGAAAGATACGTCCAAATTTTGAAAAAGAAATTAAAAGCAATGGAGGATGAAGGCTTACCATTGAATATTAAGTTACGGGGAATCCTGTTTCGCTATAGGGCAACCCCGTTGGCAAATGGTCAAACTCCAGCTCAAATGTACCTTGGACGGGAACTGAGAATTAAATTAGACGCTATGCGGCCAGTAAGCGAATTGAAATCAACAATATCTAACCCCCGGGTGCTATGACATCTCATTTTATTTTGCAAAAACAAATGTGCAGGTTACACAATGATAAATACTTCCCATTTGGTGGAAAAACTATATGCAGTACCTGTACACAGCTCTCTAATTATTTACGTGTTTTGGTTTGTTGCATTTACATTTGCATCGGGTGTAAATTTTTTATATAAAAAAAAGTTTTGAACAACTATGTAGTGCTTTGAAGCACTTTAATCTGGAACCTTTAAAATCATATATATTATTTCTGTAAGGTCTTTTTGTGTTATTTCCTAATTTTCTGCTCTTATTTGGAACCAATATTAATAAATAAGGTATCGTTTTAAAGGTGGGGGTTAGCTCTACATGCGAAACCATGTTTTAATTAGCGGAGTGCTTTTGTTTAAGCGTATTTTATAAAAATGAATTCTTTAAAATAAACGATTGTGAATGCACAAAAAAATCAATTTGTACTGCAACGCTATTGTGACATTCATATGCCTCGCGACATCTACAGTTGAATAGTAAGACTGAACAGTGCTACATAGAATAATTAAAGGCGAGCGCGCCATCTACACTTGAACATTGCTAAAATAAGTGAATAAGACTGCGTTCACACTGGGTCATAAACTCGAGGTAAAGGGACATTTTTTGAGTTAATTCATATTGATGTTGGCAATCAACTCAAGTTCATGGCTCAATGTGAATGTAATATAAGTGGTGGAATTTCAAATAGCTGTTTGCGCATATTTGTATAATTTTTTGGGTAATTCTATACGACAGCACGTAACTCCTAATATAGGTCCAAAAATATCGGGAAAGGTATCAAAGGACGGGTTTTAACCTTCTTATCAATAATCCGAAAGCGGAAATTCGATATTTTATGTCTGTTCAGAGATATTTGCAATTAAAGTTGAAATTTTTCTGTCATTTTTATGTGGTTGTTGTAATCACAGATTAGGGTGTACCGAAAAGTGCAGAAATGTGTTCTGTGCAGAAATATTGTGGACCGCGTAGCCGGTGTTTGACCGGCTAAGGTTATGTTTTTGAAGCCTACGCAGAAAGGTGTTGTGCACATAAATACCTTGGATCAAGTCCCCTATTTGGGATCGGACCTAGGCAATTTTTGGATTTTTTACTAATAACTTTTCACTGAAACAAATTATTTAATTTCCGCTTTCGGATTATTAATACAGAGATCAAAACGCGTCGTTTGATACCTTTCCCGAGATTTTTGGACCTATGTTAGCAGTTACGTGCTGTCGTATAGAATTACCATTTTTTGTGGTCTCACAATAAGTGTAGCTGAAAATCTTTTTTTATAATTTGAGAAAAAGGTTTGAAAAATCCTGGACCTGGACTAACAAAAGGTTTCAAACCATTTTGGTTTTTTTTTTTGCGCAAGTAGCGCACGGGTCCAGCTAGTTTTATTATAATATATGTAATTGTTTACGAAGAAAAAGATGTCTTGCTGGTTAAATCCGGCTATCCTGTAGTTTTACAAGCAGTCTACTCATCTGTCAGTTTTTTTGTATGTGACAAGCGTCTTCTGTACTGTAATGGGCCAAGCAAATACAGCTAAAATCCAATTTGCCGCTGTCAGTTTTTACAACGTCAACCGTCAATGTCTGATTAACTGCTTAGTCAAGACTTTATCAAAGGTTGGCCCAAAAACCATTTACTCAATGTCTGATTAGCAACAATTCGCTGATTGTCTTCTGATAGAAGTTATCAAAGGATGCACCTTTGATTATATGCTTATCACAACATGAAGTGACAGCTGAAAGTAAACATCTGATTTTGTGATAAACTGTTTTGCTAACAAACTCTGCCAGTAATAGAATTTAGATATGTAATAATGCAGCTGTCAGTTTTTAGACGTTCACAATGCAACTTTTGTGAATTTTTTCCCAAAAACGTTCGCAATGACCAACTTTATCATGATGACTTAATCAGACTTTTGTGTAAACGAAAATGTCATTCTGAGGCAAGCCACGATTATCATGTGATAAAGTCAATCATAACCAGGGGTCGAATTACGTTATACGTTCCGTGATCGAAAGCGAATTTTTAAATCAAAATATCTCTAAGCCCATAATGCGGAATGATGGCATAAGTGAGCAATTGGCTGGAAGTAACGGTTGTTTCAATTATGCATTATTACTCTTTTAAAAAGTTGGACAGTTTCGTGACTTGAAACCCGGTTTACGATCACCGAACGGATGTCGTAATTCGGCCCCAGACATTGAGTAAACGGCCCTCAGACTTATACTTTGACAGATAAGTTGAATGCACGCAATAAGTAGGGCCTCGACACACAAAGTTTGTGGAACGTGAAGTGATGCAAAATGCTATTATTAACTTATGGCGCACGTATCTGTCAAAGTGCTAAGTACTTCAGCCTGTACTGCTTGGCGTATGTCATTAGATACTCAGGATACATTTTTTGAGTGATGGCAAAGAAAGTAAGGCAAAAAGAAGGTTCAACGTGAGGAATAGCTGGAAACACTAAATCATCAATTCGCGGGTTGGTAATTCACCACTGGAGAAATTTGCGCTTAAATCGCGATTTTTAATGCTATTAAAACTCACACTGTCGTGGTGTGGCGGTAGTGTTGCCGGCCTACCTCACCGAAGGTCCACGGTTAGAGCCCTGGTACAGGTAACATCAAAAGTGGTTTGAAAAGGTTTTTTCACAATGGGGTACTACTCGGCAGTGTTTTGGCAAACTCTCCGAGTGTATTTCTGCCATGGAAGGCTTCCCAGCAAAAATTTATCTCTTTGCAGATGCCGTTCGGAATCGGCAAAAAACTGTAGGTCCCGCCAATTTGTAGGAAAAAATAGAAGCAGCACACCTCAAATTTATGGAGAAACTTGGCCTTAATCTCCTCAGGAGGAATATATAACGCCAATTATTTATTTATTCTAACACTCTTACTTTTATTTAATACTCACAAGCAAACGTTTGTGTGACTCCAACTATAATTTTTTTTAAAACATCCAGTCAAAACACAGGGAATTCAAGCATTTTACACGCAGTTACAGTGGTGAATTACCTGCCAGCGATTTGACAGCGGCTACTTGCATTTGCTGTTGGACCTTCTTATAACCGCCAAATACACCACACAAAATCCTTGCACAAGTCCAGAAGTTATAAATTGGGGTAAATCAGAATTTTGACATACACAACTCAAAAACACTGTACAAAATTTATTTCTGAGATAGCCTTCCTCCTTGTGCAAATCAGTCATTGGCGCAAGTAATGTGTGCGGTGTATTTGGCGTCATAGTTAGTTATACGTTCTTTGATGATTGTCACCTTAAGTGATCTGACTTTTACACAAACCAGTGCTCGGAAACGTTTCCGTTGCAAAATCACCTCACCCCAAACCCACCAGCTAATATTACTGTGACGAATTCGATGATTCCTTGATTATCAATCCTGGGTTCGATCACTATAAAGTCGAATAAACACACGCACAGATAATGTAAGTAATAGCTAGTTTTATTTACTAGTAATAAACGCAAAACAATTTTAAGAGTTTGATAACTTTACAGTAGTTCACTATTGAACGCTTGAAAATAAACTGATCAGTCTGCCCTGCTTGGTCACTGCCTTATATAGTCCGACAGGGTGCTTGCCTACGCACCGAGAACTTTCTTGGTTGTTCGCTTTTCGTGTTCTGGAAGGGTCGGTGTTATTTATTGGCATCTCCTCTTTGCATCGTATTCGCAAACACTCGCGCCATCTCTCTTCCTCTTCCTAGTGACACGCTTGCATGCATAAGCGTAGCCATCGTTATCTCGGTTGTATTAACTAGTGGTGGGAGTGTTATTGAGTTAGTTATGGTACATGCTTGAGAATAATCGCCACACTGCCCTCCACCTAAGTCTGATCGTCCCGATCAGACACATTGCCGGAACCAAACTCAGCTAGCCTTTCTAAATGGACCACTTTCATCTTATTCCTTGGCCTTCCCATAGTTTGTATGCGATATACCACATCGTTGATCCGTTTTATGACTTTGTATGGGCCTTCCCAGTTACATTGTAGTTTTGGGGACAAACCTTTCCTACGCTGTGGGTTGTATAGCAGCACTAAATCTCCTTCTATAAAACCTTCCGAATTTATTGCTTTGTCGTACCTGGCCTTCATTTTATCGCTCATGATCTTAGTCCGTTTTCTCATAAGGTCGTGAATTTCTCTTCTTCCAATACGCTAGTAGATTTCCGAGCATTCACTCCTGCATCAGCGTTTATCCCAAACTTTAAGTCAGCTGGCAATCGAAGATCATTCCCGAAAATTACCTTTGCAGGAGTCTGACCAGTTGTTTCATGTACTGCAGAGCGATATGCCATAAGAAGATATGAGTATCCCAATCCTTCTGGAATTTATCCACTACTTTCCTCAGGTGCTCTTCCAATGTTCTATTGAATCGTTCCACCATGCCATCTGACTGAGGATGTAGTGCAGTTGTTAGAGTTTTCCGAATGCCCAATGTCTTGCACATTTCCTGGAACACAGCGGATTCGAAATTTCTGCCTTGGTCAGAATGTATCTCCATCGGTGTACCAAACCGAGCTACCCAATTGTTAGTAAACACTTCTGCTATGGTTTCTGCCTCTTGATTTGGAATAGGGTACACTTCTGGCCATTTGCTGAAATAGTCCATAACTACCAGTACATATTTGTTTCCGAGTTTGCTAGTAGGAAATGGACCAGCTACATCCATGGCTATCCTCTCAAATGACGCACCTGAGTTGTACTGTTTCATTTGGCCATGGCTCCTTGATTTCGGTCCTTTAGCTTTGATGCATACTTCACAGTTGGCAATCCACTCCGCGACCGATTGACGGCAACCAACCCAATATAATCTTTGCTTGACTTTCTCCAAGGTCTTGGTGACTCCAAGATGACCTCCGCTTGGACCGTTATGTAATTCATTGAGTACATCAGGGATTTTCTTCCTTGGGACGACTATCAGCTTTCGAACACATTGACCATCCTCACTCTCCCATATTCGAGGAAAACAACCGGATTCTAATTGCAAACTATTCCACTGTGCCCAATATGACTTGGCAACAGGACTTTCTGCTGACATCTCCTCTCTTGATGGTCGCTCGTTTCGTTCGATTCCTTGCATTACACGTGTAAGATCTGGATCTTCGTGCTGAAACCTCCTTAATTGATCCATGCCCCATTCGTCCGTAGATGTTATAGTCATGAGCCGCACATCTATAATGTCTTCCTTGGCCTCAGCTTTGGAACAATGCTTGCATTCCAAGTTACATGGTCTTCGTGACATTGCATCAGCATTTCCGTGGGTGCTACCTTTGCGATGCTCTATGGAAAAGTTATAACTTTGCAGTCGCTCTATCCACCGTGCCAATTGACCTTCCGGATTACGGAACTGTAAGAGCCATTTCAACGCTGCGTGGTCTGTCCTGACGTGGAATCGCTGCCCATAGAGATACTTATGGAAATGCTGAACGCACTCTACCAATGCCAACAGTTCTCTCCGGGTTACACAATAGTTCCTTTCAGGCTTCCCAATTGTTCGGCTGTAATATGCAACTACCTTCTCCTGTCCATCAACAATCTGAGACAAAACACCTCCTATAGCATAACCACTCGCATCTGTATCCAGAATAAACTTTGAACCTGGAATTGGATATGCTAACATTGGGGCAGTGCATAGTCGTTCCTTCAATGTTTGAAAAGCCACCTCCTGTTCCTTCTTCCATTCAAAACTCATATTCTTCCTTGTAAGGTCATGGAGACTACTAGCTACGCTGGCAAAATTTGGTACAAATCGGCGATAATACGTGCACAGCCCAAGAAAGCTCCGTAACTCATGCAAATTTCTCGGTCTTGGCCAATCCTTTACGGCTTCGATCTTTTCCTTAGCAGTGCAGATTCCCTCCGTAGTTACCTTGTGACCCAAATAACTTACTTCCTTTTTAAACAGGGAACACTTCTTGGGACTTAGTTTCAGACCAGCACCAGCTTTTCTTTGGAAAACTTCCTCCAAGTTCTTTAGGTGTTCCTCAAAGCTTTTTCCCAGCACGATGATGTCGTCGAGGTACACCAAACATGTTTGCCAGTGCAATCCTTTTAGTATCTGGTCCATGAGTCTCTCAAAAGTAGCTGGAGCATTGCATAGCCCGAAGGGCATTACCGTAAATTGCCAAAGCCCTTCTCCAACGCTGAAGGCCGTCTTTTCTTTATCTTCATCCTTCACCTCCACTTGCCAGTAGCCGCTTTTCAAGTCCAGTGTGGAAAACCATTTCGTGCCAGATAACGAGTCCAGAGTATCGTCGATTCTTGGCAATGGATAACTATCCTTCTTCGTTACGTCGTTCAATTTTCGGTAATCCACACAGAACCTCATTTTTCCATCCTTCTTTTTCACTAGTACTACCGGTGAGCTCCATGGACTAGCTGATGGTTCGATCACGCCGCTGTCACTCATTTCCTGTATAATTTCTCTTACCACTTGTCGTTTGGCCAATGGAATACAACGAGGAACTTGGCGGATTGGTCTTGCATCACCAGTATCAATTTGATGCTTCACAACCTTGGTCCGACCTGGTTTGGAACCATCCTTGTCAAATATGCTCGAGTACTTTGATAAAAGTTCCTTTGCCTTTTTCTGATGATCTTTTTCGAGGCCTGCCGTCCACGACATGATATCATCTGAAAGATTAATCTTGATGGTGGAATCATTTTCCTGAAGCTGTTCACAATTGATAACTACCTCGACCTCTTGGCATTGTCCCAATATTGCTCCTTTGGAAAGTTTAATCGGCGATTTGAACTCATTAAGTACTCTTACCGGTACACGTCCATCTTGTTTTGTCATGGCCAGGGTTTTTCCTACTAATATGTTCGTCCTTGATTTGTTTGCTGCCTCGACAACCCACAACTTGTTTGTCCCATAATCTCCATCAATCTTTGCCCATATGATTGCTTCCGACTTCGGTGGAATTTGTTGGCTCTCCTCCACAAGCACTCGCTTACTAACGTATTTGTTTTCGTAACCAAAATTTAATGGCACATCCATGTTCTGGTAATTCATGTTGATCTTGATGCCTTGCTCGCTTAAGAAGTCCATACCAACTATGATTTCGTCAACAATATCTGCTACTATAAAATTGTGTAGAACGGCCACGTTCCCAAATGCGATTTCACATGTTACTTCTCCTAGGACATGGGTGTCCTCACCCGTGGCCGTACGTAACTTTGCTCCATGCAATGGTCTCACCTCCTTGTTGACTAAATCAGATCGTATTATGGAATGTGATGCGCCTGTATCCACAGTTAGTAAGTGCTCTTTTCCATCCACATATGCAACAACAGTAACATTACTAGCTTTCCTTCCGTTCTGTGAGACAGAGATAATGGGGCATTCAGTTGCGGGAGCCAGTCCACGCCCCTTTCGGCTGGCTCGATTTAGTTTAACGACTGATTTGGCTGGAAAATTGGCTCACCTCCTTCAGCTTTGCGTTTTCGTCCACCTGAATTGCTGGGGTTACTGGAGCCAGTGCCGCAATAACGTGCTATGTGACCTGATTTTCCGCACTTAAAGCATTTAATGGCACCATTACTATTTTTCTGTACTCCGTTCAACGCTTCCAGAATTGTGTCTACCCAGTCTGGCCGTTCTACCTCCACGCGGTGAGCCTTGTACGTCTTACTTACTTAATAGCGAAGCTGTTTCCTGCGTTAGAGCATGAGATACCGTCTCAGCAAATGATCTCTTGCGATTTGCATATGTGTTAAGTTGTAGATTCATCTTGTACTTATATGTGCATAGCCTTAGGGTTTACACAGTGACAAATCACTATCATTTTTGTATATACCACATCTCTAGGTTAAGAAACTGTCCTTCTCTACTAAGCGATAAGAAAAGCAAGACACAATTTTGTAAGATCGAATATCTTTATTACTTATGTAAATAAATACAACTTTATATTAAATTGGAAACCTCGTAATTTATTGTGGAAACCTCGGAATTTTATATGGTAGCAGAGCAAGGTTCGTAAAGAAGTTGTGAAGCTGTAAATTGACGAATAGAAAGGAAAATTGTTGTCACATACAAAAAGAGAGAAAAAAAAAGGCACGCGGTAAGAAATTAAAATGGCGGCGAAAAACGAAATCATAATTCCCGTGTTCGATGGGGAAAATTATAAAATGTGGAAAAAGAGGATGCTGATGTTTTTGAAAATGAAAAAGTGTCAAGACGTAGTAGAGAGGCAAAAGGTCGCGTCCGATAAAGAGGATTGGGATGAAAAAGATTTGCGCGCTGTAAATTATATATATAGCGCAATTTCCAACAAACAGCTTGAATTTGTGTGTGACAAAGACTCCGCATTCGAAATAATGAAAAAGTTTGATGCGTTGTACATGAAGGAGTCTACAGCACTACAAATCGTCTGTAGGAACAAGTTAGAGCGGTTAAGGTTACGAGAGTACTCCGACTCAGCTACATTTTTCGGAGATTTTGAACACTGTGTGAACGAACTGAAAAGCGCAGGAGCAAACGTGTCGGAGAAAGAAAAATTGAACTACATGCTTAACACGTTGCCAGAATCCTACAGTTATATTGGTGACTTAATAGACACGCTAAAAATTGAGGATCAGACGGCTGATTACGTCAAAAACAAAATAGAGATGGCGGAGCTGAAAAGTGGCAAGGAAGAATGCAGTGGACGGAAGTCAAACGCATTTTATGCAATTAAGCGCCAAAAGTGTTTCAGTTGTGGCGAAACTGGACACTTCCAAAGAGAGTGCAAAAATAGCGAAGGAAATATATGGCGAGCAACACGAGGGCGGAAAGTGGCCGGAAGAGGCGGTTATGGCAGAGGTCGTGGCAAGAATAACGCAAATACACATAAAGCGAATAAGCAAGCCGAACAGAGGAACGAAGATAGAAACAGCGCGTGGGTTACAACAATTGCACGTCATGTGGCGGCAAATACAGAAGCGAGGAGCGTAAAAGGTAATGAAATAAAATGGTTACTCGATAGTGGGTGTACGGACCACATAATAAATGATGATAGGTATTTTAAAAACTATAAAGTTCTGGAGAAACCTGTGAATGTATATTTAGGGGATAAGAGAGTTGTGCAAGCAACAAAAATTGAAAATGTATTCAGCTATTTTGAAGCTTTTGGAAGAAATAATTTCATTGAAATGAAGAATGTATTTTTTATAAAAGATATGAAATCAAATTTGATTAGCTACAGTAAATTAACAAAAGATAACGTAGTGGTCTCGAAAGGCAATATGACAAAAATTATTTGTAGTCATGGTAAAGTAACTGCAGTAGCTTTTAAAATTAATGATCTGTATATCATGAAAAGTAAATTAAAACTATGTGAACCTGTGGTGAATATTGCAAATAAAAATACGGAAAATATGAGTGAAAAGGAGAAGTGGCACCGGCTGTTGGGTCACGTAAATTTCAAATATTTAAATGAAATGTCAAAAAAACAGATGTTAAGAGGAATGCCAAATGAACTTGAATCAGAATTTATGAAATGTAAGACATGCATTGAAAACAAAAAGCACAATATCTCGTTTGAAAACAATAGGCGAAAAGCACAGGATTTGTTGGAAATTGTACACACTGATGTGTGTGGACCATTTTCAACAATCGGCTTCCAAGGTGAAAAATATTTTGTCTCTTTCATTGATGACTATAGTAAGATAGCAAAAGTGTATGTTATGAAATCCAAAGCGGAGGTATTTGATTCTATTGTTGAATATGTAAATGAAAGTGAAAATTTGACGGAAAAAGAGTAAAATTTTTGAGATGTGACAATGGCTCAGAGTATTTGAATGGAAGGGTTTATAATTTCGCAAAAGAAAAAGGAATCATTATTAATAATTGTCCAGCATATGTTCACGAACTGAATGGAACTGCGGAGAGATTTAATAGAACTATAATGAATATGTCCCGTTGTTTATTGGCTGAAGCAAACGTGGATAAAAGGTATTGGCCAGAAAATCGTTTGTGCGGCAACTTATTTGAAAAATCGTACTATAACAAATACTATAGAAAATAAAACACCATATGAGATATTTTTTGGAGAAAGAGCGGATGTTTCAAATTTGAGGTTATATGGGAGCAAAGTTTTTGTCAGGAAACCAGAACAAAAGAGAACATCCAAATGGGATAAGAAGGCAGAAATGGGTATTTTGATAGGTTACAGCAGGGTTGGTTACCGTATACTTTTGAATAATAAAGTCGTAGTCGCTAGGCATGTAGAGTTTGTCGAAGAAGGAGTCAAATGTATTGGTTTGGGTAAGGATGAGCCCATAGACGAGGGTGCAAATGTTGAGGAAAATACTAATGATAAATCTTTGGATGAAAGTTTTAAAAGTACAGATATAAAATAAAACGAAAGTAGTGAAGAAGCGGAAACGCAATGTGATACTAGTGAAGGAAATGTAACTCCATCTGAGGTACGCAGATCGAAGCGTGTGAAGAAGCAGCCAAAAAAACTTGAAGAGTACACATGTAATAATATTTATGTAAATCTTTGTAGTATCGATACACCTAATTCGTTCGAGGAGGCGATAGAGTCAAGTGAAGCTGCATTTTGGAAAAGAGCTATGAGCAAAGAAATTGACTGCTTAAATAAAAATAAAACTTGGAAGTTAGTTGAACAGGTTAATAATAACAAAATTTTGGATGTAAAATGGGTCTACAGCAAAAAATCAGATGGGACGTACAAAGCGAGATTGGTAGTTAGAGGGTTTCACCAAACTGATGAGATTGATGACATTTACTCTCCTGTTGCTAAAATGCAAACATTAAAACATTTATTATCGTATTGTTGCCAAATGGGGTTAGAGATTGAGCAAATGGATGTAGAAACAGCATTCTTGAATGGCAAGGTACAGTCCGAAGTTTATGTTAGGCAACCAGAAGGTTATGAGGATGGTACAAATAGAGTGTGTAAATTGGTAAAAGCATTATATGGCTTAAAAGAAAGTCCAAGAGCATGGTACGAATGCCTTGATAAATTTCTGACGGGTATTGGGTTTGAAAGAAGCAAGATTGATTCTTGTTTATATACTTGTAAAATTGGAAAAGGGGTAATTTACCTTTTAATTTTTGTTGACGATTTATTAATTTGTGCTAGAGATGAGAGCGAAATTATTAAAGTAAAAGGCCAATTATCTGAAACGTTCAAAATGAAAGATCTTGGAAAAATTAAAGAGTACCTTGGTATAACCGTGGATTATGAGTCCAGTAAAAATGAAATGAAATTGAGCCAAACAAAGTACATTGAGTTGTTAGCTAAAATTTATAATATGGAATTGAGCAAATTATATAAAACACCTATGGAAGTGAATTTGAAACTAGAAAAATCAGATATATGCGAAAAGAGTATTAAATATAGGAATTTAATTGGCGCCTTATTATATATAAGTTCAGCTACAAGACCAGATATAAGCTTTAGTGTTAACTATTTGAGTAGATATCAAAATTGCTACGTCAAAACACATTACAAATATTTACTACGAATCTTAAAGTATTTATATTCAACTAAAACTTTAAAACTCACTTACAAAAGAAGAGAAAATATTAATATACTTGATTGTTATGTCGATGCCGATTGGGCTGGTGACACTTTGGATAGGAAATCAACTACAGGGTATGTAATAAGATTATTTGGAAATGTAGTATATTGGAAATCAAGAAAACAGAAATCAGTAACAAAAGCTTCAACTTTTGCGGAGTATGTAGCATTGTCAGAAGCTGTAAGTGAATTAAAATTTGTAATTGAATTATTGAAAGTTTTTGATTTAAAATGTGAAAAACCAATTAGTGTATATGAAGATAACTCAGGAGCAGTTAATATAGCAAAGTATGGTAACTTTACTAAGAATTCTAAACATATTGAAATTCACTATCATTGTGTACATGAATCTGTTGAAAGAAAGATTATAGATGTGGTTAAAGTAAATTCAGATAATAATATTGCAGACATTTTTACAAAATCATTGTGTCAAGAAAAATTTGAAAAATTTAGAAATATGATAAATGTAATTTGATTGCAATACAAGATAAATCTAAAGAGGCGTGTTAAGTTGTAGATTCATCTTGTACTTATATGTGCATAGCCTTAGGGTTTACACAGTGACAAATCACTATCATTTTTGTATATACCACATCTCTAGGTTAAGAAACTGTCCTTCTCTACTAAGCGATAAGAAAAGCAAGACACAATTTTGTAAGATCGAATATCTTTATTACTTATGTAAATAAATACAACTTTATATTAAATTGGAAACCTCGTAATTTATTGTGGAAACCTCGGAATTTTATAATATGTGGCTCGCTTCGTCTCCACGTCACGTATTCCATTTATAAAGCTTTGGAT
Organism: Merzomyia westermanni; assembly: GCA_949987695.1. Taxonomy (NCBI): domain Eukaryota; kingdom Metazoa; phylum Arthropoda; class Insecta; order Diptera; family Tephritidae; genus Merzomyia; species Merzomyia westermanni. The sequence continues at coordinate 41,696,389 of OX465288.1, read as the reverse complement.
TTTTACCCTTTCTGTGTATTCTACGGGTGCGTCTGCGTTTGCTAGATGGGCCAACCTCTCGATGTCCGATGCAAATTCCTGCAAAGTCTCATTAGGTTTCTGGGAGCGATTCTTTAGCTCTATTTGGTATATCTGCTTCCGATGCTCGCTACCATAGCGTCTCTCAACTGCACCCATTAATGCTTCATAATTGTTCCGTTCTCCGTCAGGAATAGTCTGCAAAATTTCGGCTGCAGGTCCCTTCAATGCCACGAATAATGCAGCAACTTTGTCTTCCATGCCCCAATTATTCACAGCTGCCGTCTTCTCAAACTGTAGCTTAAATACCTGGAAAGGAACAGAACCATCAAATGACGGAGATTTTACCTTGGGAGTATTCGCTAAAGCAGATGGACGGTTCAGTTGCAACTCCTGGATACGGCCCCTTAACGCATCTACCTCGGCCTCTATTTTATCTTGAAATTGTGCAAGTTTTGCATCTTGCACTTCTAGTTTCGCTGACACCTTTGCTTCCTGTTCTTCCAACTGCGATGAGATATATGCCTTCTGTTCTTCCATTTGAGATCTCATGTATGCCTTCGTTTCATCTAGTTGAGCTGAAATCTGGGATGTAATACGTGTATCCTGTTCTTCCAGCTGAGATACTATGTGTGTCTTTTGTTCTTCCAACTGAGATGCCATGTGTGTCTTTTGTTCTTCCAACTGAGATGCCATGTGTGTCTTTTGTTCTTCCAACTGAGATGCCATGTGTGTCTTTTGTTCTTCCAGCTGAGATACTACACAAGTTTTCTGTTCTTCCATTTTAGTCGACATCTGGGTTAATACAGCCAGTATCATGTTTGTGTCCACGGTTGCTACTGGATTCGGAGACTCCTTTTTTTCTTCCATTTTTGTCGGTGCCTCCTCCACAAGATGAAAAACATGATCATCAACGTTGATTCCTTCTGCTTCCATAGCCTCTCGCAATCGTGACTGTAGCTCTGATTTATTGCCTGTGGTATTCAAGCCACGCTGTTGCAGCTCATTTTTGAGTTGCTGGATCTTCAGCTCATTCAACTTTGCCATGCCTTTGTTATCCTTGAAAACTCTCGGTATTTATTTAACAATATCACTTCTGACACCAATTGTGACGAATTCGATGATTCCTTGATTATCAATCCTGGGTTCGATCACTATAAAGTCGAATAAACACACGCACAGATAATGTAAGTAATAGCTAGTTTTATTTACAAGTAATAAACGCAAAACAATTTCAAGAGTTTGATAACTTTACAGTAGTTCACTATTGAACGCTTGAAAATAAACTGATCAGTCTGCCCTGCTTGGTCACTGCCTTATATAGTCCGACAGGGTGCTTGCCTACGCACCGAGAACTTTCTTGGTTGTTCGCTTTTCGTGTTCTGGAAGGGTCGGTGTTTTTTATTGGCATCTCCTCTTTGCATCGTATTCGCAAACACTCGCGCCATCTCTCTTCCTCTTCCTAGTTACACGCTTGCATGCATACGCGTAGCCATCGTTATCTCGGTTGTGTTAACTAGTGGTGGGAGTGTTATTGAGTTAGGGATGGCACATGCTTGAGAATAATCGCCACATTACATATCTGGTTTCTGCTTAGGGACACGATATCGAATGCAAAGTATCGATGCTGCACTCATTTGAAGTATCGCTGTACAAGTATCGGGTATCCAATAGTATTGTGACGAATTCGATGATTCCTTGATTATCAATCCTGGGTTCGATCACTATAAAGTCAAATAAACACACGCACAGATATTGTAACTAATAGCTAGTTTTATTTACTAGTAATAAACACAAAACAATTTTAAGAGTTTGGTAACTTTACAGTAGTTCACTGAACAACGCTTGAAAATAAACTGATCAACCTGCCTTGCTTGGTCACCGCCTTATATAGTCCAACAGGGTGCTTGCCTACGCACCGAGAACTTTCTTGGTTGTTCGCTTTTCGTGTTCTGGAAGGGTCGGTCTTATTTATTAGCATCTCCTCTTTGCATCGTATTCGCAAACACTCGCGCCATCTCTCTTCCTCTTCCTAGTTATACGCTTGCATGCATAAGCGTAGCCATCGTTATCTCGGTTGTGTTAACTAGTGGTGGGAGTGTTATTGAGTTAGGGATGGTACATGCTTGAGAATAATCGCCACACTGCCCTCCACCTAAGTCTGATCGTCCCGATCAGACACATTGCCGGAACCAAACGCAGCTAGCCTTTCCAAATGGACCACCTTCATCTTATTCCTTGGCCTTCCCATAGTTTGTATGCGATATACCACATCGTTGATCCGTTTTATGACTTTGTATGGGCCTTCCCAGTTACATTGTAGTTTTGGGGACAAACCTTTCTTACGCTGTGGGTTGTATAGCAGCACTAAATCTCCTTCTATAAAACCTTCCGAATTTATTGCTTTGTCGTACCTGGCCTTCATTTTATCGCTCATGATCTTAGTCCGTTTTCTCATAAGGTCGTGAATTTCTCTCATTTCTTCTTCCAATACGCTAGTAGATTTCCGAGCATTCACTCCTGCATCAGCGTTTATCCCAAACTTTAAGTCAGCTGGCAATCGAAGATCATTCCCGAAAATTACCTTTGCAGGAGTCTGACCAGTTGTTTCATGTACTGCAGAGCGATATGCCATAAGAAGATATGAGTATCCCAATCCTTCTGGAATTTATCCACTACTTTCCTCAGGTGCTCTTCCAATGTTCTATTGAATCGTTCCACCATGCCATCTGACTGAGGATGTAGTGCAGTTGTTCGAGTTTTCCGAATGCCCAATGTCTTGCACATTTCCTGGAACACAGCGGATTCGACATTTCTGCCTTGGTCAGAATGTATCTCCATCGGTGTACCAAACCGAGCTACCCAATTGTTAGTAAACACTTCTGCTATGGTTTCTGCCTCTTGATTTGGAATAGGGTACACTTCTGGCCATTTGCTGAAATAGTCCATAACTACCAGTACATATTTGTTTCCGAGTTTGCTAGTAGGAAATGGACCAGCTACATCCATGGCTATCCTCTCAAATGACGCACCTGAGTTGTACTGTTTCATTTGGCCATGGCTCCTTGATTTCGGTCCTTTAGCTTTGATGCATACTTCACAGTTGGCAATCCACTCCGCGACCGATTGACGGCAACCAACCCAATATAATCTTTGCTTGACTTTCTCCAAGGTCTTGGTGACTCCAAGATGACCTCCGCTTGGACCGTTATGTAATTCATTGAGTACATCAGGGATTTTCTTCCTTGGGACGACTATCAGCTTTCGAACACATTGACCATCCTCACTCTCCCATATTCGATGCAAACAACCGGATTCTAATTGCAAACTATTCCACTGTGCCCAATATGACTTGGCAACAGGACTTTCTGCTGACATCTCCTCTCTTGATGGTCGCTCGTTTCGTTCGATTCCTTGCATTACATGTGTAAGATCTGGATCTTCGTGCTGAAACCTTCTTAATTGATCAATGTTCCATTCGTCCGTAGATGTTATAGTCATGAGCCGCACATCTATAATGTCTTCCTTGGCCTCAGCTTTGGAACAATGCTTGCATTCCAAGTTACATGGTCTTCGTGACATTGCATCAGCATTTCCGTGGGTGCTACCTTTGCGATGCTCTATGGAAAAGTCATAACTTTGCAGTCGCTCTATCCACCGTGCCAATTGACCTTCCGGATTACGGAACTGTAAGAGCCATTTCAACGCTGCGTGGTCTGTCCTGACGTGGAATCGCTGCCCATAGAGATACTTGTGGAAATGCTTAACGCACTCTACCAATGCCAACAGCTCTCTCCGGGTTACACAATAGTTCCTTTCAGGCTTCCCAATTGTTCGGCTATAGTATGCAACTACCCTCTCCTGTCCATCAACAATCTGAGACAAAACACCTCCTATAGCATAACCACTCGCATCTGTATCCAGAATAAACTTTGAACCTGGAATTGGATATGCTAACATCGGGGCAGTGCATAGTCGTTCCTTCAATGTTTGAAAGGCCACCTCCTGTTCCTTCTTCCATTCAAAACTCATATTCTTCCTTGTAAGGTCATGGAGACTACTAGCTACGCTGGCAAAATTTGGTACAAATCGGCGATAATACGTGCACAGCCCAAGGAAGCTCCGTAACTCATGCAAATTTCTCGGTCTTGGCCAATCCTTTACGGCTTCGATCTTTTCCTTAGCAGTGCAGATTCCCTCCGTAGTTACCTTGTGACCCAAATAACTTACTTCCTTTTTAAACCAGGAACACTTCTTGGGACTTAGTTTCAGACCAGCACCAGCTATTCTTTGGAAAACTTCCTCCAAGTTCTTTAGGTGTTCCTCAAAACTTTTTCCCAGCACGATGATGTCGTCGAGGTACACCAAACATGTTTGCCCGTGCAATCCTTTTAGTATCTGGTCCATAAGTCTCTCAAAAGTAGTTGGAGCATTGCATAGCCCGAAGGGCATTACCGTAAATTGCCAAAGCCCTTCTCCAACGCTGAAAGCCGTCTTCTCTTTATCTTCATCCTTTACCTCCACTTGCCAGTAGCCGCTTTTCAAGTCCAGTGTGGAAAACCATTTCGTGCCAGATAACGAGTCTAGAGTATCGTCGATTCTTGGCAATGGATAACTGTCCTTCTTCGTTACGTCGTTCAATTTCCGGTAATCCACACAGAACCTCATTTTTCCATCTTGCTTTTTCACTAGTACTACCGGTGAGCTCCATGGACTAGCTGATGGTTCGATCACACCGCTGTCACTCATTTCCTGTATAATTTCTCTTACTACTTGGCGTTTGGCCAAAGGAATACTATGAGGAGCTTGGCGGATGGGCCTTGCATCACCAGTATCAATTTGATGCTTCACAACTTTGGTCCGACCTGGTTTAGAACCATCCTTGTCAAATATGCTCAAGTACTTTGATAGAAGTTCCTTTGCCTTTTTCTGATGATCTTTTTCGAGGCCTGCCGTCCACGACGTGATATCATCTGAAAGATTAATCTTGATGGTAGAATCATTTTCCTGAAGCTGTTCGCAATTGATAACTTGCTCCTTTGGAAAGTTTTATCGGCGATTTGAACTCATTAAGTACTCTTACCGGTACACGTCCATCTTGTTTTGTCATGGCCAGGGTTTTTCCTACTAATATGTTCGTCCTTGATTTGTTTGCTGCCTCGACAACCCACAACTTGTTTGTCCCATAATCTCCATCAATCTTTGCCCATATGATTGCTTCCGACTTCGGTGGAATTTGTTGGCTCTCCTCCACAAGCACTCGCTTACTAACGTATTTGTTTTCGTAACCAAAATTTAATGGCACATCCATGTTCTGGTAATTCATAATCCTGTTTTGCATGTCGATCTTGATGCCTTGCTCGCTTAAGAAGTCCACACCAACTATGATTTCGTCAACAATATCTGCTACTATAAAACTGTGTAGAACGGCCACGTTCCCAATTGCGATTTCACATGTTACTTCTCCTAGGACATGGGTGTCCTCACCAGTGGCCGTACGTAACTTTGCTCCATGCAATGGTCTCAGCTCCTTGTTGACTAAATCAGATCGAATTATGGAATGCGATGCGCCTGTATCCACAGTTAGTACGTGCTCTTTTCCATCTACATATGCAACAACAGTAACATTACTAGCTTTCCTTCCGATCCGTGAGACAGAGATTACGGGGCATTCAGTTGCGGGAGCCAGTCCACGCCCCTTTCGGCTGGCTCGATTTAGTTTAACGACTGATTTGGTTGGGAGGTTTGCTCATCTCCTTCAGCTTTGCGTTTTCGTCCACCTGAATTGCTGGGGTTACTGGAGCCAGTGCCGCAATAACGTGCTATGTGACCTGGTTTCCCGCACTTAAAGCATTTAATGGCACCATCACTTTTTTTCTGTACTCCGTTCAACGCTTCCAAAATTTTGTCTACCCAAGCCGGAGTGTCCACTTCTACGCGATGAGCCTTGTATGCAGGTTTACTCAGAAGCGAGGCTGTTTCCTGCGTCAGAGCATGCGATACCGTTTCAGCAAATGTCCTCTTCGGGTTTGCATATGTGGCCCGCTTCGTCTCCACATCGCGTATTCCATTTATGAAACACTGGATTTTTACCCTCTCCGTATACTCTACAGGTGCGTCTGCATTTGCTAGATGGGCCAACCTCTCGATATCCGATGCAAATTCCTGTAAAGTCTCATTAGGTTTCTGGAAGCGATTCTGTAGCTCTATTTGGTATATCTGCTTCCGATGTTCGCTACCATAGCGTCTCTCAACTGCACCCATTAATGCTTCATAATTGTTCCGTTCTCCGTCAGGAATAGTCTGCAAAATTTCGGCTGCAGGTCCCTTCAATGCCACGAATAATGCAGCAACTTTGTCTTCCATGCCCCAATTATTCACAGCTGCCGTCTTCTCAAACTGTAGCTTAAATACCTGAAAAGGAACAGAACCATCAAAAGATGGGGTTTTTACCTTCGGGACACTCATTGAAGTAGTTGGACGATTCAGTTGTAACTCCTGGATACGACCTCTCAGTGCGTCTACTTCAGCATCGATTTTATTCTGTAGCTGTGCAATTTTCACATCCTGCACTTCTAGCTGCGAAGACATTCGTGCCACCTGCATAGATATACGCTCCTCTTGTTCTTCCAATTTTGATGTTATACGTGTCTCCTGGTGTTCCATCTGAGATCTCATGTATGCCTTCTGCTCGTCTAGTTGAACTGAAATCTGAGATGCCATGCTAGTCTTCTGTTCTTCCAGCTGAGATGCCATGTGTGCCTTTTGTTCTTCCAACTGAGATGCCATGTGTGTCTTTTGTTCTTCCAACTAAGATGCCATGTGTGTCTTTTGTTCTTCCAACTGAGTTGAAATGCTAGATGACATCTGAGTCAATACAGTCAACAACGCGTTAGTGTCCACACTTGCGGCTGGAATTGTAGACTCCTTCTCTTCCATTTTTGTCGATGCTTCTTCCACAAGATGAAACACATGATCGTCAACGTTAATTCCTTCAGCTTCCATAGCCTCTCGCAATCGTGACTGTAGCTCGGATTTATTGCCTGTTGTATTCAATCCACGCTGTTGCAGCTCATTTTTGAGTTGCTGGATCTTCAGCTCATTCAACTTTGCCATGCCTTTGTTATCCTTGAAAACTCTCGGTATTTATTTAACAATATCACTTCTGACACCAATTGTGACGAATTCGATGATTCCTTGATTATCAATCCTGGGTTCGATCACTATAAAGTCAAATAAACACACGCACAGATATTGTAACTAATAGCTAGTTTTATTTACTAGTAATAAACGCAAAACAATTTTAAGAGTTTGGTAACTTTACAGTAGTTCACTGAACAACGCTTGAAAATAAACTGATCAACCTGCCTTGCTTGGTCACCGCCTTATATAGTCCAATAGGGTGCTTGCCTACGCACCGAGAACTTTCTTGGTTGTTCGCTTTTCGTGTTCTGGAAGGGTCGGTCTTATTTATTAGCATCTCCTCTTTGCATCGTATTCGCAAACACTCGCGCCATTCTCTTCCTCTTCCTAGTTATACGCTTGCATGCAAAAGCGTAGCCATCGTTATCTCGGTTGTGTTAACTAGTGGTGGGAGTGTTATTGAGTTAGGGATGGTACATGCTTGAGAATAATCGCCACAGTATTGTGACGAACTCGATGATCCCTTTATTATCAAAGTATCGATGCTGCACTCATTTGAAGTATCGCTGTACAAGTATCGGGTATCCAATAGTATTGTGACGAATTCGATGATCCCTTTATTATCAATCCTGGGTTCGATCACTATAAAGTCAAATAAACACACGCACAGATATTGTAACTAATAGCTAGCTTTATTTAAGAGTTTGGTGACTTTGCAGTAGTCCACTGAATAACACTTGAAAACAAACTGATCCCCTGCCTTGTTTGGTCACTGCCTTATATAGTCCGACAGGGTGCTTCCCCACGCACTGAGAACTTTCTTGGTTGTTCGTTCTTTGTGTTCTCGAAGGGTCGGTGTTATTTATTGACATCTCCTCTTTGCCTTGTATTCGCACACACTCGCTCTCTTCCTCTTCTTTAGTACACGCCATAGTGGAATCACAAGGTGATGTAAATAAAAAGAGAAAGAAAATGAAAGCTATCTGAAAAGATATGGATGTATTTTGTAGAGGGAGAATGGGGTGAAACGCTAAACAGTTTTTCCCTTTTTGGTAGAAAGGGGGGAAAATAATTTACTAAACATGTTTGTATTTGATTTTAAAAAAATATGTTTAGTGCAATAAAAAAAGACTAGCACAGCTAAAAAATTCATATTAACGTAATTGAATGATATTTTCATTTATGGTTTTTCTTAAAATATAAAAAATTTGCCAATGAAACCCATATTGCATTTATACGATGTGATTACAATTAAATACAAATTCGTGAATATAAAAGTGAAACGACTGCATTTGCAGATTTATTGCTCAACTAGGGTATCTTGAAGTTATTAATATGTATTAAAATCGACTTTAGGTCTTTGGATTTTAGGACCACTTACCGAATATATATAAAATGTGTTGTTTTTGAATAAAAAGTTAAACGAAAAGACGTTATGAGTAAAAAAGTGGATTTGCAGGTAGTTTCTTGCTCAACTAGGGTATCTTGAGGTCAATACCTATTGGAAGTCATTAATATTAAAATCGACTCTAGGTCTTTGGATTTTAGGACCACTTACCGAAATAAAATAAAATGCCTTGTTTTTGCTGCTCGGGATGAGCCAGCTTTCTCAGTTGCCCTTCAGTAAACACTTGTTCTACATTGTTTACTAATGCCTCGTTTTCTGCCTTTTTAATTTTTAAATTTACATTCTCCAGCTCCATATTTCGAAGCTGCGACTTCAATGTTGCGATTTGGATATGCAAATCGTTTTCACTTTCACAACTGAAAAATTGCATAGATATACTATATAACGCGGAAGTAGTTTACCATAAAATATTCGTTATTATGTAATTGTTGTATTGTTTGTGTTGTTGTTGAGCTATCTGTCTGCCGACTCGGTGTACGGGTAACCCTGTCGAATTGTTTGTGTGGACAAATCTACCTTCACACCGACATTCCAAAAAACACGAATACATGTTTTTTTACCATTCGGGAATATGGTTTGGTCCAATTTTTGTAGGTATGAGAAGAAGATCAGAACAATCGACCTAAGTCGATTTAGCTATGTCCGCCTATTTGTCTATCTGTTTGTACGCAAACAAGTGCCTCAGTTTCAGATATATCGCACAGTGAAAATCGTGAGGCGTACTCAATTATAAAGTAAGCGAGACAACTGAACACAGCACGTGCAATACTAAGCACTACCTATTAGATCGTATAAACATATAAAATCTAAGATAGTTAAGACCTTATGCCATTTAGCCCCAAGACTGGACCAAAAGAGAACTGGATGCATGTGTTGTTAATACATAAATACATACTTTTAAAACTAGTTTTAATTAAGGGTAATAAGTGAATGCATTTTGCAAAGATAAGCATTATAAAACATAAGTAAAAAACCATAAATTAAAGAAAACTGCACTTTGCAAACATATGCACCATTATTCAAAAACTGCACTTTGCAAACATATGCACCATTATTCAAATATGTACTGTTGTTCTACCGAGTCGAACATGTGTATAACTCTATAGTGAACACAATTATGTAGGGATATTTAAATCACCATACTTAGCCTGTGTTGCCTTGTCCACTATTTGCAGTACTTCCTCAGCTGAATCCCAAGACGTCAGCAGTTCCACAGCCATTGGCACCGCTTCCTTACATAACAAACTTCGGTTTTTCGTTTGCTGAAAATCATTTTTCGAAAAGTTCAATTCGCATACTCTGGAGCTGTGTGTGAGGGCTACCCCGCTGCTTTTACACCACCTTTTCAGCCTCTTTTCCTCTACAGGAGCACTAAATAGGCTGAAACCCTCCGCCGTCCAAGTTTTTTTTGCACAATGCGCAGCTCGGTCTTGACATTATTAATAATTTTACTGGAAAATTTTAATTTTAACGATCATTTTTTTTGAGAAATAGCAGCGGAATGTGAAATTATATTGAAAAGTTGCAATACAAATTTTGTTGCTCAAATTTACCAGGAAATCCCCTTTCATACACGTAAAAATCTGAAAAAAGCAACACCTTGATGGAACAACAACACTGTTTTCGGGGACAACATTGCTCAAAATTTTTAGATAGCCGAAGGACAGAACAAAGAAGGAATTAGAGCAAGACAACTGACAGCTTACTGCACCTTGTTGATTACACTACGGGCACACGCTTGCATGCATAAGCGTAGCCATCGTTATCTCTGTTGTGTTTAACTAGTGGTGGGAGTGTTATTGCGTTAGGGATGGTAAATGCTTGTGAAGAATCGCCACAGTATCATATCAAAATCGTGTCACTATTTCTGCTGCTTTTCGTAAACAATCACAACCGGTGGTCCAGAAAGGAAATAAAGTATTATTCTAGTTTGTCAGGGAGTGTAAAACATATTGCAGAATTATTAGCGACATTCTCTAAAAATATGGCACTGGTAAGTTATGCCAGCAGCTGCTCGTCCGGTGAAAGTACTGATGAAAGTGACAAGCCCGCGCTTCCCAACAATGAAATCGGCCCACCAAAACAAAAGATGGCAAGATTTAAAGAAACATTCTCAGTGAAAAGGTACATACATATATAAATCAAATACAATTCTTTTGATAATATACAATTTTTTCTGCCAGGAACCTACCTCGCGCGGTTTTATTATTAGGTACAAAGCGTACTAGTTCTGCAGATATCCACGAACATCAAGACAACCCGGCTGAACATGCTGGGAGGATAAGAAGCTTCAAACACCAGCGTGGCAATTGGGCGACATATGTATACATCTATGGTAATTAATCATATACAAATAACTTTATGATCACATAGTTCAGACCAGGCTGTCGTGAATATACGGTGAAATTGGCCTAAGCGGTGAGTGTCGGTATTAGCGACCCCGTTATGATAGTAATAGATAGATAGATACTGGTGCCAACAGAACGTGACAGGTGTAGCGAGACCCAAAGTAAAGCGCCCAATATTTTTTTGTAAAAATAGACTGAACCTCTTCAACATTATTGTCCTACAGATGTGGAATGTAAAAATTATCTGGACCTTACCTAGCCTAACCTTACACTGGTTTATGATAAATAATAATATAATTCGAATTTTATTTTAGTACGATCCGAACAGTTGGAAGACGCACAGGAATCATGCCAGCAAGCATTAACTAATCTTTTAGATGGTGCACACACCATCGACGATTTACATATAAGTTTAAGTCGTACAAATGTGTTGCAACATCATCACATCGATTCATTTGTGGATTCGCTAAGAAATGAACTGGAAGTTTTACCCAGGTACCTATTTAATTAAAACTATATGTTATTAGAGAACCACCGAATTTTTGTTCGGCGTAGACAAAATCTTTACATATAATAAAATTCTAGCAGGTTGCTGTCTGAACATTGCATCGTGCGAACAAAAGAGTGATTATTTGGGGCATGGGTAAATGGTTATCTCGGACTAAGTTCGGTTCCGTTGTAAATTTTCTCGTTTCCATAAAATAATGTTAGACATATACATACATATTACTCCAATATAATTCCATTTATATTCAACAGATTTTGGATTAGTCTCAGTAATTTACACATCTATACGAATGCAGAACGTACCCGTACATTTATTGCGTTTAAAGTTGATGATATGCATTTAGAAAAAATTCATCAACTAATGTGCAAAGTGGATGGTGTAATGGCCGAGTATAAATTACAATGTTTTTATGAGGTAAGCGAAGTTTATTTAAAACAAAATCAAAAGTATTTAATATTGCAGCGACAAACCCTTTACAGGATCCATCATTTCATATAAGTTTTCTATGGTGCCTTGGCGATAAAGTTGATTTATTGAATGAGAATTTGGCTATCTTAATGTCGTCTATTAAAATAGCTTTAGGTGAAAGTGAAGCATTTAGTTTATTTATACAACGAGTCAAGTGTAAAAGTGGTAATAAGGAGTTTACTTTTAATCTTAAATGAATGTTAAACAATACCGTAAGCAATAAATATGTTTTTGAAAAACTTCTATCGATAAATTGCTTAACCGTGCCCAAATTTGCGAAATGAGATTTCTCTCACCTAAATTTCAGCAATACAGCTTCATACATAAAAATTATAAAATTAGAATTCAAACAATGGTTAAGTGGTATATCTACTCAAATTTTGTAGGTATAACTTTTTTAATTGCGTTTATGACTTTTTAAAACTTTCACTTTTTTTTGAATTATTGACTGCATTGGAACCGGTGACTTTTTTGAAATTGATGTTGTTGTTGTTGTTGTTGTTAACAGTGCTTCGCCCTGCCCAATGGGCTCGATCACTCTAAATTGTCATTAGGCTCTTCTAACGGAAGTCCGAGGAAACGCGCAGTTTCCACAGGGTTGGACCAGAGTGATGTGGGTGTTAGAAGAGTGGGTTCAACTGAACAGGAAAATAGATGTATGGTATCATGAGGGGTCATACCACATGCAGGGCATGTATTTGGTATGTTGGGGTTCAGTCTGGATAAGTAAGAGTTTAACCTATTACAATATCCAGAGCGAAGTTGTGCTAGTATGACTCTAGTCTCCCTCGGAAGTACCCGCTCCTCTTCAGCCAAAACAGGTGGTTGAGTATTAATAACGGGATTCACAGGCCGAGATCTGAGGGATCTGTCTACCGACTCAGTGTGGAGGTCATTTAGAGCCCGTCTATGGTTCCGCAGATCAAACGGCAAGGAGATATGATGCCGGATCTCATCGTAATGCTTACGGAGATGTCTCCTTATGTCTCTGGGGGGCGGTGCTACATCCAAAAGATGTCGGTTTGGATGACTAGGTTTATGACAGTTCAGAAGGAACTGTCTACTCAAGAGTTCCGCGTGCTCTTGAACATTGAGCAATTTTGCCTCTTGATGGAGGTGAGACTCAGATGACATAAGCAGGCATCCCGTAGCAGTTCTGATGGCGGTGTTTTGGCAGACTTGCAAATTCCTCCAGTTGGTGTCAGAAAGGTTGGGCGACCATATAGGCGCAGCATAGTCAATAACCGGCCGGCCAATAGCCTTATATGTAGCAAGCAATGTTTCTTTGTCTTTTCCCCAAGTACTGCCGGCCAGTGAAATTGATGCTTTCTCGGAGCAATGACTCCTTCAAACCAGTGGCTTTTGAGAACCGTTGATTGTTTTTGGACTTTAGAACCAGTTGTACGTTTGGTACCTGGACATTTTTTGAACCCGTGGCTTATTTGAAAACACTTTTTTTGAGCCAGTGGGTTCCTTGGAACGGGCGACCTTCTTAAGAATCAGTGTTGTTGTTGTTGTTGTGGTAACGAAAAAAACACTCCCCGAAGGTTTTGGGGAGTGTTGTCGAATTAACAGTCCTTTGCCGGATTTGAACCCACTACGCTCCGGTACTACCTTGCGGTACTGCCCCACTGTTGTGGTTGCGATGTATGACCAGTGAAACCTTCTAGGTCATGTCACCCCTCCTTCCGTAAGGAAGGATAAGGTGGGTAGTGACAGGTGAGAGGCATCATATCCGTAGATCAACCATCGAGTTGCACGTCATTACCTTTGTGCAAATTAGTCGCCTCTTACGACCGGTATGCCTACCTCGGCCATATTCTATACCCCTAACCCGCAGGGGCGTAAGAATCAGTGTGGTTTTCGGCACCGTGACTTTTTTGAATCAGTTACTTCTTTCCTAATAGGCAACTTATTTTTACGAGTAGGTTTTCTGGAACAGGTGACTGTCTTTTACACCAGTGGCTTTTTCGGAGGGTACATTTTTGAAATCAGTGCTTATTTAGAACCTATTAATTTTTTTCTTGAAAGCACTAACCGTTTTAGGAAACCATTGCCTTTTTGGTATCGGCAAAAGTGAATGTTTTGAAATCAGTATTTTTTAGAAACTGGTGACTATTTGTGGATTCGATTATCTGATGACTTTTTGGCCTTTTCAAAACTTTTCGCTTTTTTTAACCTCTGACTTCATTTTGTTACCATCGATTTTTTTGCTACCAGTGACATTTTGGATCCGGTGTCTTTTTTTAAAATCAGTTACAGGCTTTTTTTAGTAGCACGTTTTCGGTTCATCACTCGGGTTTTTTTTTGGTAATTGTTTCCTTTAGGAGGCAACTGCTAAAACACGTCCAAAAATATCGGGAGAGGTATCAAACAACGCATTTTGACTTCGGTATCAACACTCCGGAAGCGGATTTTCAATTTTTTGTTTCAGTGAAAAGTTATTCGCAAAAAACCCAAAAATGACCCAGGTCCGATCCGAAATAGGGGGCTTGATCCAAGGTATTTATGTGCAGAACACCTTTCTGCGTAGGCGGCCTTCGGCCGCGCTTAAAAAAAATAACCCTTAGCCGGTCCAACACCGGCTACGCGGTCCACAGTATACGTGTGTAAATTCGCCTTGCCATCACCTGGTATAAATTCGCTTGGATGTTTTGTTTTCGAATCGGCAGGCGAGACAGTTTGATCGTCCATTCAGCTGTCCATATATTTACACAACTCTGTTACTATCTACTAAGCTAGAATCTTTTCATTGTTTGTTAAAGTTTTTTCTTATTTCTTTTTGCCATTTCCACTTTGCTTCGCATTTTTCTCCTCCTCTTCTACACGTGCTTCCTCTTCCATCTCAAGCGTACGTTCATATCGTCTACCGAGAGGCGTCTTAGACCACCAAGATTCAAAAGCCTCCTCCTCCTCACGATACACCGGGTCACGCGTGCTTAAAAACAAAAAAAAACATTACAATATTTTAAATTTTACTTGGCATTTTTTTTGAATGTGGTTTTACCTTAATGCATTTATTAGCTCTACATGCGTGAGTGGCTGTGTACGCAGTTGTAGTTTACGTTTACATGTTAAAACCTCCTTCAAACATGCATCAATAGAGCCGATTGTATAGCCATCGGAAATTTTTGCCATAACGCTGTAGTCTAGTGTAGACAAGCCACCTGCATATTCACTAAAAATCAAGAGAACAAAGTAAGATGTGAGGTGCGGGTACAGTTAAATTCAGAGGTAGATGTGAATTTATAATATAAATGCGCAAGTTGTGGGAAATTGTCCCACCTTATGGCCATACTATGCATCTATGAGCAAATATGTAAACTTCATTGATGATACAAACAGTGTTTACAAAAACAAAGTAATAGGTAAAAGAAAGGAAAGAAAAGGAAAGGAAACAATAAAAAAGAACAATAACATAAATTAAAAACAGAGATTGTAGATAGAAGAAGAAATCAAAGAAAACGAAAATATATTAGAGGAAAGACACAAAGAGAAAGGAAGCGAAAGCGTTCGAATGGAAGGAATTGAAAATAACTAAAATAAAGTAAAGTTTGATGGTTGAATTTTAAAGTGGGATGAGAGGAATGAGAAGAGGGAGGGTTATAGGATGAGAAAGAGAAAGGTTTGGGAAAGAGAGGAAGTGAGTTCAGTAAAAATCCACCATTCTTTTCCACATAGCCTCTTACGACAGGCTTGCCCGTTAGCCACTAACCGTTGGGGACACTACTGTTGCTCAATTATTCTCAACAAAATTAATACAGACAGAAACGACATCCACTATAACATAATAAAACTTAAAAAAAAAAAACCATGAGAATAACAACAAATACAAGAATCTTTTCATAATGCTAAGTATTTCGGCAGCCGACCTTTCTCAGCATTTTTGTTGTCGGCCGTATTATTTAGTTTGATCTAGATACTTATCAGGTAAGATATTTTAGTCGTATTTATATATACCAAATTTTAAATAAAGGTGTAAATTAGTTTTCGGGATAACAGCTTACATACATATATACGATAGAACAAAAAATAATATAATTATGTAACAACCCAATGAGGTAACCAAACTTAGAAATATTTCGGTGGCTGCTGAGTGCACAAAAATGAGAGTAAATATGGTTCTCTCTGAGTGAGAAGTTGCAAGTATCAGAAGAATTTTTAAAGCTTACTTCTGCCAGATCTGTCAAAATTAGCTGTTGTGCATTTGACAACAAATTGGAAACAAAATTTGTAAAATTTGAGCTTTAGATGGATCACCTAAAGAGAGAACTTTATTTACTCTCTTTTTTGTGATCTCGTTAGTCAGATTTCCTGTAGCCCCTGACTATTTCTGACTACCTCTGACTCTTACGGGATCACAACTAGTCATAGCCATATTTATCAATTTCCCGCCATTTGTTAATATAAGTACCTAAATTTCAAAGTAAATTTCGATTAAAAGGTACTTTGATATTCTTATGCTTGAAATACTCCCATTTTAAATTTGATAAAAAAAAGATTGTTAAAATTTTTTTTTTATTTATGACTTAGTGTTAGGTGAATATGCATCGGAAGTACCTCAAATGTTTCTTTTTGAGAAATAGCTGTTCGTTTTCACAAATTTAAATAATCAATTCTACTCACTTTGCTAATGTTTTCCAAGCACTTGATCTCGCACCATAATCTGGTCTGGGTATATAAATGAAACGATTATAAGTCTGTTGTAGCAATTTTTGATCTGCTTCCCATGGTAAATATGATGTACCCACAAAGAGTACACGATCCTCTGGTGTAATATTCTTAATTAAACGTGGTAAATCTTTTTTCAAGCGTTTCGGATCAGTGCGATCAGTTTTTGGTACTTTTTTCATGAAAGGTCGCTCTGCATCGCCCATATAGATAACGGCTGGTTGCAGTAAACGTGATACTTTCGATATTAAATGTATTAGCATTATAAGCCCAGATTTTCCTGGATATTTACCCACAATATTAGCAGGTGTTAGATCAAACAATACCGCACCCACTTCTGTACAAATGGCATGTAATAATGCTTTCTTACCAGAACCACGTGGACCGGTGAGCAATATGGAACGTATGAGCGGACAAGAATTACGTATAACGTCTGAGCCGAGTGGCAAAATGCAGTATTCAATGAGTAATTGACGTATATCACCAGCTGATGGATTTGTGCCAGAACGTTCGCTTAGAGCTTTATCGCCTATATATTGGTTGAGTCTCACTTCAGGATATTTACGTATAATACCATTGGTTACTAGTTCTTCGTATAGTGATTCCGTTGTACGGTCTGGCGTGAGATCTTTTTCCTTCTTCTTTTTACTCTTTTTGCCCGAACGACGAGTTTTTTTGTTACTTTTCTTGAGCTTTTTGCCAATTGCGGACTAAAGAGATAAAGATTGATATAAAACAAAAATTTAATTCTATTCACTTTATTGTATTGGTGGGGATCAACTGGTGTGAAGCTTCAGTCCGCATCGCGAAAGTGGCCTCTTAGTGAATCCTGACAAACTGAAATGATTCTATACACTAGGCGCTATGAAGTACGAACTTTTAGGCTGCCACCCTTAAATGTTTTGAGGCTGAAACTTTCATCCGAGGTAAAATACCTCGGCGGTGTTTTAGATAGCAAACTGAACTGCGGTGGCCACGGTGGTGTTGTGGTAGTTAGCCGGCCTACAACACCGAAGGTCCCAGGTTCATGTGCCGGGTAGCATCCCTGAAGAAATTTGAACTAGCTCAGAACTATAACTGAGCTAAACCGTTTGACGACACCACCAGTTCTAGCTCAATACTTAAGCAATGCTTTCAACTCTCCACTTTTACATGGCGATGTCATTGGTGGTGGCAATTGTCGCCAGTGCATTACTTTGCAACGCGTTCTTAACCGGCTCACATTGCGACAGTTCTAAGACAGTTCGGCTTTGGCTGGTTCTCAACCTTTCGGAAAGTTGAGAGTAGTTTTCTTAGTGGGTGAGTACTTATCGATAACCGATATTTCAAACTGTCTTTAAACTATCACTTTTGTAACCGGCACAGGACGATTCACAAAGCATGTAGCTCAAGACTGTCACTTTTCGAGACTGGTTCCTAAATTTACTGCAGGGATCGAAATGGGAGGGTGGGGCCGTGTGCAGAAGTCCACGCAAGTGGGGAAAGTTTCTGATCGCCATTCACCTGGGAATGGCCAGAGCGATTCTTTTGCATGCGGTTCAAGCAGCTCACTACTTCCGGGCTTTGCGCCCAAGTATCCTCTGGGTAACCACCGAACACCCGTTTGGTGGTGAGCTAAACGTGAGAAGGCGACAACCTGGTAAGGCCACTCCGACATAATCGGTTTAAGGGCTTGCTGGGGGGTTCAAACAGCAGCGTCTGATCACCAGGTGGTGCGGCTGCAAGCGGGCGTCTGTCTTGGATCAAGCGGCTCACTATACAAACGTGTAATAGAATTCAACCTCCCGTGAAACGGGTTGTGCGTTGGGTTTGGGACCCACCACATAAAACAACGTTCCAATGAAATTCAACAACAAAGCCTCGGATATGAGAACCCCTTTTTTAGATGACAACACCCGCAAACGAAATAAGGATAATGAGATAAGGGCATGTACCCGAGGAAACACGATCAAAACACCTTGCAACATCTACTGGAGTGGGCATGAAGACAAGCGCAGATTCGGCGTGGGATTTGTGGTGGGAGAGAGACTCCGTCACCGAGTACTGTCGTTCACACCCGTGATCGAGCGTCTCGCTGCAATCCGCATAAAAGTACGATTTTTCACCATATCGTTTATCTGCGCTCATGCACCGACGGAAGAGAAGGACGACGTGGAAAAGGATGCATTCTACGAGCGCCTGGAAGAAGCATACGAGCGCTGCCCCCGTCATGATATCAAAGTCGTGCTTGGCGACTTTAACGCCAGGGTGGGTAAGGAGGGTGTATTTGGCCCCACTGTCGGGAAGTTCAGTCTCCACGATCAGACTTCGCCAAATGGATTCAGGCTGATCGACTTCGCCGGTGCCCGAAACATGGTCATATCCAGCACTAGGTTTATGCACAAGAAGATCCATCAGGCTACATGGTTGTCCCCCGATCGAAAAACACGCAACCAGATCGACCACGTTGTGATAGACGGACGGCATGCTTCCAGCGTTTTAGATGTTCGCACAATACGAGGACCTAACATCGACTCTGATCACTACCTAGTAGCAGCCAAGATTCGTACCCGCCTCTGTACGACAAAACAGGTGCAACAAAAAACGCAGGGAAAGCTGGACGTCGAAAAGCTGCAATCGCAACAGACCGCCAATTATTTCGCAGATCGCCTCTCACACCTGCTCTCCGAGAGCACAATTCAACCTAGTGGAATGCATGAGCAGTGGGATCATATCTCAGGAGCACTCCGTACCGCAGCCGAAGAAGTAATTGGATTCCGGCGAACGCGAAGAAACAACTGGTATGATGATGAAGAGTGCCGCGCTGCAACGAAAAGAAAGGACGAAGCCTACAAGGCAACGCTGAGATCGAATGCAACGAGGAGTGTGTGTGAACACTACCGCAAGTTGAAGAGGGAAGCGAGGCGGCTTTTCCGGGCGAAAAAAAGAGAGGCAGAAAAGCGTGAAATAAAGGAGCTTGAGATGCTGGCCATCGGGAATAATGCCCGAAAATTCCTATCGAAAAATTTGGCGAATGACAGAAGGTTTCAAACCCGGGGCAAACTCCTGTAAGAATGAGAACGGCGACCTGGTGACCGATGTTCAGAGAACACTCAGAATATGGAGGGATCACTTCTCTGCCCTTTTAAATGGAGAAACTGAGCAAGAAACCGGAGAAGATGCCGAACCCGAGCCCACAACCGAAGATGATGGAATTGACGTTCCACAACCCGACTATAATGAGGTGCGAATAGCAATATCCCGATTGAAAAACAATAACGCAGCTGGCGCTGATGGTTTGCCTGCTGAGCTATTCAAACACGGAGGCGAGGAGCTGGTAAGGCGCATGCATCAGCTTCTATGCAGAATTTGGTCGGATGAATGCATGCCTGAAGATTGGAATCCAAGTGTTCTCTGCCCAATCCACAAGACGGGCGATCCTGCAAACTGCGCCAACTATCGCGGAATCAGCCTTTTGAATATCGCATACAAGGTCCTATCAAGCCTATTGTGCGAAAGACTGAAGCCTGATGTGAACAGACTGATTGGACCTTATCAGTGTGGCTTCAGACCTGGTAAATCTACCATCGACCAGATTTTTACATTACAAAAAGAATCGACACGCATCATCTCTTTGTTGATTTTAAAGTCGCTTTCAATAGCACGAAAAGGAGCTGCCTATATGCCGCTATGTCTGAATTTGGTTTCCCCGCAAAACTTATACGGCTATGCAAAATGACCTTGAGCAACACCGCCAGCTCGGTCAGAATAGGGAAGTACCTCTCCGAGCCGTTCGAAACTAAACGAGGTTTCAGACAGGGTGACCCCCTATCGTGTGATTTCTTTAATTTAATGCTGGAGAAAATAATACAAGCTGCAGAACTTAACCGCGCTGGAACAATATATTATAAAAGCGTGCAACTGTTGGCATATGCTGACGATATTGATATCATTGGCCTTAACAACCGCGGCGTAACTTCTGCTTACTCCAAATTAGAAAAAGAAGCGGAGAAAATGGGAACGAGGGCAAAACGAAGTACCTTCTGTCATCATGCAAAGAGTCAGCGCATTCGCGCCTTGGCAACCAAGCCACTGTTGGCAGCAATAATTTCGAAATAGTAAAGGACTTCGTTTACCTGGGAACCAGCATTAATACCAACAATAATGTTAGCCTAGAAATCCGACGAAGAATCACTCTTGCAAACAAATGCTACTTCGGACTGAGTAGGCAATTGAAAAGTAAAGTCCTCTCTCGACGAACGAAAATAACACTCTACAAGTCACTCATCGCACCTGTCCTGCTATATGGTGCAGAAGCGTGGACACTAACATCTGATGAGGCGGCTCTGGGAGTATTCGAGAGGAAGGTTCTTCGAAAGATTTGTGGACCTCTACGCGTTGGCGACGGCGAGTACCGAAGAAGATTTAATGATGAGCTGTATGAACTTTACGCAGACGCCGACATAGTTCAGCGAATTAAAACACAGCGGCTTCGCTGGCTAGGCCACGTAGTGCGAATGAGCGAAGATGCTCCAGCCCAGAAGGTATTCTTATCGGCACCCGCCGGTGGAAGCAGAGGAAGAGGGAGACCACCACTCCGATGGAAGGACCAAGTGGAGACCGATTTGCGATCCCGCGGTGTTTCCAATTGGCGCCAGTTGGCGCAACGAAGAAACGACTGGCGAGCTATGTTGGACGGTCAAAATCGCCCAGGCGGTTAGATGACCATTTAAAGAAAAAGAGGATCGAAATGTTAGAAAAAAGCTTTTTTAAAACGAGTGTATTTCAAGACATTAAGGGTGGGTGGAGGCTCAGCTTATATAATAATAATAATAGTAGGTCAGTTAAACTTAACGGAGTTCTGCCGTGGAGCGAAACCAGATTCTACCATACCCCGAAATTTTGCACCAAGTGGATTAAACCACTGCGACCTTCTCCCTCGACATCAAATTCTTCATAAAAATCTCTGGAAGTCACGATGGAGGATGTGAATAGTATAGACCTAAAGTACACAGCTCGGAAGATCTTTCATTTAAGTACTGAACCGACATCAATAAAGGAGGCAGCTCTGTGGATACTATTTAAGAACCCTGTACGTGTGTAAATTTGCTCCGACGATCAAAGTCTTTCAAGGCAGGAATACTTCATAGGAGGTAGCAATCGATGCAAACAGTTGCTAAACTAACCTGAAAATTGCGCCTCCGCTTGATACGTCCTCCGCTTGCTCCTCCGCTTGATACGTCATGTATACCACCAACTTAATCGAATAGTGCTTTTTTTGTCCTGTACATTTTTAATAATTCATAACTCTAAATGAGCTCAAGGCCAAAACTAATAAAAAATTTTTTTTTTGGTTTTTTTTTGTTATGAAAATAATTTTTAACATTATAACTTTTTTTATAATTTGAATTTGAATTAAAAATTTTTGGTTGGAATAGAAAAGGAAAGAATAAATACAAAAAACAAAATATTCCTTTTCTATTCAAATAAAAACCTTTAATAATTCAATTTATAAAAATTATTACAAAAATATAACAATAAGAATTTTTATAATAAAAAAAATGTTATTATTGACCATTAGGTTATTTATAGCGATGAATAGTTAAAAACAAAAATGTACAGGCCGTAAAAAAACCAAAAAAATTAAAAAAAAAAAATGTAAAAAAAAAAAAAGACAGTAAACAGCAATGCTATTGTTGTTGGTAAACAAAACCGAAGGGCAGAGCGGAAACTGTCCGCTTCTTTTCAAATTAAAACTTTTCATAAGTTATACAATTTTTTTTTTAATTATTTATAAAAAATTATTGAAACGAAAAAAAAATAACTGGCTTGTATCGGACTTTGTCGAAAAAGCTAACATGGCCACTGGAATGCACATATGAGGTTTCCAGAAAAATTTGACCCTGCTTCAGTTATCAAATTCGAGACAAGTTCATAGTTAATCTTCTGTCTGTCTCCAGATTGCCTGGCGGGCTATCGGATGGTAGTACATGCTAAGCATATAGAAATCCTAACGAATGATTTATGACGCAACTGTTATTATTATTATTATTATTAACCACCACAACCTTACTTACCTGCAGTAATTCTAACTCCTGGCGCATTAACTCATCGACTGTGCGTCTACATTCGTGTTCAACCTCCAAATACTTGTCGTTGTAAATCATATCGTCATATTGTGCTTGGGCTAAGTTGCTGCCTTCGTCTTTCTTTCGCCATACTTCATTGAATCTATTTCAGGTTAAAGAAATTTTTATGTTTTTGTTATTTATAATTAGTACCTCGAGATAGAGAAAGACAAGAGGATTGTATTGCATTTAACCGCCATAGTTGTTGTCATAATCGTAAAAACCCCCTAGGGTCAAGGGTTGTTGCGAATGAATCTGGTACATACCGGTGCTAGCACCTTGTGGTAGCAGCCCGAAGATTTGTTGGACCCCTTGAACCTACGAGTCGTTTTTTACGAAAGTCATAACTTACAGCGGGTATATTCTAAGTCCCAAACCCGCCATAGTATCTTTGCCGCCTGTTTTATTATATTATTTGGGACTGCCGGTTCCAATAAAAAGTATCAATGCGAGTTCATCTGCACTTTCTGAAATCTAAATGACGTGTAACTTGATGGTTGATCTACAGATATGATAACTCTCACCTCTGATTACCAACCTTCTTCTTCCTTAAGTAAGGAGGAGGTGAGGTGACCTAGAAGGTTTTACTGGTCACAACAAATCGCTCCCACGACAGTCGGGCATGTACAGCAAGGGAGTACCGGAGCGTACCGGGTTCATATACCGCAATTTACTGTCACTTTCGACAGCACAACCCAAAACCTTGTTGTTGTTGTTGTTGTAGCGACTACTTAACCTGCCTAGGATGTCACCCCCCATCTAACACTGTCATCAGGCTCTTATAACGGAAGTCCAAGAAACCTCGCGGCTTCAACAGGGGTGGACCAGAGTGAAATTGGTGTTAGAAGAGTGGGCTCAGTTGAGCAGATGAACAGATGGTTAGTATCGTGGGGAGACACGCTGCAAGCCGGGCAGACATTTGGCATGTCAGGGTTCAGTCTGGATAGGTAATAGTTTAGTCTGTTACAGTATCCAGAACGAAGTTGGGCCAGCGTGACTCTTGTCTCCCTGGGCAGTTCGCGTTCCTCGTCGGCAACAGGTGGAGTTTGTGCCTGTAGGACTGCATTCACTGGACGTGACCTGACAAAGGAGTTTACCGACTCCGTGTGGATGAGGTTGAGGGCCCGCCGGTGCACCTTTGGAACAAACGGCGAGAAAATGTGGTGCCGGATCTCGTCATAGTGCTTACGGAGGTGACTCCTTATTCTCCTGGGAGGCGGATTTTCGTTGAGCAGGTTCCTGTTCGGGTGCTGCGGTTTATGGCAGTTGAACAGGAATTGTCTGGTCAACATCTCGCAGTGCTCTTTGACATCGAGCATTTTTGCCTCATTATGAAGGTGGTGCTCAGGAGACATAAGGAGGCACCCCGTGGCAGTTCTGAGTGCGGTGTTTTGGCAGGCCTGCAAACTCCTCCAATGTGTGTCTGCTAACCCCGGCGACCATATTGGCGTCGCGTAGCTCAGAACCGGCTGGCCGATTGCCTTGTACGTTGCTAGTAACGTTTCTTTGTCTTTACCCCAAGTACTGCCAGCTAGTGACTTGAGGATTTTGTTACGGCTTTGTACTTTGGTGGCAATCGCGGCTACATGAGCACCGTATTTGAACATGTTATCAAACGTGACCCCTAAGATTTTGGGGTGTGTGACAGTCGGAAGCTTAATACCGTCGACGTAGACGTCTAATTCCATGTTCGCCTGCGCTGTCCACGTCGTAAATAGGGTGGCCGAGGATTTGGTCGGTGACAATGTCAGGTTCCGTGCAGCGAATAAACTGGAAAGGGTTGGCAGGTAAGAATTAATTCTCGAGCAGAGCTCATCGACGGAGGGTCCAGTCGCCAGGATCGTGCAGTCATCGGCGTAGGAGACGATCGAGACGCCTTCTGGTGGGGAAGGGAGGCTCGATATGTAATAATTAAACTGAAGCGGGGATAGGACACCACCCTGTGGCACCCCTTGCTTAATTATACGTGGTTTTGATCTTTCGCCTCTAAATTCCACCGATGACTGCCGGCCACTTAGATAGTTGGCGGTCCAACGCTTTAGACAGGGGAGAAGGTTTGAATCCTCCAGGTCGTTAATGAGTTGTGCATGATTAACAGTGTCAAAAGCTTTCGACAGATCAAGCGCAACTAGCACGGTCCTGTCGTTTGGGCAAGATTGGTTGAGACCGACACCTATCTGTGTGGTGATGGCGTTTGGCGCGGTGGTAGTGCTATGCATTTTGCGGAATCCATGCTGATGTTCGGCTAATCGTAGGTTAGCGGTGTAGTAAGGGAGCAAGACCGACTCCAGGGTCTTCACTACTGGCGAGAGGAGTGATATCGGTCGATATGACTCCCCCACGTTAGCCGGCTTGCCGGGCTTTAGTAGTGGCACCACCTTGGCCTGTTTCCATCTTTCTGGAATGACAAAGGTGGTCCCTCATCACCGAGATGTTTTAGCATCAGCATGGATATACCGTCTGGGCCAATAGATTTGGAGTTTTTGGACCCCCGTATGGCCTCCCGAACCTCTGTGGTGGTGATGGCAATGGGCGCTTGGTTGTTTTTGCGTTTGTGCGCTTCCCTGATGGCGCGCCTGATTTCCTTGTCAACCGGAGGATTGCCGGCAGAAAGCGCTCGCGCATCTCTTTGGTTTCGACTGTACCTTATCACCAAAGGTGATGGATATTTTGTGGTTCGGTTTGGTCGGATTAGACAAGGATTTAACAGTGGACCATAATTTGCCAACACCAGCAGAGAGGTTACAGGACCTTAGGTGCTCCTCCCATTTGGCGCGTTTGTGTTGATCAACTAGCCGTCTGATTTCCGCATTGAGATCTTGAATTTGAGGATCCGTAGGGTTCAAGCGTCGCACGTGGTCACGTTCATTAGCCAGGGCCGCTGCCTCTGCGGGGAAGTACGGACGTATCTTAATTCTACCTGACGGAATATATTGTTTGGAGGCTGAAGCTATGACCAAGCGAAACGCTTTTTCCCCTTCTCGTACGTCAGACGGGATGGGAAGAGCAGGGAAGGTGCTCTCAGTGAAATTAAGAAAACCAACCCAGTCAGCTTTACTGAAGTTAGTGAAGGTGCGCTTCTCAGAAGTAACGAAGTCATTGGGGCGATCGATTGAGAGGATTATCGGCAAATGGTCAGATGCAAGAGTAAGCATTGGTCGCCATTCAACGCAGTTTATGAGACCTGCGCTGGCAATTGTGAGGTCTGGCGAACTGGAAAAATTTACCGCAACTCTCGTGGGGGCGTCCCCGTTCACAGTGCAAAACGTCGAATCGTCTATTTGTTCAGCCAATTCCTGTCCCCTGCCATCGGCCTGTAGGCTTGCGTGCCACAGATCGTGGTGTGCGTTGAAGTCTCCGAGG
The DNA here is from genome assembly GCA_949987695.1 of Merzomyia westermanni. Classification (NCBI taxonomy): domain Eukaryota; kingdom Metazoa; phylum Arthropoda; class Insecta; order Diptera; family Tephritidae; genus Merzomyia; species Merzomyia westermanni. The sequence continues at coordinate 41,670,355 of OX465288.1, read as the reverse complement.
ATTACACGATTATCGCCTCTGAGTAACGCACTGATGTCAGGGTGGTAATCTCTCGGACAGCAGGTGGCAGGAGGTATATAGATGTTAATGATTTCGAGGTCGACGTCGCCCGTCCGGACAACCATTCCTTGACGTTCCAGGAGTTTGTCCCTCGGGTCGACGTCGGGCTCAAATGGACGATATTGCACGGATTGGTGTGTGATGAAGGCGAGTCCGCCCCCAAGACCTCTCTCTCGATCACGTCGTGGATGTTATAGCCGTCACAAGTCCGAAGATTTGATCGGGCGTTTAGCTTCGTCTCCTGAATGGCAGCGATCTTGATGTTCTGTCGCTTCATGAAGTTCACACACTTTACTGGTTAGGCCGTTGCAGTTTAGCTGTAGGACGCGAAAGTGCGAAGAGGGAGAGGTGTTCACGCTGGGAGTCAGGGACTGGTGCGTATGCCTTGGTGGAAGCAGGCTGGGTCGCACACTGCGTCGCACTCTAGAAGACGAGGGATCCGAGGCACCAGAAGGTGGCGAAACGGTCGACGTTGTAGGTTGCGTAGCTCGACAACATGGTGCAACGAACGTATCAGTCCATAGGTTCCTGTTTCCAAGTTGAGAACATATAAGCAAGTGACACAGGCCAAGGCAAGAATTGCATTTGACTGATGTCGCAGGTGTATATAGTCTCAGCCGACAAACAGAGCACAAGGTGTAAGGGACCAGGAGCTGGTGGCTTTGACTTACATTTGTGCTAGTGCTGGAAGAAGAAGGGGAAGTTGAAAGTGGGAGGGGGGTGGGCTGTCGCTCGGCATTGCTCACATCTGAGACAGAGGTGCTACGTAAGAAGTAGCTATGAGCGGCTGTGTGAGGTGTTGGCGCCTGTAGGCGTGAGCGGCAGCAGGTGTTACACACTACTTGCTGGGCGTTATTAGTGCTATTAGTCGTGGAGACTATTTCAGAAGCTTGTGACGGTGCGATACTGGATCGTCGATGGCCACGGGACGTCCTAGGGCGTGAACAGCAAGGGGCCACGAAAGTTTTGTAGAAACTAGGAGGCCTATGTGTGGAGGGATTTAGCCCGGAGCACCTGGTTTTGTGCAACCATCTTTTACAAGAATTACATTGGACGGAGTGTGAACGCTTAACGTAAATCTTCTTCCAGCAGACGCAGCAGATCCATTCTCCTGGACCCGGGTTGGATTCGACCCCAGCCCGGAGCAGGAGAGTTTTGAGCAGCCCTGCTGCAAGGAGCTGCTCGGAGGATGACAATATTAGCGGAAAAGGTGTCAGGTCAGACAGGGTAGAGTCGAAATAACAGCCCTTGGTCGGATGTAAAAATCCGAGTCATTCCGGTACGTAGAACCGGCTGTTGTGGGAGTGTTTTTGTCGCTAAAACAACAACCACCACAACAACACGGCCCAAAATTTCCGGGAACTATTTATGACTGTTTTTTGACGTTTTTAGACCAGGCGACTTTCTTATTTGAACCAGTGTTTTTTTTAGAAGCGGAATCAGTGACTTTTTTTGGAATCACCACTAGCCAGTTTTCTGGAATGGTTCATTTGAACTAGTGGCTTTTCAGAAATGTATGACATTTTTGAAACCTGTGACTTATTTGGCAACAGGGACTTTTTAGAACTATTTTTAGATCCGTTGGACAAATGAAACATGTTTTCTGGAGATTTTTGCTCTCGGTAATCGAAACCACGAACTTTCAGATGTAGGTCAACCACGCTACCCTCATTGTAATGCGTTGCCGGTTCAGCATACTTTGGATACATTGGTATATTACTTCTCTATATTTGTTATCAACTTACTCCTCAATTACAGTTTTGATATCAGCAATAAACACAGATTGTCCAGGATGGAAATTTTCCCCTTCAGCTTGGTTATCGTTTACATTCAGATCACCACTACGTGCTGGTGATTTGGATTTGTCCTTGGTTTTTCGTGACTCCTTCGATGAACGGGCTGAGGAACGACTAAGTTCACTTTCGGTGCCTAAAAAAAAGGAGTTAAAAACTAGGTTTTTGTTCAAAAGTTATTGAAGCATAGGATGGAAGTCATACACCCCTGCGGGTTAGGGGTTTAGAATATGCCCGAGGTAGGCATACCGGTCGTAAGAGGCGACTAATATGCACAAATGTAAAGACGTGCAACTCGGCACGGACATGATGCCTCTCACCTCTTATTACCCATCTTCTCCTTCATGTGTCCACTAAGTACCGAGTTATTTCCGGCCCTGTCCGCTACATTAAACAATGTCTGCGTGATGTCAAGTTTAATACTTGGCCCTATCACCATCCCTTATTCCTTTTTATTAGGTTTTTAAAGTATCGTAAAATGTGTTTACTTACCTGGTCGACTGAAAATATGCAATGAGCCGCCTTGTTCCTCGCTTGGAAACTCTGGCAACTTGCCGGTTTTTTCATAGCAATCTTTTATCCAAGCGCGCAGCTCATCAGTTATATCTTCGGTTATTGTAGCACCCTGTTTGCACTTGATATCCTCACGTACGGCGGCAAGTGAAGCTTCTAGTTTTTCCTTATATGCCGCTTGAGTTGCATAGCGACGTTCAAAAATCTACAAGGAAAACAGCTATAATGGAAAAAAAAACTCCAACCTCAACCGATATCTACTCATACCACTTTCAACTTTTCTTCCTTTTCGGCACGCTTCTTCAACATGGCAGCTGTTGGTGGTACCATACCAATTAAAATCATTTCCTCCTGCTTACGTCTACGTGTAATGCGTCGCGCCGTATGTCCGCGCCACACTTTTTGTATTTTCATGGCAGCCAACAAACCCATATCACTACGCTCTTTTCCCTTCTCCTCTGCCTTGCCCTTATCCTTAAGCATACGTATCTCCTTCATAAAATGCGCACGTAACCGCCCCTGACGTGCACGTTCATGCATTTGCAGCAAACGTATTGCTTCGATTTCGCTAAGTTTCTCTTCACTCGGATGTTCCTCTAGCCAACCCAATTTGATGAGAATTTCATGCATGGTATGATTACGTTGCTCGATTTCTTGATGACGTTCACTTAAAAAGTAGCGTGATATACGAAGCTCAGTATCGTTGGGCGTAAGTTGTAGTCTTCCCACAACGGCATCGTTATAACTAAACTCCATCAGATCAATATTGACGAGATCATGTTTTAGTTCAATAACACGTCCCAAGCAAGCATCAAGTAATTTACGTGTTAAGATTCGCTTTTGTGGTTGTATCATTTTATCGTAGACCTCCTCCAAGCGATTGGCTATGCCGATGTAGCGTAAGTAGAATTCATAGACCGAGGATTGCATAAGTTTCTTGGGTTCGATAGCGTTATCTTCATCTGGTAACGCAGATGCCAAAGCGGCGAGTGTTGTCTCAAAATGTTGTCCCTGCTGTTCATCGGCAATGGCCAACAAATCAACTTCATGATGCATCTGATGCCAGAGTTCATTGAAATAGTGACTGGACATCCTAAGTTTTTGGTATATGCGTCACCTGTATGTGTTGATAATGTCTAAAAGTAAAAACTAGAACCGTGCATTGAGGAAACGGTGATAGGCGGCTACTACCAGGAGATTGTTTATCAAGCAAAAATGATTTTAGCCATGACAACGTTGGAAACTATGGAGGTAACACAGTAAATAATACTAGCATTCCCCAAAACCTTAGAGGAGTGTTTTTGTGGCTAAAAACAACAGGCGGGATGTAAATTTTCCACGGTGTGGGTCAATAACCAAGGTTTATCCGCCCCAGGTTTTCCTAACGACACCAAATTAGGCAGCAGAGTAAGTGGGAGGCCTCAGCACCGGTATTCTTCATCCTGCTTGGATGCAATGCAATCCTCGATGCATGCTTTCAAAATTTGACTTGTAATCGATTATTAGTCTCAGATACTTGAAAGCAGTAGGCTTGAAGAGAAGAAGTGGGAGATTAACTGTCCTTAGTGGTTTCTCCACTGCTGACCTATAGAGGGCAGGTTCTATAGGGTTCTTTATTATCCAGCTACTATAGGCCGCAAAGCCTCCAAATACGACCCTGCTAATACAAATAATTTCTTTTCTGACGCTAACATCGTCCACATTTCAACACTTAGGGTATGATAAGAGCCTTGTAGGGTTAACTGTTTGTTCATCAAAATAGGGCTTTACTTTTCAGTAGCCTACTTTGTCCAAATACTTTTTCACAGACTTAATCCTTTGTGGACTCCTGAACTGGCATTATTTTTGGTATTCACGCTGGTTTCCAACGAGATAAAGTTCTGAAAAACATATTTGTTTATTTTTTTTTATCATCAAGTCATGAGGAGTGACTCGAGCGCAAAAAATAATTGTGCTAGGCACCTTTCTCGACTTTGAGCCGAAAGCCTCTTGCATGAGTTTGTTACCAAACTGCTGGACTACTGTCCCGGCTGCGTGAAGAGGAGCTGTGGTCCAAAGCAATGTGAGAAGGAATCCGACACAGGGGAGGTTTGCTGTCTCTCCCCTCTGGGTAATGTCAATAATCATGCATATTGCGGTATCCGACGTATGCTATTCTCGTAGTTAGGGGTTTAGATTATCCGGTCGTAAGTGGCGACTAAAATGCACAAAGGTAATGACGTGCAACTCGATGAGTGATCTACGGATATGATGCTTCTCACCACCCATTACCCATCTTCCCATTCTTTAAGGAGGGGTGACATGACCTGGAAGGTTTCTCTAGTCATACCAAATCGCTACCACGATAGTCAGGCTGTACCTTTATGAAGAACCGGGCGAAAACACCCCCAACCCCTTCGTGGAGTGTTTTTGTCGTTACAAACCACCAACAAAACGGGGAGTTCGGATCGATTCCTGCAAAAACAGTTGTGGATTTGAGTTTGAAAACTTATAAAAATCCATTTTATCGATTTTCTTTAAATTTATTAGCCTAGTCAACACAAAAAATGCAAGAAAACACTGTCCATTTTTTAGTTTTAAATATCAAGTCCGCACCTATTTTGCTACGAATGGATCCACTCTCCAAGCGAATGGCACTTGATGGATGCTGTTATAGAAGTGTAACTGAAACCAGGCAGATGACAGCACTCTTTTAGATCGATTACTGATAACAACAATCGAAATCGATGAAAATTCATATCTATACCTCGCAGCTTTTTCATTTTCGTTTTTTAATTTATTTGATATTTTTTACATTGTCACTTACATCTTATTGAATAATATTAATTTTTTGTTTATTATACATATTATTGTATTGTAGTTTTATTATTTTTTCATACGCTAACAAATAAATTTAATATTAATTAAATTTAAATAATTATTTATTATCATAATGTATGTGTATGTTATGTATTAATGTATAAAGTATACATGAATGTACATATAAGAGCTTACTTTATATATTTAAGTATATAAATAGTCGTATGCATTCATAAATGTACAACCCTAACCTCGAAAACGTCATTCAAGAATAATCCTTCTAACATCATTGGCCTTAACCATAACGCGCTTTAAGAGCTGCCTTTTTTGTGCAGGATAAAGAGACGAAAAAAAGGGAGTAATGTGGTGAACAAAACGAATTATTTGATGTCATTAAACAAAAAATCGTATGAGAGCAGAGAAAATCTCTTTGGACTGAGAAGTAAATTACCATAAATTTTTTCATTTAAGTATTAAACGCTTTCAAAAATGCAGAAAGCTTCTTTCCAAACTTAACAATTCTATCATCAGCATCCCTGCGGGTTAGGGGTTAGAAAGTGCGTGTCGGAAGAGGCAACTTATATCTACGAAATCGCTACCGCGGCAGTCGGTACCGCAAGGTGCTTGCAGCGGAACGTAACAGATTCATATTTGGCAAAGGACTGTGATGGACATTTGGTCCTCACGTCCCATTCCATGAACGGATGCGACAACTAAGCAGGGCGAAGTACTGCTACAACAATAATAATAATCATTAGCATCAATCGCAAGTGACGCAAATACTGCATGGAAGGATATACTTTTAAATTAAGTTTATCTTGTTCCATGAACGATAAGGGTGTCTGTAATTATCTAATGGTTCAATGAATCAAAATCCAGCGGCCATTGTGTGCGAATGAATAGAAATGCTCCGGCCTAGAAAATGTTCTTATCGTCACCCGACGTTGGAAGCAGCGGAAGCGGAAGACCACCACTCCTCTGGAAGTACCAAGTGGAGAACGATTTTCGATATGGTTGTATTTTCAATTTACGCCAGTCGGCCTAGCAAATATCGTACTTACTTAATTGCCGCTTAACTGTTTAAACGGTCAGTTTCATCAAAGTGGTGGTTTTTGTTGTTCTTATAACAGTATTTGGCCCTGCCTAATCGAATTGTCATACATCGCCTCTAACGGATGTTCTAGGAAAGTAGCGGTTTCCATATTATTATGCAATAGTGTGCTTGATATCATAAAAGTCAACAACTGGTGGTGTTTTTGTTTGAAAGACCGCGTTAACCCGTCGGCAGCTGACAAAGGAGTTTAATAGATTACCGACTAAGTGCAGTTGACTTCGACTGTCGCTGCGCCTTTGAATAGCATGGTCTTTTTATGTAATGACGAAACTAGTTGTTATGCGCCAAGCTATTATCTACTGGGATATAGCCAACAATTTAATGGGACCTGCCTTAGATCATATCATTATGCTAGTGTACTCTGAGCACTGACATCAGGGGAAATCCAGCAGCAGTGGGGTGGGGCAGCAACCATATTGGCGATGTCTAGCTCGGAACCGTCTGGTTGTTATTGTTATTAACAGTGGACAGATTAGACACGGTTACACTGAAATAACAGCCCTTGGCCGGGTAAAAAAAAACCGGGTCATTTCGGTACAATAGAACCGGCTGTTGTGGGAATGTCTGGTCCATTGCTGGCCAGTAACCTTAGTATTTTGTTGCGATATTGTACTTTAGTTTCAATCGTCCTTGACCTCCATAGACACTTGCCCACCACTCAGTTATTCGGCCGTCCATTGTTCACATACTACAGGTCATCGCTGAGCCGATCGTAGTACGAAATTTCTTATTACTTATGAATATACTATTTCGAGGAACGTTACTATGTCATACCAGCATCTAATAATGTTGTTGTTGTTGTTGTTGTTAACAGTGCTTCGCCCTGCCCCAGATTGGACAGGGTTACACTGAAATAACAGCCCTTGGCCGGGTGAAAAAACCCGGGTCATTCCGGTGCGATAGAACCGGCTGTTGTGCATCTAATAATAAGATGAACCAACTCGAATATCGCACTCTATCAATTCACTGGTAAGGAATTCACCATACCGACTCCATAACAATTACATTAGATTGAATTTGCTAACCGCGTGGTTTGATAGCGTGCCATAATTCGCGTTGGTTCCTCTTTTTATTCGATTCTCTTTACTGAAAGTATCACATAGTAATGTTACAATTCTTTTCTAGGTGTTGTTGTAGGTATTTTAAAACTTCTTACTACAATGGGTTCAGCCTTTTATATTTAAGGGCATAAATATTTAAACCAAATTTAAGGATAGTAGCAGTTTCGTTTCTATTTATACATTTGCTTATGTGACTGTCTCTTGTGCTTATTTTAGTTCATGCATGTGTGCATTTGAAGTAAACAAAAAATTCCAAACACATGTGTATGTGTTGCTTTTTAAAGCGAATTGCTGCCTTTCGTTTATATTTAAACTTTACATTCACATTTTGTTTAACAAAACAAGATAAGAAAACACTTAATTAAATTAGTTGTATTTGATTACAATTATGTCCAATGTTTACAATTAAATTTATAAGATAATATGTATGTTTGTAAGTATAAGTGTTTTATACGGTTGATAAGAAATGGTATAAACAAATATTGAGTGTATGTCACTCAGTATAAATAACGTACATTATTAATAAACTTAACATACAATTGTGAAAGAAGTAGTGTGGTAAATAGTATTATTATAGTAAATATGTAAGTAGTTAGAGTAAATAGTATTTTATGTCAAACGTTGTAATAGTAATTATGTATATATATATTTACTAAACAAACAAAACTACACGTCATATAATTTATTACGTTAACTAAACACTTCTTTTATTTCTAATTAGTTACGTTACTTTTTTCAACTTTTTTGTTCTAATTATACAATGCACTTTCTCTCAATTAGCTGCTGGTGTTATTTCTTGTTTTTTGTTTTTGACAATTAATTCTTGGTTTTTTTTTGAAAAAGTACAGCGAAAGCGGAGCGATCGCTTATATAACTTTTAGCTTACTCACTTGAATTGCAAATAATTCACTTATAAAATAATCATTAATAACAAATAAAAACAAACACAAATAGTTAAATAAAAAAAACACTTTGCTTTCTCAATTTTCATACTATTTTACCTAATCTTAAATAATGTTTATTATTATTCATATTTATAATGTAATATGTATGTATGTATGTGTATGCATTTATATATATTAGTTGGTAATTTATGTAAGTTGCTCACTTCGATTGGATTGGATTGGATTGTTTGCATTTGTTTTGATAGCTGCTTTTCCGAATGTCGCATCTTAGTTTTGCTGTTGCTGTTCTTGCATACTTTTAAGCTCTCACGCTGGCGTAGCATTTTTCATATTCAACAACTTTACTTTCAATTCGGCAAATGTTGGCCGCTTAGCGGGATTCAAATCCCACGCTTGACGCATCATTTCATAGATTTCAGGTGGACAACCTTCGGGCGCTTCCATTTTATAGCCAACTTCAACGTGCTTCACCACGTCATTGAGAGGCTGGAATTAGGAAAAAAAGTTTAGTTTAAAGCAAATAACCCGTTAACTGAGTGTTTGTGCCGCCTAAGCAGGTACAAGCCATGCTACAACAATAACCAAAAAATATTATCGAAAAAACAGTGGTAACTGTCGGATCACTGAATGTTATTTTGGCGGTGATCGAGACAAAACGGGGTGGATCACCGTATACGTGAAACGATTTGATATAAAAAACATATTGACCGATAATTACACAGCATGGTTGCATATACTTATCGATGGCTGAGTGGATGATCTTCAAATTTAAAAATATTTTTTAAAAAAAGACCTATCTTAAATTTTTTTTAAAGAACTGTGTACATCAGAATTTTTTTCAATAACGCCCTGTTTCAAAACTTGTTTGAAGAACGTCCTAGTTTAGAATGACTTTCAAAAAGCCCACATATTCAGCTGAGGCAGCTTCTTCAACAATCTTCTGAAATAGGTAATTTTTTAATACATCTGAAGGAGGGCGCTTTTTAAAAATATTTTGAAATAGGGTGATCTTTCACTTAGACGTCTATTACTATATGTATTATATTTTATATTGACTATATGTACTTACTATACGGGGGTAAGGAACTCGACCAAATGAATAAATCTCCCAAAGCAAAATTCCAAAGCTCCACATATCAGACTTGTTGGAAAAACGCTAAAAAGTATATAAAGAAAAAAGAAAATTTCATTAAATCCAAATTAAAGTATTTATTTATAGTAGTGCCTAATATAATAAAAGTGCCTTTGCGGATTATATAACAACGAAATGTCCAGCAAGCACCGAAGTTAGATATCGATTAGATAACTAGTCCTATTCTCTCACCGCTAACGTTAGAGAAATATCGCGCTCTCAAACCATTCTTAAATTTAGAAATTTTAATATTTCTTCAATCGAAATCTAATCTAAATCTCTATTTAGATCCTAATGTAAATTGAATTTGAGCTAGTTCATTAATCATGCTCTGGTAGATTACTCTTGTAGTTTTCAAACATCTTTCTCGAATCGAGAGTTATAGCTGTTAGTATCTAATGTTCCAAACAAAATTTTCATTAATGTAAGAGGCTGTATTTGCTTTATATCTCCTTCAAAACAAAAGCCAATAGAACTTCCTTAACTTTATTTTGTTTTGTTTAAAGATTTTTGGTTATACTGCATTTACATGGAGCCCTGATTAATAAGGTTCAAATTATGTATTAATGAGATCATGTTTATCTGGCGTTGAACTGGGACAGGCTTTTAAACATTTTTGATTCGTCTAATCCTCAAACAAATCAAGACAAACTGGTTTCAGTGTAAATATTCGTTTTAATCTGGCTCTAGTATTTATGGTTGGTGTCATTGGGCTTGTTCGTAAATGCAGTATGGGCAGTCTTGCAACTTGAAACTGAGTTGGTTTTTATCGCTCAGTGGCTTGACCGAAAATTTGAGGTAGATATAAATCAGTAAATTATAAATTTAAGGGTTTTTGTTTATTTCGATCGTTTGCTTTTTTTTTTTGTTGGAAATCGGTTTTAAGGTTGCAAATATTTTACGATTGGGGTTTCACGTTAATTTCAATGACAGCGGCATAATTGGTAGATTTTGTTTCAGTACAAAAAATTACATAAAGGACTGAGTTTAATTATTCAAATATATATCTAAATGAAGTAGTATACGTACTCCATTCTTAAGCGCTTCAGGTGCAGTCCATTTAATAGGCAATTTGCCAACATCTAGATTGTAGCATTCTTCACGCGCCAAACCAAAATCTGACACTTTAGCAACACATTCCTCCGAAATAAGCACATTACGTGCAGCCAAATCACGATGTACAACCTTTTTAGCTTCCAAGTATTCCATACCGGATGCAGTGTCACTTTAAAATAAGATAGAAAAAATAAAATTTAGTAGTGAATAATGAAGTAATTAAGAGAACCAAATATTTTCCAAATAAAAATTTTAGGAAAAACCTTGTATAACATGCGTGTATACTTACTATGCAAAATTGATTTGATCCTTTTTTGTAATATGCTGACGTCCGCGTGAACGCAGATAATCTACCAGCGAACCTTTGCTCATATACTCCGTCACTAAGTAAATGTGTTTGCTGGTGAATACCAAACCGATAAACTTTACTAAATTCTCATGCTCCAATGTACTGTGAAATACAATCAAAGCCAAAGCAGAATACATATAAAATCTCAGTTAAATCAAAAATAATTTGATGTTTTCACATACGTCATAACAGAAGCCTCAGCCAGAAATTTTTGCACAGCGCCCTCATCTTTTAGCATCTTAACGGCGACTTTTTCACTACGTAATATACCCAGCATAACATCGCCAAATTCACCTTTGCCGATACTTTCGCGCAATTGCAAATCAGCTTCAGGTATAACCCAACCTTTATCGAGAAAGTCTTTTGAATTAATGCAAAATTCTTGTTTGCCCTTTTTCGGTAAACATTTTATAAGCTGTGTACATAGCCCATCCGCATCTGCTTCATAATGCTGGATTGATTTTAATTATTATATGTATGTAATTAATTTTTGCAGCTTCAATATTAATATGTTTTTTTTAGCCACTTACCGCAACTAATTGTCCCAAATTTTCAAAATATTCCTCATCGTCAATGGTTAATTTATTTTCCAAGTACTTAACACGATAATGTTCCACTTTGCCTTGGAAACACACACAGAGTGTATAATCGCCTGGGAAATTTGTTGATTCACGCACCAAAAACAGGCCATCCTCGCGTGGTTGTAACAGGTGTTCAGCTTCATCACGAGTTATACTACCATGAAACCAACTGAAAATCAAATCAAAAAGTTAAAAATGGAAAGGAAATGCAAGATTGAAGTAATATAGATGTGACCATTCTCATTCTCTGGGAGTACTCCTAGACAGAACGATACTCTGGTACAACATAGAACAGCAAGCGAGAACTGAAATTTTTAAGCCGACTGTGAAAGATTTGTTCTAAGGCAAATAGTTTTATAGAAATGATCTCGGAGGATCACGGAAGAGTTGTGGAATAGATTTTCATTGCAATACTTTCTGAACCGGGTCGTTTTCAGTCATTTAAAACATGGCTAGAGCCATGTATACTGTATATCGACTAGAATAAAATAATACATACATATACATCCTAATCATGCTTTGCGAAAGCTTGAAAATATATTTTATTCGTAATTGCTAAACATTTCCAATCCAGGGTACTTTGCTACTCTTTGACAATGTCTCTTTCCACTTTTTGATCTTCATAGACCAAACTGAACCTGGAATCAAACGGAAGTTCCAACGTTTTATAATCGGAATCTAGGCAGAAAACTCTCCAGCGATTGCAACCGAACTATTCTATTCTTAATATATTGGGAGTCATCTTGTCTGAACGGTATTGGGGGAAAGGCAGTCTGCTACAACCCAAGTCATTCCGGTATGAAGAATAGGCAATCGTGGAAATGGGATTCTATAATGTTAAGAGTGTCGGAGCAGTTCTTCATAATGCCGTACGGTGCTTGTAAACCCACAGCTAATTTCTTTCTCACTCTACAAGGTGAACATTTTATGTACACTTACGGCATTGCATTCAGTTTCACTTCGCATTTTCGTTGCGGCTGTGGATGATGTTGATTTGCGCCTGCCAAAACATTAGTGGGTGAGTGTAATGCAACAGCTGTTGAATTGGCATTACTTGACCAGACATTGGCCGCTGTGCTACCACCATTTAAATCAAAACTATGCAAAGATGTTGACATACTGGTACCACCAATACTACCACCACCAACACCACCAGCTGTATTGAGGGACAAAGCTGATTGTGTTTGTTGTTGGCTACTCGTTAGCGACGTAGGTGCTTGCGATTGATGTAATAGCATGTTACTACCATGTAGACCAGCAATATGGCCACCACTCTTCGGTGGTAGGCCACGCTCATGTAACGAAAGTGCGCCACTATGTTGCGCCGCATTTAACGATGATGACATCAGATTGTTGTGGTTGTTGTTGGTACTATTGCTACTTGATAATAGGAGCAATTGTTGCTGTTGTTGTTGTTGTGTGACGGCTGCAACTGCAGCGGCTGTCACACCACCTGCAGTTGCACTATTACCAGGAATAGCCGAAGGGGCTGGTACAAAAGTGGATAATAAGTGGGTATGTGTGTGTGACTGTTGGGCCAGTGATGCGCCGGTTAATTGTGACGCCTGCTGTGGCGGCGGCTGCTGTTGATGATGGTGATGTTGCTGCTGTGTATTGGGTGATTTTGGTGAATGATTAGCAGTGATCGCAGTTGATATTAAATTATGACTATTAAGTGCATGCGAGGACAAATGTATAGGATTGTGGTGTTGGTTCTAAGAGAGAGAAATAAAATAAGAAAGTTAATTATTCTGAAATTATTGTTTTCTTTGTATAGCGGATATAGTTACCACATTATTGTGATGATGCGGCGGTAAATTTGGAGCTACAATATGCGGCTGAGACTGGCTTAACGCCTGTTGGTGCAATAAACTAGGGCCTACGTTGCCAACACCCGCGTTCGCTAAGCCTATACCACCACCTCCACCGCCGTGATTTGGCTGTGGCGCTGGACGTTTATTGTGTCGCAAAGGTGCTGTAGGTGGCATTTGATGCCCGGTGGATTGTAAAAACCATGGATCACCTGCTGAATTGGTCGCCACTGTCACGGATGGTTGTGAGAAGCCGCGATGATGACCGACAACTGTTGTTTGTCCGCTATGCTGAGTCGCTGTGACGTGACTATTCATTACTTTGTTGTTGTTGCTCGCTGTCGACGAGACTGTTGAGTTGGCTGCGGGCGACGACGACGATGCCGGCGTGTCAGCCGTAGACGTCGCTGGCGCTACGCTTCTTGTTGTTGATGATGTTGTTGTTGTGGTCGGTGTTGAAAATGTTACTGCAAAAGCGGAACTTGCTATAACTTTAGCTTCACTATGAAGCGCTGTGTTTGTTGTTGTTATTTGTGCGGCTAGGTTTGTGGGGTTGTGTTTATTTACGCTGCTGTGGCGACTTTGTTGCAGTCGATCTTTATGTTGTTGTTGTTTCTGGTGCTGATGTTCTACAATTTGAGTTGCGTGTGGCTTCTGCTGAGTTGCTGAGGTTACTTTGGTTGTTGGTGTTGTTAGAGTTGAAATTGAAGTTTTATTGCTTGTGGTAGTTGTTGTTTTTGTTGTGCTTTTGGCAGTAGCAGTTGCTTCGTTTGTGCTACGGCGGGAGGTTGGAACTGCAGTCAATTTTTCAGCAGTAGTTTGCTTCTTGCTATTTAAAGGCAGTTGTGGTTGTTGTTTCTGCTCTTTTTTCGACGTTTCCTGACGTTTACCAGTCTTTGATGGTTGGTTCCCTTTCGATTTTACACCTTTTTTGTCTGTAAATGGAACAAAATTAAACCATGCAAAATATTAATATCAAAAAGTAATTTCAATTTTTTATTATTATTTTTAAATGGCGATTATGAATTTATAATTCTTCGTTGAGGACTGCTTGTTATTTCTCTTTGCTACCAAATTCATATCACACTGATGTGGAATGTTTAATCGTGCATCAACACGCAAATAATCTTGAACACAATAAAAATTCAAACAACAAACACCACAAATATAAAAAAATGTATTTAAAATCAGGGACCGTAACGATTGTGAGCTTTTTCTAAAACTTAATAACCTAGGTCAAAAATAACCCAGAAGGTTGTCCTATCGACACCCGAATACGGAAGCAGAGAAAGGTGCAGGCACCGACTGAGATAGAAAAAACAGGTAGAGAACAAAAATAAAAGCCAAATTTTTATAGTTGCTTTGAGCCGGATGAAAACTAGTTCCCGTTGAACCGAACATTAAATACGAAGCTGTAGTTGCAGGTTCAACGGGCGTGGAGGTCGACAGTCGATAATATATGCCTTGTACCGAAACTCGTCATTGTATCGTAAACGGTGATGTAGTTCTCAACAGTCGAAGTTTTAGAGTTTGATCACTCATGTCTGGGCGGTTGTACACCCATTTTCCAAAACCACTTATAGCAGTGGAGTGCTTCTCATACAAGCCGAAAGACACGGTTTGCCATGTTTTTATACTTACAAAACCTTAAGAAGTAGCTTATAGCATGAATAGCACACATGGGCCAGGAAGAAAACTATCGATAGTCTTGATCTGCCTATTTGCAAAACTCGCTCGTGAGAACAAAGATTGTGTCTGAATTACGGCCTTTTGAGGGAAGGAAGTGTTATCATATCCACACCAACAATTCTGATTTCATCAAATATTTATAAAATCTATACGTGCATACAAATGTTACACATTAACCCCCATATTCATAAAAAATAAAAATGGTTTATAAAGCTCTTATAATTCAAAATTTGTATGGTAATGCCATTTTAAAAAGCTTTATAAACCAATTTTATTTTTTATGAATATGGGGGTAAGTACAATTGTGCTCATACAATTAAGCGACTGTACTGAAAAATAATATTTCAAAGAGAAAATCATTCAAGTTATTTTGCAATTTTAATCTCTTACTTGCAAAAATATTTTATTATCTTTGCAACGTCTATGAGGCGGACGAAATCCCGTTTAATTTTGTCGTTTGGGAAAATTTTGAAGTTTTTTCGCTCTTCATTGGTTTTTCCGTGCTCACATAATTAAGCCAATTTACAACATAGTACTTGGGTGACCGAGCCTTGCTCGGTGGCAACCTTAGGTGGCAATCCTACTTAAAAATATTCTGGTTGGTATACGGCCTCAAATACCTTCCATTTGAAACCCATATTGCCATATATTGCTTAATATTTAAAAAAAAGTCGGAAAGGTGGCAACCCTCTAAGCATCCTTTAGTGGCAACATCCAAGTAGAACATCTTAGAAGGAAGCATACTATCCATCTACCAAATTTCATCGAAATCGGTTTAGCCGTTCCCGAGATAGTGGTCGATATCTGAAGGAATAAATAAAATGCGGTCAGGAGGCAACCCTAGGTGGCAACCCTACTCGAAAATACGTTGGCTGGTATACGGTCTAAAATACCTTTGATTTGATACCCATATTCCCATATATTGCTTAATATTAAAAAAAAATTGATATAGGTGGCAACCCTGTGAATTACCCCAAGTGGCAACACCAAAGTAGAAAATCTTAAAACAAAGGATACTACCCATGTACCAAATTTCATCCAAATCGGTTAAGTCGTTCCTGAGATAGTAGTGGATATACAAATATACAAGAATAAACTTAAAGATTGGCAAGATGAGGTCACTTACTCCAAAAAAAATTAAATTTTAATCAATTAAACTATTTTTAGGGAGATTGTTTAAAAAAAATTAAGCAAATGGCCAAAAACAGAAGTTTAACTGCATACGAGAGAGATATATGGGAGAGTTTTAGGTTTTTCTAGAGGAAGAATGTGGAACGCAATACATTTTTATCAAAAACACAAAACTTTTGCCGATGTACCCCGAAAATGACCAAGAAACACGACCCCGAACGACGATCGCTAATAGTTCACTCGGGTATACTGGATCCTTTTAAGACACACGGAAATACGGACATATATAGAACAGTGTTATAATATAAAAATATCGTACAAAACAGTCCTCCGGCGATGAGCGGAAAAATACTTGAGTATACGTACCGCACGACGTTACCCAAATGTTTCTAAAAAAACATCAACCGGAGGCTAGACTTTGCTAGAAAGCACCACCAAAAAGATAGAAAATTATTAAATTTAATCGTATCGAGTAAGTTTCATGTGTTTGAAAATGATGGTAGAGCTTATGTCAGACGTCCGCCGTAACATGAACTGAACCCCATGTACACAAAAAAAACCATTAACCATGGTGGCTCACCCGACTTATCAGAGTAGATGCTACTCTGATCAAAAAAATAAATTTAAGTTTGTAGCTATTCGCTTTATTGGTTCTTCAGAACTGCTTGTCTTAATGTTAACAAGTAATATTTATAACTAATTATTGCTTACTCTATATTTTTACATAGCTATACTTATTTGCTTATTTGCTTACATGTCTATTTGCTTAACTATCGAATTCGCACCTCTTGCATTTATTCATTATTTAGGTCAATAAACAAAACATAAATGCATTAGTTGTATTTATTGATATTTCGCAACTTTATTTATTTCTGCGTTCAATAAGCAAAATAAGAATGCATAGTTGCATTCTTATTTAGTAAAAGTTATTGTTGGTGTATAAGTAGACGGTGGAGGTGACGTAACTCCCGTGATGGCATGGGGATGTTTCACCCCATCTGGGGTAGGTCCGATTGTACCAATTGAAGGGAAAACTACGGGCGAAATGTACGAAGATATTATAGTGGACCACTCAAAAGGAAATTACTCTGAAAATCTATATTTTTCTTTGATTTTCCAGTAAGATAACGACCCCAAACAGTGTCTAGGGTTGTGAGGAGCTGCTTAGAAGACTTAAACCCCATAGAAAATCTATGAGGCATTATCAAAAGGCCAGTCGCGGGAAGAAACCCCGAAATAAGACTGGTTTATGGGAAATCATAAAGAAAGAATGGGAAAAATTACTTCGGCCCAATGTAGAACACTTGTGGCTACCATGAGTAACCGCTGAAAGGGAGTAATCTTCAAAAATGGTTCTCCAACTAAGTATTAGTTGAAATAAGGTATTTTTTGAGAAAAAAAAAACTTCAATTTGTTGGCATTAATCGGGTTTTTTTTTGGCGGCCGCCGTGGTGTGAAGGTAGTGTTGCCGGCCTACCACACCGAAGGTCCATGGTTCGAGCCCTGGTACAGGTAACATCAAAAGTGATTTGAAAAAAGTTTTTCAAAACGGGGTCGCCCCTCGGCAGTGGTTTGGCAAACTCTCCGAGTGTATTTCTGCCATGACAGGCTTCTCAGCAAAAAATTCGTCTCCTTTGTAGATGCCGTTCGGAGTCGGCAAAAAACTGTAGGTCCCACCAATTTGTAGGGAAAAATTCAAATCGGCACACCACAAATTGGAAGAGAAGCTTGGCGCAAAAATCTCTTAGGAGGTTTATGATGATATACCTGTTGTATATCGCGCCATAGATAGATAGAATCGGGTTTTTTCACAGATGACTTAAATGGCAAAAATTTCTTACCTACGAAGGTTAAATCTTTTTATGTTCCAACATTTTAATTTTAACTCACGAAATAAGTAGACAAATTGAATTTAAATGCATTTCCTTTAATATTTTTGTAATCTTTAATTCTGGATTTCTAATAACAATTGCGAAAAAAGAACGTATGGCTTAATTATATGAGCACAAGTGTATAAAACGATAGTAATAAACAATTGATAGATAGAAACTATTGATAGTCGATAGTTTTCCACCTGCATCTCTCAACAAAAACGACGAGCGTAGTTAATATTTACTGTTCCGTCCGACCGATGCGAAATGTCTGGTAGTTGAGTGGTGTCCGTCGGGTTTGCACTGATGTCGTCATTTTATTATACCTAGTAGTGCTATGCACACAAGGTATATTAACTATAGTCGCCTAACGGCAGTACGTAACGGAATAAACGGATCGAGGTAGATATTGACTTATATATATCAAAATGTTCAGGACGAAAAGAGAAATTGATTAAGCCATGTCCGTCCGTCCGTCTGTGGACACGATAGCTTGAGTAAACTTTGAGATATCTTAATGAAATTTGGTATGCGGGTTCCTTGGCTTTCATCTCCGAGCGCTATTTAAAATGGGGGAAATCGGATCATAGCCACGCCCACTTTTTATATATAGAATATTTCCGAAAACACAAAAAAGTGATTACTCAGTACAAAAAACACCTATAAGGATACACTTTGGTGTATTCATTTAGATTGAGGCATAAAATAAAATTTTCAAGAAATGTTTTTAAATGGGAGTGGCACCGCCCACTTTTGATTAAGTCAAATTTAGAAATGCTATTAATCATAAATCAAACACCGTTCAAGATATCGAAACGAAATTCAGCACGCAGGAGAGGAAAAAATGGGCGAAATCGGTTAAGGTCCACGCCCACTTTTATATGAAAAATTTTGAAGAGGATCGTAGATATATTTAATAGGCAATAACTGCGTAAAATATCTTTACATCATTTATATTTCACTTTCAAAGTTTCCGTAAACTAAGAAATACAAAAAATAAAAAATTTCGAAAATAGGCGTGGCCCCCCCCCTTTTATAGTGGATTATTTCAGAAAACTTTTTATGCCATAACTCCTCCAAAACGTTATTCGTCGAAACGAAATTTGGTGATAATGTTCAATATATAAAGGTTACTATTTGTTGTAAAAATGGGCGAAATCGGTTCATGTCCACGTCCAGCTTTTTAGCATAGTTCTGAAAATTTTTTTTTTTTTAATTTAAAAAGTGATATTTCTACAACCAAGCAAGTTACATCAATCAGATTTAGCACACATAACAAGCTTTTTAAGAAAAACTCGACCGCCCACTTTTCAGCATAAAATTTCTGCTATTTTCAAAGGCAATCGCTTATAATTCAATCTTGATATTTCAATGAAAATTGGTCAGTTGCTTCTCAGTAGTATGTATTATACTCCCTCCAAAAATTAGCCAAATCGAAAAACACATAAGCAAAATATTCGGACACGTAGTTAATAGTGGGCAATAGCGAAGTTATATATTTTTTTTTTTGGTTTTCATACTTTTCATAAACATTAAATGTATGTAAGTATGAGAAGAAGAAGAGTAAAGTTCTCTAAAATGATCAGCACGATCGGCGGAGTCGATTTAGCCATGTCCGTCTCTCCGTCCGCCTGTCTACTTGAACGCAAACTAGTCTCAGTTTTACAAAAGAATGTTGAAATTCGTGGTTTGCTTTCGCCATTTAATAATATACTAGCAAATCCGGTATACGTTGTTTTGACGTTTTGATACATAGAACAAATCTATATATAAAGTCTCATTAACTTGAACCAAATAAATTCCTAACTATACCGAACTGCAGCTTTATATAACCTGGAGGCTTTTCCAAAAGCTATATACAGACTGTGTCGTGCCCAGCGAACTCCTGAACCTATCGTGAAAGTTCAAGAGCAAAAACAAAACACAAAATATGTGGGCGTGGCACCGCGCACTTTTCCAAAATTATGAAGATATTGACTAAGTGACACATATATCCAAATTTCATTAATTTAGACCAAAGAAGTTCGGAGTTATGACGAACTGAAACTTTATATAGCCTGGGGGCGCGGCTCCGCCCACTTTTGCAAAACTATATATTGTCTATGCTGAACCCAAGTATATATTGTGAAAATTTCATAAACATCGGTTGAGTACTTTGGCGCCTATAAAAGACAAATTTTTTATATCTATTTTTGTTACGCACACAAGGTATATTGCTTCATTCGGCATAAACGAATCGAGATATACTCGTATATTTATTAAAGTATATCAAAACGTTCAGGATGAAAATAATAAAAATTAAAAATAATACCCCACTGCAAAAGCGAAGTTGTATACCTTTTTTGATTTTCATACCTTTCATGATCATGTACCTAATGTTTGTAAGTATGGGAAGAAGAAGAGATGAACCCATCAATAAGTAAACTGAAATAATCAGGAGGATGAGCTATGTCTATCTGTCTGTCCGTCTGTCTACTTGAATGCAAATACGAACTGAAAGTATTAAAATAGACCTGCGTAAATTGGGATGCCATAATAGATCACTACTAGGTATATAATGTTCGGTTCCAGCCGAACTTAGCCTTCCTTACTTGTTGATTTTCGACCAAAAAAACAATTTGTCAGATTTTGAAATTTATATTTTACTTAGTAAATTTGAAGTCGTATAACATAAAAGTATGACAAATATAATAGAAATGTACTATGCTACTCAATGGTTGATCTACGGATATGATGCCTCTCACCTCTCATTACCCATCTCCTTCCTTATGGAAGGAAGGGTGACATGATCTAGAAGGTTGCACTGGTCATACAAAATCGCTACCACGACAGTCGGGCAGTACCGCAACGGAATACCAGAGCGTACCGTTTCATATCCGGCCGAGGACTGTCAAATCGACAACACTTCCTAAAATCTTCGGGGAGTGTTTTTGTCGTTACCACAACAACAACAACATTTTTAGCTAAGTTTAGCCTCTTGCAATTTAGAGGCACCATGTAGTTATTTTGTGTGTAAAAGTTTTTGGGTATTTATGTTGAGGCTGTATGCTATAAGTTAGCAGGAAATTAACGGAAAAACGTTAAAATCATCACAAAAAAATTTTAATGTATTATAATCTGGCTTCAAAATTTTGCTGCTAATTTTTTGAAAGACACCACCACGCATAGTATAGCGCATCACTTGCGCTTTAGCGTAGTGATAATAGAAATTTCAAGTTCAAATTTGAATTCTCTGTGGTTTTGTTGTGCTCTGTTATTGCTATTTAAGTTTGTTTATTGTTTTGTTTTTTGTTCACTCTAACTATACCCATCGCACAATAATTGACAACTGAGCAATAGCAAAAAAAAATTGTTGATTAATATGCGTGCGGGAAATAAAACATCAACAACTACGAAAACTAAGCAAAAAGGTAACCTACTAAGCTTTTTAGATTTTGAGACAAAAAACTACTTGCCCACCATACCGATGGGACCGGGTTGAATTCCCGAGCAAAATCCTCCGATTGTGTTTCTTGCATATCGGCATTATATCTGATGTTTTTTTTGCAACTCGATGACAAAAGACTACGACTCGCGCACCTATTATACATGTGCTCGTAGAGATAATCAGTAAAGCAAACCAACCAAAGCATTAATTTTAATGTACATATGTATTTAAGTGAAAAAAATTTGTAGCTAAACGAATATACAAATAGCCAAGTTGTATATCTAGCACAGGTTTGATAAATTCAACCAAAACTATATTTGCTTTAGAGAATTATGGTTTGTGGGTTTGAGGCACTGAACATCTCCAGCGAGATTAATTTCATGTATCTTATTCCAGGAATATTATAAAATTCCTGCGAGCTTGGGGATGAAGCAGGCAAATCTTGGTCTTACTTATGACAAAAAAAAATTCAATATAAAAGAATATGGATAGGAGAAACAAGAAGTGAGACATCATTCATACAGGGACACCAACTTATCCTCCATCTGAGTTCCTAAAGTATCTTTTAAAACGGAGCTTATTTGTTTATTCGCATAACATAACGCATAACAACCCAGCCATCTGAGCCTCTTAATTGGGTGTACTATGCTCAAACTTGTGTAGATCTCTTATAGCTCATCATTAAATTTCAATTACCGGAGCAATCTTCAAATATTTGACAAATAATTGGATTTTTGATAAGATTTTTTTATCTTTTCATTAATAACAAAGAAAAATGAAATAGGCGCCGCAATTGGGTTTCATAAGTTTTGAATACTTTCGAATTGTTAAGAATTTTTTGAACGCACAATTTTTTTTAAAGAAAAATTACCCTATGGGGAATTCTATGGCCGACTACTATACTAGCTAACTTTTAGTCGTCTTATTGTGTCTAACTAATAGTTGGTTTCAAAGTACAGTAGTCTCGCGGTTCAGGGAACCTAGGATTGAAAGAACTACTTGATCGAGGGAACACCTAAATTCCCCTCATTGAGTTTCTATAGAGGGAACTTTCAATCTTTTGGGTACTGAGTAGAGGGAACTTAAGATTGCTTTTAAGAAAGAGACCGCTGCATTACTCGATTTTTTTTGCTAGTAAACTTATTATGTATTGAAAAAAGACAAATAAATTGACTATACGGCGCCGAATTGACCGAACATGCTTTTTACAGTTATGGTTTTGTGCATTCTGTGAAAAATATTCTACGTTCGTTTTATTACTTTGTGTAGTTTAGTTTTTGATGTTGATCAATTTTTTGCGTGCGAATTTATATTTATTTATTGTTAAAAATGAAACCTAAAAAGTTTTTAACATTTAAAACAAAATGTGAAATCATAAAGAAGCTTGATGAAGGTATTTCTTCAAAGTTTTTGGCAGTTCAATACGGCGTAACAAAATCCACTATATCACGCATTAAAAGTGGGAAAAGAAGAATTTTAAGAGTGGCGTCAAAATGCAAAAGCAACAGAAAATCTTCAAAAAGAGGAGAATTTGCTAGTATGGAAGAAGAACTGTATAAGTGGTTTATCACTCAAAGAAGCCAACACATTCCAGAATCCGGTGATATTATAAAAGAAAAAGCCAAGTCACTTCACAGCAAAATCTATGGCAATAGTGTAAGCTTCAATGCTAGTTGTGGTTGGCTGAGCGGTTTTAAAAATCGTTATGGAATCAGGTTATTAAAAGTTTGTGGTGAAAAGCTGTCTTCTGATCAAGAAACAGTTCCAGCATTTAAATCGAAATTCCACAAAGTAAAACTGGAGTTTCAATTAAACGAAAATCAGATATACAATGCCGACGAAACTGGCTTGTTTTGGAAATTACTGCAAAAGTTATGTTTCTTCAAAGGAAAAAGAGGCTCCTGGTAGAAAAATTGAAAAGGCGCCATTAGTAATAGGCCAAGCTAAAAAGCCAAGGTCGTTTAAAGATTTTCAAATTCCAGTTGACCACAGAAGCTCAAAAAAAGAATGGATTGGTTCCAAAAATCATTTGTACCACAGGTGATTGTAAGAACATTACAAATGTAAGAAGTTTTCTAATGTATCCTTGTCTTATTGTATTCAGGTTACTATCTTTTTGCAGGAAGAGGGCCTACCAATAAAAGCTGTATTGATTTCGGATAATGCGCCCTATCATCCAAACGACCAGTTACTAAAAACACAATGCGGTTCCATTTTTCCTTTATATATGCCACCAAATGTCACACCTCTTATACAGCCAATGGACCAGAATATAATCAGAATCACTAAATTGCATTATCGAACCAGTTTGTTAAAATTACCTGTTGGGAGAGACAATATAGCCGAGTTTTTAAAAAAATTTAATTTGAAAGATGCAATATGCCTGTTGCAACAAGCCTGGCAAAAAATCGATGGCGATCTTATAAAAAAATGTTGGCGTCCTTTGCTTAATTATGAGGATCCAGAGGAGGACAATGTAAGGTGAAGATGATCTTCCTCTAAGCGTTTTGATTTCAAGAAGGGAGTCCGAATTGGAAGAATTAAGAAACTTAACAGACGCTGTTTTTCCAGAGGTGAACAAGAGATCATGTTTGGATTTATGTAAAAAATAATTTATTCTAAATGCATTTTTTATTTAAAGGAAAACTTGAATATTCAAGAATTGAAAAATTGGATAGAAATCGATGAAGGTATGGCGGATCATATTGATGATACTTCTATCGATCCAGTTCATGTGGTTATTAATTCGGATGATAGCGATGAAGGCGAAACGAACGTGTAACAAACTTCCATAACGGCCGCTTAAGCAATTAAAATTTTTGACAAAGCCATTGACTGGACAAATGAAAACACAACCAATCTTGAGTACTTAACGTTTCTTAATAGGATTAGAGGTATTGCAGTGCAAAAATCATTAGCAAATAAAAAGAAACAAACTTCCATAGTGGAGTTCTTTAAAAACTAATACAAATAAACATATACTTCTAACAAATATATTGTAATAAATAAAAAAAAAATTATATAAACATTTAAATTAATATTATTTTCATTTTGATTGAGGGAACAGTCTCGGCTAAAGGAAGAGCCCATGCAAAAAGTAGTTCCCTCAATCCCGAATCTACTGTAATTCAGTGTTCAATCGAAAAATTGGATCAACATTTTTTTAAACTCTTGAATATCAGATAAAAATACTTGTTAACAAAAAACTCAATTGCATTTCTTGACGTCACTTCTTTTTTTTTTTTAAATCAATACATTTTCATTTCATATTTCAATTTCACTAAGAATTTGCATGCCTCAACATGGTTATGGCTTAAGGCATTAGTTTCTGACCATTATTTGAGGGCAGGAACACATATTTGTGCATGATGTACATGAACACACATTAACCATATTATGATTAAAATTTATATAATAATTAAGTAATAAGTATAGGAATCAAAAGTACAAAAAATTGCCTAGTATTGATCTGGCTACAAGTGATTTTAGACCAGTAATTCGAATGTTTATATCGGCTTTTGAATACGTTCGTTCCTTTGTTTTGAAGCATCAATCAAACAAGTTTGACGCGTTCGAAACGAACTTTCATGAACGCATCTCATTTGCTGTGTAATTTGGTTTGAATGCGTGATTTTCGCATTCAGTGTAAATGAAGTATAAGATAACTCAATTATTGGATTTCTCTTAAAAGGGATATATTACCGATCTCATAAACCCATAAAAAAGGTTGTATCTGATGATCTTCCTGCCTTGCTGCTCTTTCTAAATTTATATAAATTCGCGCAATAAACCGCCCAGGAGATTATGGACCGAGCTTCTACTCCTAACGGCGTACGGCTGATACATTTTTTCTTCAAAAGCTTTTATTGGCAGAAATACATTCGGAGAAGCGACCACGTTTTTTGAAAAATGTCTTTTAAAATATTTTCAATGCTACCTGTACGGGTTTGGAATGTGGTACCTTCGGCATGGTAGTAGTAACTAAGGCCATAACTGACGCCGAATATGTAATTCTTGCAAATATTGACTCATCTAAAGCTCAAGAGCAGATAAAAGTGAAAATATTGAAATAGCAAGCTGAATGCGTTTAAACTCACGTAATTATGACAAATTACAACATAATAAAGTAGATGGAATCTGGGTAAAACATAGTGTAAAAAGGTTAACTTATGTCATTCATATTTCTTTAATATCGTAGCCAATCGTAAAAAGCATGCACCCTGCAGCAAAACGAAATAGTTGTATACTATCAAAAAAATAGTCTGATTACAAAACTCAACTAGACAGGCAACTGTCTTTTTTGCATATAAGCAACTGGTAATTTTAAAGTTTGGGATAGAAGTATCGCAGTCTGAATGTAGTTTAAAATAACTTTAACGTTGATGTTTCTGACAATGTAAAAAAAGAGCAACAAATTAAAATGAAACCTATCCTAATAAAAACATTTGAAGGCGTCAAGTACTCTGATTGGTGCACGCCAGACCTGTTAAGTACTGATTACTAATCGTAATGATTACGGGTTTGATTGATTATTTTTAGAAAAAGCCTACTTATGATTTGTTATTCATTGTTTTCGGGGTTTAATGATAATAAAAAAACATTGAATATTTTTAATTTTTTTTTGATTCTTTGATTACTTTTGATTGTTTTTGATTACTTTTTGGTATTGTTGCAGACACACATAAGCACATTCGGCGAAAAAATAAAAAATTAGTTTTTTGATTGTTTTTGATTACTTTTTATATTTTTTTCCTAATGGTAAACAATTCGTAATTGCGGATTTTTGAAAACAATTAAAATAATCATTATTCATTCAAATAGAAATCAAATCAATTGATTACTCAATTCAAATGGAAATTTAACAGGTTTGTTACACGCTTGGTCCAGGTCAGACTACATAGTCAAAAAGTTCTAGTTGTAAATTACTATTTTGGTGTTTCATTGCCGGGACACAACAGACGTTCGGCTTGCACACTTACTCTTTGTATGTTGTTGTTATCTTATTTATTTGTTCGAAAGCTTGTCTCAAGGGTTAAGTCAAGCTCAAATGATACTGACAATTTCTTGCATGATTAATTGCATTTAAGGCACTTGCGGAGTGAGTAAGCATTAAGGTGTGTCACTTTTCCTAGAATTCGACGGCAGCCAAAATTTTTAATCGATTCCGAAAGTGTAAGTCGAAACAGAGCACTAGAGACACTTCTGCTTGTAAGGCTAGTGAATCTATTAAATATATAAATGTTCTACGAGAAATGTTAAGAAGGCGGACAGCGACGCCAAGTTCCTTACAGCTTTTATCTCATTATCATTATACTGCTTTTCGTCCACGGCATAAAAGTTTCGACGTAGTCAAAGCTTAGCTTTTGCACAACAATTTGGTTAGCACCTAACGCTTCAAATTCCTGACCCTGCACTTTTCGAAAGAATTGGCGGCTATAACAACACCAACACAAGCTCAAATGCTAAATAAAAACAAGCAACTGGCCTACTGTTGTTGCCGATCATTAAACCGAATATGAAACATTGCTAATAAATCGACCCAAGATTCGGTCAGACTATATTTTTTTTTCATACTTTTCGTCACCATCGGCATCAATACCTTCGCCACCAGCCCCATCACATGATAAAGGAATCTTGTTGTTTGTTGAAAGGCCGCAGCTAATTACTATCACCAGTTCAAGTGCTTCAAAAGCTGCGATTGCATTCGAATATTTTTCATAAGACTTCCTCTGGCGTTTGTCCGTGCATCCAACCGCTCGTAATGGGTAATTAGAAAATAACAATTGAGCAACTGTTTTGTTTAGCTTTCAAACTTAATGCTAAGCACTTTTGAAAATATTTTATTTCCATTAGTAAACTATTTGCTAGGTGTTCCGTCAGGTTTTGCATACAAAGAGCAATCAACGAAAATTAATATATATGGGCCTCAGAACGAAGCAGTTTTGAAATAGTTCTTGTTTTTGGATATTGAATTTTCGTTCGTTAGATATTTCCTGCAAAAATCGAATGACTGAAACTCCAATACGTATTCATATCGGTAAAATTGCCGTAATTTTTCGTGTTATATAACATTTAAATGACTGTGACAACAGTGTGAGCAGTACTGCTATATGTTTATCTTAGGTCAAAAAATAAATAAGAAAGAGCGAGATGTAAATCCACACACATAGGAACGTGAGAAAAGCAATAGTCGAAACGTCTGACGGTGCTCTTAAAAACGTGATGGGATAAATACGGAAACTTTCGGTATGGCTCCGTATCGTTTTTGCAGGGTTTGCTCTTGTGTTTGTGGTTGTCTCATGTTTAAAGGTCTCTGCGCTCGTTTGAAGACTTTTCGTTTCGCTTTGTCAACCGATGGATGCAGTATAAATTGTCGGCAAAGAGCGCTCGCGCGTCTTTTACGATCCGATAAAAACTTATAGCTTCACGGACCTGGAACGGACATAGCTCAATCAATTCTCTATTCACCATAAGAAATTTTATATATGGAACTCTATATCCATCACGATTAGTTTATGCCATCACACCCTACCGTTAGGCGTATAAAATTAATAAACTCTGTAAGCTATGCTCAACTGAGTATGAAACAAAAACATAAGTAAAACATTTTTATTATTTTATTTTTATTACAACAAATCTGCCAAATTTTTTATTAGTACATAGTTTTGTTTAATTTTAATTGCTAAGTTTCCGCTTCCTCATTGAAACACAAAAATTAACCAACGAACTAATTAATTGGAAAAATATGCGCAGTAAAAAATAATTAGAAATCGTCCTAAAACTATTGTTGAAATTTCACTGTATTTAATTAATTGTCATATTTACAAATTCTAACAATTTAAGCTATTTTTTTAATGAGATTTGTTGGTTTATTTTGCCTTTAAAATCTTGCAAACAAATACACTAACGTTGGATGCACTAGTGATGTGAGTTTCGGGTATTTAATGAAACGGTTCTTTGTACGGTTCTGTTAATACAGCAGGTTCTAAGTCCTAAGACTCTACTAAACCCGTATAACACCGCGACATACACATCAGCATGGATTTCGGAAAATGTAGATCATCACCACAAAAACCAGATAACCGCCGATACTAGATAATGCACCTCGTGGCACTCGAGCTTTCGATAGAGCGAGCCTTTTTAGTATCTGTAAATCGAAACACCACTCTTGAGCTGCAGATAATATAATAAATAATAACTTAATGACATATCGACTTCGGAGTTGAAAGATCCCCATATCTCAGTAAAATCTTAATCTAATCTCAGAATGTTTTGTTTTATTTTAGAAGTTTTTCAATTACTTCCTATATAAGAGATTGGTCAAGGAACTATCTAAGAATGAGTTTTAAAAAAAGGCAAAATCACGGTAAATTTAATACATCATAAAAACTAAAGTAAGGCGTTAATTAAATAAATTTTGAGAGAGGGCCTTCTTCAATAATATTCTGAATAAGCATGATTTGCACCCAGACATCGATATTTTAACGAGTGCTCTATATAATGGTTTCAGGTACAAACATTGATGAAATTTGTTCCCAATTTTTTCTAGTTTCCTAAATTTCGCGAACTGGCTCGCTTCTTTGGTTCTTTGCATGACTCAAAAATAATTGTAACATCCAACATTTTATGCCGCTGCGGGTGTCATTCGTTGTTGTTTTGTTTAAAGTTTTGTGATGTTTTAAAAACCTTTACCGTTTTTGTTATTGGCTTTGAGTAGCTTGTTGGTTAGTTATTTAGTTGGATGATTGCTTGGTTGGTTGGTTGCTTTGGCTTATTTGCTTTTTAGCTTATGTGTTTGGGTTGTTGTTGGGAACTTCCGCTTCGTTAAGTTCACTTTTTATTTATTTTTTTGTTCTATTTGGGAATTATGAATTTAAATAAAGTACCACTAGAGAGTACAAGCTGACGGTAGAGAGATTTTGTAAGTTTAATAGTACTTAGTGCAATAGTAATCTTGTCCAGAAGTATTATCACTATTTTAATCGTAATTTTAAAAGAAGTTAAAATCACGATTACTGTAATCGTAATAGTTTTAAAATCGTTATCCTTATCCAGCTAACATGTGAGGTCTTTTTACAGCCAGCACTACCTAACCTAAATTCCACCGTTGTTTTAAAAACTACTGTGCTTGTAATAGTAAAATGTGAAGTGGAAAAGAGATGGCTACATATGACGAATATAAGGCAAAATTGAAATCATAATAACTAGACAAAAACATGGAAACACCCTAGTGAAGATGTGCAGATGTATAAAAAATTATAAGTTTTTAGTTTTTAAAACAACTTACTTCCAGAAACATATCACGAAATCGATATGGAATGGCCCACATACGAGTATGTATAATATAACAAACGATTTTATGAAAAAAAAAATATAATGCTGCTTTAGTTAATTTCTCAAAGCTAAATTTTAAATCAGATTCGCAGTCCGCGTCCCAACTGGGATGAGTCAGAATCAGTGCCACATCCAGAGCCATGTGACAGTCGATTTATTAGTTAGTCAGCGCCAAAGCTCTCATTAAATGCGTCGTATTCAAGTGCGTCGAGTACAACAATAATTTATATTCGTACATGAAGTGTGACTGTACAGACGACACATTACAAATATATGTATATTTACACGCAAAAAAATTTATGAGCGAGGCAAACGTGAGTAATTCCAGTAAGTATGAAAGTCAACCTTGAATTAAATAGTTGAAAGCCGCACTTTTGCGGGCGCTGTCAAGAATTGAGTGAGATATTCTTGAAAAACAATTTCGAAAAAACAAAATTCACTTAGGTTCAAGTCAACATCAAACGAAGTATACCACCAGCACACTAATCCATTCTCAAATTGTGGCCTCTGCCCATCACTGCTTTAAACGAACTTCTTGGGGTTTTAAAGTTTCCCTGCTGCAGAAATCTGCCGGTTTGCTGGATGATCCTTAAATTCAAATAAACAATTTTTTCAGTCTAACCTTCAAACAGTAATACTCATAGGGCACTCTGAACTTTGACTCTTGTGCGACACCCCATAAACGTATCCAATTGGGACCGAAACGCATATGTGATTTCTTCGGTTATATTAGTTTCGAGGTAGGGGTGGAGGCTAGGAAAATGTCGTGTAAACATTGTCTCCCTAAATTAAATGAAGACCCTAATGAACCTACATACATTACTTACCTACTATGTTACAACCGCAATTACGCCATCAACTTCAACACACATATCTACCCAGTAAGCACAACGGATAAGCCATGAATTCTAGACCATAATTCACGGCAATAGATCGGATAATCCGAATTCCCAGGTTATTCACTTGTCTCTTTGGAAATAAATTTAGCTTAACTAAATTTTAAGTCCAAGAAAGTACCCTCACGATAACTTACTGTCGCGAATTCGGCTCGAATTTACTTCGAAACTATTATGAGCGCCAAACCCATATATTCCGCCAACTGTATTTTTGCTATATGAAGAACTGGTATTTTAAAGATGGGGCAGAAACATACTAATCTCAAACTACATAGTTCCAATTATACCGAAGGAATTATAATTTAATTTGAGTGGTAACTTTTAAGTGAATGATGGATAAGTTCCCGGCCCACCTGGGAGAGGCTACAGGTTGGAAAATCCAACTTGGAACTCTGATGTTGGAAACATCAAATTTAAAAAAAAAATAAGTTCCATTGGTATGTTTCCAACTCTAGGCTCTCTTGTATGCATTTTGTCTCTTATTAATGAGTTAGTTAAAACCAGTTTGAGATGAGTTAGAAAATTCTAGTTGTACAGTAGTATTTTGCCTAACTAGTTTGGGTTTGCGCCGCAGAGTATTTACATTACTATCTACACATCATATGGACATCGCATTGTTTTTGCAATCTTGATGTTCTTAATACGGTGAAAACTAATTTGCATGCAAAAGCGATCACCGCATACTGAAATACAGTAGTCACCTATTGTTATGGAGGATTTTTCTTGTTGTTGTAAATTAATACTGCGCTTTTGCATTCATTTAGAATTTTAATTAGAAATTTGAATCATTGACTGTATTTTATAGCTTATACGAAGCTACTGTATATCGTGAAAATTTCTTGTGAGTAGTTTGTTGGACTGTGAGGAGGCAACGGGTGAATGCTGCCTGCACTCATTGTTAATTAACTTATTTGGAATGGGTTTGTTAGAAGAACTCGACATTTCATGTCAGCTTTGTGAGATTCGATGATAAATACAGACATTTAAAAACTATACAACTAAGAATTTAGCAAAAAAAACATCTAGGGCCCTATGGCAAACGATAGCAAAGCAGTATAATGACATATTTCAATTTTGGTACGACAAGCAGCTCTGAGAGTAACTTCCGCTAATCGAACCATAATAGGACCAGCCGTACAAGCACCAGGAAGAAGAGCTCTAAAAGTCTTTTGTCAAGAAATCAGCTCCAAAACGTGTGGACTTTGGCAAGAAGGAAACTGAACACCGAGCCAGATGGACAACATAGCTGATAACAGCCATCAACCAGTTTTGATACATCCATGTACCTAAACTCAGAAACTAAAGCTCGTCACCTAGTGACTTTGTTATTTTAATCATTCGATATGTACAAATGTGCTTTTTTTTTAAATTTTCCTAAAGTGATAGATAACATAAGCGTCAGATAACTTTTTAACCTGTACTTTTTCATTCTGTTTGCAGGAAAAGTTTTATAACTATTTCAACTTGCTTGATTTGTTTTACTTTTCCTCGTTTGAAGTTAACTTTTTTGTTGCCAAAGTAATGCCGCAATATGGTATTTAATGGTACTATTAGCTCGAGCTTTTTAATGTATCATAAATAACATAAGTAAAGACACATATATTTTTTCTGTTACACCAGATGCCGACCGTAAAGCGGACTAATGAACTGATGCTACAAAATTTGTTAAGACTACCTTTATATACATCGAACAGAAAACAACGAATTTTCCTTAAACAAAAGAGGTTAGATGAATAATGATTCGAAAATTGGTTAATGTTAAAATTTATCAAGATTAAATCTTTGATTGATGGAAAGTTTCTGCTAATTTTTGGTTTATCTATCTTTATGGCCAAACTTTACATCTGAAGTATAAACAATTACATATATAAAGACAGGCCTGTTCAAGCTGCAAGGTTATCAATAAAAAAAAATTTAAAAACTAGTTAATTGCTATAGAAAAATTGTTGGAAGCAATATAAAACTTGAGCAAATATGTTAACTTGAAAACATTGTTGCCGTTTTGGTTATTTTTAACCAAACTTTGCAATTTTGCTTGAAATCAATTTTTCTCAGAATTACTTTTTTTCCGTTTTCTATTTTTTGTGTTTAGATTTGTGTGAAAATAAAATAAAATTTTGGGGTTAAATATCAACCAGTGGGCTATCTCTACACCTTTTCCAGTTTATATTCAGAAAGTTACAATTAATATTCAGAAAACTACAATTCATATTTAGAAACTTACAATTCATATTTAGAAAAGTTCAATTAATTTTCTTTCGTAACTTTCTGAGCTTTTTCAGTTTTAATTTATTTGAAAGTTTAAAGTAAACTTTTTATAAACTTTAAGAACAAACAGTTATAAATCATTTTACCTCAAAAGTGAAATACAAATGTTTACAAAAATTTCAGAGAAAACTTTTTGTCAATTTTTTTCTTTTCAAGTTTTTCAAATTCTTTTCATAAACGATTTTACATCTGAATGAGGACGAAAGACAAAGAGCATGGCTGCATCTTAACCTTTTTTGCAATCTTCTTATAATTGGTTTAAGTTCAATATATGATTATAAGTTTTTCTGGAACGATGTTCCGTCATCCCTTGTCAATTTTGGTTTGGAGACAAACCGGTTTCGGCGTTGTGCCATAATCAGTGTCTTTCTTCGTTCTTCGACAAGGGATGACGGAAAATCGTTCCAGAAAAACTAATATTCTTACCCTGTCGGAAACAGCAACAGCAAAGGAAGGTATGATTATAACTTATTTATTTATTTTATTTCAATAGCTAAATAATACAAAAAATATGGTTTGAGTTAAGTTTCCGAAAAAACAATTATAAAATGCTTTCTTTGAAAATTGTTTATAGGCTTACATTAATAAGCTTTTTATCAACGTGTCGTTTCAATTATAAAACGTTTATTTTCAAACGTTTTACAAACGAAAAATCAGAATTTGGTAAACTCAATATTTATTTCGGAAAGCTTTTTAAACATTTATTTTAAGTTTGCTTTGCTTGTTGGGTTTTGTTAAAATAATTTTATTAAGGCCAAAATTTGTGAAAATCGCAGAAAACGACTGTATGTACATTAATTTGCGCCACTGTAAGTGCTCATAGCATACATCTGCATAGTTATCGTTATTGCTTGTTTCTTAAAGATCATTTCGCGCAATAAATACTAAGTATGTTAAGCCATTGTAACATGACGAATATCGAACAGAAATGGAAATAGTGGTAAATAAGAAACAAACGAAAAAAAAAAACTAATCGTGAAAACATAAAATTAACAAATTCACAAAAAAGCAACAACAACGAAAAAAGGTAGGGAGTTAAGACAATTAAAAGAGTAAAACCAAAATGAAGTAAGCGCATAAATATTTATTGGTGTAAACAAACTGAAAACACGCAACGCAGCAGCTACCACTTTAATTGGAATTAGACAGCGAAATGCGAAGGCAGTGGCACCGTGTGGGCGCACATAATGTAACAATTTTGCAAATAAGTATAAAGGTTTTGAAAGGTATCATAGCCTGGGTATTAACTTATGAAGGATAACTTTATACGGCTAGTGAGAAACGCTGTGAATCAGTACAACTCATTATCAGTTTTAAAATTAATGCTTTGTTTACAATATTTGTTGATATATTTTTTCAATTCATAACTCAAAGCTCTGTTAGTAAGCTTTTGGCGTTCCTTGGATATTGATGAATTATCCTTAAATACATATAATAAAAGGTGGGGGAGCAATAGAAGCCAAAACAAAGAAATTTTTGTATGTATATTTGCTAGCATATAAATTGTTTAAAGCATACATCTTTAAATGTCCATAGCGCAGAATCCTTTG
The DNA here is from genome assembly GCA_949987695.1 of Merzomyia westermanni. Lineage (NCBI taxonomy): Eukaryota > Metazoa > Arthropoda > Insecta > Diptera > Tephritidae > Merzomyia > Merzomyia westermanni. Next base: position 41,636,015 of record OX465288.1, on the reverse strand, counting down.
AATAATCTATTGATATTAGGAAATATGTGCCTTATATATAAATCTGGATAAAATTTTAAAAATGTGCCTGATGACATGCCCCTTACTATAAACAAAATATATTCACTGTACCCACGCAATTATTTCAGGTAACTATTTAAAATTTGGTGTTGAGGTCGTATGTGTGAGGGAGCAGAGGCGTGATAGGGAAAGGGGTGAAGAAGGTGAAAGAGTAATGAAAATTTAAAGCGAAAAGGGTAAAGGATTTTGTGGAGTGATCTCAGAAATGAATTCCTTCATTGAATATAGACTTAACTTGCCTTTGGTGTTTCCAATAGGAGTCAGTAATTTCGAAGAAGAAATTGGACTAGGCCAAAAACGACCAAGCGATTAAGTACTAATAAGGAATTGGAAGGTCGCTTGAATATACTTATCTCGATTATATTAATCTGTTGCAAAAAAAAAAGCATTATCTGAACAAATCTAATGGCTGTGACCCATAAGCTAGATCAGTTGGATATACGAAATTCCCAAAAATCACTTTTAAGCTACTTACAAATACGATGTACGACAATTCACTAAACACCCATTATTGGTGGAGAAATTACATTAACATTACAACTTATTTTTGATTTTTGAGTGGGACTTCATTTTCATTACCACTCAAAACGAAACTAGGCATTGTAAATGGCAGAACGCCGAAACCGGTTTGTCACAAAACCAAACTTGACAGGGGATGACGGAAAATCGTTCCAACAAAAATCAGCTTACTACCCTGTCGGAAGACCAACACAACAAAATAAATCCTTTTTTTAACCCTTGAGTGGAAATGGGTGTGAGTTTCCAATAATACTAAACCAGATCAATCCCCACTAAGTAAAAATGAGTGATAATGTAGATGAAGTTCCTTTTAAAATAGATAAAAGGGCTAAAGAAAATAAAACTATTCAAAATCAGAGTTCAATGATAAAATAAAAATAAGAAAAACCCATTATTACTCAGCACTGAACATTTTTATTTAATGGGCATTTACTGGTAATAGAAACTGCCCATCTATCTCTACATCTAATAAAATTGTAACAGGTCGATGTCTGTGCATTGCAAATATTTAAGAAAAATCAATAAATTTAAAAAATTAAAAATCAACAGTTTTTAGAATTTCTTTGTCTGTCTGTACGTTTGGTCGCGCATCACTCAAAAACTGCTTAATGGAATTGAATGGAACTTTCACCATTACATAACTAGACGTTCAACTTAAAATTAACTTAAGATATAATTAGTTCCGATAGCCCGACCAGTTCCGGAGATATCGAGCGATATGGGGACCAAGGTGACCCAAAATGTGTTTAGTATAATATGGGTATCAAACGAAATGTGATGAGTTCTGCAATAAGCGATGTAATTAATTTCCATATCTTATCTGCTATGCGATATAATGACTAAAATCGGACTCAGTATATTATCAGTTTTGAGACGCAGCGAAGCGGGTCGGGTTTACTAGTAGTAAATATAGAGTAAAACAAGCCGATGTTCGGTTGCTGGTCGGATCGTTGCTTACGAGTTATTTGGATTTAGTAATCGCATAGCGTGATATACGTGAAGTAAGTTGTAGGTAAGGGAATGATTAGGCGCTGCCAATTTGCAATACATCTATTGAATTGGTAATAGCAATTTTATATTTTTGCTGTTATTGTATAGACAATGGGCTAACGTCACGCCAAACGGTTGGAAATTTTAATATCCGCAAGACATGATAGAATGCATGAGTTGTACGTAAAATGTAGTTATATTACATGTTGATGAGGTGTTTTTTCTCGAAATATTATTTAGGGTATTCATAGAGCAATGGAATCGAAACACCAGCGAGAATTTCTCAGAATTTTTTTTTGGTTCAAAGGGGCGGTAGTACTTTAATGGAGCATTAAAATAAGATAAAATCAAAAATACATTAGACACTTTTTTCTAAAACAATTGGTTGGATCGACTGACGTTACATGAAGGAGACAACGCTAACTTGACAATGGTATGAACTTTTGAAAAAGTCTGTGTATGTTATCGATCAGTGTATATCGTATAAAGAGATAAGAAATTTCTGAAAAAGTGGTTGTATTTCTACCGATTTTGATAATTTTCAATAGCAAACGAGTTGCTCTGATTTTGAGTTGTGACTGCTTTTGTTTTAGTGTGCGATATGTCGACCCGTTCATGCCGTGGCAACCAACCGCTATGCGAAATCTTTAAGCTGCGCTCTATTTTATTTATATAGTTTTGATCAAATAAATTTACTATTTAGTTAAATTAGTTAGTTTTTCTCACCTGATCCGACGTGATCATAAACTTCCTTTCCTAGAAAAAGAGAAAAACAATAGTGAAAAGGGGTAAATCTCCAGTTTCTGTATATTAAAAATGTGTTGATTTCATAATTAATAATAATCATAATCAAAAACAATTTTTGACGTAACTCCCAAATGTCAAAAGATGCGCAATTAACTTTGAACAACAACAGTGTTCAAAATAGTAGCAAGATTTGAATTGAAGAAAAAAATAGCAATGTATTTAAATTTAATTTTTATGAGAAGTGAGTTTAATCATTTAATCGATCATACCATACAATCTTAATTAATAAATTTATCAGATTATAATCATTGACAGTTAGTCAAACCGATTAATCGGACATGTGCTGAAATTCACTTTCGAGTGAAACTGTGTGTTGAGCCTATGTAAATTTTCCGGTTCAACTAAGTTAAAGTGAGATACAAAACATACCGTACATTTAGTTATTCAGCCATTTTCATTTAGAACACTAATCACCATGCAAAATAATAAGACCTACTCGATATATTATTATTATTTATTGTTAAAATATAATTAAAATTAGATTCATTTGTTAACTAAATTGTAATTTGTAATATGTATGTACCATGTATAAATTGTATTAACACTGAAAACAAATTTTCAAGAAATAAATAAAGTTATACTTCAATTAATTTTTTTGCGTAAACTAGTAAAGACAGAATCTGACTAATTAACCTTCTTGATTAATCATAAAAACTACTATTTCAAAATTTCATGAATCTTTTAAGCACATATCCCCAATGTTTATTCTTTAATTAAATAATAAAGTAGTAGCAGCCAAGATTCGTGCTTCTCTGTACGACAAAACAGGTACAAGAAAAAACCCAGGGAAAGCTGGACGTAGAAAAGCTGCAATCGCAACAGACCGCCAATGATTTCGCAGATCGCCTATCACACCTGCTCTCCGTGAGCACAATTCAACCCAGTGGAGTGCGGGAGCAGTGGGAGCATATCTCAGGAGCACTCTGTACCGCAGACGAAGAAGAAATTGGATTCCGGATTTCTTCGCAGAAACAACTGGGACGATGATGAAGAGTGCCGCGCTGCAACGAAAAGATGTCTATAAGGCAACGCTGAGAGCGAATGCTGTTACTACCGCAAGTTGAAGAGGGAAGTGAGGCGATTTTCCGGGCGAAAAAAGAGAGGCAGAAAAGCGTGAAGTCAAAGAGCTTGAGATGCTAGCCAACGTCCTAGCGGGATAACGTCCGAAAATTCTATCAAAAAATTCAGCGAATGACGGAGGGTTTTAAACCCGGGGCAACTCCTGTAAAAATGAGAACGGCGACCTGGTGGCCAATGTTGAGAGCGTAGTAAGATTATGGAGGGATGACTTCTTCTTTAAATGGTCATCTAACCGCCTGGGCGATTTTGACCGTCCAACATAGCTCGCCAGTCGTTTCTTCGTTGCGCCAACTGGCGCCAATTGGAAACACCGCGGGATCGCTTCTGCGTAGAGGTTCACAAATCTTTCGAAGAACCTTTCTCTCGAATACTCCCAGAGCCGCCTCATCAGATGTTGTTAGTGTCCACGCTTCTGCACCATATAGCAGGACGGGTGCGATGAGTGACTTGTAGAGTGTTATTTTCGTTCGTCGAGAGAGGACTTTACTTTTCAATTGCCTACTCAGTCCGAAGTAGCATTTGTTTGCAAGAGTGATTCTTCGTCGGATTTCTAGGCTAACATTATTGTTGGTATTAATGCTGGTTCCCAGGTAAACGAAGTCCTTTACTATTTCGAAATTATTGCTGCCAACAGTGGCTTGGTTGCCAAGGCGCGAATGCGCTGACTCTTTGCATGATGACAGAAGGTACTTCGTTTTGCCCTCGTTCACCACCAATCCCATTTTCTCCGCTTCGTTTTCTAATTTGGAGTAAGCAGAAGTTACGGCGCGGTTGTTAAGGCCAATGATATCAATATCGTCAGCATATGCCAACAGTTGCACGCTTTTATAAAATATTGTTCCAGCGCGGTTAAGTTCTGCAGCTTGTATTATTTTCTCCAGCATTAAATTAAAGAAATCGCACGATAGGGGGTCACCCTGTCTGAAACCTCGTTTAGTTTCGAACGGCTCGGAGAGGTACTTCCCAATTCTGACCGAGCTGGCGGTGTTGCTCAAGGTCATTTTGCATAGCCGTATAAGTTTTGCGGGGAAACCAAATTCAGACATAGCGGCATATAGGCAGCTCCTTTTCGTGCTATCGAAAGCGGCTTTAAAATCAACAAAGAGATGATGCGTGTCGATTCTTTTTTCATGGGGTTTTTTCCAAGATTTGGCGTATTGTAAAAATCTGGTCGATGGTAGATTTACCAGGTCTGAAGCCACACTGATAAGGTCCAATCAGTCTGTTCACATCAGGCTTCAGTCTTTCGCACAATACGCTTGATAGGACCTTATATGCGATATTCAAAAGGCTGATTCCGCGATAGTTGGCGCAGTTTGCAGGATCGCCCTTCTTGTGGATTGGGCAGAGAATACTTAGAGATTCCAATCTTCAGGCATGCATTCATCCGACCAAATTCTGCATAGAAGCTGATGCATGCGCCTTACCTTGAAACCTTCTGTCATTCGCCGAATTTTTTGATAGAATTTTCGGGCATTATTCCCGTTGGCCAGCATCTCAAGCTCCTTTATTTCACGCTTTTCTGCCTCTCTTTTTTCGCCCGGAAAAGCCGCCTCGCTTCCCTCTTCAACTCGCGGTAGTGTTCACACACACTCCTCGTTGCATTCGATCACAGCGTTGCCTTGTAGGCTTCGTCCTTTCTTTTCGTTGCAGCGCGGCACTCTTCATCATCATACCAGTTGTTTCTTCGCGTTCGCCGGAATCCAATTACTTCTTCGGCTGCGGTACGGAGTGCTCCTGAGATATGATCCCACTGCTCATGCATTCCACTAGGTTGAATTGTGCTCTCGGAGAGCAGGTGTGAGAGGCGATCTGCGAAATAATTGGCGGTCTCTTGCGATTGCAGCTTTTCGACGTCCAGCTCTTCCTGCGTTTTTTGTTGCACCTGTTTTGTCGTACAGAGGCGGGTACGAATCTTGGCTTCTACTAGGTAGTGATCAGAGTCGATGTTAGGTCCTCGTATTGTGCGAACATCTAAAACGCTGGAAGCATGCCGTCCGTCTATCACAACGTGGTCGATCTGGTTGCGTGTTTTTCGATCGGGGGACAGCCATGTAGCCTGATGGATCTTCTTGTGCATAAACCTAGTGCTGGATATGACCATGTTTCGGGCACCGGCGAAGTCGATCAGCCTGAATTCATTTGGCGAAGTCTGATCGTGGAGACTGAACTTCCCGACAGTGGGGCCAAATACACCCTCCTTACCCACCCTGGCGTTAAAGTCGCCAAGCACGACTTTGATATCATGACGGGGGCAGCGCTCGTATGCTTCTTCCAGGCGCTCGTAGAATGCATCCTTTTCCACGTCGTCCTTCTCTTCCGTCGGTGCATGAGCGCAGATAAACGATATGGTGAAAAATCGTACTTTTATGCGGATTGCAGCGAGACGCTCGATAACGGGTGTGAACGACAGTACTCGGTGACGGAGTCTCTCTCCCACCACAAATCCCACGCCGAATCTGCGCTTGTCTTCATGCCCACTCCAGTAGATGTTGCAAGGTGTTTTGATCGTGTTTCCTCGCCCCGTCCATCGCATCTCTTGTATGGCGGTGATCTCAGCTTTTGCTTTCCTCAGGACCTCAACCAGCCGGGCAGCGGCACCTTCCCCATTAAGGGACCGGACATTCCAGGTACATACCCTTATCTCATAATCCTTATTTCGTTTGCGGGTGTTGTCATCTAAAAAAGGGGTTCTCATATCCGAGGCTTTGTTGTTGAATTTCATTGGAACGTTGTTTTATGTGGTGGGTCCTAAACCCACCGCACAACCCGTTTCACGGGAGGTTGAATTCTATTACACGTTTGTATAGCGAGCCGCTTGATCCAAGACAGACGCCCGCTTGCAGCCGCACCACCTGGTGATCAGACGCTGCTGTTTGAACCCCCCAGCAAAACCTTAAACCGATTATGTCGGAGTGGCCTTACCAGGTTGTCGCCTTCTCACGTTTAGCTCACCACCAAACGGGTGTTCGGTGGTTACCCAGAGGATACTTCGGCGCAAAGCCCGGAAGTAGTGAGCTGCTTGAATCGCATGCAAAAGAATCGCTCTGGCCATTCCCAGGTGAATGACGATCAGAAACTTTCCCCACTTGCGTGGACTTCTGCACACGGCCCCACCGGATGACTTCTCTGCCCTTTTAAATGGAGAAACTGAGCAAGAAACCAGAGAAGATGCCGAACCCGAGCCCACAATCGAAGATGATGGACTATAATGAGGTGCGAATAGCAATATCCCGATTGAAAAACAATAAAGCAGCTGGCGTTGATGGATTGCCTGCTGAGCTATTCAAACACGGAGGCGAGGAGCTGGTAAGGCGAATGCATTATCAACTTCTGAATACGGTCGGATGAATGCATGCCTGAAGATTGGAATCTAAGTGTTTTCTGCCCAATCAACAATAATGGCTATGCTGAAAACTGCGTCAAGTATCGCGGAATCAGATTTTTGAATATCGCATATAAGGTTCTATCAAGCGTATTATGCGACCGATTGGACCTTATCAGTGTGGCTTCAGACCTGGTAAATCTGCCATCGGCCAGATATTTACAATAAGTCAAATCTTAGAAAAAATCCCTGAGAAAAGAATCGACACATCATCTCTTTGTTGATTTTAAAGCCGCTTTCGCTAGCACGAAAAGGAGCTGCCTATATGCCGCTATGTCTGGATTTGGTTTCCGCGCTAAACGACCTTGAGCAACACCACCAGCTCGGTCAGAATTGGGAAGGACCTTCCCGAGCATTTCGAAACTAAACGAAGTTTTAGACAGGGTGACCCCCTATTGTGCGATTTATTTAATTTGATGCTGGAGAAAATAATACAAGTGCAGAACTTAACCGCGCTGGAACAATATTTTATAAAAGCGTACAACTGTTGGCATATGCTGACGATATTGATATCATTGGCCTAAACAACCGCGCTGTAACTTCTGCTTACTCCAAGTTAGAAAAAGAAGCGGAAAAAATGGGTTTGGTGGTAAACGAGGGTAAAACGAAGTACATGTTGTCATCAAGCAACATTTGCGTCTTGGCAACCACTCCAATGTTGGCAGCAATAATTTCGAGATAGTAAAAGACTTTGTTTACCTAGGAACCAGCATTAATACCACCAATAATGTCAGCCAAGAAATCCAACGAAGAATTACTGTTGCAAACAAATGCTATTTCGGACTGAGTAGGCAATTGAAAAGTAAAGTCCTCTCTCGACGAACGAAAATAACACTCTACAAGTCACTCATCGCACCCGTCCTGCTTTATGGTGCAGAAGCGTGAATGCTACCAACATCTGATAAGACAGCTCTGCGAGTATAAGAGAGAAAGGTACTTCGAAAGTTTTTGGACCTCTACGCGTTGGCGACGGCGAGTACCGAAGAAGATCTAACGATGAATTGTATGAACTTTACGCAGACGCCGACATAGTTCAGCGCATTAAAACCTAGCGGCTTCGTTGGCTAGGCCACGTTGTGCGAATAAACGAAGATGCTTTAGCCCAGAAGGTATTCTTATCGGCACCCGCTGGTGGAAGCAGAGAAAGAGGCGGATCACCACACCGATGGAAGGACCAAGTGAAGACCGATTTGAGATTCCGCGGTGTCTCTAATTGGCGCAACGAAGTGACGACTGGCGAGCTATGTTGGACTGTCAAAACCGCCCAGGCGGTTAGTTAACCATTTAAAAAAGAAGAAATAAAATAAATTTGCTCTTATTCAAGCTTTCAAGGAACATGGGGTTCTTTGAAATTAATTAAATTCTTATTTTATATTAAAAAATTTGTAAAATTAAAAGTGTCAGCTGTGATTAATAATAGCAGGAAGTACTTGAAAACTTGATCTCTGCAGTCTTATTGGAAAACGAACTTTTTGTCAAGTTGCTGGTATTCTTAGAGTCATTGTCTATATATCAATAAAGCCATTTCAGCAGCATCTTATCTCAGAGTGTGGTACTATAGTCGACCCTATTATGTCAATGACGATTGGGAATCTATGATTTCTTTCATCCAATGTAACGAATCTGTACCGTAGTAAAAAATGTTTTCGACTGAAAAATCCAAGCACTCTTCGGCAAAATTAATTATGGTTTGAACATGCTGGGGTTGTAGTAATGTCAACTTTCTTAGGCATCTGGCAAAAAGTCTAGCTGTAGTCAACTTCTTCCTACAACCAGACCTGTTAAATAATGATTACCAGTTTGATTAATTATTTTCTTGAGAATCCATTTAATGATTGATTACCAATCACTTTAAATTTTTAATGATTATTTTCCAATTAATTAAAAAAATAATACAAACAATTATGATTTTTTAGGATTATTAAAAAAAAATCTAATTAAGTTGTTTTGATTACTTTTGATTATTTTTGATTATTTTTGATTTTTTCTAATCGTAATCAATTAATAATTGCATTTTCTTGTAAAACAATTAAAATAATCAGTACCAATTAAAAAAACGGTCTAATTAATTGATTACTATTTAAATTTAACAGGTCGGCCTACAACTAACATTGAACTGTCTAACTTTTTCCAAAGTAAGGTCGTGGCTATTTTGTGTTTCTATTTAATTGCACAAAACTGTATGTGTGCAACAATGCAACAAGCAGCTAGCAACATGAATGAATAAAAATGAATGAAGTTTATTGCTGTGGCAATGTGTCGAAATATGTGGACGGAAAGAGAATTTAAAGGAAGGGTCAGTCGAGTCGTTGTATGCCTCAGCTGAGCTGCTGATGCCTGTGGTTGCATTGAAATGTTGCCATTATTATCTTGTCTGATACTGTAAGCATTGCTCTGTTTAAATATTTGTATTTCCTAAGGGGTTTCTTGGTAATTGTATTGGCTTTTGTTTTGCAGTGCAACGGAAAACCACAAACAAAACCACGAAGCTAAGCAAATACTAAACTGTTAAGGCTAATTATCGCTTGGACACTATTTAAGCTTCATTTGTTTTCTTAGCGTTTTAGGCATTTTTTGTAAATTCTGAACTTGGATATTTTGATGACAGCAGCAAAGGAACATCCAGACAAACCTACAGAAATTCAAAAAATGCTGGCTTCTGTTGCTCATATTTAAAGTATTCATAGGCATTTTTATGTGATATCAATGCTGTACGGATATCGGCAGCTTCAAATTTAACTATGTATATATATTAGGGTGGGTCCATTTGTATGAACGAAAGTTAACCGATATCGCGCCATCGATTTTTCGATAGGTTTTGGGCTCAGAAAAAAAAAAATTACACTACGCATACCAAAAAAAATAATTTTCGAGCCTGCGACATTTAATTTTTTTTGACTTTTTTCGACTTTGATTTTTAAGGTTTTTTTGATGACCTACTAAAAAATTTTCATTTGATTTAAAAATTTTCAAGGATACCCTGTCCGATCCAAAATTGTCCGCTAAAAACGTTGGCGATAACAGTTTTTTGAAAAAAAAAATATTTATTTTCGGGTTTTTGGGACTTGTTTTGGTCGAAAAATCGACTTTTCCAAAACCCGAAAATAAAACTTTTTTTCAAAAAACTGTTATCGCCAACGTTTTTAGCTCATAATTTTAAGTGGGACAGGAAATATGAGACAAATTCGTTTTCATCGAAAACATTTTTGCATGTATGCTGAAAAACCCTTAAAAAAATGGCGAAAGGGTAAATTTTTTGACCAAAACACTCCCCAAAACCAAAAAAAACTTTATTTTTTTTTTAAACTGTTATCGCCAACGTTTTTAGCGGACATTTTTGGGTCGGGCAGGGTATACATAAAAAGTTTACAATCAAATGAAATTTTTTTGTAGGTCATGAAAAAACCTTAAAAATCAAAGTCGAAAAAAGTCAAAAAAATGAAATTTTGCAGGCTCGAAAATTATTTTTTTTTGGGTATGCGTAGTGGAATTTTTTTTTCCGACCCAGTCTAATATATATACAGCTGTGTTCAATATAGTTCAATAGTAGTAGTTAAATTAAAATGGATATCGTTCAACGAAATAAAAAGAAGCTGTGAATTAAAAATTTTTCAAGTTCAAGTTAGAACTCGCTCAACAGTTTCCCTGAATTTTTAGAATTTTTTTCGTCAAGGGTTTTGAGTGATTTCTTCCATACAACGGATGAAGAAAAATTAATTTTGTATGGAAAAAATACCCAACATCCTCGAAAAAAAAATTTCTAAGAAAGCAGGTACTTCTAACTTTCACATTATTATGCTAAAATTAAATGACCTATAAGAATGCGTACTCAAAAATTTTCTTAAATTTCTGCCCAAACATTTTGAAATTTTGAGTTAAATTTTTAAAAGTTTAATTAAATTTCCTGAACTTTGTGTAAACTTTATGGGGTTTCTGTTATGGAATTCACTATATTTTAAATGAAAATTATTAAAAACACTATTTCGTCGAACGATATCCAATTTAATTTTCATACTGTTATACTGAACACAACCATAAATATTGTGGAACAATTTGAATTGCCACTACTGTATCCAAATGGAATGAAGTATTTCTTTGAGGTAAAATGGATGCTAAACTTTAAGTTGGACATCTAGAAATATATCGGTTAAAATTTATTTTTGAGGAATGCGAGTACAAACATTCATACAGATAGACGAAAATTATAAAAACTGTTGTTTTGCCTTCTATTACTCTTATAAAGACCTGTATGCGTTTTTCATTAACATCTATAATATACAAATTTTATTAATTGTAAAGATGCTGAATTTTGATGAACATTTTCCAAAGTCTCCAACATTTATTTACGGTATTAATAATTATTCGAAATAAATATAAATTGCAAAAGAATACAACTTTGAGTGTTGTTCCTGTTTTATTGCCACTTGTGTAGCTCAATACAAAGCAAATCTGATTTTCATATAGACCTTTGAGGCATTGTAATGGCAACTTTGTGTAAATGTTTATAAAATCATTTGGCGTCGTATGATGGCTGACGTGGAAAACTAATGAATATGCGGCCTGTTGAACGGTAGCAACAAATATGTATGAGAATATTGTTTGAACATTTGGCAAAAGCAGGCACTAAAAAACTGGGTTCACCGATTTGTCTGGTATATTTTACATTAATACAATACCACCAAGTAGTTCATATTCCCAGTGCAAACTTAGTGCCGGCGTAAAACGTTTATGGAAAGAAATACAGTGGTGGTTACCTAAGAAGGAATAGTTACTTTGGCCTTGCTATACAAAGAATACTATGAATGCAACTTGCATTATGTACAGTAGGCTGGGTTGGAAGAAAAGATGTTGCTTAAAATGGGTGTAGAAAACTTGCGGAACCCTTTGAGGTGACCCACAACTGAAAAATCAAAATTTTTTTTGGTCCAAAATTTGCAAAAAGCACAAAATTGTAAAAAATGATGTTATAAATCCTCTTTAATTCTAATACAAAGAAAAGTATATTTAAATTTTTGAGTTTTTACTTATATTACAAATAATACGAAATAAAATTTTTCAACTTTTGGCTTTCTATTGGCCTTCGAGGACACACCAATATTTATTTAAAATTTGTTTTCCTTGGATCTACCCCAAAATTATTTATCAAATGTTTAGTAAAAAATTGTTTAAATTAAACGAAAATTTCCTTTTCCAGAACATATTAAGTTCTTCATGTTTGGAAAAAGTTTGTTGATTATAAGCCTAAGTCATGAAATAATGCTGCAAAACTCCTTCCTCTAAACAATCGGTTATATGGGAGATATATCGATCCGAGCCTGTCGTTTGCAACAAGTCATTAAAAGATGGTAAAACTAAAAACGCTCAGACAATTTTCAAAAAAGTGACGAACTTGTTAGCGTTCATACAGGCAGACGGGAATGATTAAACCAGCTCAGGCGGAAATGTTAATCAATTTATAAGGAAAATTACCTTCTTATGCACCTAATTTTGTTGTTCTAAAAGTTAAAAAAAAATTTTTAATCTTCGTTTCATCACGTTCCTAATTATTTGCCTACCACTGTTCTTTTCTAGTGTGAATATCCGCAGCTACATGAGCTTGTATACATTTCGATATTGTTGCATTGTTTTAATTTAATGGGCAAAAACAATATGGCAACGAAAGCAAATGTTACCTTTGTTGTAGCTTTTATTTTTATTTTTCGCTTTTGCTGTCAAAGGTTCTCACGTTCTCGTCTGTGCAGTGTTGCAAGCAAAAAGTTGGTTTTTTGTGCTCACTCAGCACTTCTCTTCCGGTTGAAATGCAACGGTGTTTGGCTGCAGAATGTTTTGTTCCTGAAAGCCGTTAAAATTATGCATGCTTATTGTTGCTGTTGGAAGTTGGCTTTGCGTTTGCGCTGCTACTTGTTGTAAACCAGCAATAATCAACCGCATGAAAAAAAGAAATAAATAATAATGCGAGTACCTGCTACACTTTTTTCCCCTTTCTTACTACAATTCAATGCAGATTCACTTGTGGATTTCGTCTGCGGTGCATAAATTTGATACAAAATGAACGAATTAATTTTTTGCTTTTATTTTGATGAAAGGTGTAGACTTTCTCACCAAACTCGTTTGTTTTGACATGAGATGGAGCACCACGGTTTTTGAGAAGGGCTGGATTTAATGATGAGAAACAAAAAAATTCACGAAATACATTAAGTTGCAAATATCAAAGAGCGATATTTTCTAGTGAGGAGATGTGTGTGAAAGCTTGCGATAAGGTCCAGTGTTACAATTACTCAAAAGCTTTGTAGAAACATGAGTCTGAGCAACAAGAAATTGAATTAAAAAATATAGTTGGTTTAAATTCGAATACAAAAATCCACCAAAATCGAACTAATAACAACATTTTAATGAAGTTATTGCTTCTTTCAACATAAAATATGGTTTTGCATAGTCTTAAGAGCGTTCCAACTTGAGAAAGAAAATGAATTCAATTACTTTGAATGGCGGCATATAACAACAGACGCCGATTCGCACAGTTGCTCAACTAAGTCAAGTCACTCCAAAAGCAAGAACCAACAAAAATATAATAGAAGAATAGCAAATGACACTCATTTGAATGTTTGTTGCGACATACATATGTATCTACTGATATGCGATATTGTAGTTGTAATTGAAGTACTCACTAGTCATAACTGGGTAAACAAGTAAGTCATAGTACAAAGATATAGTAACAACAATTGTAGGCGGCTTGGCTTCTATTGCATAATATAAGCCAACAAAAAGATAAAAAGGCCACTGGCATCAAAAACTATAACGTTGTTGTTGTTGCTATCGATGACGAAGCCATCACAAAATCAAAAGCCATCGAACTGCAAATTATTAAGAATATACATTTATATGCAATGTTGTGCAAAACAATACTTCGAAATCGGAAATTTACTACAACAGGTTTAATGTAAATGTATCTCACTTTTCATAAATAATCTCCACTAATAGAGATTTACTGCTAATGGGAGTGAAACGCCACTCAAAATCGATTAAATGAGAAAGGGAGATTTCACTAAAATAACATTTTTAGTGATAATGAAAAAAAAAAACCAAGTAAAAGAACATTATGCCTCAGCATTTATTTTCAGTGGAATTGCCCATCTATGCCTTATTTGAAGAAAGCCGGTTTAGTGAAAAAATATATCACCTGAACTAAGTTTGATTTTATTTTTCGCGACACTGTACATATGTACATACAGAATCTAGTGCAGCTATTGTGGTGACTGTGCGCAACAGAAACTCGAGTTTTTTATTGCGTAAAATTTTGCATGAAAATAATTGTGACATGCGAGTTTGATAGCCACTTGTGCCCTCGCTTCATTGTTGTTTTTCTCTTTTGTTCAATGTGCGGACTGTGTCAAATGATGCAAATGTTTATTGAAACAGTTAGAGATGGAATGGTCTGTACGCAGTATGATTAAGGCTTTAAAAAAACCTATTTAATTCAGCCAGACGTAGATATAATAGGTAATGAGTGTAATGGGATGTAGTTGTGTAACCATGCTGAATCCCGAAACCTTCGTCTTCTTTTGTCCTTACTTAAATCTTCAACCCGTGACGAACCTTGGGTGATGACATAAAGAGAGTGAGATTCACTGGGGTCACACTTGTTCTCTTGTAAGGATGATATCTGTTAATGCATAAAGCAGCTTGATTTAAAGGTGTACTGATAGGGCATGGACGACATTGACAAGCGTTTGCACAAATAGACAGAAGGCTTCTCTCGGCGAATAAAGATGATCGTCTTCTAGAAAGTATAATGCCTGTCGCCACCTACCAACAAAAAATCAGACGGCTGATAGAGCAGCACGAACGACCCAAGTGAGATCAAATGAGCAAGTTATGGTTCACGGTCACGTCGCTGTCCAATTCGAACAAATCTAACGACAAGTTTTCTATTTCCTTTGCCGATAGTGTTGTGTCGGATCGGAGGAGATGCGCGCGAAGTGAAAGACCATCGAATAAGAAGAGGAATTCACAACGCTGTAAGAAAAGTTGATCTAATTTTATTCTTATGGAGTCGAATTTTTAGCACACGGCATGCTGAATTCCTTACCCGTGAATTGATAGCGGGCGATAGTTCCTCTTCTTAATCGATGCTCTTTAGAGAAGTACAGTTGCAACAACAACAGTTAAGCATCCGCCCAAACGAATCAAATATGAAATTTTAAAGCTACGAATTAAACTTTCCATTAAATATTTTTTCGTTGTCGTAACCCCGATTAACCGTAAGCTCCAATCTAGTATTTTATGAAAATAAACAAATAATAATAATAAAGTTATTACGACAAAATTATACTAACCCAGGCAATCGTCGTTTAGTGTCACACTTATTTGGTTTAGTTTATTTGCTGAAGACTCATTGTCCAATGCCGCAACCGGCAAACGATCAGTGATGGCCGACAACGTTGAACGTAATTTTGTGGATGTTAATGGGGACGACTGCTGCTGTGACGAGTCAACACAATCAACGTCAATACCGTTACTACTACCAGCGACAACTACAACACTATTCTCACGCACATTGTCACCACTGCGATAAAATTTACGCGCGGCACGAATTAAATTAAAGAGGCGTGTGGTATCAGAGGATACGCTAGTAGATGGCGGTAACGATGGCGCATCTACACTTTTTGTCACACTTTTTAAATTCGAACTCGAATTGGAATTATGTTGCGAATTACAGTTTATGTGTGGTGAGTTTACTTTACAATTGTTGGTACACAACGCCGACGCTTCAGTTTGTTGATGAGATTGTTGATATGATGATCCATTGCTGCCTTTGGATAATTTAGTGTTATGGTTTTTGGTGGTGTTACTGTTGCTGCTTGTGGCGACTTTTACTACGCGCTCACCACCAACAACACCACCACTATTCGGGTTACTTTGGTATTTGTTGTTTGTATCGGTCGATTTGTCATTGCAGCAATAAAAATCTACATGCGCACTTCCCGGTTCATGACCATGTTTCGTGTAGGCGCGCGCTGCTGCCGTAGTAGCGTCATCGTTAATATTTTTATTACTATCGGGGGCGTGTTGCTTTTTATGTTTTTCGTCGATTTGTTGGTTTTTATTATTTTCTTCACGACGCACAGCTACCACTTTCGCAATACCTGCCGCCTTCCCCGTTGTGGTCGCAGTGGTTGCGTTTCGAAATTCTTTTTGTGTAGTCACACTGCTGGTGCTGCGTGTTAGTGCTGCTGCAGCTGATGTGCGCTCAACAACGTGGGTGTGCCGCTTTAAGGCATTGTTGTTGTGCTCGCAAGCGCCAACGCTGCCGTCTTGTCTGCGACTGCTGCCAATGATGGCCGCTTTGCACCAGTAAATATTACTGTTTACACCAGTACCACCACCACTACCATTGTAATAATAGCGTCGACGTGTATCTACACCCGATTTACCGTTAGGTACAAGTGTACTCGGTGTTGCCTCAGCGAACTTTAGTGTATCACCACGCGGACTTGCAGAATTACTGCGACGACGGCACTTGTGGCGTGTTGAGTTTGAGGTGTGCGAATTAAAAGACGACTGCGTTGAGGAAGACGACGTTGATGATGGAGAACTATTACTAAAAGTCGCATTTACGATTCCGTTGCTATTTCTGTTGCTGCAATTGCTTCTGTTGCAGCTGGTTATAGTCGCCGAAATAAGCGCAATTTTTGGTGAATTTAAATACTTCAAACGTTGCCGCAATGTGCGCTCGAAATCTTTAGTGCTCTCGTCGTTGTTGCTTTCGCATTCGTCATCACAAATAACGAACGATGTTGCAGTTGACGAAGACGTTAGCGATGTTGCCGAGTTGGGCGTGTGTTGCAAAGCGTTAGTTGCAGGTGTACGAAGTGTCACATTATCGGCGGATAATGAAGGCGTGAGGAATGAATTAGTTTGAATAAATACGCCGTCGCAAGTGATTTTAATAGTTGTCACCATTTTTTAAGTTACATAGTTTTTAAGAATTTAACAATGAACACTTTATTTCCAAAACTTCCATTTGTGTGCTAATTTTTAGCATGTTTATTATCAATCGGAGATTATTTCGTTCATTATAGGTTCCAGATCGGTCTTTCAGGGACTACACAGATAAACTAAATGATAAATTTAACTTGTTTGCTTTCATGAAGCTAAATGTAGTTGATTTGAGCTATGCTTGTGAATAATACCAGTGTATCGGAGTTAACTCAAATAGGGAACATATTCTGGGATAATCCTTGCAGCTGTTTCAAAACAAGTAGAAAAGATTTTAATTACTTTAAAACTGCCACGTTAAAACTATATATATTAGACTGACTTCAACCCATGATAACCAAGTAAGCCAACAATTGAAAACGAAGCAGGAAGAGGCGGATGATTCCACCACTAATATGTTGAGGCGCACAGGTACTCCAAAAGGGCAATGCTCCAGTCATAAAGTCGATTAACAGAGATAAATGAAACTTAGTTAATCCAATGCGATCGCCTGTAATGCACCCTGGGCCAGAAGGTAGCGTCACACAAGCTTGTAGCCAATCTATTCATTAAACGACCACAGGTGGTGGGAATTATGACAGCGAAACTAACAAAGGGTCACACAGTAATATGTTTGGAGCCGACAATAATGCTGGAGTGCCTGTATTTCACGAACCTCGGCCATCTTGCCCGTAATGTTTATCGAAGGTATATTCAGCACAACATTCAAGGCCAAGGTGGGTGTAAGTGTAAGTTGACATCTACAAAAGTCGTACGATGTACGGATACCAGCCTTTTAGCCGTGATGGCCGCTCAGCAGCACTCCTATCAAGTTTAATTTATAGCTTCTTAATTAGTTAGCCAGCGCCTCCTCGACTTATAAACCAGTCAGAGACACTTCGATAGCCTCGGGCAGGGCGCTGTTGAACGCTCCTTCGATGTCTAGAAAGGCGCCCAAAGCAGACCTGTTAAATTTAATTAGTAATTAGTAATCAATTAATTAGACGGATTTTTTAATTGGCAATGATTATTTTAATTGTTTTTCAAAAAAAAAGGCGATTATTAATTAAAATTAATAAAAAAAAAAAAAAAGAATTAAAAAAAAATTTTTTTTTATAATGATAATTTTTGATTTTTGTTTGTTTATTTTTGATTTTTTCAGTATTTTTGATTTTTTCAGTATTTTTGAAGTCTATATTCGCTTCTACCACAATAGTAAAAAAATCAAAAATTATCAAAAAAAAAATCCAAAATAATCAAAAGTTATCAAAACAACTTTTTTTGAACAGAAAGCAACAGTATGCGCTTTTTGCCCTCATTCTACCAGGTTTTTCCGGACGGTATATATTGCACACAGAAAGTTTCATCCTCCTTCTTGTTGTTTGAATGTTCTAAAGTCGTTTATAGATGCTTCGACAAATGCTTGTAAGTTCTTTAATTTGAATTCAATTTTAAGGTCAATTATCGATTACAGGCGGAAAAGCCGTTCAATTGCCTTCCACAATCACGAAGGCAAAAAATTATCACAACAAAAGGTTCATTTGAGTTTAATTTATATTTCTTATAATTTTTCGACCTTGAACCACAATGCATAAAAATTATTTCTAAATTTTATTTTGCTTCTATCATTGGCTACCAATTTATCAAAAAGTGCTGTTAAAACTAAAAACTTCACGAACAAAATTCAAAAGACTAAAAGATAATTAGATATAAAAGTTTGAAACTCAAATAGACATTCATTCAAGCCACCAAAGCTACTAAAAATTAAAACAGAAACCGAAGTCTACATCAGGCAATTAATTGCCGAACAAATGAAAACCACATTGAAAAACCGTAACACTGAGCCTATCTCTCACGCTGTCTTGCCACCGCAACATATGCCATTTCTGTTACCTGTAACGTAACAGCATTTGTAAATTCGTAGTGCGCAAATTAGTTGGTATTCTATTTCTATACCATTTCGACTTCCTTTTTCATTATGTGCAGTGATTCTACAGAAAAATTGTTTAAATAAATTAAGCCCGCCGAAATCAGTTCCAACTAAAAATGCAAGCACTTTGGGCGGCAATTCTTATACACATTTGGCTCTGAGAATTAAGCTATTTGCAAGGGGAATTGAAATACATTGAGCCTCAGTACTATTTATGGAAAAAAATACCCACCAAAAGGCCTCACTTATACCGTTCGTTTGATGAACATATAATCAAACATATTTCTGGGCAATATTTCCAACACAAAGTGAGATATTGGAATAAAAACTACCCCCTAATTTATTTGATACCCATATCATAAAACCAGTCTGGAGATTCCTCTGGTCCAGACCTTGAGACATCGAATATATCTGTACTAAAGCTCAAATCAACAGCTTTCATTTGATCCCGTATTGCACCACAAAAATTATAGATTTAATTGGGTAATTATTTTAGTCGATATCTCTAGACCTTTTTTAGCTTATAGCCGAAAAAAAACATTTTATTTAGCATCGATATGATGTATAAAAAACGGCCAATATGAAATATAGCTAACTTCAGATTCGTACTCCTATCAAATACTTATACACAAAAAGTTTCATAAAAATTGGTGAATCTGTTTCGGAGGAGTTCGGTTACAAACATTGTGACAGCAGAGTTTTATGTAAATGCTCACGGTTGTGCGAGGTTTCGGTATGCACCATGAAAATATTTAAAACCAACTTTTGTTGCCAATGTGTTTCTTGCGTTAAAATGGATTTTTAACTTTAAGTTGGACATCTAAGAATCAGTCTGTAAAAATGTGCATTCAACTTTTTTCAGTGGTTTAGCCTGATGCGCATACAAACAGGCATACAAATAATTATGAATTATGCTGCTTTATCTTTTTTTGCTTCAGTACCTACAATGTACAGACGACAGCGGCTTAGTTTTTCACTAGTGATAGAAAATTTTGACCACACAATTTTAAATTTTAGTGGATATAAAATTGAATGCAATGTGCCCACCTATGGTAACACAGAGTAAATATATACAAGTATGCGAAAAAATTTGCAATTTACTTTTAGTTGTGGAATTTCCCAATGTGAAGCTTTGTGGAATATGTTCAAAGAAACGCCAATACGTTCGTGTGAAGCAATACGTCTTTCATTCAATTTAAATTTTTTTGTTTAGCCTTTTCACCCACCCAGCGCTAATTCATTTGTTTTAGTCTTTTTGGTATTCATGTAATCGCGCGCACTTGTTTTACATGCATATTCATACGAGTAAGTACATATGTATGAATCTATGAAAATTTATTCATTTGTTGGCGAAAATGTGCGCTTTGAAATTTATTGTACATTTTTGGGTGGCACATACGGGTAATTGTTCCATGCTTAGTTGCCAACCAAAGCACGGGACCGAATTTAATAGTTATTTTCGAGACTTCAATTTGAAAAAAAAAAAACAGTTCACAATTAGTCTATTTGAATATGGCAAAAAAAATTTATTGTAAACTGAGGAATTTTTATTTGAAATTACACCAATACCTAACTTCGCGTCGACGCAAAATAAATTACGATTTTCTATACCAAACCATGTAAATATCGAAGATAGGTTTCAGGGTTACGAAAATAATAATTTTTTCAACGAAAATTGAACAAAGTGAACAATTAAAAACAAAAATAAAAAATTTATTAGATACATACAAATAACAAAAACAAATTCAATAAAACTAAATAAAATGATCAATTAATTTATAAAAACAAAATAAAATTAATCACTGTCTGATGAGTGAATGGCTGTTGTCGTAAGTCGACTTTCTTTCACAAAAAATGCAATTAAAATTGCATTGATTTTCAGTGAGGAAGGAAATCTCCGAGGTTTGACGGCATGGCGCAATTAGAAAAAAAGTCGTGCCATCTTTTAGAAAAAACAGATGATTCCAAAATATTTCAAAAATTAAAGACGCAAACCCAGCAGCGACGCAACTTCGACAAAACGCCAAACGAAACGACGCAAAGCGAGGTATTGGTGTACTTTATTTAAAAATGGCAAGAAATAACAAATTTTAATTTAAACCTTTACAAATGTATGTAGGGAATTCGCCACAAAACATTCTCAAAACAATTTTCGCCAGGCGAGCCGTTCCAAAGTAATAAAACTTCAAACATTCGTATAGTTTTCTGAATTCACTTTGTTATTTTGCTAATTTTTTAAAAAAGCTAAATTGCTGCAGGGAATTGTATGATCTAAAATAGTTTTTTATAAAGTTGCTTTTCAAAAGTTAATTGATATTGAATTTTAAATAAATAAACATTTTTTTTTCGTTGTTGACCCCAATTTTGCACTCAACGGCATGAATTTATACCGTACATAATCTATTAAATTAAATTCCCATGCTGAATTCAGATTCAGCATTGAATTATATTGGTTTTTTCACTTCGTGCAAATTTCCAAGTAACACACTAAACTCAGAAAATCATACCAATGTTCAAAGTTGGATTACTCTGGAACGACCCACCTGATTGAAATTTTCAGCCACAATTTTTTCTCCTACAAAACTATATGCAGCCAAGAAAATAATGTCAAAATAATTATAAAAAAAAAAAATACTTGAACCAATCTAATGTATGTATTTGCTTTGTTTTTGAAACTGTTCTCTAGTTATTTGTGCATTCATTATACGTGTATACTTAGTATGCTTGTATTTCTTTTATATTCCAATTGAAATTGTGGGTGCTCTTGATGCAATAAATTTTGATTTATCTGCGGTTCTGGGTTGGGAAAACACAATTCTATTGGCATTGTAATTTGTGTAACTGGTACAACTAAGAATTAAAAAAGAGCTAAACAAATGTAGTATGTATGTAAGTACATACATCTTTATTTCAGACCTACTTAATACTCGTAATAGTTTATATGCTCGCCTTGCGATCCTACAAGTGCATTGGCATATTTTTTCTTGGCACGGAAGTCAATGGGAATTGGGCTTTCCTTTAAATGCAATGGAAATGCGCCATGTTAAGTACATCAGTTTGTGGGAAAATTTTTGGCTAGAAATCGTGTCCTACTGGGTTAACAATATTTAATTGCTTTTGATGTTAAATTTCTTTTGCGAAAATTTATTATTATTCTTATAAATAAAAAACGAATGTCTTTCTCTCTGTGTGTTTTATATATTCAAGATAGACCTCCCAAAAAAAAATTTGGTTAAAAAGGCAATCAACTCCCGGCGGAAATATAGCCCTAAATTTTATGCTAGACAAGAAATAGATCGAGGAAAAAGTATCCAATTATTTGCAGTCATTTTAACGTGATGCGCGTGCAAACATACAGATAACAAATTTTTAAATTGTTTCTTTGGCTTCTTCTTAGTAATCTATAATTTACAGAGTTCGACCTGTTTCAATTTTATGTAAGGCGACGTGGCCTATACGCCCCTTTGTTTAACTCCACAAACAAACTTATCTGACATCAATCCCATTTTGGTCCCACCTTGTCGAAACTTACATGTTTTCGTTAAATAAATTAGCTGACAATGAAGGAACATTTCGGCTCAGCAGGGTTAAATACTGCGACAACAACAGCAACATGACTACCTTTTTGTAGCTGTGGAAAGTAAATTTAAACAAATTGAGCAAATTACTGTAGTAGCCATATTTCATGGAAGAAACAGCAGTTAACAGCGGATATGCTTAGCTTTTCGTTTCGCAAAAAATTATGTAAGTGAGAAAACCAAGTTTTGCAAATGACATGTAAATGTTGAAAATCGTAAATATAAAAAAAAAAAGTACGGTAATAAATAAGCAACCAAGCTAAAACAACGGAAATGCGCAAAAAAAACCAAAAATAAAACTCAAATCAAAACCAAACAATAAATGCTCTCTAAGCTCACAATAAACTTGCTTTAATTACAGGCACTCAACAATTTTTTTAAAATGATGTACCAAAAAAATTGGGAAATTGTAAATTTAAGTTTCCAGAAATTGAGAAAAGCAACAAAAAAGTACCTAAATATAGGAAAATTAGAAAGTCTTAAGTTTGGGTGAAATCGAAAGATAGCTGCAGTTGTGAGGTCCACCAACAAGCAAAAAAAAGCGAAAAAAGTGTTGGTATTGTAAGGTGGAGATTTTGCAGACCGAGTATTGGCGTCAAATTAAATCTTGAATACTGCACTTTGCCTTAGAAGAAGTCGGGGAAACTCAAGGATACATCTGTAATATGTTAGGAAAACATTATTCTTAAAGGGATGGCGCGAAAATATTTAAGTTTGTCGTTTGAAAAATAAAAAAGCATTACAAATTGGGTGAGTGATTCAGTCCTAAAGCAGGAAAAATATTAAGGGAAAGCTTAGAAAAATAGAATAAGCAGAACTATAACTATATGTTTTGAAGGCAATATAATCTGTCGATATGTGGTGAAGATTGCTCTAAGTTGTTTTAGTTGTGGTGCGGATAAATAAGATTGTCCTAAATTCTCTGCAAGAACACCAAATTTCAGAATTTATTTGAAAAACTCTCCAACACAAAATTTGCTTCATGACATTTGTTTGGTAATGGGGCGAATTTCAGAATGAAAACAATCGATATATTCTCAGCTAATATGGGGTATTTTTGTACCAAATTGTTATATAAGGCGTTCTACAACAAAACTCTGGGAAAGGGTGTTTTTCAACATAGTCTGTCCCAGTAAGCAGACCAGATAATATTATTACACGAAGAATGCCTCTTTTTAGCACAAACAAAAAATTTTCAAAAATAATAAATTTCCAAATATGGCATCCAGATTATTAATACGACACAAAACAAATGGGTATATAATATATTTCTGATTATGGTAAGACGGCAGTTATTGCATAATACGTATTAAAATATCAAAAAAGGAACTGCTGAGCAACTAAAAAGAGTTAAACAAACAATAACAAAATTAAAATGTGCAAAAGACTAAAATACAAAAAATTTTCATCAAATAGTTTTCGCAAGGGAAGATCCGCACCCTACATACACACACATATTTACGCAAGAAAACAAAACATCTTCACCAGAGCGTGGGTTCATTAACATTTTCTTAACACTTTTTAGCTGTTTTAGAAATATTTCTTCTTCACGGACCGTCTATAATAAAATTTTACCAGGTCGATGTCTGTATATTATTGAAGAAAAGGGAACAGAAGTCAAAGAAACAATCATATATATTATTTCTGTAAGGTCTTTTTGTGTTATTTCCTAATTTTCTGCTCTCATTTGGAACCAATATTAATAAATAAGGTATCGTTTTAAAGGTGGGGGTTAGCTCTACATGCGAAACCATGTTTTAATTAGCGGAGTGCTTTTGTTTAAGCGTATTTTATAAAAATAAATTCTTTAAAATAAACGATTGTGGATGCACAAAAAAATCAATTTGTACTGCAACGCTATTGTGACTGTGACATTAATATGCCTCGCGACATCTACAGTTGAATAGTAAGACTGACCAGTCTAGAATAATTAAAGGCGAGCGCGCCATCTACACTTGAACATTGCTAAAATAAGTGAATAAGACTGCGTTCACACTGGGTCATAAACTCGAGTTAAAGGGACATTTTTTGAGTTAATTCATATTGATGTTGGCAATCAACTCAAGTTTATGGCTCAATGTGAATGTAATATAAGTGGTGGAAATTCAAATAGCTGTTTGCGAATATTTGTATAATTTTTTGGGTAATTCTATACGACAGCACGTAACTGCTAATATAGGTCCAAAAATATCGGGAAAGGTATCAAACGACGGGTTTTAACCTTCGTATCAATAATCCGAAAGCGGAAATTCGATATTTTATGTCTGTTCAGAGATATTTGCAATTAAAGTTGAAATTTTTCTGTCATTTTCATGTGGTTGTTGTAATCACAGATTAGGGTGTACCGAAAAGTGCAGAAATGTGTTCTGTGCAGAAATATTGTGGACCGCGTAGCCGGTGTTGGACCGGCTAAGGTTATTTTTTTGAAGCCTACGCAGAAAGGTGTTGTGCACATAAATACATTGGATCAAGTCCCCTATTTGGGATCGGACCTGGGCGATTTTTGGGTTTTTTACTAATAACTTTTCATTGAAACAAATTATTTAATTTCCGCTTTCGGATTATTGATACAGAGATCAAAACGCGTCGTTTGATACCTTTCCCGATTGGACCTATATTAGCAGTTACGTGCTGTCGTATAGAATTACCATTTTTTGTGGTCTCACAACAAGTGTAGCTGAAAATCCTTTTTTTATAATTTGAGAAAAAGGTTTGAAAAATCCTGGACCTGGACTAACAAAAGGTTTCAAACCATTTTTGTTTTTTTTTTTTTTTGCGCAAGGAGCGCACGGGTCCAGCTAGTTATTTTAATTTCTGCTTGCCTGTGTGTATGTTTTCAGTAAATACACAGTCGGGACTTTTGTAGCCAGTCACACAAAAAATAAAATTACTTTAAGTCAATGTTCATATGGTTTATAACTAGCCATAAAGTCATGCGGAAATAATTCAGTTGGGAATAATTTCTTTGACTTTGTTTTCATTATTTAACCTGACTTCTTGTTAACCATAAAGTCATGTGGAAATGAAACAGTTGAGAACAAAAAATCTCAAAACTTCCATTAAGAGTCGCAATGAAACTTTTTAAAAATTCAATCCAAACTTCCTTGATGTTAAAAGTATAATTATTAAATAAAATGTGAATTTAATTTCGAACTATTATATTTTGTAATTCATGAGTGTTTTTTGTTAAAAAAGTGCAAAATTTGTTTATCTTTGTTGATTAGTATTAATACTCTCATTTATATTTATAAAACATTTTATACTTAGAAAAAATATATTTTGAAAAATGTAAGTAAAACGTGTTAAAACTTTTTGCTAATAAAATGTGCCTAAAGCTGACAAAAAAGGTTCGACTATAAATTAACCTTACTAGTGGGGCTTAAGACCAGTCGAAATAGCAAATTAAAGGCCATAATAAAGCAGTCAACTACAAATTAACTTAATATACTACATGGAATTTAATGTTTTTATTTAAGTGCGTAGCGAACCTTGGCCATATCGCGAATATATATTAAAAATAAAGATGAGCTAAAAAAATATAACAATTTTTTTTTTCTACTTTTTTAACTACTTTTGCTTATAAAAATAAAAACTCTTTTAACAATTAATTTATTTTGCTTTGTTGATTTTCCGACAGGGTAAAAATTTGATGTATAAACTGAGAACGAAACCAAACGCTGAGGATGGCAGAACGCCGAAACCAGTTTACAGTTACAAAGCCAAATTTGACAAGGGATGACGGAAAATCGTTGCAATTGATATCAACTTTAAATAATTATTAAAGATTAATTTTTTAACTTATTATGAGTTACGACCACTGCATTTATGCATTGCTTATGTGATTTATTAAACGCCTAACCGAAAAAATGATACATTCAATTCGTGTTGCAAATCAGTGAAAGTGATTTTGCATGCGCCTTATATACTTTGAAGTTTTAAGAAAATAGAAAAAAATTAATTTAACTACAAATATATTTGTGATAACTTTAAATGAGTATGCTAATTTTTAGATAGATGAACTGGACGGGCAGGATGCAGCGCATTCAGTCGCATGCAGCAATAATGGGAGTAGGTAAATTCAAAAACTATAGACACTTTATTGTCTGCAAATATTTTATATAACATTTTTAGAAAATTTTAAATCCGAGCAATTAGTCATCAAATTTTAGTACAAATTTCTCAGTTTTATATTGAAAAATTTAGTTTTCTTAAAATTTTTTTTTTTAATTTTGTTTAATTAAAATCAAAACCATACAGAACATCAATAAATTTACTCTTAAAACTTGTCAGAATTCAATGCTCCTGCATTTTCGCACACAACTGTATAATAAATGCAGATAGCAAACTTTAAACCTTAAGTAATTTTGATTAATAGCGACAGCTCTTACGATATGGCTCATGAACAATTTTCCGAAATCACAAATGGATGACACGCACATCGAACCAGTTGCCAGACAATTGCATTTTATCGAGACACGTTCAGTGCGTCGCAATGTAACAACAGCTCATTGTGAGCTTTTATTGCAAACAAAACGTTTGTGGCAAAAAAAAATTATAAGTAAATAAAAAAAGAAATAAATAATTAAAAAGCTTGGCGTATAAATATTGCCGTAAAAAGAAATTGTTTATTAATCCGCTAGCGGTGGCGCCGCGAAAGTAAATAGGCCTACTACAATGGTTGTCAGCAAAATAGAAGCATTGCATTCATTTCAAATTTATAAGACTTAACTTTTTTTTCAGATTCATAAAATTCCAAAATACAACAGTTCCAAATTATTTATGAATTGTGTTTTTTTAAAACTTAGAAGTATCTATAACACAAATGTGAAAAAGTTTACAGGTTTTAAAATAGCATATAAGTAACCTCTAAATTTATTACGTTTTAAAACCATTTCGAAGCTATTTGGAATCTTAAATTTTTAGTAGTGAAATTTTAATGAAATAACACAATTTGTATAAATCTCTAATTACCAGAAATTTCAACTATAATCTATGATACTCAAAATGAAATGAAATGAATAATTTAATAAATGAATAATTTAATTTTAAGTTTGATCCAATCTCGAGGGCTCTCGCAGAATTTAATACAATTTTTTGTAGTCTTGATCTGGATTTCGCACTTTCGAGGACATGTTTTGGTTCTAAACTAGCTTCATATTATTCTTAATGTATCTTTCATGTATCTTTTTAGTCTGTAAGATTTGTTTCCCGTTTGTAAGTTTTGCTTTGCTAGTCTGTAAGATTTATAAAAATCATAGACTTAATAAATTGAATTGAATTGAATATCTTTTGTTGTAATTTGCAGATTTCATATAACCGTTTAATAAAGTTTTAAAATTTATTACGTTTTAAAACTTTTATTCCTAAATTTTAATAAATTCTTTGAAATTTTGTTTAAAATTTGGTGACTTTTAATTAGTTTAAACATTTTAGTCATTTCAAAGTTTTACATATGTTTTATTAAACTTAAAATTTTTATATTTTAGCCGATTTTCCTTCTTGAAAGTTTAAAGAGTTTTGTTAGTTTCCAAGTTTCTGAAAAATTTTTAAAATGTCATACAATTTTTTGAATTCTAACCGTTTTATATGACATTTCGAGATTGTTTAATTTTTATCAACTTTCAAGTTTTAAAATAATAATAATTAGAATATGAAAATTGCTTGATGTTTCGAAAAATTTTCTAAACAAAAACTACTTATACATATATTTTAAAAATTTCTGAATTTGAATTTTTAAAAATTATTTTTTATGGTAAGAAAATTCAAAGCTTTACAGCATTTTAAAGTTGTTAAATTTTTTTGTTAAAGAATTGCATATTTTCAAATGTTTCTAAACTGAAAAATTGCGTTGCTTTAAAACTACACTTTTTCCAAGTGTACTGCAGAAAGCATAAAGTGTTTTCAGAAATCGTAAAATGCATTTCAGAATAGTCAATTGTAAATCAGAAACTTTAAAATGTATTTCGGAATAGTTAATTGCACTTCAGAAGCCGTAAAATATTTTTCAGAATAAATAATTGTACTTCAGAAGCTGTAAACTGTACTTCAGAATAATATATACTTAAGAACGAAGACGGCACTTCATACCCTAGTCTCTACCATAGAAGCATCCTTGGATGAGATGGACTACTTTTCCAGATGCGGTTAACATCGCCATAACAAATCTGGGTGTAAATAGGTCCCTGGTGGGATTGATCGATCAACTACTCAAGGGAAGGAAAATACTATCATCTCTGGGGACTGTTGATAGGACACGCTATGTCACAAGGGGCACACCCCAGTGGGGCGTTCTCTCGCCACTTCTGTGGCACCTAACAGTTAACTCGCTGTTAAGAGATACATGTTGGGGGGCCGAAAAGGTTGTGGCATATGCTGATGACCTGGCCGTGTCATACAGAGGCAAATTCCCACAAACTTTGTGTGATCTGATGCAGAGACATCTTGTCATGGTCCTCTCGCTGCGGACTTAGTATCAAATCCGAGAAGGTGGAACTTATCTTATACACTAAACGGTATAAAATACCACCGTTGATCCTACCAAAGCTAAGTGGTGTGCGCCTCAAACTGGCCGATAAGGCCAGATTCCTAGGTGTGGTTCTGGACAAAAAGCTGAACTGGAAGGAAAACATCGCTCAGCGTCAACCGAAAGTGTATAATGCAATATTCACGCGCAAAAGAGCCAAAAGGCAGGAAATGGGGTCTTAGCCCCAAGATATGCAAATGGATTTACACCACGATTATTAAGCCCATACTACTAAATGGGGTCGTCGTATGGTGGCCTGCCTTGGGCAAGGCTTCACACCGGAATCTGTTAGGGAAAGTTCACAAGTCTAGCATGATCTGTATAGGCGGAGCTCTAAGAACTACGCCGAGCGAAGCTCTCCAGGTCATTCTAGACCTTCTTCCCCTAGACGCAGAAGGGTACCGAGCAGCGGCGATATCAGCTCTGCGCCTACGGGAATCGTCCAGCTCAAACACACGGACCAAAGGACATTCTAGCATACTAAACAATTTCAGTTTTCTCCCCGGAAGTACGGATCGCTGCGCGGCTACTACAGTCTCAGAGTATAATTTCACGGTGAATATCCCCAGTAGGTGCGACTGGGAGGAGTCGGATCGGTGCTACGGCGCAGAAGGTAGTATATCCATATACACCGACGGCTCTAAAATAGGCGGGAGGGTCGGGGGAGGGGTCTTTTCAAAGGATTGCGACCTAGAACTCTCCTTCAGACTACCTGATCATTGTAGTGTGTTCCAAGCTGAGGTCTCTGCAATCATGGAGGTCCCAGCGTGGATAGGACAGGACACTACTGGCAAGGAAGTCTTTATTTACAGCGATAGCGATGCAGCCATTTAATTCCCTTGGATCTAACTCATTCTGCAACTGCCCTGCACTTAGCGGCGCTGCCTATGAGCTCCCTTTCTGGACAAAATTCGCCTGATTGCGGACTATGACATCAAGGACTTGATGGCCTTCATCAAGTATTCAAACTGGTTCGAAGAGGTGTAACGGTGTCTCTACGTGGTATCACAACGGGCCTTCTAACACTGGCCTAAGTGTGCCTTCATGGCAGCCACTTCAACCTAACCTAACCTAAGAAACCATAAATTCTGAACAATAATTGATTACTCTGAAATAAAATTGACCGTTTCTGAAGTACAATTTACGGTTTCTGAACTACAAGTATTTATTCTAAAAATGATTTTACAATTTCTGAAGTGCAGAATCGAAAATGAAGAACTTCAATACATATCCGTGCAAATACATTTACGTAAAACTTCTCTTTGGTTTTAGTTTATATTTATGTAAAAAAATAAATCCAATATGGAATAATAAGTAGTTGACTTTATTATTTTTTCCGCCACTGTATGCAATTAAAAAAAGAAGCGCAAATAATGGAGCCTCTTAAGCCCGCTGACCGCTGAGGTACACAGCGCCATTTGTGTTGTATTTCCCCACTGTCTCTTTCGTATTTCATTAGAAACGTGAAAAATATACAAAGAAAAAGATAGCAAACACTTTTTTTCACTTATTGAATGCTAGAAAAATGCAATATCGACGCTAAAGGCATACCAAAGTCCACATACATGGCGAGTGAGACTTTCACTTGAGGCGCGAAAAAAACGAGTGGTGGCAAAGGGTGGGGATGCGTTGAAGCATAGAAAACGAATGCACGACTAGAAGACGACGAGGATTTGCTTTCAAACAATATGCATTTGCTTTTTATTGGCAAAGCGAGGTAACAAATTTGTCAAGATGTAGCCGTAATTGCCAACACAACGTGACATGCAACAGTTGGAACAGGGGAAAAAGTTGTAAATAAGAAAAGTTAAGAGTGGTTTTGGAAAAACAATTGTATGCTGTAGATATCTAGTAAAGAGCTGAACTTGATAGCTGAGTATGACAAGGGGGTAGATGAAGTCAAATAAAGTGTAATGTGTATGTAATTGTTAAACTGACATCTAGACAGTTGGCGAAAACTTGTTTGCTTGAATGCTCTGCACGAGTTTTCCAGATTAAGTAAAAAATGAAATGAAAAAACAGAACGCGTCCAAAGTATGACTAATTCTAGAGAGGGAAAAGTTAAAGGGAAGTTTGAATGTCTGTGCAATTTAGATATAGCAAATGCATTTTGTAGAGTAATAGAGGCCAAAACAACAGTTTTTAGCATTATTGGCGGTCTGTCTGCATGTTGTTCGCATATCACTCAAACATCGTTGTGTAGAATTGACTGCAGTTGGCACCGACGCATTCAAAATTCATTTAAAGCAGGGAAATATTTTATTCCCGTTGTGTATAGGGGGGCAATAAAAGTAGGCTCAAAATATTTTTATAAGATCCTGCGGATGACGGAATGTTTAAAGACTAGGAAAAACTCCTAAAGAGACAACAATGCCGGCTTGGTAACGGTACTAAAGTTATGAAGGGAAAACTTATCCTCAGCATTCCTATACGTCAATTCCCGACTATGGGAAAATTGTGAAAATCTGAAAACGACGGACTACCCGCAGAACTGTTCGAACACGAAGGCGAAGGCATGTTGAAATGTATGCATCAACTCCTATGCAGGACGAGCTCAAGCCTCCACATTGGAAATTAAGTGTGAAAGGCGATACGCAGAATCTAGGGGTTAGTTGGAAATATTGATAAAGGTGAATAAAATAAATAATATAAAAACAAAAATAATAATGCAGACATGTTATTGTTGTTGCTTTTAGCAGACATCCCAAATAATAATTATTTGTAATTTGAGTTTCATAAAAATTTTAGAAATTTCAATAATTATAAACGAAATCTTTCCGTAATAATTATAGCTTAGAAAATTTTTTTTTGAGTCAGCAGTAATTAATTTGATATTTTACTTTAAAATTTTCAAAATAATAATTATAAGCAATTTTTATTTTTTTGAGTCTTCAAAGACTTTTTCTTTGAGACTTTTAAAATAAAAGTTGTTCGATAATAATTATGGGCAGTTTTTATTTTTTTAAGTCTTTGAAAAAAATTGTTTTATTTTTTTTTTGTCGTAAAAAATGCAAGTTATGCAAAGGTACTTACAATCACATTGTCAATAAAGTACAATTCTGAAGCTTGAAATAGAACATGGCCCAGGTTCGTCTCCGTGAAGCTAAAAGCCAAAGAAAGGGCGTCTTTTAACTAAAGTGTCAATATATCGCCAAATTTGCCCTATCTGTCGAGCTGTCTACATTTCATGAATCGTGCTAGTGCTTTTTCTTGCCGCTTAACCGCCTGGGCGATTTTTTTCTATCACTTTGTAAGCCTCCTCCTTCTGCTGCTGCCGAATTCGGGTGTCGATAGGAAAACCGTTTGGGCCGGATCTTCTTTCTCCATTCGCATAATATGACACAACCAGCGAAGCCTTTGGCCATATCTTCGTAAAGCTCGCATCGCTCATCGGGCAGACAGAGGATGGTTTGAGCTGCTTAGATTGTTTCGATTGACGTCATTTATCAGTAACAAGTGATTCTCAAGTCGCTGTCTATTGGGAATGGGGAAAAGATAAAGAAACTTTGCTGTCAACAGCCGGCCCTGAGCTACTATTTCGACGGCTGAGTGGAAGATGACCCTATATCAAAATATTTTTCAAAAACGACCTATCTCAGAATTTCTTGGAAGAACGCCCCAGCTAAAATTTATTTTCAATAACGCCCTATTTCAAAATTTGGTTTAAAAACGCCCTATCTCAGAATGAGTTTCAAAAACACCCTATCTGACCGAAAATTACATTTTTAGCTGAGATAGGGTGTTTTTGAATCAAATTCTCAGATAGGACGTTGTTGAAAAAAATTCTGAGATAGGGCGCTATTGAATCAAATTCTCAGATAGGACGTTGTTGAAAAAATTCTGAAATAGAGTGTTCTTTAAAGTAATTTTGATATACACAGGTCGTTATTAAAAATAAAGGGTGTTTTTTTTAGGGGTATAGAACTTCGAATTGAAATAAAACACAAGAAAATCGGCTTAAGGTCCATAAATTTGGCTTTATTGGAAGGATAATTTTATGCCATTAAAGTTTAAATATGATTTCGGGCATGTGGAACGCGGCTGGCTCGAATAAAGCCAATTCTACAGGTCTAATTTTCAACCACTTTTTCGAGCATATGGGGCCGTATGTCGGCAATAACGCCACGAATGTTGGCTTCCAATTCCCCTAACGTTTCTGGTTTGTTGGTGTAGACGAGCGACTTCACATATCCCCAAAGAAAATAATCCAATGGTGTCAAATCACACGACCTTGGTGGCCAATTGACAGGTCCATTCCGCGAAATTATGCGCTCATCGAATGTTTCCTTCAATAAATCGATTGTGACGTGCGCTGTGTGGCATGTAGCGCCGTCTTGTTGGAACCACAACTCATCCACATTCATGCCATCCAATTCGGGAACAAAATAGTCGGTTATCATGGCTCTATACCGGTCTCCATTAACGGTAGCTGCCTCTCCAGCATTATTGCGGAAGAAGTATGGCCCAATGACTCCACCAGCCCATAGAGCACACCAAACAGTCAGTTTTTGTGGATGTAATGGCGTTTCAAGGGTCTCATGTGGATTCTCTTCACTCCAAATGCGGCAATTTTGCTTGTTGACGTAGCCATTCAACCAAAAATGAGCCTCATCACTGAACAAAATTTTGCGATGAAAATCAGCATCGAAATCAATCTCATTTTCGGCCCATACACCAAAATCACGACGCATTGCATGGTCTCGCGGCTTTAATTCTTGCACAAGCTGGATCTTGTAAGGTCGCAAGCCAAGATCTTTGCGCAAAATCTTCCATAAAGTTGATGGACAAAGCTCCAATTGCTGTGCACGGTGGCGAATCGATTCATTCGGGTCCTCTTCAACACTTTGCTCTACAGCGGCAATTGTTTCTTCGGTGCGCACTGTTCGACGTCTCTGCGGATGCGTATTATCACATAGAGTAAACGTAGTGCGAAAACGATCCATGGTTAACCGAATTAATTGCTCTGATGGACGATTATGTCGACCATAAAATGGACGGAGCTCACGGTAAACTTCGCGAACTGAACCATTATTTTCGAAATAAATTTGCACGATTTGCAAGCGTTGTTCTTTTGTCAACCTGTTCATGATGAAATTGCAAACCAAACTGAACATAAATGACATTAGAGTTGCCAGATTTGACCACAAAATGCCAGTTTTATCTCTATTCGAAAAACAAACCTGTAAAAAAAACACCCTGTATAATAAAATTTGAAAGGTCGATGTCTGTACATTGCAGATATTTAAGAAAAATCGATAGCAGGGATCATTAGGCCAATAGAAGCCAAATCAACTGTTTTTAGAATTTTTGTCCGTCTGTCTGTCTGTCTGTGACCGACCTATTCTAATTTTCCTTTATTCATGGTGCGACAAAAAAGATTTGCAGGGAGAGAGAGCTGCTGGGGAAATTCACTCAGTAAAACTTGCAAATGAAAAACAAATGGTCTTGACATAGGAAAGCAACAAAAAAATCTTAAAAACTTAAGCTATTAACCAATGAAAAATCCTAAAGCAGTTTTGCTTGCAAGTATTTACTGATTCCTGCTTAGCGGAAACTTTTTACAAGTATTCATGAAACGAGCTCAAGGTATTCATGAAACTTTTTGCGTTTCGAGATAGTTTTGCGTCATTCTCTTTTTACTGGCACTTCTTTGAAAGTTTTAAAAATTTAATATTTTGAAGTTGACCGGCTGATGTGTGTATTTCGAGTTTCTATTAGAGTATTGTGCCGATATTATCATTAACAATATCATCTTTCACGAAAAAACCGTGATACAAGTGTGATTCGAAACATTGCGAATGAAAGGACTAAGGAAGAGCAAGAAATTGCACGTGAAGAGGGCCGCGTTAGCATGGTTCGACTTCGTGCTTCTCAATCACAAGAGCAAAGAGAGGCAGCCCGAGAAACGGCTCGGTTGGCAATGCGAAATCGTCTAGATAATTCGTCAACAAGATAATTTTCGACGCACAGGAAGAAATTTATCAAGTACTGTTTTGAGTCGAGCAGCGTTTCGATACGATTGCAGCACTGATTACTGCTTGCATTCTAGCGTGCACATTGGGCAAATGGACATTGTTTTGCCATGACCATTAACAAATAACAAGGCGATAATAAAACAAAAAATTCCGTCTATCACAATGTGCTTGATTGAAGAGTATAACCCTTGCACCAAAATACATGCCCAAAAGAGAATCGTTAAAATAATTGATTTTTTATTTACATTTTTCATTCTAATAAAAATAAAATCAATATCTGCTCATTTATTGCTTTTCAGCGGGTCAGCTAGTTTGCAAATAAAAATTTTATTTCTTCAAATTCAACTACATTATTACTTGATTATTATAATTAATCAACCACGTGCTTAAAAAAAACACCCTGTATTTTGAAATAGGGTGATCTTCCACTCAGCAGGCGATTGCTAATATGGTTGCCGAGCCTAGCAGATACACATTAGAAGAAGTTGCAGGCCTGCCAGAACACCGCACTCCGGACAGCTAAGGGATGTCTTCTTATGGTCCTTTGACCGGGGCCCTAACAGGCCATTCGCAGTATTCACAAATATCTGCCATTTGATTTGTTTCCTCTCTCGTCCCTTGAATATTAAACACGAGGAGTAAAACGTTTCTACAGTAGACCCTGATATGCCCAATGAAAGTCCTTTATAAGGAGTAGTTACCTGTCATACAAGGTCATCATTGAAACACTAATTATTTAAGAACCTTTTTCAATTTCCGTCTCACATTGAACAACTTTGAGGACCTAAATATAAATATCTTACAAATAATTATTACTGTGAGCCTTTTATAATAAAAATTACAGAATGAAAACCTTTGAAGACTATAAAAAAAAATTTCGGACAGTTATTATTTCACTTTAAAAATTTTGAAATTCTTTCAATAATTATTATGAACAATTTTTATTTTTTCTATTGCAAAGTAATAATTTGTTAAGACTAAAAAAATATCTATTGAAATAAAATAATTATTTTGAAAATTTTACAAATATTTCTTATAATAGTTGTCTCTGTTTAATAGCAATTATTATCAGCTGCGATCATGGCATATTACAAGCACTGCTAAGCACCTTGGCAAAAAAATTAACACATATAAAGGCAAATATAAGTACTTTGGCCCTGAGCACTAAGCAATTAGTAAGTGCATATATGAATACATTTGATCCTCAGTTGTCTTTCAATTCTTATCATTGTCACCATTATGGGACGATTTTTTATTCGTTTCATATTCATTTCATTATTCTACACAGATAATTTATTTTCTCTTCAAATTTTTGCACTGTTTTGCTAATTCATAATTTTTCATTATTTACGCACAATCTAAAATTTATTTTTATCTTAGTTTACATTTTCCATTTTATTTCTTTTTAAATAAAATTTATATATCCGCCAGTTAGAAACTCATTATATTATTTAGTTTGAGTGTAACGTTATTTGGAGCTACTTTCCGGCATTTCGTTCGGTTCGCGCATGCATCAGAGTACCGCGACGCGCGCACAAGTTTTAAAATCGACTGAGACTTAAACAACAAACCAAGTAAACAATCAACCAACCAACAAGCTAAACAAGCCAATGTTGAGTTAGCAAGCAAGTAAGACAGACGTCAGCTTTACAACCGGTCGGGTTGCACTCAAAAGCCGCGCAAAATAGCCGCCAGAGTAACATTTAACAAGCTTACAATTGAGTGACTCAAATATATATTACCTTTTTATTGCGCAGCGAACTCGAGTGTGAGCTGTAGTTACGTGAAGCATGAGCGGCATTTTTCTTTTCTTGAAATCTAATTTCTTAGGCATTCAACCAGATTGCAGGCAGTTTTCGGATGTCCTCTCATCGAGGCTCTCGCGCTTCTTTTCTGTTGCCATCAATGGCGCTAACAAGGCTTTACCAAGTCAAGAGCTTAAAAATGTCGCTTATGGGTGCGTCTTGACGTTTGTGCAGTTGTAGGTAGTAGATATTTAACAAACGAGTCATGCTATTGTGTTTGTTGACAGTGCGAATCATCATCACCATTAATGAGCTGAAGATCAGCATGAGCACTAGGTAGGTAAGCAAGTATAAGCGCCATATACTCTGCTCCATATTATTTATACCGGATGACGCATATTTTGGAGCAACTCATTCAAACTTCTTTCGAGAGGTTATGAACTCGGCTCGTACTACGTTTTTATCTTTCGCTTCACTCAATTTAGTGTTTTTTTCTCTCAACTCCAGCTTTAGCTTTATACAACCTGTTCGATATGCGGTACAACGAGCTGTCGATCCTTGCAGATGTGCAAAGTCTCTCAGTATAATGGTGTCAGCCAGTTCAAGTTTAGCGAAATTGTTTTAAGGCGAATTTTATCTAAGTAACAAGTTGTTCGATTGCTCTAGGTGAACATTCATTTAATTACGATGATAGGCGGTCGCTGTTTAATCTGTTTAGGAAGATCTTCAAAAACTGTACTTACTAAATATGGGTCAACTCCGCACTCCCGAGCGTCGATGAAAATTCATTAATTTTTCATTTATTGGTGCTTAACGGCTTAGGCGTTTGGCCACTACATATCAAGCACGCTTGTCATCCCTTTGACACCAAATGAAAACACCAAGGAAGGCGAAGTCATTTACCACCTGTTTTTTGCATTTTTGACCGTTTGTTGTTGTTGTTTGTAACGACAAAAACACTCCCCGAAGGTTTTGGGGAGTGTTGTCGGAAACGACAGACCTTTGTAGGATATGAACCCGGTACTCCCTTGTGGTACAGCCCGACTGTCGTGGTAGCGATTTGGTATGACCAGTGGAACCTTCTAGGTCATGTCATGATGGGTAATAAGATCTGAGAGGCGTCATATCCGTAGTTCAACCATCGAATTGCATGTTATTTTTGTGCATATTATTCGCCTCTTACGACCGGTATGCCTAACTCGGGCATATTCTATACCCCTAACCCGCAGGGGTTTCTCTGACAGTTTCGAATCTATGTCTGTCAACGCTGATGACTGCCAAAGTGAAGGTGCGCCAAATCTTTGTTTGTGACAGCAAATACTTTTTCTATTCAAACATATAATATAACCATATTACTCGCAGAACGGTTGTACGTTGGAAGGGGGAACTGCCACATAGAATCGTACACCGATGAAAAATAGCAGATTCTCGCTTGATGAGACATTGCACACGTTGGCGGGGCTAGGAAATATGCGACGTCTACTGGAGTACAGAGATTCAGTCGGATTTTTGGTAGGAAAGAGAGACTTCGTAGCTACGTTCATAAATGTCCACCGCAGGGAAGAAATTTATTCAAAATGTCTTTATCTAAAAGGTCAATTTTATGCCAAATTCAAAACTTTGCACGAATTTTATAAATTTCTGCGTGGCATATTGGAACTTTTTTTTCGTTTGTATGGCATTGCATCGGTTTCTGAACCATGTTTCAAGTTTCAAATCTCTAGGTCATCGGAAAGTTACTTCAAAATCAGCCTCAACACTCCCTAGTTTTGCACCTAATTTCTAATTATTACGGTCCATCAACCCAGCGGAGTTTATTTTTAGAAACTAACGCTGAAGATGGCACAGCGTGTAACAGTGGTGGTCTCTGAACAAGGACAAGGAAAACCGGAAAATTGTTCCAAAATGCATGGAATTTATTTTCCTTTATGTTTCATTGTTATCGGGGTTTGAACCGTCTTCCCAGTGTCCGGTCTATAGCTCATAGGTAAATTACCCGACGTACACGAACACCTCTTAGTATAAAGGTAGTAAGTATAAAATTTCCGGGAATATGCGTCATTTTACAATCGCATTCCGTGTCATTTATGACTCAATAATTGTTTTTATGCCATGTTTACAGCCACCCACACTTTTATCTGCGAAGAAAACATTTAATTTCCAACGCAAAAGTTTCCAACGACAACAAAAAGCAATGTAAACAAGTAAGGAAGTCTAAGTTCGGGTGGAACCGAACGTTATATACCTAGTAGTGATCTATTATGGCATACCAATTTACGCAGGTCTATTTAAATACTTTTCAGTTCCTATTATAAAGCCAGATGATTGTTTTGAGGGGTAAATTAATTTTTAAAAAATATAAATGTATGGCGCGATATACAACGACCTCCCTTCCAATTTGTGGTGTGCCGTTTTGAATTTTTTCCTACAAATTGGCGGGACCTACAGATTTTTGCCGACTTCGAACGGCATCTACAAAGGAGAGTATTTTTGCTGAGAAGCCTTCCATAGCACAAAGACACTCGGAGAATTTGCCAAACCCCTGCCGAGGGGCGACCCCGTTTTGAAAAACTTTTCCAAACCACTTTTGATGTTACCAGTAGATTTTTGCTTAAAAAGCTTATTATGTGTGCAAGATCTTATTGATATAGCTTGCATGGTTATAAAAATATCGCGTTTTACATTTTACAAACATATTTTTCAGATCTATATTGAGGAACTGGGCGTGGCCGTTGCCTGATTTCGCCCATTTTCACAACAAACATTTAACTTTATATGTTCAACATTTTCGCCAAATATCGTTTCGATAAATAAATTTTTTCCGGAGTTATGGCATAAAAAGTTTTGAGTAATAATCCCCTATAAAAGGGGCGGGCCACGCCCATTCTCAAAAATTTATATTTTTCGACTTTCTTCGTTCACGGACACTGTGAAAGTGAAATAGAAATGATATAAAGCTTTTGTACGCAAAGTTATTGCTTATTAAATATATTTATGATCCTTTCAAAAATCTTTCGTATAAAAGTGGGCGTGGACCTTAACCAATTTCGCCCATTTTTTTCTGGAACATACATTGTATTATTATAAATATGTGTGCTAAATTTCGTTTCGTTTTCGATTTATGATTAATATTATTTCTAAATTTGACTTAATCAAAAGTGGGCGGTGCCACGCCCATTTTCAAAAATTTATTTTCTGCTTATAAGTGTATTATGTACTGAATAATCACTTTTTTTGTATTTTCGAAAATATTCTATATATAAAATGTGGGCGTGGCTATCATCCGATTTCGCCCATTTTAAATACTCGGAGATGAGTGCCAAGGAACCTGCATACCAAATTTCATTAAGATATCTAAAAATTTACTCAAGTTATCGTGTTCACAGACGGACGGACATACATGGCTTAATCAATTTCTCTTTTCCTACTGAACATTTTGATATATATAAGTCAATATCTATCTCGATCCGTTTATGCCTTTACATACCGTTACGCGACTAAAGTTAATATACCTTGTGTGCGTAGCACTACTAGGTATTTAAAAATTAATGTGGTCGGACTTGCATTTGTAAATGCGTATAAATGTCAAAGCCATGTATGTGCTGTATGTAGGTGCTAAAATATGAAATAATAATACTTAATTCTTTTCATTTGAATTTGAACATAATCATGTGCCATGGGAATCTCTCAGCACAAATTCAATCACCAACGAGACGATTTATATTTACATTGTAGACTTCATACAAAGGGCAAATGGAAAATTTGCTATAATAAATTGGTTTTGTGTGGATTTATTAATTTTTTATTTTTTTTTTGAAGGTGAAAACGGAAGGTAGCAAAATAATTAGAAAAATGCGTAGAGACAGAGAAGGTGTAACGAAGAATGTAAGTTGAAGCTGTAAAATAGCTGATAGGTAATTCACCACTTTAACTGCCTGGATAACACTTCCGAGTAGTTTTTCCAGTATGAGTTTTGTATGCAAAAGCCACATGGCTGTCGCCTGATCAAAATACGGAAAAATATATCATGTGAGCGGACTGCAACTTAGGGAACGTTGAGAAACTTCGTACGACGGAGACAGTTGATAAATTCTCCACTCGGCTCTCGTACCTGGTCTCTGAGCGCAATCTTCGGCCTAACGATGCAAACGAGCGGTGGGAGTATGTGTACGTTCTGGGATAGGTTAAGGATAAACTCTGACCTGGCCAGACTAAATCTCGACGTGCCAAATGTTTGCCCGGCATGTGGTGTGTACCCATGACACCAACCATCTTCCTCCACCCCTTCTTCTTTCCGTACTTCTCGCTCTCCCGCTTATTTTACCTCTTGATCCTTTACTTTGCCTTGTTCATCCCTTTCCTCCTGTTATTC
This sequence comes from Merzomyia westermanni, assembly GCA_949987695.1. Taxonomy (NCBI): domain Eukaryota; kingdom Metazoa; phylum Arthropoda; class Insecta; order Diptera; family Tephritidae; genus Merzomyia; species Merzomyia westermanni. Next base: position 41,595,073 of record OX465288.1, on the reverse strand, counting down.
TTGTCTCGCTCTCCCTTTGTCTGTGTTAATTACGAGAAGTAACCCTATAATCGCGTTTGACACCAATATGTCATTTTAAAAGCTCCACGTGTAATAAAATTGTAAAAGGTCGATGTCTGTACATTGCAAATATACAAGAAAAATTTTTGGGAGGAATTATTATATTTTTAGAATTTTTGTTTGTATGTTTGAACTCGCATCACTCAAAAAGTGCTGAATGGAATTGAATGGAACTTTAACCGTTGTGTTACTATAAGTCTAACTTAAAACTTAAGATATCCCTTATTTCGACCGACTCGACCAGTTTTAAAGATATTAACCAATATGTGGACCAAGGTAACCAAAAATGTGTTAGTACAGTATGATAACGAGTTCTGCAACAAGCGATGTAATTAAGTTCCGTATCTTATTTGGTCTGGGATATATAATGATTAAAATCGGACTCAATTATTATAAGTTCTGAGACGTGGTCTGATTTACCGATATAAAATCAAGTATAGATAAACTTTCATCATTTAGAAACCGTGTACCATTTCGGGAATTGCTCCGGCAATATTTCGGAACTATTTTGGAATATTTTTAGAGTTATTTTTAAAATTCTACCAAGAGTTCCGGCAGATGGTGGAAGGTTTCAGGAGCATGGAGAATTTCTGCAGGAACAATAATGGCGACCTGATAGCTTATATACAGAATGTATTCAAGTTATGGTGGGAAAATTTCTACTTATTGGTAAATTTAGACGAAATGACCAGTCCCTGGTGGAGAAAACGTCCAACCAACTGACTATCATAAAGTGCGAATGACAATTAGGCAATTCACAAGGATTTTTATTCGTCGTATGTGTTATGATTTTAAAACCATCATATTTTGTTTGTTGTCATTTCCCATATAAATTTAGAATAGCACAATACAATTGAGCAGCCTATTTATATCTATGTTATTTTTCAAATTTGATTTTCATTTTTCTATCAACAAGTTACAGGGTTTCAATAAAATTCAACTTGATGTATATGAATATGGCATACGACTAAATGTAGTGTTCACAAGAGTTGTATTAACAGAAATACTATATAAGAGTATAAGATACCTTGTGAATTGCCTACATAACTCAATCAAAAAAATATTAAAACTCCGGGGAAAGTTTAAGTAAATTGTAAAATTAATAAATTTGTCGCACTTATAACACAAAAACTATATTCAAATTGAACTTTAATAACTCATAAAGAATTTGTTAATAAACGTTTTACTATAAATGACAGTTACAATAAAAAACAAGCGAGGAAAGCAATGTCTTCGGCTGTGCCGAAGGCTTTATACCATTCACGAATACGCGTCTAAGTTTTAAGAGTCCGATCCCTACTTACAGTAAGTACAAACTCTGCAAAATTTGATAGCCTTACCCTGTTAATTTAAAGATACATAGCCCATGGGGGCTATACGTTATATTGGTGCAATCTTGATCATTTTCACTAAACAAATTATATACGTAATAAGTACTGTAGCTGCCGAATTTTGTGTTCCTTGCTATTAAATTGCAATAGTTATAGCCCAAACCCCATTTATCGAAACAATCGATTATATGGGAGCTATATGTTATGTTGGTCCGATCTGGCTCATTTTCACTAAAATGTGTGAAACCTGCAAAAAATTTTAAGTTCCTAGCCCTTTAATTGCAAGATTTATAGGTAAAAACCCGTTTATGGGAACAATCGATTGTATGGGAGCTATGCTTTGTATTGGTCCGATCTTGAAGGTTCCGACAAATGATTAATGCTTTACAAAATGGCGACCCCTTACCAAATTTCATCGAGATATCTCAAAAACTGAGGTACTAGTTTGCCTTCAAGCAGACAGACAGACGAATATGGCTAAATCGACTCAGCAAATAGCCCTGATCATTTCGGTATACTTATTGGTTGGTCTATCTCTTCTCATACTTACAAACATCGGACTAAAGTTATAATACCAATTTATGCTCATGAAAGGTATAAAAAGTTATTAGCAAACCAACACTAAAAAAACTTTTAAGTTATTTTAGCTCATAAACCGCACTTAATTCTATTGGTCATCAAACTATAAACTATTTCAAGCTTTTTCCAACAATTTCCCTGTGGCCTAGTAAATAAACTGCAATATTTTACAATTTTTTTGGATTTTGTTGCAAATACATATTTGCAATTTCAGTTATAGTTCAGCCAGTCAAGCGCAATATACGGCAAGCCGTAAGAAGTATTTGCCCACAAAGAGATTCTACTCCCTCTCTCAAACCCATCACCGTATATATTTCTCTATGTGTGCATTGGGGGCGAAAAGTTTTGATTAAAGTTGAGATGTAAACGAAAGTATGAGCCGTGTGGGTGAGCAAATGAGTGAATGAATACCGTATGCGGGGGGAAAGAGGTTATGCCAGCCAGACAGTGTCAGCAATTTATATCAATGCCACAGGCGCAAGGCGATGTAGAGAGATAGTTATTGGCGTATATTCGTACTTATATATAAAGAACAAATATGTTCTTATTTGTTGTATTTGGTATGTATGTATGTATAACGAATAGTCTAAAGCGGAGCATCAAGCAAACAAACAAAAAAAGTTCGTAAAAGTTTAAATTTTGATGGATTATAAGCGGATAAATATCGTCGTTACTGTAATGGATGCTTAACTTCAAGGGTTGGCTTTGTGTGCCGCAATATGCGCCATGTCTGCATCGGAAAATTTAAATATTTGAAAATTTGCAGATGCCATTGCTCGCAGGTACGCTGAAAATTTTGCAAGCTCACAGGTCTAGCAGCGAATCAATTTATTCGTACCGCAGTCAGGATAACATCTGAATGTGTTGCATTTATACCGGACCGAATACCCTCGCACCGAAAGGTCATCTATCGATGCAACTGGGTATCTATCCGCAGCAATGCAGAATGCGTCAGGTTAAGCCAGATACCACAAAATAAAACCAGTAACGCACTCCCTCGTCAAGTTCAAGAAGTCATGTTGCTGCTAAACATATTCGGTGTCGTGAAATTTGATTTCCTAATACAGACATTAAAGCATTACATAGGATAGTCACACCGCACTGGACCAATTTATTACAACCTACTTATGATATTGATATCAATGGCAGAAAGGAAAGAAAGTGGATCTTGCGATAAAAGTGAAATATTTGCTGTTATGAAACAAAACATCAGCGCACCTAATCAAATTTAACAGATCTGTCATAGTCATACTCTATGTATATTAATATTCATTTTCATTGTTCTCTTTTTTATACCTATGCTGATTAGCTTATACTGTAAGTGTTAAAGTTTAATATGCCTACCACTGATCTATATGACTAAGGCCCGGTTTTCAGTCCTTGGTTAAGCTCAGTTTAAACTAAGTTTGCTTAAACTCGGCATAAATTTAAACTCCAGTTAAACTGCAGAGCGGTTTTTCAGTGTGAGTTTAAGGCCGCTTTTAATATTTGCTTTTTATATGGCAACATTGGTTTTTTCTTTATCTAGATACGGCAACAGATAATATTTGTATACATATTCAACGCCATTGCTTCTCCTCAGTATTGTAATAGTTAGCATTTCGCCAATTTCTGCATCACTATAATCACTTTCGTCAGATGATATATCCAGTATTTAATTAAATATAAAAATATCGTCCTTTCTTAATTGCGTTCAGCTTATTGTTTCACAACCTATCTCTCTATCTCTATGGCGCGATATACAACAGGTATATCATCATAAACCTCCTAAGAGATTTTTGCGCCAAGCTTCTCTTCCAATTTGTGGTGTGCCGATTTGAATTTTTCCCTACAAATTGGTGGGACCTACAGTTTTTTGCCGACTCCGAACGGCATCTACAAAGGAGACAAATTTTTGCTGAGAAGCCTGTCATGGCAGAAATACACTCGGAGAGTTTGCCAAACCACTGCCGAGGGGCGACCCCGTTTTGAAAAACTTTTTTCAAATCACTTTTGATGTTACCTGTACCAGGGCTCGAACCATGGACCTTCGGTGTGGTAAGCCGGCAACACTACCTTCACACCACGGCGGCCGTTTCACAACCAAAACCATCAAATATGCAAAACAGCTGACAGGTTAACTAGAGTTTAACCCTGCCGAATTGACCGCTTAAACTACGTTTAAACTTCGTTTAAAGTTGACTGAAAAACTGCGCAACAAGTTTAAGCTTAGTTTAACTGACAAATTGAGTTAAACTTGTACTGAAAAACCGGGCCTAAGCGACATTTAATAATTTATTTTGTATGTATATATTCACATATTTTGGTATTTTTTATCACACTTTAAGTGCATAAGTCGTTTTCCTTTAATATTTTATGTTTTTTTTTTAAATTAAAAATGCAAAGTTAGTTTCGTTGGCAGGCCTGAGCCAGCAGTCAGCAACAAATTAGCGAGGAAATATTTTATTTATTTGATTTATCCTCATACCTCGCACCCATCACTAGTCATCACTAGTCAGCCTAATGGCGAATTTTTTGCAAACTAACAAACAATTAAGCAATATTTAGGCACAGAGAGGGGCAGCAGGCGAACAAAGTTGGTAGCGCTTTTGATTAATATTTGTTTTCATTAAGCGTGTTTATAAAGTTCATTGCGTTTTAGTCATTCGTTTTTAGCTATGTACGTGTCTTTATAAAAAGTGGCTAGCTTTCAGATAGGCAAATTTCAACACACATGTTGTAAGTAGCTATAAGTAGTGGGACTATTTTCGAATAGGGATATTTGTTTAACTATTCTAATACCTATTATTCGAATAGTTGTCATTTATTCGAACAATAATACTCGAATAAAAGTATAGATTATTCGAATAAAAGCAAAAATTATTCGAATAATTATTATTCGAATTTTTTATAGCCTTCGAATAAATGGATTTTTTATTCGAATAGTCCCTGCCTAGTAGCTATACGTTTGTAGCTGAGCCGGTGAAATTACTGGAATACAGTGTAGTGTCAGTGAATTAGGGAGGTCAATCATGTCTGTAGAAGAATCCCGGGTTTTAACGGAAAGCCTTCTGGGTCGGAACATCGCGAGAGACATTATAAATCTTACGGAGCAATTCCATCTTATATTCTTTCGACACTGTCCGTGATTAAGTTGCCTACTCAGTCTAAAGCCGCTTTGTTGGCAAGAGTGATTGTCCCTGGAGTTCCTCGTCATTGGTACATTCGTAGGAATTTTGCGGAGAAACAAAATGCACCCATTGCAACACATGTTTGATTTTTAGGGGGAAAAAAGGGGGAAAAACGCCATACGGTAAATTTACGGTTCATTCTGCCCAACTTTGCTTAAGAAATTGTGGATTTAAAACCGATTTATACTCCGCGATTTTTTATAATAAAGTTTTCTAATCTCTGAAATTGTTTACCTTCACCTTTAAAACCGCCGACTTCAAATCGGCTTTAGACCCATAGTTCTTTGTTTTTTTTTAATCCGGATATTATTATTTGGACCTCGTTATTTTCGGTTTTGGGAACATCAATTCCATCATCTTCTATTGATGAGTCTGGGTTATTACTTAATTTATCCTTTCAAAAGGGCGAAAAAGTGTTACCTCCATAATCTTAATACTCTTTGAACATTGGTCACCAGGGGGTTACAGTGTATTGCGATACGAAAGGAAAAAGCGATTCGAAAGCTGTAAAATCACTTTTTTTTTTCAAATGCAAAAGAAATTTGATTCGCATCTCAATACAGAGTACCCCCGAGCTCGCCGTTCTCATTTTTAAAGAAGTTCTCCACAGGCTTGAATCCTCCTGACATTCAACGAATTTGTTCACAAAATTGTCGGACGTTTTTGCTATGTTCTTTCATCCCTCTTCAATCCGCTGTAGTGTTCAAAATGGCAATGTGGCACTCAGCACAAAAAAGTACTCTGATCGGGATAAGACGTTATGGTCTAAACTTCAAACTCGGAATTTATCAAAATTCACTGATGTACTGCTCGACTCCTTGAATTATTTATTCAAAAGAATTTAAATGTATGGAGGCAAAATACGCAGTTTTGAATATGAAAAAGCAGGTTAAGTCGATTTTTTTAATTAGTATTTTGTATAATTTTTTGTTTTTATAGAGTTCATACTCATTGCCACCACACTGTGGTTTGAGTGGGCTTTACGTGCGGCCTGTTTCGGTTGAAATCGGCGACATTACACATTTGCGGCAATTTGATGCGCGGTTCGTGATTTTTCGCTATTATAGCGGCATCAACAGCGAAGAAAAACATTTTCCACTGATCTAATTTCTAAGAAATTCACAGCAACAAAACAATGTGTAATAATTGCAACGAATGAACGAATATGGTGTGATATTAATTAGCAGTTGCATATTTATATATTTTGCTTCGTGATACGTGCATTTGCGGTCTAGATGCACAATTTTGTAATCAAATATTTAAAACTAAATTTATATATGTATATATCACGCGCTTATCAGATTTTGTTTAAAGGAAGCACTATTGGGTAATTCTGTTTAAAAAACCTTTATCAGAATTTAGTTGAAGCTAGTTGGATTTTAGCTAAAGAACGCTCCAAATCTCTCTATTCATTCAGTTGTCGACCTATTTAGCTTATATTGAGATATTTTTGCCAAATTCTGAGCGAGAATGTTCTTCACTTAATTTCCTAAATAAGCACGTTTTGACTGAAACCTTCAGCCATTTAAACCCGAAGTGAGGCGATATTTAATTCAGCGTGGTATGTCCTCAGCGAAAGCGCAATACTGACACAGTCCTGTAGCTTAAAAAGGGTTGGTGTCGAAATTCTGTATGTACAAAATTCTAAAAACAAAATTCTGCTTTTTAAAATTCTGCTTTTTAAAATTCTGCTTTTTTAAAATTCTGCTTTCTAAAATTCTGCTTTCAATGTTCTGTATTACAAAATTCTGTATTAAAATATAATGTTAACAATGTTAAAGAGGTAATGTAATTATTTTGAAAAAGTGCGCAGCTACGCGAACTACAGTTATTCTGTACAAAAGACCTTTCTGCATAGGCGGCCTTCGGCCGCGCTTATTTAAATAACCCTGGGCTACGCCATGCCAAGTCCAGGTGGTTGCCCTGATCGGTGGCAACATGCCACCGATCCGACTCTTTTGCGCGTTTTTAAGTACAGCCTAATAATTTACAACAACCACATGAAAACTTGCGACAAAACAAATAAAATATATACATATGTACATGTGCGCACTTTTTCAAAATAATTACATTACCTCTTTAACATTGTTAACATTATATTTTAATACAGAATTTTGTAATACAGAATATTGAAAGCAGAATTTTAGAAAGCAGAATTTTAAAAAAGCAGAATTTTGTTCAAGCAGAATTTTTTTGCAATTTACAGAATTTTGTCACACAGAATTTTGTAATACAGAATAATGACACGCTCCCGCTTAAAAAATCAAAACTTATCTAGCGAAATTTAATGCCACAAGAGACTATACGGTCAGATATGCCAACTAAGGCCCGGTTTTTCAGTCCTTGGTTAAGCTCAGTTTAAACTAAGTTTGCTTAAACTCGGCATAAATTTAAACTCCAGTTAAACTGCAGAGCGGTTTTTCAGTGAGAGTTTAAGGCCGCTTTTAAGCTTTGCAACAGATAACATTTTTTTACATATTCAACGCCATTGCTTCTCCTCAGTATTGTAATAGTTAGGATTTCGCTAACTTCTGCATCACTATAATCACTTTCGTCAGATGAGATATCCAGTATTTAATTTAAATATAAAAATATCGTCCTTTTTTGATTGCGTTCAGTTTATTGTTTCACAACCAAAACCATCAAATATGCAAACAGCTGACAGGTTAACTAGAGTTTAACCCTGCCAAATTGGCCGCTTAAACTACGTTTAAACTTCGTTTAAAGTTGACTGAAAAACTGAGTAACAAGTTTAAGCTTAGTTTAACTAACAAATTGACTTGAACTTGTACTGAAAAACCGGGCCTAAGTAGAGTAAAACGTTGATACAAAGCAAATGCTTTCCGATGGCGATGGATAAAATAGCTTCGTTTTGCCGCAAATAGTAGTGGTTGCACTACTTCTCACCTTGCATGATTCTATTCTGAGTACCTAGTCGGCTGAGTTTTTCTTGGCATTTTTCGAGGTTGCCATATGATTTGGTTTTTTTTTATAATACTCATCAGTAAAGACATTCTTCTCGTTTTTATATATTTCATGAACATGAAATGGTATTATAACTTTGGTCCGATGTTTGTAAGTACGAGAAGAAGACGAGATAGGCCCACCAATAAGCACACCGAAATGATCAGGACGATTTGCTGAGTCGGCTTAGCCATGTCCGTCTGTCTGTTTGAACGCAAACTAGTCCCTCAGTTTTAGAGATATCTATGAAATTTGTTATGGGGCCGCCATTTTGTAATATACAAGGTGGCGCAAAAGTAATCCTCCTATCAGAAAATGCTATAAATTTTGCGATTGGCCCCTAAATTCGGTTTTTTTTTTGACATTTGTGTAGTAAACACATGCGAAATACACGTTAATAAACAATGTTACGCTACACTGCTCCAGAACGCGGAATATTGCTGACTATTTATTTGACCAATAATCGGTCGGGGCCAAACGGTTACTGTGAATGGTGAGCGCTACAGAGCAATGATCAACGAGTTCTTTTTGCCGCAACTTGATGAATTGGGATTGGAAAACATGTGGTTCCAACAAGACGGTGCAACAGCACACACTGCACGTGCCACAACCGATATGCTGAACATCGGAAGCTTACTTTTGCGCCACCTTGTATTAATCATTTATCGGGACCAACGAGATGGGAACAATAATATTAATAGTAATTAAAAAGCTAGAATCGTAAAATTTTGCAGGTTTAGTACATATTATATACGTAATGTGGTTAGTGAAAATCACCCAGATCGGACCAACATAACATATAGCTCCCATACAATCGATTGTTCTGATAAATGGGATTGGCGCTATAAATTTTGCAATTAAAAAGATAGGAACGAAAAATTTTGCAGGTTTAATACATGTTATATACGTAATGTCTGTAGTAAAAATCACCCAGATCGGACCAACATAACATATAGCTCCCATATAATCGATAGTTCCGATAAATGGGGTTGGGGCTATAAATTTTGCAATTAAAAAGATAGGAACGTAAAATTTTTGCAGATTTGGTGCATATTATATACGTAATGTGACAAATGAAAATCAGACAGATCGGACCAGCAAACTATATAGCTCCAAATCTGCAAAATTTTACGTTCCTATCTTTTTAATTGCAAAATTTATAGTTCCGATAAATGGATTTTGGGCTATAACTATTGCAATTTAATAGCAAGGAACACAAAATTTGGCAGCTACTGTACTTATTACTCATGTATATGTGTTTAGTGAAAATCATAAAGATTGGACAAATATATCGTAAAGCTCCCATACAACACATTTTTCCGATAAACGGAATTTGGGCTATGTATCCCCTGAAAAATGCGATTAGTCTAGGATGGATCCGGGATGAGTAGCAAAGAAGCATGCGGCCAATGCCAGTATGGGTTGGAGTGATCCCTTTCGTTTGAGCATGTCCTAGAAGAGACTAATTGGTCCCTGTCATGCCCAAACGGGTAGTGTCGGACAGATTCCCTTTGTTCCCCTACGGGTGCGGTCGGACTAGTTTACTTTCAACACCTAAAAGGAGGCTACAGAAATTAAAATCGACTTACCACAACTATGCCTTAACGGAATAGTGGGGATCAATTGTAACCCACTGTAGGCGAAAGGTATTGATCGCGGATCACTCCTTTAGAGATCAGTAGGACGATTTTTTGCAGCTGATTCGATTTTTTTCATTTTAATTTTCTCTAAACTGTCAAACTTGCTCTCAATCGGTTTGTTTACACTTTGACATGTACTGACGTTTTAGAGGAGCGATTTTCAACATGGCCGCCGTGATATTACATAATACAAAATAGGGAGGGAAAAGGAAAGGAAAAGAGATGGAATCGAAGAAGAAAAAAGGAATAAAAAGTAAGGGTAAAATATGTAGAAGCCAATTTTTGATAGGTGATAGGAAGAAAGGAGAGGCAAAGGATGAGGAAAAAAAGATGCGGAGAAGAGGGTGCACTAAATACGCAAGCCCATTTTCAGACAGAATAACGTCTTCCGTCTTGATTGACAATTATTATTAAATATCTGGTCTCGAGCTCATGAAATATAAAGAGTTGAATAAAAAATATAAACCTACGCTTACCATGTTTCAAATATGTCCATAGATGTGTTTCAATGATTTGTTAAATTACCTGAAAAGCAAAAAACCAAAATATTAAACTATTATAATTAATTAAAGTAAATGTATATGGTAATTATAAAAAAAATTTTTATGTGAGAAAACTTTAACGGCGATCATTTGATGCACCGTTTACAAATAATAAAGATATACCTACTATAACAACAATTAATGAATCATTTCAAGAGTCTAAAAATACATTAAATAAATATAGAACCAAACTGTGACAACTCTGACAGTCGCCGCCAAAAATAACAACCAATCTAAAAAAAAAATTTTAAAAGAATACAACAACGGCGAGCAATCCAGGAAGAGCAAAAACTTACTAAACCACTGACGTCACTAAAAATACCCATGATTCCCAGCATCGGCAAAGCGTACAAACAGTATACAATAAGGAATTCAACAGTCGCGCTAAAAATGCGGACAGAAACAGAAAAGATGGCAAGAACAAATAAAAACGATTATGAGTGAGCTGAAAAAATGCAAACTAAAACTAAATCACCGCAGGAATAATACTAAAATAAGAACGGTAGCATGTAGGCACGTTCAAAAAGGGAGTACTGCATATAAAAAACAACATAAACAAAACAGTTTACAATGCAGGGCTGTCAATTCCGGGATTTCGGGCTTATCTTATTATAAAGTACCAGTCTCAACATCAACGGGATTTGTAATTTCAGGAAAGTTATAAAATAAGATCCTGATTTTATTACATCTGTATCCGTTAGACTTGGAAGCTAGTCCTATGGGATATAAAATTTTGCACAGCCCAAGACAACTAGTACTGCGAGAATGGAATTCGAAGGAGCTGTGATATAAAACCTAAAAGTTTAGCAAAAAGGCTCTTCGAAACCAGATAAATATAGTATAACTCTTTAATTTTACTCTCATCTTTTTAACGTGCCTTTTTCACATTTTTTATTAATAAATCTTTCAATTAAGAAATTATCCTATCTTTTGTACACAAGAACTCTTGTTAAAATGCTGTAAAGCCTAAAAAACAACAAATTGGAGCTTAAGTGTGGTCTGCCCAATTCACAAGAAAGGCTATGACGCAGATCGCACCAACTGTGATTTCTTTAACTTGTTCCTGGACAGGATGAAAGGAGCAACAGAGCTGAACGGCATTGGCACAATCATTGACACTGTCGAAAAATGAAAGGCGATTCATCTTGGATTATTCAAGGGAAAAGTTTTTCCGAAGATTATGTTCCCTGTAGTTTAAAAATATCAATATATCCTTGTGGTGCATGAATATGTAATTTTCCAATTTTACTAAGGGAAATAGGCCCAGTAGATTGGCTGTTTTGCTCTTACGAAAATTGGGGTTACAATTTTTTATATTGGAAACGATATATCGCAAATCCCGGTAATGCAAAAATTAAAAAATATTAACATCCTAACATACAAGCGTGAGTATATTTGTTACCAAAACAAAAGAATGCAAAAAAAATAAAAATTTATCGCCACAAGCACTGATCACGTATATACTACTATACTATAGAAAAGCCGTAAGACAAGTCAAAATGAGGCAACGAATTGTGGATAAAAGTGAAGAGAAGAAAAACAAATGTGGCAAAGGAATGCATAATGGAATTCAAAATGGAGCACGTAAACAAAAAAAAAACAATACACACGGCGAAAGAATGAAGTAGGTATTTGCTGAAAAAATATTGATTGTAAAAGAACCAAGCGGCCGCCGTGGTGTGAAGGTAGTGTTGCCGGCCTACCACACCGAAGGTCCATGGTTCGAGCCCTGGTACAGGTAACATCAAAAGTGATTTGAAACAAGTTTTTCAAAACGGGGTCGCCCCTCGGCAGTGGTTTGGCAAACTCTCCGAGTGTATTTCTGCCATGACAGGCTTCTCAGCAAAAATTCGTCTCCTTTGTAGATGCCGTTCGGAGTCGGCAAAAAACTGTAGGTCCCACCAATTTGTAGGGAAAATTCAAATCGGCACACCACAAATTGGAAGAGAAGCTTGGCGCAAAAATCTCTTAGGAGGTTTATGATGATATACCTGCTGTATATCGCGCCATAGAGAGAGAGAGAAAAGAACCAAGCTGCGTATCGTGAGATAACTTTAGGCCAAAAGTTGTAAGTTTGAGGACCCTGGGATTATGGCTGATGGAAAAAATGTGAGAAATGTGCGCCAAGGAAAGTTTCTGAAAAAATAATAATGACCGAATTCTCCTGTTTCAAGTACCGAAGGAGAAAATAACGTACCCGATATGTCGATGTAGGAGGATGATATCTACGTCCCAGCCCCCCACTATAAAGAAATGCGAATTACAATATTCTGGGTCAATTATATTTCAGGGAATCACATATTAACTCTAATCGAATGAGTGCAGGCCTGCCAAATTGAATGTAATTCTGCTGAAACGGAAGGTGCCTCTCTACCTTTTTTACTTCCTGTTGGTTGTCTTTTTTAGCTTCAAAAATATTTGTCAACGACGCCCTCAGGTTCAAATGCCGGGACGGGTAACATCAAATTTCACCGACCTTCCGACAGGATTTCTACATGAAAAATCTTTAAACAAAAATTCATATAGTCCGGAGTACTTGTAGTGGTTGGTAAGGAACTCTCCGAGCTAGTCGAGGCTGAACGGGGTTCAGGACCGATTTATGCTGATGATAATTATAACAGTTTCGGCGTGAGTTTTAAATTTTTTGGGCTTGACAATGAGTACAAAACGAAAACACTTGCTTCCATCAAAGGAAGAGTTAATCTACTTGCGCTAAGGCCATAGTTCATAAGATATTTCAATAAACACCCGGGGCTGGTATTAGCCAAAGGAGGACACCCCCGACGTGTTAGAAGGAACAAAGAAGAACTTAACTTAAGTGCACCTTCGTTATCGCCTCAACAATTGGACAATCACCTAGTACGAGTAATACGACATGCGAAACTTTCTGACCGGGTTCGAATTTACCCTAAAGCTAAGGTCCTTCCTCAGGGGTCTGATATCCTTCTCAACGGAAGATATCAGATATTGAATTTTTCAATGCCCTAAAAACTTAGAATATCGATGACTTACTGCTATCGATAATCACTTGGAGATACCAGTAGTGGAAGGTACGAACGATTTGCAACATCATGAGCTTTGCGTAAGGACAATTTTATTGAATGGCTTTAGTTGTGTCTAGGCGGAAAACCAATTTCTCACCGTCTGCGCTCCTGAAAACCTCTGGTGTCCTCCTCTTGCTACTCAATCAGAAAACAGAGAGTAAATTACGGTGAGAACTTAAGTCGAGACTAAAAATGGCACATCGCTAAAACACGTCTGTCGACAAAACATAACGCAAAATCGTTCTGAAAAAATTCATTTATCATTATGATTCGCTATCATAAAGCGTCCTCTGTCAGACGCCAGATCATTGAGGTGCAAATACTTCTAACAACAATCACACTGTCCGCCCAGTCAGGCCATTGAGCAAGTGTCATTGCTGTCGTCCGTACAGCTAAAAATAGAATTTCCAACGATGAACAAATACGAGGAACGAAAACTGGGGGACAGAAAATATGCAAAAACTCGTAAAAAAGAAAGAAAAATGCATAGCAAGTATTGGCAGAAGAAAACAGAAAAATCACACATACATACGAAATTACTAAGTATATAAAGACACAAATGGAAATAAACAAATAATGAACCCAAAGTGTGAGGTAAAGAAAAGTGGACGGTATACCCCGGCATAAACAAGAACTCGATGTTTTGCATAAAACTGGGTGGAGCGGGAAGAGCAGACGTCAGGTAATGTAGAGTTGATTGTGCTACCACCACCAAAGAGGGATGTGAGAGGTGTCACCAATCATACAACAACAAAAGTATAAAACCGACCGGCAGTAAAAAGGTATGCGGTAAACAAACAAAATTTACATACATACATACAAATATAAGAATAAAAGGAAGAGCTCAATATACATGACCTGTAAAAAACAGTCAAACCAAAAGAATTCTATACATACAAACAGATATTAGCAAAAGGGTGCCGAGACGGGGTGGTGATAGATGTGCAACAACACATTTGCGCCCCTAAAAATAAGCTCGTCTAACACGGGGCAAAACACGGCAAATGTAAATGTATGCAGCCAAGTCGTGCTGGTAAGCGGTTGGGTTGTCAGCTGCCGGTTGCTCTTAATGATGCACGCTTGGACGACAAGCCGAATAAGTGGAGTGGACCCGGTGAATAAGCAGACTGCCAGACAATTTGGCAGACATTGCAACACAAAAGGTAGATGATACATGTGAGTAGGGAGATGTGTTGTTGGGGCAAAAAAAAACAAGGACGGCGCTGTCTTCGGCTGTGCCGAAGGCTTTATACCTTTCATGAATACGTGCAAACTTAAATACGCATTGTTTAAAGTTCTCTAAAACTTTGTCAGCAATACACTTAATTTTCTTTTGCCATCTATAAGCAAATATCTCACCAAGTTTCAAGTTTTAATCTTTTAAAATGAGGGAGAAATGGCCATAATCCTCTTATCTGAACGATCGGTTGTATGGGATATATACTATATATAGCTCCGATCTTGCTGACTTTTTTACGAAATTTTTTATTATCCATAAGAAAATATCTCACCAAGTTTCAAGTTTTAATTTTTTAAAATGAGGAAGAAATGGCCATAATCCTCTTATCTGAACGATCGGTTGTATGGGATATATACTATATATAGCTCAGATCTTAGCGATTTTTTTCTCTATGGCGCGATATACAACAGGTATATCATCATAAACCTCCTAAGAGATTTTTGCGCCAAGCTTCTCTTCCAATTTGTGGTGTGCCGATTTGAATTTTCCCTACAAATTGGTGGGACCTACAGTTTTTTGCCGACTCCGAACGGCATCTACAAAGGAGACGAATTTTTGCTGAGAAGCCTGTCATGGCAGAAATACACTCGGAGAGTTTGCCAAACCACTGCCGAGGGGCGACCCCGTTTTGAAAAACTTTTTTCAAATCACTTTTGATGTTACCTGTACCAGGGCTCGAACCATGGACCTTCGGTGTGGTAGGCCGGCAACACTACCTTCACACCACGGCGGCCGCGATTTTTTTTCCAAATTTTTTATTATCTGTAAGCAAATATCTCACCAAGTTTCAAGTTTTAATCTTGCAAAATGAGGGATAAATGGATATAATCCTCTTATCTGAACGGTCGGTTGGATGGGATATATACTATATATAGCTCCGATCTTGGCGATTTTTTTACGAGATCTTTTGCTATCCATAAGAAAATATCTCACCAAGTTTCAAGTTTTAATCTTTAAAAATGAGGGAGAAATGGTCATAATCCTCTTATTTGAACGATCGGTTGTATGGGAGATATATGCTATAGTGACCCGATTATACCGGATCCAACAAATGTCTAATATAATACAAAAATACATCCGTGTGCCAAATTTAATCGAGATATCTCAAAAATTGAGGGACTAGTTTGCGTTCAAACAGACGGACGGACAGACTGACGGACAGACGGACATGGCTGTATCAACTCAGTTCATCGTCCTGATCAATTTGGTATACTTAATGGTGGGTCTATTTCTTATATTTCTAAACGTTACAAACATCGGACCAAAGTTAATATACCACTTCCTGTTCATGAAAGGTATAAAAAGCATTGACGTTCGACATGTGTACTTAGCTACTAGATAGTAGTGGAAGTAATAACTTGCGTTGGACATACGGTCCAATTCCTTCCATTCCTCTTTAATATGTACAAAATGTGTCGATTGAGTTGCATTGATGGCCGAATATGGGTACTACACTTTTGGTTGTGGATGATTGCTTTTGTTGGTTTTGCTTTTGTTGTCAACGGAAGGTTTCAGTTGTTGCCTTGCTTTGTTTACCAGTCGCTACTTAATGTATTTTTGCTTGAAATTAGTACAATTTGTGCATTTTCATGAATTTTAGGTGGAATGGACGAAATTAAGGTATGCCCGAATTTATATGAGTACTAGAAAAACCGGGCACGCTTTGCTGGGTCTTAAAACTTGTATTAGACTGAGTCCGATTTCAATCATTATGTCTCCGAAACCAGTTGAGATATGGAACTAAATCACATAACTTTCGTTTCATGCCCATATTGTACTAATACATTTTGGGTCACCCTAGTCCACATATTGGTCGAAAACTCGAAAGAAGTTATATCTTAAATTCTAAAAACAGTTGATTTGAATTCTATTGGCTTAGTAATGATTCCTCATATAAATTTGTCTTGAATATCTGTTACAATTTTATTATATGTAGAGATGCAAAGTTATTCAATGATTATAAAACAAAACAAAAGCAAACAAACTATTTTATAGGAAAAAGTTTTAAATTTATGGTATGAAAACAATGAAATATAAAGTGGCAAAAAAATTTTAAATTAAAATCAAATAAGCTATAAAACATTATAGAAAAAACTAAAGCAATAAAATTTAAAAAAAAAAACAATACATAAAAAATATACATATGTTGGAAAAAAGAAAAAACTTGTCAAACAAAATATATTAATTAAAAAAATTTTAAATTGTATTCCAATCATATTTTAGCAAATTGGCTACACAAAAAAATATGATTTTGAACAAGCACTTTTAATTTTTTTATTTAATTGGTTTGTTTTATTTTTTCATTTTCTTTGTTTTAGTATTTATTTACATCAAGATTTTGTTTATATTTTATTTTTCAATTTTTGTCAAACAAAATATATTAATTAAAAAAATTTTAAATTGTATTCCAATCATATTTTAGCAAATTGGCTACACAAAAAAATATGATTTTGAACAAGCACTTTTAATTTTTTTATTTAATTGGTTTGTTTT
This sequence comes from Merzomyia westermanni, assembly GCA_949987695.1. Taxonomy (NCBI): domain Eukaryota; kingdom Metazoa; phylum Arthropoda; class Insecta; order Diptera; family Tephritidae; genus Merzomyia; species Merzomyia westermanni. The sequence continues at coordinate 41,578,010 of OX465288.1, read as the reverse complement.
ATTTTTTTATTTTCTTGGGTTTAGTATTTATTTACATCAAGATTTTGTTTATATTTTATTTTTTAATTTTTGATATTTAGTTTCAAAGTTTTAATATTCTAATTATTTCTGTAATTTTTTTTATTTTGTCCTTTTTTCTATTTCAGTGTTTTAAATTTAAAATACTAATTTGTTATTAAAAATTTTTTGTTTGCTAAATTTTGGTTTGATTTTAATATTTTCTTCGTTTTGCTTTTTATTTTTCCTTTGTTTTTTGATATTATGATGAAGATGGCGGATCGCCGAAACCGGTTTGTAACAAAACAAAAATTGACAAGGGATGACGAAAAATCGTTCCAATATACATCTAATATCCACCCTGTCGGAAAAAAAGAAAATCAAATCAAATCAAGAAAACATTTTATTTTATTATTTTAAATGTTTTTTTTAATTTTGAAGTTTTTAATATTCTTATATTTTTCTTATTTTTTGATTTGTTTTTTCTCTCTTTAATCTCATTGCTTTCGATTTTTAAATTTAAAATTTAATTTTTATTAAGAACATAAATGATTTATTTAAGATATTTGTTTGCTTATTTTTTTAACCAAGGATATTTTTATTATAATATTTTGTATTACAACACATTTTAAGCAAACAGAAAAATGTGATTACAATCATATTATAATTTCTTTTATTTAAAGTTTTTTTTTTTTATTTTATTTTAAAATTTCTAAAGTTCTTATTATTTCTGTAATTTTTTTATGTTGTTCTTTCTTTCTACTTCGTTGTTTTAAATTGAAAACAATCTTTTTTTGCTTAAATTGCTTCGCTTGGTAAATTTTTTTATTAAAAATCATTTTTATTTTTATATACTTGTTATTTTACATTATCATTTCTTTAAATAAAAGGTTTGTTTTGATTGCCGGGCATAGTACAATATTTACATATTAATTAATAAAATTTTTTTCGATTAAATTAACACTCAAAAAAAGTAAAAGTTTTTCTTTTGATATTATTGGCGATAAAAACAAAAAAATAAGACCTATCATAAATATTATGGGCTTAGTAAAGTAGATAAAACTGCGATCTAAGAATTTTGAATACACCCTCCAAAACTCGTAGGTTGAAACATGCATACATATTTATATTGACTCTTACTTTAAATCTGCTTACTGTTGGAACAAGCTCAAGATATCTTGCTTTCAGAACTGTTGTAGAAATAGTACAGAATAGTGCAAGATCACCCTATTTCATAATATTTTTGAAGAATCTTAAGAATGGTTTTCAAAAACGGCCCATTTAAGAATTTGATTCAAGAACGCCCTATCTATCTCAGAGGCATTTTGAATACCGCCCGTTCCTTAAACACATTTTCAGATAAGACGTTTTTGAAAAATATTTTGAGATATGGTTTTTTGTAAAAATTTGTCAAATACTTTCCTTCGGAGCACTTCCCTCTCGAGTACTTCTAGGGTAATTTCATGAGTCCGAAGTAGCATTTGGGTTCAACAAACTTCAGCTTTATTAATTATAAAATAAAAACCTACTTAATGAATGATTCATATATTTAACAAAATAAAAAATATCCAACTTTTTGCATTTTCTTTGTTTTACTGATAAGCCTCAGGCGTAGAGATGCATCCGTCTGTTTTCTAGAGCTCCCCCATCAGCGCAGAGACAAAAAAAATGCTCACAGGTGTTAACTTTTTTGTATTATAATCGGCACTGTCGTAGTTTATCTAGTTATTATTTTTTCGCTTTTCCTTTCATTCCATTATCTTTTTGAATTTTATTTATTTATTTTTATCACAACTGCAGCTGTAAATGAATGATTAAATAAGTTATTTAGTGCAGTTCGCACGTCGCTGCCTTCTTAAACGATCACTCGGCATGCGTTTTTATAATTCGCCTTTGGTGCATACACCACACAACGTCCCTGTCCCCTTTCAGTTTTTGCTTTATACATAATTTGCATTATTATTAAAATGGCTTGACTTTGCTGTAATGACGATGTTCTTTTATTGAGGTCATTAAATAGAACACCTTTGCTGCTAAGAATTCAAAGTAGAGAAATTACGCAGCTGTCATTTTTCCACTCGGCAAATATTTGACAACATTAAGCAGGGCTTGAGTGCTTATGCCTCTCTACGTACATACATATGCATATAAATAATAAACTTGAATACGTTTCTTCACTGTAAATGTAAACTATATTTGCCTTAAACGCATCAGGGAAATTCGCTCATCCATTTTTCAAACGTCAAACAGACATGTTCGGAAACACATTTATTTATGTACACATGAATGTTGGGGGGGAAAGTGTTCATTATAGCACCTACTCATTGTGATATGATTGCTTAGCACAATAATTCTCCTCAGTGTCTAGTTAGCATATTTTTTACTTCTTTTGGGATTTGCACACTGATGTGCGACATAAATATCTGCCACCCTTAGTGTCGCTTCAAAATATCATATGAACTGCCTGTATCCCTTATCACTTAGATTTATTATTGCATTGTACTTAATTATATTCTACAATGGGAATACTAAGGTAAGGTTTTTTTAACTTACTTTTATAGTTGCTTGTGGTTAGCCCAGGGTAAGGTTCATTCGAAACTAGCACAAGACCTTAAATCTTCCGGATAACTCTTCAATAACATCAAGTTAGCGAAAACCCCAAACGAATCGAGTCGGGACCAGGTGGATAATTTGCCGTGATTTTGCCGGGCAATTATTTTTGGACGTTTTGGTATAGATAACTTCGCGTCAACTTAGCGAAGCACCCTAATAAAAACCTAGTTAGCGACGAGATATCGAAACCGGACTTGTGGCATAATTGGTCGTGTTTTAGCAGGGAAGGGAACGAAAAATGGCATTGAAAATGGCACATTGCCGAAACCGGTTTGTCTCCGGTCGTAAGAGGCGACTACTATGCACCATTACCTACATACGTGCAACTCGATGGTTGATCTATGGATATGATGCCTCTCACCTCTCATTACCCATATTTCCTTCCATGATCCAGAAGGTTCCACTGGTCATACCAAATCGCTACCACGGCAGTACCGCAAGGGAGTACCGGAGCGTACCGGATTCATATACGGTCAAGGACTGTTAGTTCGACAGCACTCCCCAAAACCTTCGGGAAGTGTTTTTGTAGTTACAACAACAAAAACTACAACGACTTGGCAGGGCGTAGCATTGCTAACACACAACATAATTATTTGCTTAACCCTGTTATACTTCTTGTACTCTTTGTCTCATGTTGAGACTAGAAATAACTACTTGGACTTCTAAGACTGTTTGCAGATGATGCATTGTTGACGGTAAGCTGTCCGTCAATATCTGAAGATACAAGCAGACATAGACTCTGTCTATAAAAGGCTATGCCAAAACAAACTCAAAATTAATATAGATAAAACAAAATCGATGGTTATGAGGAAATCACCCTCAGGATTGACATTGAGCAAAAAATAGCAAATATACAGTTAGAAAGAGTAAACGAAATAAAATATTTAGGAGTGATAATAGACGACAGGCTTAAGTTTGAGAAGCATCTTAAATACATAGAGGGGAAAGTATCAAAAAAGATAGGTTTTATGTTCCGGACATGCAAGCTCATAAGCAGATATTTTAAAACAATAGTTTATAGGTCTGTCAATGAGCCTAATTTTATATATTGCCCAACGATTTTATTTACAATAGCTGATTCAAATATAAGGTTACAGGTAAAACAACATAAGGTGATGCGATTTATACTAAAAAAACGTTTCGATACTCCCATACAGGATCTCCTAAACAGCTTGAACTGGCTTAGTGTGAAGCAACTTCTGTTATATTATACATTGAAATGTAGCTATCTCTATGGCGTGATATACAACAGGTATATCATCATAAACCTCCTAAGAGATTTTTGCGTCAAGCTTCTCTTCCAATTTGTGGTGTGCCGATTTGAATTTTCCCTACAAATTGGTGGGACCTAGTTTTTTGCCGACTCCGAACGGCATCTACAAAGGAGACGAATTTTAGCTGAGAAGCCTGTGTTGAAATGTATACATAATATAAAATTAGGAAACCTGCCGAATTATCTAAATGATCGTGTGAAATACAATAACGAGGTCCATAGTTATAACACAAGAAATATAAATGATTTTCATTTGCTAATTGTAAGATCTGAATTTGAAAAAAAACGTATATATTTCGAAGGAGTAAGAGAATATAATGAATTACCTAGAGAATTAAAAGACTGTAAAAATATGAAAAACTAGGTGGACCTGCGCGCCTTGCGCAAAAAAAAAAAAAACAAAAATGGTTTGAAACCTTTTATTAGTCCAGGTCCAGGATTTTTCAAACCTTTTTCTCAAATTATAAAAAAAGATTTTCAGCTACACTTGTTGTGAGACCACAAAAAATTATACAAATATGCGCAAACAGCTACTTACATACTATATTACATTCACATTGAGCCATAAACTTGAGTTTATTGACAACATCAATATGAATTAACTCAAAAAATGTCCCTTTGACTCGAGTTATGATATTATTTTAGCAATGTTCAAGGGTAGATGGCGCGCTCGCAGTGGGTTGAGCGCTGTGATATTCGCAATCTTATATATAAATAGACAAGATGAATGCAATGTAGAACCGTTTTCTGCTAAACTATAATTCTAAGGTATACAAATTATATATGTATAGATAGGAAATTTTGAGGTGTACTTTTATCCGTAAATAAAAAAAATTTTAAAAATCATTTCAATATAAAAAATTTTACATAAAAGTCACACCACTACACATTCACTTATTCACACTATAGACACGCTGTGTGTGTGTGTACTTGCTTTTTGTGTACTATGCTGAATCGTGAGCATGGCCGAGGAGCTGCTTTGTAGGAAAAAATTATTTTTTGCCATGCATGTTTTTGTGTTATTCGTGTGGTCGGCTCTCACTGTGAGTGCGAAGAGTTGGTAGTGGCCAATGAAAAATAAGTATTCGCACTATAGATACTCTGTTGTGTCATGCATTTTTGCTTTAGTTGTTATTATTGTATTGATTACTGGCTACGATGCCCAGTGTCAGCTGCTCTCCTGAGAGCACGAAAAGTTGCTTTGTTGGATACATTAAGCAAGCAATGTAAAATATGAGCAAATATGTAAAATTCATTGCTGATAGCTACAAACAGGGTTTACAAAAATAAAATAAATGATTGCTCATAAAGAGTATTAAACACCGAAGAAAATTAAAGGAAAATAGAGGAAAGGAAAAGAATTGAAAGGAAGGAAATGGAATGGAAAGGATAGGAAAGGAAGGAAAATTAAAGGAAAGATAGGAATGGTAAGGAAATGAAAGGAAGGGAAGGGAAAGGAAATTAAAGGAAATGTAAGAAAACGAAGGGGAAAGAAAGATAATAAAAGGAAGGGAAGGGAAAGGAAAAAAAGTTTGAGGAAAGTAAAAAATAAAATAAGAGAGTAAAAAAAGAAATCAAGGAAAATAAAAATATGTTAGAGGAAAGGAACGACATAGAAAGGAAGAAAAAAAAGGCGGATAAAACATACCTACAGCAAAAAAATAAAATAAAACAAAATAAAGTTTATGGGTTGAATTTCAACCACTGGGCGAACTCTAGTGCCTTTAATTATTCTAGCAGTTCAGTCTTAGTATTCAAATGTAGATGTCGCGAGGCATGTGAATGTCACAGTCACAACAGCGTTGCAGTACAAATTGATTTTTTTGTGCATCCACAATCGTTTATTTTAAAGAATTCATTTTTATAAAATACGCTTAAACAAAAGCACTCCGCTAATTAAAACATGGTATTGCATAAATAAATAAAATAATAATAATAATAATACATATGGTTGGAGAAACATTACGGTTCTGAAGTGCTAGCTACAATTCTTCTATCGAAATTCACTTCGATGTTTTCCATCAGAGCCGATCCAATTTTTAAGTTTGAGAAAATATTGTAACATATGCCTTTCCGCAATTGCTTTCCGTTCATTTAGTTAAATACTCATATTCCAACTTGTTGTAGGTGTTTGATGGTTTTACGTTGCCGGTCATTTGGCCATGCGCAGCAGTCAAAATGCGTACTACGTGTGTAACTATTTCAAATTGTTGAAAACTGAACCAATTGCAAAATACAGCATAGAGTTAACAATGGAAAGCCAAAAAAAAACTGTGTATTATAGTTCGTGCTACTTTTCGGAATTGCTGAGTTAAACTGCACTGACTCAGGCAGTAGCAGGTCAATCAGTGGTTAGTGCATGTGAGTTGCAATTTTATTAGAAGATTGCTTAATAGACTGCAAGCGAAATAAAAAATTATTTGTTTTATGAAATTAAAAAAAAAAAAAAAAAAAAAAAAAAAAAAAATTATTGGGTTCGTTCAAACGGTCATAAGCAGATGCAGGAAAATTCACTCCAAGATGCAGCATCTCCTGTTGTTGTTATAGTAACAGAACACCTGTTTAGCTAGTTGTTGTTGTGGTAACGACAAAAACATATGTATTACCAGGTTCCAAAGAATTCATTAAGACATCTGCCGGTACTCTGGTCAAAAACAAACATACACGTCCCACCTGCTTTGAGGGCAATTTTCTCTATTTCTCACTCACTATCCACTTTGAGGACACTATATGTTTGCAGCATGCCCGGAAGAGAGCTGCTTTAGTGCGGTATGTCTCTCCGCCTTCTGTGTCACGATATCTACAGGCAAAAAAGAATAAAACTTGTGCAGGTGTGAGTGTGAGAAGCTTGATATCGATCCAGCCGGTAGGGGGTGTATAATAGGCCCACGATAATATATGTTGGTCGTAAGAGGCCATTAAAATATAAACAGCCAGATAGCGAATAAATACTTCCCCAAGCAGTCGGTCTAATAGCAGCAGGTGCTAGAAACGAAGCATATCGGTTTCATTCCGGCAAAGGACTGCCGATATCCAAACTTTCGGGGACTGTTTTAAGGTGACAACAACATTAGCTTCCTTAATCTTCAGATTCATCTGCCCTTCTCTTTCTTTAGGAATGCTAGCTGAGCTGTTTATATATAGTACATACAAGGTGGCGCAAAAGTAAGCTTCCGATTTTCAGCATATCGGTTGTGGCACGTGGAGTGTGTGCTGTTGCACCGTCTTGTTGGAACCACATGTTTTCCAATCCCAATTCATCAAGTTGCGGCAAAAAGAACTCGTTGATCATTGCTCTGTAGCGCTAACCATTCACAATAATTACAAGCAAACCAGCTCAAACTATCACTGTCATCAAGAGGTAAACAAACAACAATAGGATTCATTTGAATGAAGCCAAATATGTATGTATGTATGTACATTAGACTGGGTCGATTTATTAACCGATATCGCGCCATCGATTTTTCGATAGGTTTTTGGCTCAGGAAAAAGTTCCACTACGCATACCCAAAAAAAATAATTTTCGAGCCTGCGAAATTTATTTTTTTGACGCTTTTCGACTTTGATTTTTAAGGTTTTTTTCATGGCCTGCTAAAAAAAGTTTCATTTGATTTTAAAATTTTCATGTATACCCTGTCCGACCCAAAAATGTCCGCTAAAAACGTTGGCGATAACAGTTTTTGAAAAAAATAATAAAATTTGTTTTGGGGAGTGTTTTGGTCAAAAAATTCACCCTCTCGCCATTTTTTTAAGGGTTTTTTCAACATACATGCAAAAATGTTTTTAGCAGGCTCGAAAATTACTTTTTTGGGTATGCTTAGTGGAACTTTTTTTTCCTGAGCCCAAAACCTATCGAAAAATCGATGGCGCGATATCGGTTAACTTTCTTCTCTACAAATCGACCCACCCTAATGTACATATTTCTGAGCATGTTTATATTCGAACTGGATTTTTTGCTGCTCTCGCAATTCGAAAAACAACTTTTTAATAAATTGATGGTGAATTTGGTTTTTGTGACACAAAAACTGATAAAAATGAGTTGACCATATTTATTATTATAATTTTTTGTTTAACTTACATATATCAAGCCCTTTGCGCGATATTATCGTAAGGGACAAACAGCAAATTTTACAGGAGTGTTTTATTTCATAATTTTAATGACGAGGTCGCGATTAATACAGGGAGTATTGCACTCGCCTTTCATACTATAGTTTCTAAGTTCTATTTCCGGCAGATAACATCAAAAGTAAAAATACATTGAATTCGAGTGAGATTGGTGTTAGAACGAGTTTCTTCCGAATCGGTTCAGCTATTCCCGAAATAGTAGTGGATATACAAATATATATGTACATACAAGATTAACTGGTTTAAGGTTATAAGATAATACAAATATAATCCTGTAGCGATGGTAACATTAAGTTCGCATTCCCCTTCACATTCTACTTTTAGGTTGAGCAGCAAATAGTACATCAAATTACTTGCTAGCCATATTGCAAATATTTTTATATGAATATTCCCGAGGCAGGCATACCGGTTGTTGTTGTTGTTGTTGTGGTAACGACAAAAACACTCCACGAGGGTTTTGGGGGTGTTGTCGAATTAACAGTCCTTGGCCGGATTTGAACCCGGTACGCTCCGGTACTCCCTTGCGGTACTGCGCGACTGTCTTGGTAGCGATTTGGTATGACCAGTGAAACCTGCTAGGTCATGTCAACCCTCCTTGCGTAAGGAAGGAGAAAATGGGTAATGAGAGGTTGAAAGATATTGCCATTTTTGCAAGAGGATCTGTTGTTGTTGTTGTTAACAGTGCTTCGCCCTGCCCAATGGGCTCGATCACTCTAAATTGTCATCAGGCTCTTCTAACGGAAGTCCGAGGAAATGCGCAGTTTCCACAGGGTTGGACCAGAGTGATGTGGGTGTTAGAAGAGTGGGTTCAACTGAACAGGAAAAGAGATGTATGGTATCATGAGGGGTCATACCACATGCAGGGCATGTATTTGGTATGTTGGGGTTCAGTCTGCATAAGTAAGAGTTTAACCTATTACAATATCCAGAGCGAAGTTGTGCTAGTATGACTCTAGTCTCCCTCGGAAGTACACGCTCCTCTTCAGCCAATTCAGGTGGTTGAGTATTAATAACGGGATTCACAGGCCGAGATCTGAGGGATCTGTCTACCGACTCAGTGTGGAGGTCATTTAGAGCCCGTCTATGGTTCCGCAGATCAAACGGCAAAGAGATATGATGCCGGATCTCATCGTAATGCTTACGGAGATGTCTCCTTATGTCTCTGGGGGGCGGTGCTACATCCAAAAGATGTCGGTTTGGATGACTAGGTTTGTGACAGTTCAGAAGGAACTGTCTACTCAAGAGTTCCGCGTGCTCTTGAACATAGAGCAATTTCGCCTCTTGATGGAGGTGAGACTCAGATGACATAAGCAGGCATCCCGTAGCAGTTCTGATGGCGGTGTTTTGGCAGACTTGCAATTTCCTCCAATTGGTGTCAGAAAGGTTGGGCGACCATATAGGCGCAGCATAGTCAATAACCGGCCGGCCAATAGCCTTATATGTAGCAAGCAATGTTTCTTTGTCTTTTCCCCAAGTACTGCCGGCCAGTGACTTGAGGATCTTATTGCGGCTCTGTACCTTTGAGGCTATTGCGGTGGCATGACCAGCGAAGGTGAGGCCGTTGTCAAATGTCACGCCCAAGATTTTTGGGTGGTTGACAGTAGGTAGAGGTACTCCATCTACGTGGACATTTAACTCTTGCCCCATCTGCGCATTCCATGTGGTAAACAGGGTCGCCGTAGATTTAGTCGGAGACAGGGTCAGATTACGCTCGGTGAAGAAGCTGGAAAGGTCATGGAGGTAACTGTTGATTCTTATACAGAGTTCATCAATGGAGGGACCCTTGCCCGAGGCCATTATCGTGCAGTCGTCAGCGTAGGAAACAATGGAGACTCCCTCTGGTGGGGGGGGAAGTCTCGAAATATAGAAATTTAACAAGAGGGGAGAGAGAACACCACCTTGCGGCACCCCTTGTTTTATTCTTCGTGGTCTAGATTTCTTGTTCCTAAATTTGACTGTTGCCTGTCGACCATTGAGGTAATTAGCGGTCCACCTCTTAAGGCCGGCAGGGAGCGGTGTCTCATCCAGGTCTCGGAGGAGAGTGGCGTGATTGACCGTGTCGAAAGCATTTGACAGATCAAGTGCCACGAGAACCGTCCTATGATTTGGTGGATTTTGATTCAAACCGTTGTTAATCTGCGTTGTGTCGTGCTGTGATTTTTGCGAAAACCATGTTGATGATCGGCCAATTTTAGATTTGTAACGAAGTAAGGAAGCAGAATGGACTCTAGCAATTTCGCTACCGGCGAAAGGAGGGATATCGGACGATAGGACTCTCCTAGGTTCGCCGGCTTCCCTGGTTTTAGTAGGGGAACTACAATCGCTTGTTTCCATATCTCAGGAATAACGAAGGTAGTTAGAGAGAGATTGAAGAGAGCCGCTAAATAATTCTGTCCTTCATGGCCAAGGTGTTTGATCATCTTCATGGCAATTCCGTCGGGTCCGATGGATTTTGAGGGTTTGGCCTTCATTATGGCTTCCTTAACCTCTGCGGCTGAGACGGCAATGGGCGCAGTAGAGTGTTTGTGTTTGCGCGCACGTCGGAAGGATCTTCTCTTAGTCCTATCCGCAGGTGGATGCATTATAAACAGCCGGCAAAAGGAGCTCGCGCATTTCCTGGCGTCCGATTTGACACTGTCGCCGAAAGCAATGGCGACCTTGCCTTTGTGTTTGGTCGGATTGGATAGGGCCTTGACAGTCGACCATAGTTTGCCGACTCCGCCGGAGAGGTTGCATGTCTCAAGGTGTTGTTTCCACTTGGTCAGCTTGTGTTCGTTGACAATCCTACGGATTTCAGCATTGAGATCTTTTATTCTGGGATCTGCGGGATTGATAAGTCTCACTTGGTCACGTTCTCTTGCCATCGCCGCAGCTTCTGCCGGGAAATTCGGACGAATTTCTGGTATTCTGCCAGCAGGAATAAAGCGGCATGAGGCTGAATCAATGATCTTGCGAAACTCTCGTTCACCTTTGCGTACGTCCGTTGGAGTGGGTAAGGCAGCGAAGGAGCGCTCTGTATATTCAGTAAAGCGGTCCCAGTCCGCTTTGGTGAAGTTGATGTATGTTATTTTATCAGTCGTTATGAAGTCGGTCGGTCGTTCAACAGAGAGTAAAATGGGTAGGTGGTCTGAAGCTAATGTAAGCATCGGTCGCCAGATGACAAAGTTAATAAGGCCCGCGCTCGTTATGGAGATGTCTGGCGAGCTGTGACAGTTACCTGCCACCCTGGTGGGGGCATCTCCATTGACTGTACAGAATGCTGAGTTATCTATTTGGTCTGCAATTGCCTGTCCTCTACTGTCTGCTGGCAAGTTGGAGTGCCAGAGATCGTGATGTGCGTTGAAGTCGCCTAAGATTAGGCGGTTATCGCCCCTTAGCAACGCACTAATGTCGGGATGATAATCTCTAGGACAACACGTGACAGGAGGAATATAGATGTTTATGATTTGCAGGTCGGCGTCTCCTGACCGGACTGCTATGCCTTGGCATTCTAAGGTAGAGTCCCTGGGGTCGACGTCAGGGGAGAATAGATTGTATTGTACAGAGTGATGTGTAATGAACGCAAGGCCACCCCCAAGACCGCTGGGACGGTCTTTACGATGTACATTATACCCATCACAAGTTCGTAAGTCCGATCTCGTGTTCAGTTTTGTCTCTTGTATCGCGGGCGATTTTGATATTGTGCGTCTTCATAAAGTCAGTTATCTCCGCGATCTTTCCAGCTAATCCGTTACAGTTCAGCTGCAGAATTTTGAAGTGTGTAGGAGGGGAGGCGGGGGACATACTAGGCGTGAGGGACGGATGCGTTTGCCTAGGTGGAGGTAGGCTAAGGCCTAAACTATGTCGCAGTCTAGAGTTGACAGCGCCATGGCCGATGTTGTCTGGCGTGGAGGGCGGCTGTGTACTGCAACAAGGGGCTATGAACGAATCCGTCCAAAGGTTGCCGTTTGCGAGCCCAGAGCACATAAGGGTGCGACACAGGCCAAGGCAACTGTTTTGCTCTTGACCGATGTCGCAGGCGTATACAATCTTTGCCGACAAACGGTGCAGTGAAAGGTACTAGGAGGTGGTGTTCCTGACCCGCGTGCAGGCTGGAAGCAGGGGGGGGCATTAAAGGCAGAGACAGAGGGGACTGACGCTCGGCGATGCTCATATCTGACCTATTCCGGGGGGAGTAGGAGTGTTGAGCGGCCGTGTGAGATGGAGACGCTGGCGTGCGTGAGCGACAGTCGGGAGTGGGTGAGGCAGGGATGGCAGCGGTGCTGCCAGTCGTGTAGACTGAGCCACTATTGTGACTATTGGAAGTAGTTAGAGGCGGTAAGGGAGTGCCAGAGCGGCGGCTACCGCGGGACGTCCTAGGACGTGTACAGCAAGGTGCCTCAAAGGTACTAAAGAAAGTACGGGGTCTGTGGATGGCAGGGTTAAGCCCTGAACATCCAGATTTATGTAACCATCTCTTACACTTGGCGCATTGTACCGAATACGACCGTTTAATATAAATTTTCTTCCAGCAAACGCAGCAGATCCAGTCTCTTGGTCCAGGGTTGGGTTTGGCCCCAGCCCGTAACAAGAGACAATGGAGCAACCCAGCTGCAAGGGTTTGCTCCGAGGACGACAATTTAAGGGTGGGACGGGACAGATTGGACAGGGTTACACTGAAATAACAGCCCTTGGCCGGGTGAGAAAACCCGGGTCATTCCGGTGCGATAGAACCGGCTGTTGTGGGAATGTGCAAGAGGATCTCTTGAGGTACACTAAGCTGGGACTTACATAAAATCAGAGAGTTGCTTTTAATGGTACTGAAAAGCGACTCACTGCCAAAATCACTGATATTACCTTCATGTGAAGTGGTACTACTAACATCTATGTTAAGCAAAGTGACGAATGTTGGGCACTGTCGTACATTATGGAAGATAACTTAGTTCTTATTATCTTAACATATAAGCGCAGTTCATCAACAAATTGTAATTATAATATAAACAAGTAGAGTATTTTTTGCATATGAAAAATGTGTAATAATTTTCGAGCTGAGTATGTATGTACATACATATGGTTGAGGCGCGCCCATAGACAACATTCATGCATACAGATACAGACCAATATAGTGGTGTAAAAACAAAAAAAAAGGAATAGCAATTGCGCACAGAGCCAGGCAATACGCACTTTCCTTTTAGCACATGCCAAACGTACATGAATGATCCTCTTCTGCGCGCCCAGTCCCTCCCCCTACAATATTCATAAAATAACACATCGTTGTTGACGTCGTCAACAGAGTGCGTCAGTTAACGAAGCTGTTATAGTCTAAAAAATATAAATACCTATTCGTACCAACGAATGTGTCGTCTACTGCCATTGCATCCTGCTTTAATGTTTGTTGTTGTGACTACGCCAATCTAAAAATTTACAATTTTTTTCTGATTCGCCTCGACTACTACCATCTACTATTCGTGTACATCTATGATACTAATGAATGAGTTCCGACGTGGTCCATCGGTTGTTAAACGCGCATTATAAACGAGCTTGCAAACTAGCCGACAAAAGGAAAGATGAAATAATTAGGTATTTTAAAGCGAATAATAATTTCGTTGTTCTTGTAATATCCTGTTTCCGGATGAGGTAGATTTTTTTTAAACCTATTTCCTTTTTCACACATTATTAAAATTACACTGCGCCAACAGCACTATTTGCTTGGATTTTGCCTATGATATATAGTACATATACGCATATGTATATTGTGTAATAAGTGTGAGCATATTGGAACAGACGGTGGCTGCAATGTTGGCCTGGAGCTTTCTTGATATTCTCTAAATCGAAGGCAGGTGGAGAAAGTATGAATATGTTGCACTCATCTGTGAGTAGTTTGAAGGCCTTAGGAGCTACTAATCAAGTAAATGCACGGATACAGTACTTTCAGAATACTTTTGATTTTGAACTTACCTTTTATAAAAATTCTATTTCATTCCATTATTTGCAATCCTTTCAAAACTTTTCACTTTTTCTGCTGTACATATTAAGTGGGTGTTTTTGTCGCAGCTGCCTTCAGGAATTTTCTTATTGGAAAAGTAATTTTTCTGCTTGCACTTTTACACGCACTCGCGCACACTTTTCTGCCAAAAATATATTTCGCTTTCCCTTTAAAATTTCTGCGTACCTTTAGCACTTATCTTTCAACATTTTTTCTGGCGTTGTGGAATTTTTCACATAATTTATTTTATTTTTTTACACAACGTTTGCATTCGCGTTACCGTCTCGTTTTACTCGTTTATTCACTCTATTCTCCACGTCTTCATTGCTGCACACCTTACAACAGCGGATAATTACAAGTGGAAAAAGAAGGTAAAATAACAAGCACAAAAGGACGGTCCACAGAAATTGTTCGTCTTAAATTTATACTTAGCGCTCTTTCACAATTTTAACTAGAGCACCTTACACTTTTTTAAAAAGTTTCGCTGTTCTTAAACTCAACACACACAATTTTATTATTAAAGTATATTTTTATTCATTATTGCGTACGTAAATTCGTTGAATCGAATATTTTCGGGCTGTTTTTTACACGCTTCCAGCGCTGCCAACTTTTTAATATTATAGCCTCCACCTATTGGATTTCTTTGAAAAAGCAGAGCAATAATAAACACAGCTAAAGTTTGAAGTATTTGCTAAATGTTCGACGTAAATCGATTACATACTCTCAGGTTCGTTAACTAGAACGTTCTTTGATAAAGCATGAATGCTGTTTAGTAATATTTAGCTTATTATTATTACTTAATGTTATAAAGTTGCTCGATATGTGGGAATGGTGTTGTTGTTGTTGTTGTGGTAACGACAAAAACACTCCCAGAAGGTTTTGGGGAGTGTTGTCGAATTAACAGTCCTTGGCCGGATTTGAACCCGGTACGCTCTCTTGCGGTACTACCCGACTGTCGTGGTAGCGATTTATGACCAGTGAAACCTTCTAGGTCATTTTACTACTCCATCCGTAAGGAAGGATAAGATGGGTAATAAGAAGTGAAAGGCATCATATCCGCAGATCAACCATCGCGTTGCACGTCAGATGGGATTGGCTTTATTGTGGAAGCAGCTAAAATTGATGAGGACGATCTTTTAGCACAATTGTTTTTGACCCTACAGGATAAATTTGATCTGCTTGTGATGGCATTACAAAATTGAAGTGATGATAATTTTACTCGTTAATGAGGTCAAGGAAACATTGAAAAAAATTAAAATATGTGATAGTTAACTGAGAGAAGACACCGTTGTCCGTTAAGAAAAATTTAAATAAGTATACGAAATTTAACGGAATATTTTTGAAATGTGGAGAAGTGGGCCATGAGCTGAAGTTATTGGTGCCTATGTCGTATCGCTGTAGTCGTATCCTTAACGTACGAGAAAAACCAACATGCAATTGGTCGGTAAGGTTACTCTACGGATAATGAACTATTTACTATACAGAACCAATAATCGATTGGTCCCATAAAGTTGGTCGAATCAGCTGTTTTATAAGGTTACCGATAACGCACCAAAAACTTCAGCTATAAATCGAAAGTTTGTCGACAAGTTGAAGCTCGAAGGGCAGTTGGTAAAAATAAATCCACGCGTATTCATTTGGTTGCTGAGCGTTGAAATGATCTTAAAGGAAGATCGAAATCGGAATTGAAATTGAAATTGGACTCGGGCCCAAGTGAGCCTTTAGCAAATTAGAAAAAGTATTTTAAAAAGATTTTGAAATTTGTATGAACTTGAAATCGATGTTGTTCGATAATCATCCCTTATGGGTTATCATATTAAGGTCAAACTGTGCTGCAAACAATTTGGACATATTGGCCAACAGGCGTTTGATGACTTAATTAATAAGGAATTAGTAACAGGATTGCAAGTGAAGTGTGAAAAAGCTGAATTTTGTGATGGGTGTATCATGATCGATCTGGGAGCTAACTTGAGAGTATTCACTAGAATGTTTGTGCACCAATTGATCCGGTTTCGTGGGACGAATCGAGATATTTCGTATCTTTTATTGATGATTGTACACATTTTGGAATCGTTGACGATATTTAGCATAAATATGAGGTATTCGAAGCTGTTGTGACTGCAAAATTGAATACTTCAATATCACCGTTATCAATACAGTTTTTAAATTCAGAAGCGGATTCAAATTGCACGCACTGTGGTTTACGTGAACGTAAAAGGTGAGGTCTATGTTACAGAATCAAGTATTGGAAAAGCAATATGGTGTGAGGCAATATATACTGCTGTTTGATGAAATAGCTTTTTCATTTACAAACGCAATGATACAGATGCTAGAGAAGTTCGCTAAGATGAAGGCAAAGCGATAAATTCGCCTTCAACGAAGCCACGAGCTAGAAGGGGATAAAGAAAATGAAGTATTCCGGCCAGCAAAGGAATATAATAATGCCATATTTTCAAGATGCAAACGATGTTGCTGATGAGTCAAGCCGTTGTTATGTGCTTTCATGATAAATTTAAAATGCAGCATTTTGCATTTTCGAACATTAGCCGTGTTTTTTTCATCCGCATCTGCGTTTGAGCTTAATATTTGTATGGACTGCTAAGCGCACAACTTTATCTGCAACTATGAAATAGTACAAATATTAAGCGCAAACGTAGATGCGGATAAAAAGAAACACGGCTATTGGTTTCGAAAAAGCGTTCATGGTGGCGCATTAGTAAATGCACGTTTAGCAAGTTCGAGTCATATGTTTTTCTTTGCAAACATTTTTTGAGGTCATGAAAAATTTCAGCACGTGTGCAAAAATATACACATTTTTATTAAATCTTTCGATTAATTCCATTCGCTAACATTAGATTAACTTGTAGATCGTTTCAAATTACAAATTGAAAATCAGTATAAATTTGCTGATTGTTTACGTATGACAGAGAATGAGAGAATGCCAAGATAAAATGCCAATATTGCCACTCTTTTGAATTCGAATCGCGATTTTCTTCGAAAATTGCAAAATTCATCTCAGCATTTATAATGATAATGCAAAAATAAAGTTGCATTTAGGTGTAAAAATTTGTATGGTAAATGCGAAAATAAATGCTGCATTTTTTGGCTAAATGCTAAAATGCGAAGTAAATGCAAAATGCAGGCTCAGCATGAATAGCACATTAGACGCAGTGAGCATGAGCATCGACCCACACGTAAGTTATTTGATTTTTTACTGACTTTTGAGCCACTTCTGCGGCTTATATACACACACTGACACAGCTAAATTGAAGTGTCAAGAGTAAAATAACTGTCAAAAATCCGTATGTCCATAGAATTTGTATGGACCATAACTCGGAGATAGCGCTGAGCAGAAGACAAACGTGGGGAGAAATAAAGACAGAAGTTTAGGGCTTTTATTAAGGTACGTCGTGGGCTGCCAGAAGTCGGCGTAAAAAACGTTAGGCTGAGGCGCTCTAATTAAGGCACGACAGACAGACTATCCTGAAGCTTATTCGGAATCGTTGGTAGAAGTGATGCAAAGAATAGGATGAGAGCAATTCATGAAGAACTTAAGTCCATGAACAAAAGCGAAGGGCTTAGAAAATCCTCTAGAGGGTTTAGTGTTATAGAGATCCCTCTCTAAAGCTCGTATCACTGCAAAAGCATTTTTGCTAACAAGGGCGTAAAATACAGTAAAATATATGCCCCGGTAGCCAAATTAACAACAATAAGAGTTGCACTTTCTGTTGGAGTGCTTGAGAATCTACTGTACCAGCAGCTTGATGTAAATGTCATTTTTACATGGTGATTTTCAGGTGGATTTGTATATGGCCAAACGTGGTGCCTTAACCAAAACAATTGTGGAATACCAAGTGAAACAGATCCGATAGTTGTTTATGCATATTAACTGACGAAAAGGCAGTTCAAAAGGCTGTTCTACTCAAAAATAAAAATCTATCCTAATACACATCGCCACTCTGTAGTTCGTTCGAATTCACTTTAGAAGATATTCCATAATAGTACGCATCACGGTTTGACAAATTTCCAACACAACACAAAATACAAAAACACATTGCATAAGTCATAGCCCAATTAACAGGTCGTGGTATTAGACCAGCTGATTTCGTCTCCCACGCGTGTTATCCCAAGGATCGAACGTAGGTCCTCGCTCAATGAATTTTTTATCTTGTTTTTATTATATAATTTCTTTTATTTTTTAATATATTAATATTTCTAGTCTAAAATATTTTTTGTTGAACTTTTCCTATTTTTTAGTTGACATTTATCAATTATTTTCTGACAACAGCGATTGCTTAGCTCTTTCTGCAATAAAAATGATTTTTAATAAGAACACTAATTGTTTTGATATAATCATAAGAAATTACATTTTTGTGGGTACCAATCGAAAGGGGGATAAATAAAATCAGAAGGCACCAGAATGGAACATGCACAACGAATGCGTTCTACTCGAAAATTTCTTACAGAGTAAGAATCACTTGAAAGCGAACAAATTTTCTTTCGAATAGAACTACAGAGTCCCAGATTGATGTGAACAGATCATTATTGGACAATTCAGTCAATCATGCTATAAAATAAATCGGGGGATCGATAGTTGAAGGCATTGAAAGCAAAATCGATAACATGGTCGTTAGTTGTTCATCTCTACTGCGCACGTTAAAAAGGATACATTTTCATCACTTTCTGTGCGCGCTGTTTTATGAATATTACTTGTATTTCTTAATATACTAGTTATAGTATTTAATTAAGGGAAATGAGGAATCTTAAGCTACAGTCCTGCAAGCAGATGAGCATAAAGGGGCCTCAATTTAAATACTGGTTGCTCGATCCAAATGAGAGCCGCAAGGAAACAGATTCACCACTCTATGCAGTCACCGACTCTGATTTATATCAATTAAAACCATCAACTGGTATCACAAAGCTAATCACTACAGTGCCAGGTATCGTGGCCGCAGAATATTTGGCTTTAAGTAATGAGATTTGCCTGGCTACCGGTGGGGGTGAAGTAGTGGCTGTCAATCACAGCACTGGCGCACAGGAAGAATGTACGTTTTGCGATGTTGGTTTACAAGGTATGGCCTGGAGCCCAGATCAAGAAGTCGCAGTTTTTATTACAAAACCTGGGAATGTAGTTGTTATGACATGCACCTACGACGTTATTACCGAACATGTGCTGGCTGAGCAATGTGATCCCGACAGTCAATTTGTGAATGTAGGATGGGGAAAGAAAGAAACACAATTTCATGGCACAGAAGGTAAGATTGCCGCTAAAAGAACTACTGAATACAAATCACCTGAAAATACAGATCAGCTGCCACAGGTTAGTTTCTAAAATAGTATAGTTTGTAGTGCTCAATTTTAGTATAACTTTCAATTGCAGGGCATTGAAATCACTTGGCGTGCTGACAGCTCGTTTTTTGCTATCTCCTTTGTTAGTACAAAAGAAGGGCGTATGTTCAAAGTGTTCAGCAAGGAAGGCGATTTAACGTATATCTCTGAACGTTCGAATGATTTACAGCCACCAATCGCTTGGCGTCCTTCTGGTACATGGATCGCAATGCCACAGTTATTCCCAAATAAAAGTATTATATCGTTGTTTGAAAAGAATGGATTGAGGCATCGTGAGATTGTATTGCCATTTTCATTGCTTGACGAGCCTGTGCGTAGCCTTAAATGGAGCAACGATTCCGATATACTCACCATTGAAACAATAAATGAATCCACAAACAAACAGCATCTTTATCTTTACACCATCGGCAATTATCATTGGTATTTGAAGCAAGTGCTCACTTTTGATAAAAGGAATACTGTGATAAATCACTTGTGGGACCAACGCATAGGCGAAGAAAAGACATTGCATGTTTGGCAGGAAAATGGTGCATACCTAACCTATCGTTGGCGTCTCGATTTCGATCGTTACGAGCGTAGTGGCACTGTGGCAGTTATAGACGGTAAAAAATTATTGTTAACTGACTTTTCCAAAGCAATTGTGCCACCGCCAATGTGTAGCAGAGAAATTGCATCTGAAGCATACATCAACGCATGCGCCATTGCCAAGGGTAATCATGACGATTTACAATTGTGCATCTACGATGTGGAAGATCGTATACAACTTTATTGTACAGATGACTCTGGAAGTTCACTTACATTTAAAAAAGTAAGCGTTTTGAAAAGAAATGAAAAGGAAGAAAGCCACAATGCGCCGCCTCTAGAATTGAGCAACATGTTTTGGATTGATGAATCACGTTTGATAGCCACCACCAATATCGACGAAAAAAGTAATGTGTCCTTGCTTGCCTTGGATTTGGCTACAGAATCATACAAAGTAGTCAGCGTACTACATCTAAATAGTAATGCGGCTAGTAGTTGTATGGGTTTTTCCAAAATGGGATATTGTTTTGTACAGTCGATAAATGGCGAAATAAGGAAAATTTCAATACAAAATGATAATACACTTAAGTTGGACGCAGTATGCGTACGTTTAGAACAATCGTCATTACGTATGGAATGGCACCAAACAGAAATCTCTGAGTCGGGTTGCCTTATTTCCTTGCTATTCAATCAGCGTATTTACATTAATGGCGATTTGATATCCGGGGATGTCACATCCTTCTGCTTGGCAGGAAATTATTTAGTCTATACTAAATTAACAGAATTAAGTTTCGTACTACTGTCCACTGGCAAAATTGTATATACACGTAATATGGAGCGTGGCGGTAGATTGGTTACCACCATAGAAAATGATGCGCGTGTTATATTACAAATGCCACGTGGCAATTTGGAGGCCATATCTCCACGTGTCTTGGCGTTAGAGATAATTGGCGAATTGCTTGATCGGCTTTGCTATTATGAAGCTTTTGATATGTTGCGTAAACAACGTATAAATTTGAATATTATATGTGATCATAATATGGTGAGGTTCGTGAATAATGTGCACATCTTTTTACGCAAAATTACGAACCCCAATTGGTTGAATCTATTTTTGACTGATCTGCAAAATGAGGTGAGTGTGAAAGGAGACCTAAACTAATTTAACATAACACCAGGTATTAAGGTTGATTAACATATTGCACCAAAGGTACTTAGGAACTTCGTTAACAAAATTTGGTTTATAACAAGTAGAAGCAGAAGAGAAATGTGCCCTGTAACTTGAAAATTTCTTAGCTCCATATACAACTAAAATAGGTTATTAATTGCTGTATAATTAGATAGGTATGATATCATATCCATTTATCAGTCTAGCGGGGATTATTAAGTACAAGAACAACTCTCAATAGGACAGCACATGGCGCTCCTCTGACTCTTTTAAAATAACAAAGTATTTTCTAATAAAGCTAGGAATTGTGGCTGCTAATTTATTTTGACAAAAAAAATGTAACTTACCTTTATTCATAGTTTAAGCCTTGAGAAACCACCCTATCTTTGACGGACCATAATACAATTCCTTTCCATTGCAGGGTGTATACAAGGATGAAGCTTGATTAGGTTCAGTTAGGTAGTAGGTGTGTACTTTATTTGGAGACTTTTTGAGGACCAGTTGTTGTTGTTGTTGTAGCGACTACTTAACCTGCCTAGGATGTCACCCCCCATCCAACATTGTCATCAGGCTCTTCTAACGGAAGTCCAAGAAACCTCGCGACTTCAACAGGGGTGGACCAGAGTGAAATTGGTGTTAGAAGAGTGGGCTCAGTTGAGCAGATGAACAGATGGTTAGTGTCGTGGGGAGACCCACCGCATGCCGGGCAGACATTTGGCATGTCAGGGTTCAGTCTGGATAGGTAAGAGTTTAGTCTGTTACAGTATCCAGAACGAAGTTGGGCCAGCGTGACTCTTGTCTCCCTGGGCAGTTCGCGTTCCTCGTCGGCAACAGGTGGGGCATGTGCCTGTAGGACTGCATTCACTGGGCGTGACCCGACAAAGGAGTTTACCGACTCCGTGTGGATGAGGTTGAGGGCCCGCCGGTGCACCTTTGGATCAAACGGCGAGAAAATGTGATGCCGGATCTCGTCATAATGCTTACGGAGGTGACTCCTTATTCTCCTGGGAGGCGGATTTTCGTTGAGCAGGTTTCTGTTCGGGTGCTGCGGTTTATAGCAGTTGAACAGGAATTGTCTGGTCAACATCTCGCAATGCTCTTTGACATCGAGCATTTTTGCCTCATTATGAAGGTGGTGCTCAGGAGACATAAGGAGGCACCCCGTGGCAGTTCTGAGTGCGGTGTTTTGGCAGGCCTGCAATCTCCTCCATTGTGTGTCTGCTAATCCCGGCGACCACATTGGCGTCGCATAGCTCAGAACCGGATGGCCGATTGCCTTGTACGTTGCCAGTAATGTTTCTTTGTCTTTACCCCAAGTACTGCCAGCTAGTGACATGAGCACCGTATTTGAACATGTTATCAAACGTGACCCCTAAGATTTTGGGGTGTGTGACAGTCGGAAGCTTAATACCGTCGACGTAGACGTCTAATTCCATGTTCGCCTGCGCTGTCCACGTCGTAAATAAGGTGGCCGAGGATTTGGTCGGTGACAATGTCAGGTTCCGTGCAGCGAAGAATCTGGAGAGGGTTGGCAGGTAAGAATTAATTCTCGAGCAGAGCTCATCGACGGAGGGTCCAGTCGCCAGGATCGTGCAGTCATCGGCGTAGGAGACGATCGAGACGCCTTCTGGTGGGGAAGGGAGCCTCGATATGTAATAATTAAACAGAAGCGGGGATAGGACACCACCCTGTGGCACCCCTTGCTTAATAATACGTGGTTTTGATCTTTCGCCTCTAAATTCCACCGATGACTGCCGGCCACTCAGGTAGTTGGCGGTCCAACGTTTTAGACATGGGGGAAGGTTTGAATCTTCCAGGTCGTTAATGAGTTGCGCGTGATTAACAGTGTCAAAAGCTTTCGACAAGTCAAGCGCAACTAGCACGGTCCTGTCATTTGGGCGAGATTGGTTGAGACCGACACCTATCTGTGTGGTGATGGCGTTTAGCGCGGTGGTAGTGCTATGCATTTTGCGGAATCCATGCTGATGTTCGGCTAATCGTAGGTTTGCGGTGTAGTAAGGGAGCAAGACCGACTCCAGGGTCTTCACTACTGGCGAGAGGAGTGATATCGGTCGAAATGACTCCCCCACGTTAGCCGGCTTGCCGGGCTTTAGTAGTGGCACCACCTTGGCCTGTTTCCATCTTTCTGGAATGACAAAGGTGGTCATGGACAGATTGAAGACGGTTGTTAGGTACCTTACTCCCTCATCACCGAGATGTTTTAACATCAGCCTGGATACACCGTCTGGGCCAATAGATTTGGAGTTTTTGGACCCCCGTATGGCCTCCCGAACCTCTGTGGTGGTGATGGCAATGGGCGCTTGGTTGTTTTTGCGTTTGTGCGCTTCCCGCTTCTTTGGTTTCGACTGTACCTTATCACCAAAGG
The DNA here is from genome assembly GCA_949987695.1 of Merzomyia westermanni. Taxonomy (NCBI): domain Eukaryota; kingdom Metazoa; phylum Arthropoda; class Insecta; order Diptera; family Tephritidae; genus Merzomyia; species Merzomyia westermanni. Next base: position 41,554,615 of record OX465288.1, on the reverse strand, counting down.
TGATGGATATTTTGTCGTTCGGTTTGGTCGGATTAGACAAGGATTTTACAGTGGACCATAATTTGCCAACACCAGCAGAGAGGTTACAGGACCTTAGGTGCTCCTCCCATTTGGCGCGTTTGTGTTGATCAACTAGCCGTCTGATTTCCGCATTGAGATCTTGAATTTGAGGATCCGTAGGGTTCAAGCGTCGCACGTGGTCACGTTCATTAGCCAGGGCCGCTGCCTCTGCGGGGAAGTACGGACGTATCTCCTTAATTCTACCTGACGGAATATATTGATTGGAGGCTGAAGCTATGACCAAGCGAAACGCTTTTTCCCCTTCTCGTACGTCAGACGGGATGGGAAGAGCAGCGAAGGTACTCTCAGTGAAATTAAGAAAACCAACCCAGTCAGCTTTACTGAAGTTAGTGAAGGTGCGCTTCTCAGAGGTAACGAAGTCATTGGGGCGATCGACTGAGAGGATTATCGGCAAATGGTCAGATGCAAGAGTAAGCATTGGTCGCCATTCAACGCAGTTTATGAGACCTGCGCTGGCAATTGTGAGGTCTGGCGAACTGGAACAATTTACCGCAACTCTCGTGGGGGCGTCCCCGTTCACAGTGCAAAACGTCGAATCGTCTATTTGTTCAGCCGACTCCTGTCCCCTGCCATCGGCCTGTAGGCTTGAGTGCCACAGATCGTGGTGTGCGTTGAAGTCTCCGAGGATTACACGATTATCGCCTCTGAGTAACGCACTGATGTCAGGGTGGTAATCTCTCGGACAGCAGGTGGCAGGAGGTATATAGATGTTAATGATTCCGAGGTCGACGTCGCCTGTCCGGACAACCTTTCCTTGACGTTCCAGGAGGTTGTCCCTCGGGTCGACGTCGGGCTCAAATGGACGATATTGCACGGATTGGTGTGTGATGAAGGCGAGTCCGCCCCCAAGACCCCTCTCTCGATCACGTCTGTGGATGTTATAGCCGTCACAGGTCCGAAGATTTGATCGGGCGTTTAACTTCGTCTCCTGAATGGCAGCGATCTTGATGTTCTGTCGCTTCATGAAGTTCACTATTTCACACACTTTCCCGGTTAGGCCGTTGCAGTTTAACTGTAGGACGCGAAAGTGCGAAGGGGGAGAAGTGTTCACGCTGGGAGTCAGGGACTGGTGCGTATGCCTTGGTGGAAGCAGGCTGGGTCGCACACTGCGTCGCACTCTAGAAGACGAGGGATCTGGGGCACCAGAAGGTGGCGAATCGGTCAACGTTGTAGGTTGCGTAGCTCGACAACATGGTGCAACGTACGTATCAGTCCATAGGTTCCTGTTTCCAAGTTGAGAACATATAAGCAAGTGACACAGGCCAAGGCAAGAATTGCATTTGACTGATGTCGCAGGTGTATATAGTCTCAGCCGACAAACAGAGCACAAGGTGTAAGGGACCAGGAGCTGGTGGCTTTGACTTACATTTGTGCTAGTGCTGGAAGAAGAAGGGGAAGTTGAAAGTGGGAGGGGGGTGGGCTGTCGCTCGGCATTGCTCACATCTGAGACAGAGGTGCTACGTAAGAAGTAGCTGTGAGCGGCTGTGTGAGGTGTTGGCGCCTGTGGGCGCGAGCGGCAGCGGGTGTTACACACTACTTGCTGGGCGTTATTAGTGCTATTAGTCGTGGAGACTATTTCAGAAGCTTGTGACGGTGCGATACTAGATCGTCGTTGGCCACGGGACGTCCTAGGGCGTGAACAGCAAGGGGCCACGAAAGTTTTGTAGAAACTAGGAGGCCTATGTGTGGAGGGATTTAGCCCGGAGCACCTGGTTTTGTGCAACCATCTCTTACAAGAATTGCATTGGACGGAGTGTGAACGCTTAACGTAAATCTTCTTCCAGCAGACGCAGCAGATCCATTCTCCTGGACCCGGGTTGGATTCAACCCCAGCCCGGAGCAGGAGAGTTTTGAGCAGCCCTGCTGCAAGGAGCTGCTCGGAGGATGACAGTATTAGTGGAAAAGGTGACAGGTTAGACAGGGTAGAGTCGAAATAACAGCCCTTGGTCGGATGTAAAAATCCGAGTCATTCCGGTACGTAGAACCGGCTGTTGTGGGAATGTTGAGGACCAGTTCGGGGCGAGAAGTTTATTTTTTTTGGGATAAAAAGACGGGAAAATAAATAATGACTATCTGCAATGCTGTTTGTATAAAATTTTACTTCCTTAGCGTTTAGAGAACAACCAACAACTAATTTACCTTAATTTAAATGTTTTTTACTTAAAACCAGGACTTTTCCAAAACAATGTACGCAAGCAACTACACTGAAGGCAAACAAACATATCCCGAATACTTCAAAATCGAATCAAAAGTTACTTACCTCTCAGCGCTCTTATGTACTCATATGACTCATAGTGGCGATGAACATTTCCGCCTTCCAATCATTACAGCCTATGTGAAAATAGGGAAATTGGAACAAGCACTCCAACTGGTTTGGCAAGCAAAGAAGGAACAAAGCAAAACGATAACAAACGTTTCCAACGAACCCATTCAAAAACCAACCGCCGAAGATGCACTCAAATATTTGCTCTATCTGGTCGATGTAAATGAGCTATATAATGTGGCGTTGGGCACATACGATTTCGGATTGGTGCTATTTGTTGCACAAAAATCACAAAAAGATCCTAAAGAATTTTTGCCATTCCTCAATGAGTTAAAGAAACTGGATTTAAGCTATCGTAAATTTAAAATAGATGAATATTTGAAGCGCTACGAAAAAGCATTAGGAAACATTGTAAAGTGTGGTACGGAAAAATTCGAAGAAGCTTTGGAATTCATTAAACGTCATGAACTCTACAAACAAGCTTTGAGGCTGTACAATTACGAGGCGCCGACAGATAATAATGAGCCGGAACAAGCAAAAACTTGGAGCGAATGTCAAATGCAAATCTGTTTGGCTTTTGCAGATCATCTGCGCTCCAAAGGTGACCTCGAAAGTGCGAGTATTATGTACGAACGTGGTGGAAATTTCACACAGGCTCTGCTTAGCGCTAAAAATATATTGGATTGGCGACGTGTATTGATGCTGGCACAAAGCGATGGACAAGATGTGGCACCGGTTGCACTGTAAGGAAATTAGCTCTATACTTGAAAAAAAACTATTGAATTTTTTTCTAGATCTATGGTGGCAGCTCTGCAGGAGCAGGGCCATTACGATATAGCGCATCAGTTACATAGAACATATGGCACAAATTTCAAGGACTCACTGCAATGTCTCCTCAAAGGTCATCTCTATTTGCAGGCAATACTTGAAGTACGCTTGAATAGTCAAGAAAGTGATTTGTTGGAGGATCTGGTTAAACCCCAGCTGCTTACATATAGCAAGCAATTGCTACAGCAGTTAAGTGATGATGAAAATCTATTTGTTGAACATAAACAGCGTTTAAATGAAGTGCGTGCGTTGGCGCAACAGAAACGCGATGGTATCGTTAATTTCTATGAAAATGATATTGATGAGGCAGATTTGCTGTCAGATACTACGAGCATGCGCTCTTCACGCTACACATGCAGCTCACAAGGCACTGGGTAAGTTAGCCGTGATGTAGTTACTTTCTTTGTTTATTTTAATATTCTGCAGTCAAATATTAATTTAATATTAATTATTTTAAACATAATCAACTTTTAGTGTGGGTCATTCCATGTCAGTGAAATATGAACAAATCTATAAATTGTTGGAGAAATTCCAGCAAAGAAGCATAAGATTTATCGTTTTTTGAAGCTTGAGCGAAAGCTTGCACTATAATCTTTCAAGATGCCATCCCTACACCGCTCTCTTCCTAATCAAAGAAACTTTTCTTTGCGGGAGTCATCGAAAAAACATGGAATGGCTCATATATGGATAGATATGTATGTTTGCACATAGTTTTTTAAGATTATTTTTCTTATTCAATTTACAGCAAGACATTCCGCTCAAGCAAAAATCGTCGAAAGCACGAACGTAAATTATTAAGTCTTAAGCCGGGGAATCCATTCGAAGATATCGCACTTATCGATGCACTCTATAATCAAGTTATAAAATTGTTTAATCAGCAACAACAGATGCGTGACACATGCAAAGCCTTGATCGAATCACATTTAGATGAGATGGCTGCTAAACTTCAAACGCAGTATGGTCAATTGCTAAAATTGGTACAAGACTCCTACGAGGCAATTTGGATCGAAGAAATGGTGAATGCACAAGCAGTACCACAGTACAAACCCACACCAAACACCGATTACACACAACTACAAAATGAGCAACGTTATGCTGTGTTGGGTAAAAAAAAATATATATATGTATATATTAAAAGCATTTCATTTCTATCGTACATATTTACAGCACCCCAAAAGCGTTTTAAGCCGCAAGTGAATCTTATTGATTGGAAGTGTGAAATATTGGCCTGAGTAAGCGCAACATACATACGTACATATAAGCCAAAAGCAAAAATGAAAAATAAAACAAAAAACTTATCAAAACAAAGCAACACTTAGCACAGCAATATTAACGTTTACCCGCACATGCTGGGTTGGCTTGCTTGGTATATTGTTTAATCGTCTAGCATAGCATAAATTATTGTAAGAAAATTTTTTAGCAATTAATAAAAACTTTGTATAAACATGAAAATTTTGTATACAAACTAATCAAAGCTTACATTGCATACGTAGTGTGTTAATATATGTATGTACTAGGTATTATATGTATTTTTTAGATTTCTAAAAGATGAAAACCAAAAGTGAAATTTTGTTACGATATGTAAATGCAAAATTTATGCAAAAATTTGCAAACACTTTCTTTTAGATCTTTCAAAATAGCCGAATTTACACGCTATCGATTGAGTTTACAACATCCATGTAAGTGTCTATAGACTATACTGATACATGTATGTATGTATATTTAGTTGGCGAACAGCTGTAATTACATTAATATACGCACATACATTAATAAATGCTATGTAAGTAAGTAACTTTCGCTAATTACCGTTTTTGCCTCTATGCAAGTATAGCAAATTTTAAAAGAAAAGTGTGAACTTTTTGATAAAAAATAAAAAATTATACATATGTATATCAACGACTGAGTGCAACATCACTATTTCAAAATATTTTTAATAATCCTATCTCATCTCTACATATATTAAAATTGTAACATCGCACATATTCAACGATATGATTATGTCCCATAACCCCCTGCGGGTTAGGGGGTTAGAATATGCCCGGGGTAGTCATACCGGTCGTAAGAGGCGACTATTATGCACTAAGGTAATGACGTGAAGCTTGATGGTTGATCTACGGATATTATGCCTCTCACTAACCATCTTCTTCCTTTCAGAAGGAGGGGTGACATGACGTGAAAGGTTGCACTGGTCATACCAAATCGCTACCACGACAGTCGGGCAGTACCACAAGGGAGTACAGGAGCGTACCGGGCTCATATCCGGCAAAGGACTGTCACTTCCGACATTACTCCCCAAAACCTTCGCGGAGTGTTTTGGTCGCTATAAACAACAACAACAAAACTTGCAAAGATTTGTCAGTAAAGTAAGGATTCGTGAAAATTTCTCGAAACCCTCAAATTTAAAATTTTTTTTCTGTTGCTTTTCTATGTCACGATCAGCTGTTTGTCAGTTGCAAGTTTTTTTTTTTTTGTGGCTTTGAGTACTTCCACGTGACGTACTGATTAGGCGGGGATATTCTCTTGTCCCTCAAAGTGCCGGTTATACAGTTGCAAGTTTTACTGTGAAATTTCCCTCGCAGAGAAGTGTTACTCTCTCACCCAATGAAATGTCAAAATGCGCTCTCTCTGCAAATGTTTCGTGTCGCGGAACACTTGTCAGCAAGGCAAATTAAACAAGGTAGAATTGAAAACTAAAATATTTTGTTTTTGTAGGAATTCTGACTTCAAAAAAATATAAACAAGTATAGAATATTTGTCGACTCCCGCCGGTGGCACTGCAGGAAGGAGACCCCCACTGTGTTAAAAAGATTGGTGGATAAGGACTTGGTTTCTCATAGAGTTTATTTATGCATCAGTGATTGAAAAAATTGTATTTATATAATGGCCTTTGTAAATTTTTTTGTTTTTATATGCGTTTTTATATTTTCTCTTACTCAATTCTTTGTTAAAATGCTTCATTCTAAGAAATAAACATCTCTAAAAACGATTTTAAATATATACATATGGCTTTAAAAAGCTTTAAGTTTGGGCACTAAACTTTTATGGTGGGAAATTTCTTGGCCTTTGTGTTTGGTGAACACGATTTCTATAGATTTTATTTTATTAAAAAATGCATGGTGAGGCTTACCAAGCCTTACATATTCTCTCGTTTATGCAACCGTAAAAAGTTGAATTTTCTTTCTCATAGTGGGTAAGATCCAGTTTTCGGATTATATATCCAGCAATGTTGTCAAGGCCATATTCATACATGTCATCTTATTCAAGGGTTTCATCGATAACGAATCGGGCCTATTGCATTTCTGTTAATATCGCATATATTCCCTCGTCCTTACCATAACTTTATGAACATATTCCAGTACTGGAAAAGGAAACATGTTACAGCAGTTTCAAAATTTTCTTTTCCACTTTCTCGACATTTCTTGCTAACATAAAATAAAGAGTATAGAAACATACAGGGTGGCTAATGAAAGCCGCTACCAATAAAAAATTAAATAACTTTTTTTCTATTTAATGAATCTGGTTAATTTATTTTTGTATTTTGCAGATTGACTTTTACATTTAACAAAAATGGATAACTGGGACACTGAAACAAGAATTTGGATTGTCCGCCGCTATCACGCACTGGAGTCCGTAGTTTCGGTTCAAAGAGAGTATAGGCGCACGTTTGGCGGCAATCCTCCGAGCAGATGGACCATAATAAGACTTGTAAACAATTTTGCCGAGCATGGGACAGTCAACAGAAGACCTTACCATCGAAACCCTTCAGTTCGAACGGAGGAAACAATCGCTGCTGTAGCTGCTGCCATACAAAACAATCCACGTGTTTCGACAAGAAGCTTATCTGCTCAAATGGGTGTAAGCAGACAGTCATTACAGTCAATTATGCACAAAGATTTGGACTTATTCCCATATAAAATTCAAATGGCCAACAAGCTGAACGCTGCAGACTTGCCGATTCGCTTGGAATTTTGCAAGAAGATGCTTCAAATGGTGGAAGAGGATGGAAACATGTTGAACTGTCTTTTCATGTCTGACGAGGCCCATTTCGATTTAAACGGCAACATAAACAAACAAAATTGTCGAATATGGAGTGCTTCCAACCCACAGATACTCCATGAGACGGAATTGCATCCACTTCGTGTCACAGTGTGGTGTGCAGTTTCATCACGCTGCATTGTCGGGCCCTACTTCTTCGAAGAAAACGGTCACACCGTTACGGTTACTGGAGACCGTTACTTGAGCATGTTGAGAGAGTTTTTCTATCCAGAATTACGCCGAATGAGAATTTCTTTCAATTCTGTGTGGTTTCAGCAAGATGGTGCAGCTCCTCATATAGCCCAACCTGTTATGACAGAATTGCGACGAAAATTTCCCAATAAGCTGATATCCAGAAACTTCACATTCCGTTGGCTACCCAGGTCGCCTGACCTTACTTTTTCTTGTGGGGTTATTGCAAACAGGAAGTCTTCAAAGCAAAACCAACAAATTTGAATGAACTAAGGCAATCCATTCGAGAAACAATTGCGGCTATTCCTGTCTCAACTCTCCAAGCAGTAATGAGCAACTTTTTGGTAAGATGCCGCACATGCATCGACGAGCAGGGGGGGCATTTAAATTCCATTATTTTTAAAACTAATTAAGCTATATTTAATAAAATTTAATGAGCTTTAACATGAATAAAAGAAAAATGAATTCCATACACTGAAAAAAAAATTATTTGAGTTTCTTAATGTAGCAAAATTCATCAGCCACCCTGTATGTATAGCAACACGATTTGTTATTTCTTCTCACTCTTGATAAATGTGAAAAAAAATTTTAAGCATAATGGGTTAATAATTTTTTTTATTTGACGCTAGAACAGAAAAGAAAGAACGTCAAGTTCACTACTACTTTGTTTAATATACTTTGCTTGTCAGTAAGAATTTTATAAAATTAAAAAAAAATGTATCCTCGCCGAACACAGTTTATGTTGATACGAAACCGAATAGTTCAAAATCGAACTGTCAACTGATTTATAGGTAAAGAAAAGGCAGAACGCTGACAATACACGGAGCCCTTGATTTCGCGAACTTTTGTAGTATTCCTTGTATTACGTTTTTGAAACTAATTCTAGGAGAGTACCGTCTTCAACCGAATTCTAAAATATGGTGTTTTTGAATAGAAATTCTGAGATAGTGCGTTCTTTAAAAACCTTTTCAAATTGGGAATTATTCGATCGTTTGCTAAGATGGAGTTTTTGCCATTTTACGACGGTGATACCTACCTCGGGTATATTGCAAGCCCCCCACCCGCAGGGTGTTCCATAAATAGGCCCTGCAAGGTAGTAAGTTAGGGACACACCACAGAAATAGCGAATGCCGTCCACAAAAAAACTGTCCTTGTGTCGAATAAGTGGCTTTGGCGTCATTGGATACATTCTTCTTTCTTCTTTAAATGGTCATCTAACCGCCTGGGCGATTTTGACCGTCCAACATAGCTCGCCAGTCGTTTCTTCGTTGCGCCAACTGGCGCCAATTGGAAACACCGCGGGATCGCAAATCGGTCTCCACTTGGTCCTTCCATCGGAGTGGTGGTCTCCCTCTTCCTCTGCTTCCACCGGCGGGTGCCGATAAGAATACCTTCTGGGCTGGAGCATCTTCGCTCATTCGCACTACGTGGCCTAGCCAGCGAAGCCGCTGTGTTTTAATTCGCTGAACTATGTCGGCATTGGATACATTCTACATAAGCAAAAATGGAAGTGAATATTAAACGACCAGAGTAGACAGGAATAACGACACTCGAAGTACGGTTGCTGCAATGATGGTGATTGACTTAGGGTAGGTGTGCTTAGACCCAACTGTCGTGGGAGCCGTAGTGAATGTCTATGGAGTATAGGTTCAAGCTATTTTATTTGCCAATGGATATTTCCACACAACTCGTAGATATGCCAAGCAACCCATGAGCGGATATAAATCCGAGTAGTTTCGGGAGCTTAGATCAGCAGATATATCTGCTGCAATATATAGCAGTTGGTTGGCCTAATCGAGGCAGTCGAGTCGATAAATTTACGTGGATGAAGTTTAAATTATGGAAAAATGAATTTTTTTCGCATGCCAATCGTAGATTTTTCGCTATAAAAAAGAACAAAAAGCGCTCTTTCATTGTGCATTGTGAAAAATACAATATAATTTTATTTAATCATGAAACAATTAAATTGCTTGTGGCCAATGAAAGGGGCGTCAAAATGTGATTAAATGTTAGCGAGAAAAAACGCCCTCTAATTGATTTCTGCTATAGATGCATGGACCATGTGGTTGTTTTGACTTTCATATGTTTGAAAATGATTCAATTCAGTCCCTGCAAAAAATCGTGCGACTGATCTCTAGAGTGATCCGCGGTCAATACCTTTCGTCTCCAGCGGGCTACAATTGATCCCAACCATTCCGTTATAGTCATAGCTGAAATAAGTTGATTTTTATTTCTGTAAACTTGCCCGACCGTACCTATAGGGGAACAAAGGGAATCTCGCCGGCACTACCCGTTTGGGCATGAAAGGGACCAATTAGTCTCTTCATAGGACATGCTCAAACACTTCCACCCATAAGGGGAGATCAATTGTAATGCTCCTTTTTGCAGGGGTGCCGATCTGGGGGTTAGGTTGAGACCTCACATAGACTGAAATTTGTTCGATCAGATTGAAAAGAATTATGTTTTATTTTGTTTTGTTGTTTTTCCGGCAGGGTGAATGATTGATGTATATTGGAACGATTTTTCGTCATCCCTTGTCAAATTTGGTTTTGAGACAAACCAGTTTGAGACAAACCAGTTTGAGACAAACCAGTTCTGAGAACGAAAATGGACACTGATGATGGCACAACGCCGAAACCGGTTTGTCTCAAAACCAAATTTGACAAGGGATGACGAAAAATCGTTCCAATATACATGAAAAGAATTATCATTATCTTGACATATACTAGGCCCATCCTTCTTGTTGTTTCGAAATCGTCGAGCTTTAATCCAGCGTGCGCAGGAAAGGTGCAAAAACATGCTTTCAGTCCACTTTTTCTGCATTTATTGTCACTGACGAAAGACACAGTAATCTAGGAGTTTGTTTGATCTACTTGTATACAGCGGACCTTACCAATTTGAACCATCGGTGAAAACGTGCATATGGCTTGAAGAATCTTTTCGGAGCGTAGGATCAGAACTATGTAGTCTGTGGGTGCAATGTTAGATGAGACTACGCTACTGCAGCCGTTCGACTTGCTTCCAATCTGACTCGACTAGTTGCAGTTGTTTACGCTCTGCTATTGGCGACTACGTAGATCTATGAGGGGGACGCGTAGAATGGCATTTAATTGCCACAACCCGGTTTATTAATGGCTATGTGTGTGTCCAAAAGGTCAACCTGCAATGAGCTTTTGGAATACAATGCAACATCCGCCCATGTCGATAGACTACTGGTGCCCGACATATGGACAACTGTATTATGAGAAGCAAATCTCAATTCTCGAGTGCAATTAGTTTGAGGTGTTTGCTGGACTCCAAACTGCTGGACCCAAAGCTGGCAAACATTTTTTAGCGTCGTTACTGGGCGTTCGAGCAAATAAACAAATATCAACAAACACTTTGTGGAAGATGAAGTGTTATACTGATAGGCTCCGTATGCTGTATTGTTGTATACTCTCTCACTCATGCTCTTCGATAATGGTATGGTAGACTACAACAACAACACTGTATAAAAACTAGTAAAGGGAGCTATACTCGACAACTTAGCATATGCAATGAATATTATACATCCAGGGCCGCATTTAGAATATTCTACATTGGCGCTATTATAGAGGCCCGTATCACAAGCGGAACCACTTGATATAAAAAAAAGTAATAATCCCAGTGTTGTATGTTTTACTTCTATTTTTCGATATCTATACATTATTAACTATTTACGTTGGGTTGAAATTAAACAAGTAAAGAAGTCTAAGTTCTGGTGAAATCGAACATTAAATACCCAGCTTTGTAAAAGTGGTTGTTGTTGTTGTTTGTAATGACAAAAACACTCACCGAAGGTTTTGGGGAGTGTTGTCGAAGGTGACAGTCTTTTGCCGGATATGAACCCGGTAAGCACCGGTACTCCCTCGCGGTTTAGGGGTTTAGAATATGCCCGAGGTAGGCATACCGGTCGTAAGAGGCGACTAATATGCACAAAGGTAATGACGTGCAACTCGATGGTTGATCTACGGATATGATGCCTCTCACATCTCATTACCCATCTTATCCTTCCTTACGGAAAGAGGGGTGATTTGACCTAGAAGGTTTCACTGGTCATAAATCGCTACCACGACAATCGGGAGTACTGCAAGGGAGTACCGGAGCGTACCGGGTTCAAATCCGGCCAAGAACTGTTAATTCGACAACACTCCCCAAACCTCCCTTGCGGTACTGGTAGCGACCAGTGCAACTTTCTAGGTCATGTCACCCCTTCTGCCGTAAGGAGAGAGAAGATTTGTAATGAGAGGCATCATACGATATCTGTAGATCAACCATTGAGTTGCACTTCATTGCCTTTGTGCAGATTAGTCGCCTCTTACGACCGTTATGCCTACCTCGGGGATATTCTAAACCCCTAACCCGCAGGGGTCGTGATAAATTGTTGTGGAGCTATGACCTGCGGTGTGCTGGTAATAATTTTTTCCTACAATTGACAACCTTTCCGAAAGTTATAAACAAAAACCGTTAGGGTCGGAAATCGAGTGTTTTAGTAATGTACGTGCCGCTAGGGAGGGCAAATCACTGCTATAACAACAACAAGAACACCCGATTGAATATCAAATAGCAAAGATCGTAGGTCGCCGGCGTGGTATAATGGGTGTGTGTTGACCTACCTCACCAAAGGCCCCAGGTATACATTCCGGCCGAATATATTTTGGAAAGGTTTTGATTGAAAGGATATCGGCCGGCAAGCAGAAAAGAAATAACATGGAGAATATACCATGACGAATCCAAGTGGATGCCTATAAAACGATTCATTTCGTGAAATTATAAATCTTGTATAAAAGTTAAAGTATTGTTATCTTTAAAACTTACGAATAAAGAATTAGCTTCTCGTAGTGAATTACCTTCCCGCGAATCGATAGTTTACTATAATACTTCAATTGCGAATTCAATACAAAGTGAAACTATCCGATCAGCCCTTCTTTTATATATTTCTTTTGAACTATTCCTTCTCTATGCCTTTACTTTCTTTTCTAAATGTGATCAGCGAGAATAAGAAATTATATTTACCTCATAGTGTTTAAATATTTTCATTTCAAGTAACTTTTCTACCGACTGGCACAAGCCCATGTAGAAAAATGAAAAGTTATATAGGAAGAGAAGTAATTCACCAGTGGAGGCACTTAATTCCGTATGATAATTCTGTTGCTTAATTGCATACAAATCATCCAAGCGGATCGCACAGAAAAAGAGTTGAAAAATTTTTCATAAAGCGTATTGATATAAATAGATAATACTTAAATTTTTCTAGATTAACAAGCTAACTGTTATATAACTTTCACATAAATTTTCACTGACAAAATTATGTGCAGTGGTGAATTATCTACCAGCGCCCCATGAGTTAGGGAAAATTCTGATTTTCATGATCACCACGATAAATGTCAGAATTCCTTCGCTATGTCAAAATTTATATTTGCTTTCTAGACTTCACCTAATTTTTTAGCCAAGTCCTTTACACAGCTAAAAACGAGTTGAAGCCTAGAATGCCTTCAACCCCTAAGTGTACAGTCATGGAGTTATGCCTTTAGGCTAGGATATGTTTGCAATTTGGCGGCCGCCGTGGTGTGAAGGTAGTGTTGCCGGCCTACCACACCGAAGGTCCATGGTTCGAGCCCTGATACAGGTAACATCAAAAGTGATTTGAAAAAAGTTTTTCAAAACGGGGTCGCCCCTCGGCAGTGGTTTGGCAAACTCTCCGAGTGTATTTCTGCCATGACAGGCTTCTCAGCAAAAATTCGTCTCCTTTGTAGATGCCGTTCGGAGTCGGCAAAAAACTGTAGGCCCCACCAATTTGTAGGGAAAATTCAAATCGGCACACCACAAATTGAAAGAGAAGCTTGGCGCAAAAATCTCTTAGGAGGTTTATGATGATATACCTGTTGTATATCGCGCCATAGAGAGAGAGAGAGATGTTTGCAATTTAAAAAACTAAAATCTAGAGCGAAACCTGTCACTCAATAATTTACTTTAGAATTTCAAAATTTAAACGCGTTACCGCTTTCCTGAGGACCTCAACCAGCTGGGCAGCGGCACCTTCCCCATTAAGGGACCGGACATTCCAGGTACATGCCCTTATCTCGTAAAAAAGGGGTTCTCATATCCGAGGCTTTGTTGTTGAATTTCATTGGAACGTTGTTTTATCTGGTGGGTGCCAAACCCAACGCACAACCCGTTTCGCGGGAGGTTGAATTCAATTACACGTTTGTATAGCGAGCCGCTTGATCCAAGACAGACGCCCGCTTGCAGCCGCACCACATGGTGATCAGACGCTGCTGTTTGAATCCCCCAGCAAGCCCTTAAACCGATTATGTCGGAGTGGCCTTCTCATGATTAGCTTACCACCAAACGGGTGTTCGGTCGTTTACCCAGAGGATACTTGGGCGCAAAGCCCGGAAGTACTGAGCTGCTTGAACCGCATGCAAAAGAATCGCTCTGCCCATTCCCAGGTGAATGGCGATCAGAAACTTTCCCTACTTTCGTGGACTTCTGCACATGGCCCCATCCTCCAGGGCAATTGAAAAGTAAAGTCCTCTCTCGACGAACGAAAATAACACTCACTCATCGCACCCGTCCTGCTATATGGTGCAGTAGCGTGGACACTAACAACATCTGATGAGGCGGCTCTGGGAGTATTCGAGAGAAAGGTTCTTCGAAAGATTTGTGGACCTCTACGCGTTGGCGACGGCGGGTACCGGAGAAGATTTAATGATGAGCTGTATGAACTTTACGCAGACACCGACATAGTTCAGCGAATTAAAACACAGCGGCTTCGCTGGCTAGGCCACGTAGTGCGAATGAGCGAAGATGCTCCAGCCCAGAAGGTTTTCTTATCGGCACCCGCCGGTGGAAGCAGAGAAAGAGGGAGACCACCATTCCGATGGAATGACCAAGTGGAGACCGATTTGCGATCCCGCGGTGTTTCCAATTGTCGCCAGTTGGCGCAACGAAGAAACGGCTGGCGAGCTATGTTGGACGGTCAAAATCGCCCAGGCGGTTAGATGACCATTTAAAGCAGAAGAAGAAACGCGTTACCGAAAGTGCCTACGGCCCTTATGTATTAAATGCGGCACTGTTTGCATCAACAACACTAACATTAAGCTGCTGAGTGAAGTGAGCGTCAATCGACGTTTTTGTGCTCCCGCCCCCCAACTAGCACTTCAATGTTTCAGCACTGAATATCAGCCACGTTAGCCACAGCGTATCATTCGAGTGTGGACAACAGAGTTGAGCGGTTGGGTGATTATCTGTTTTTGGTTTGATGTGGTTGCGCGCGTGTGTTCTAGTTCTTTTAGATTTTCGAAACAAAACCAAAGCAAATAGCAAAATATTACAACAAATATTAAACAAACGTAATATGTATCAGCAACTAAAAGTATTATATGGCAAAAGGTAGACGTCGTAAGTTTTTTTTTCGAATTAAAAAGGTGAAAAAACTGCGATGTCGCGAGTTGTTGTATGAGGCGTTTATTTTCGAAACGAAATTGTAATCGAAGTGCATGCGGTTTAAAAAAAAAAAAACAACAACGCAGAAGGTATAACCCTGCAAAAAACGGAAATACTCCATTGCATCAACCAAAGAATACTTCTTAAAAAGTATCAGAGTACTCCAACACTTATCCTCATTTATATAAAAAAGTTCTTCCAATTTACATGGCGATGCCCGCTGATTGGATCACCTTTTTTATATGAATGAGGATAAGTGTTGGAGTACTCTGATACTCCAGCGTTTTTTACAGCGAAATTAAAGATCACACATACACATGTAAATATGTTAACATGTGTGTTCACACTTAACTGTGAAAATGCGGGAAATTTTACGATAGCGCTAAAATAAATATTGCTAAAGTTGGAAGTGTAAAAAGTGTTGAGAAATCGAAAAAATTTGTCCATTTTGTACGTGTTTGCGAACGTAGTTTCTTTTTTGAGTTTACGAGTAAAATTCGCAAGTTTGTGTTAAATGATATTTGGGAAATCAGTTAATAATTTAATTCTCATTAATGCACTATTTACAAGACGTTTATTTTTAAATAATTTTTTTTTATTATTTATTATAAACATTTTTTTTGCAGAGAGTTACATACATGATATACCCACACAGCATACGTACACTGAAGATCATCTGAAAAGGTTCAAAGATTTTAGTATCCAATTTTATTATATGTGAAAATATATTTTAAGGAAACTTTCATTGCCACACACATTTTAGGGTAAAATTGATCCTAAACCTTAAGTTGAACATTTAGCATTATTTTGGTGGAACGGTTTTTGAGTGGTGCGCGTACAAACTGAGAGAAAAATTCTAAAAGCTCTTGTTACTATAATAAATGTATTGGGGGTGATTCTTTAATGTCTATAATGTACAGAAATCGGCCTGTTACAGTTATATTATACAGTTAACAGAGAATATTTTTAGTCACATGAAGAAAATGTGATCATTAATTAACCATTGCCTATGAATTCGTGAAATTTCACGCATTCATTAACCTTAAGGTCATAGATAAAAATTCGTGTACCTGTTAAGGCAATCAGTTAAAAATCACGCCCACTTTTCAACAACGATGTGTGATTTATTTAATGTAAAAATATTTCAAATTTCTTATAATATTTTACATATGTTCAGACAATAATATAAAAATAAATATGTAAATATTTGTCGCGATATACCTCCGAAGAGATTAATGCCGAGCTCTCTACCAATTTGTAGTGCCGATTCTAATTTTTCCTACAAATTGGCGGGATCTACATGTTTTATGTCGTTTTTAAATAAAACTTTCTCCAAACATTTTTGATTTTACCTGCCCCGTCACTTCAAAGTGAGACTTTCGGTTCGCTATGAAATTGTCCTCGTAGGATATCTCAGAACTATACATGTATTAATCGGTTTCACCTGAACTTAGGCTTCCGGACATGTTCGAGTAATAAAACGTGATCTTTTAGGTTTAAAAAAAAAATTTATAAGAAATGTTGACCTTATTCAGATGAGCTGCAGTGTATATATTTAGTGTTGCTTAATATCATCATAATTTTTTCTTCACTGGCGCATTAAACTGAACGTGTTAATTAAGCAAATATTGCCATTTTGCAAACTGCCAAATTAGCTTGGGTTTTTAAAGATCCCTCTATATAAGTTTTTTTTTCTCAATTCCAGCGATAGAAAGTAAAAATAAAGTTTTCGTTTTGAAAATATGTTGTTGCTTACCTTGAATTCATTGTAAAATAGATTTTCCTTTGAATACATTTCGAAACCGTCACTATTGAGCGGTTTTTGTGAAAACGGCCCTAAGGTCGATAAAATTTGGCATAAAAAACAACCCAAGGTCAAAAAAAAAAGCAACAACAGTAAACTAGTGTTCTATACCTGTTTACCTCTAAATCTCCTTTTACACTAAAGACACTCCATTTCGTGTCCAGTTGGAGTAGTGGTCTCCCTCTTACTCCGTTTCCACCCCTTGGTCCTAATTCATTCAATCGACACGGCTGCTGACAGTTCATGACTAAAACTTCTGTCATTACCAAGCTTCTTAGACTTTTGATTGATAAAGGTCCTTGCAACCGAAAACTTCAAATCTCTGAGTGAGCTCCCTATCCAATACCTCCTAGAAGGAAATAGAACTGTAAGGTTTGTACCGATGACCACGCTGGTGTAATGTAGGTAGTCCTTTTTGTTGTAACAAAGAAGTCCTTAGCACTGAGCAAACATTACTGGTGAAATCTGACATATTTGCAGATAAGATTCTTCTCGATCTTTTAGTTCCATTCCTGCCAGTTTACACATTACGGCTTTCTCATTTTGTAGACGACTATCTGCCGAAAAAAGTTTTGGTCGCTGACATTGTGTTCCAGCTTTAATGTGTACTTATTTCTACCATCTTAAATCAGAAAAGCAACAAGGTAAAAATGCAAAATTTTACACCAACAATGGAGAGTAGAACGCCAGCTTTGCTTTTTTTGGTTAGGCATTACAGTAACCGTTAAAGTCTGACCACACGCAACAAATACCAAAAATAGTGGCCTATGAAGAAAATGAAATAAAGTGAAGGCAGAGAGCAAAGTTTTGCAAAAATTAACGGGAATTTTTAAGTTATGAAAGAGTGATAGTAGAGCGCATAAAAGAATTAATTAGCTTTAAAAGAAAATATTTTTAAAAAATCTACAATATCATAAACAAAATTAGTTTCAACCAAAAAAAGTTGATTTACTGTATAATAGAACAACACAATAATAAACAATTGCTCTCGAAAATAAATAATACACAGCAAAACAACAACATGCTATAAAGTGAAAATCATTCGAAAATTGACTAATTCGGTTATACGGATTGGAGTGATAATACTGCAGACCGGCCAGCTCAATCTAGTGTAACTATTCAGCTCATCGTCTCTGACAAAATAGCAGTTCAAGCAATCTATAAATTTTCAAAAATGAAGGAGTAACTTCGATAAACTAATTACTGACAATTTTTGCCATAAATCGGTAAGTTTCTGTAATTAAAGTTTTCTTTTTAAGTTTACATATCGCACACCTATGTACGAGGTGTGTTCAAAAAGTATCGCGAATTTTGAATTTTCGCTGGTTACGTATATTCGAATTTCGAATTTTTTGTGGCGTTATGTTGGTACTCATGTCTCTCACTTATGCCGACAAGCTCGGCCATTTTGAATGTGCAGCTAATTGTTGACAGCTGCTTTGCTTGCACGTGTTTTGGATCGTCTTCGATTTTTACCTATTTTTTTTACCAAAATTGCTCAATTGTGACCAAAAACAGCATCGCATGAACATTGCTAATGAGATGTTAAACTCTGTCCGCGACGACCCAAATTTGCTCCAGAGGGTCATAACTGGTGACGAATCGTGGGTTTATGGTTATGACGTGGAAACCAAACCTCAATCATCTCAATGGAAGCTGCCGCACGAACCAAGACCGAAAAAAGCGCGCCAAGTTCGGTCGAATGTGAAAGTTTTGCTGACACTTTTCTTCGATTGCAGGGGCGTGGTGCATCATGAGTTCTTGCCACAGGGAAGAATGGTCAATAAGGAATATTACCTGCAAGTTATGCGCAATTTGCGCGAAGCAATCCGCCAGAAACGCCCGGATTTGCGGAAGAACAAAAATTGGCTTTTGCACCACGATAACGCCCCTGCTCACGCATCGTTGCTTGTGCGCGACTTTTTGGCCAAAAACAACACACTAATGATGCCGCAGCCACCGTATTCCCCAGATCTGGCCCCCTGTGACTTTTTCTTGTTCCCTAAACTGAAGAGGCCCATGAAAGGACGACGTTACGCTTCTCTTGACGAGATAAAGACGGCATCGAAGGAGGAGCTGAACAAGATACAAAAAAAATGATTTTTTGAAGTGCTTCGAAGATTGGAAAAACCGTTGGCACAAGTGTATAATATCTCATGGGGATTACTTTGAAGGGGACAAAATAGATATTCATGAATAAATAAATAATTTTTGAAAAAACACAAAATTCTAAACAGTGAGCAACTCCGAAAAAACATGTTGTTCAGAAAACTGGAATACCTCTCGCTTATGCTATAGTTCTTTTGCCCTTAGCTCTAACAGTAATCATCCCTGTGCACATGGAATAAAAGCATAACGACCGAAAAATTTTCTGGTCAGATATCATGAACCATACATCTACTGGCTAATTACTTTCAAAAACCCCGTGTCCAATTATATTACTAATGATAATGCGCATTTTTAAAGGATGGCGTGTCATAATGTCAATGGCGTTAGTTCTCAAAAAAATTTGACATTAATTCGCTTTTGAAATGCGACATTGACATTATGACACGTCACCTCTAAAAGGTCTAAATCTGTCAGTGATACAATTGTATATGCTAGCACATCCGCGTGACACTGCCTGGTACGAAAATAGTTCATTGCATATTTCTATCAACCTTAGAAAACATTAATTGAAAATAATCAAATAATTAAAAGTGCGATAGTCTTAAATAGTCAAATAATCACACAATTAAAAAGAATAAAATACTTAGAAGTGATGAAATGATTAAAAATAATAAAATAATTTAAATAGTCAAATAATTTGAAATAATCAAATAATTAATTAAAAAGTTATAAAATAACTAAATTAAATAAGTGGATAAAAAATAATCCGCCAATCAAAAATAATAAATTTATTAAAAATAATTAAATAAATAAAAATATCTAAAAGTAAGAATTTGCTTCATAAAATTCCATTAAACAAAATAATAAAATGATTAAAAATAATTAAGGTATTAAAAATTTAATTAATTAAGTAATTAAATATTAAATTAATGAAATAATTTAAAATTATAACTAAATCCGCAAAAAAAATAAATAAAATTCAATAAATTACTTTAAAATACTCCATCAATAAAGAGAAATAACGATAATAATCAGCTGAGCAAACAAAAATCAAATATTCAAAAATGATCAATGGATTAATAATAACCAAATAATAAAACATAATCCAACAATGAATAAAACTCAATTGTTCAAAAGTTTTCAAGTAATTAAAAAAAAATATAATCAAATAATGGGAATAAATCAAAAGCGCTAGATACTTTACTTAATTAAAAACCGTAAAAAAATCGAAAAAAATAATATATTAATAATAACAACAGCTGAAAATAGTCAAAAGATTAAAAACAGTCAAGCAACTAAATTCGGTGTTAAATTAATTAAAAAAATAAACAAATAATAAAAAAAAAACGAATGAAATCAATCAAATAAAAATAATCAAATAAATATAAATAATCATATAATTTTAAACGGCAAGGCAATTAAAAATAATAGTATATGTCAAAAAATTATGAAAAAGAAAGAAAGAAGTAAAAGGAAAAAGTTATCTTAATTATCTTAATTGATCTTTGTACCCAGCGTGTACTAGTATACAGGGTATTATAGTTTTTGTCATATAACGGTGGTTTTTAACGGTCCAAAATAATGGAGATGGATATATATCAAAGTTCTTAGAATGAACAGAGGAATGTCCGTCCGTCCGTCCGTGGACACAATAACTTGAGTAAAAATTGAGACATTTGAAAAAAATTTCGCACACAGGTTGGTTTCTGCCCCTTTTTTGGATATCGAAAATTTCGAAATACGTTAAAAAAGAGATAATTCAATAATAAAAGCAGCTACAATAATGAAACTTGGTAAATTTATTAAGTTGGTCGTCCTATTGAGAATTTTATATCATTTTTCGAAAATGGGCGCCCACATTTTAGTGAACAAATTTTCAAACTTCGACTGTTAATAACTACAGAACCGTTTATACTAATATAACGAAATTTGGGAGGTATACCATGGTTGGGGTATATACACCTATAGAAAATAAGCCACGCCTATTTTTTCATAAAAGTTATCTGAAAAGGAGGTAGAAATACTGAACTGCCCATATCTCATTGACTGATACAGATAGAATGATATAATTTGGCAGTTACCTCAATTTTCTTATTCTTTATACGATTTTTGCAAAATTGTGGAAAGTGGGTGTGGCACCGCCCACTTATAAATCAAGAAATTTTCAAATTCGAATGCTAATAACTTCAGAACGGTGTAAGATAGAATTACGAAACTTGATACGAGGTATACTATAGATATGTAGAGTAGGCCCACGGGAAATGAGCAAAATCGGTTGACGACCACGCCCACTTTTGGACCAAAGTTTTCTAAAAGAGAGGTAGGAAACCGGAACATGCCATATCTGCTTCACTGACGCAGATAGAATGCTAGAATTTCGTAGTTACAATGACCTGGTGATCTTATTAATGATTTTTTTTAAATTTGGAAAATGGGCGTGATACCGTCCACGTATAAATGAACAAAATGTCAAATTTCAGCTGTTATTAATTTCAGAACCGTGTTAAATTAAATTGCAAAAACATTAAACGAGGTATACTACCTATGCTTTTGAAAATTATACTTAGCCTATGCTGTAACCAGTGAATCAAAGAATCTGCTATGAAAATTTCATAACGATCGGTTGAGTACCTTGGACGCCTATACAAGACTAAAATTTTTTAAAGCATGGGGGCGTGGCACCACCCACTTTTCCAAAATTATGTATAGCCTATACTGTAACTAGTGAACCCAAGAATAACGATCGGTTAAGTACTTTGGACGCCAGACACACAGACACAAATTCATTTTTATTTATAAGATTGCCCACATGGTAGTAGAAAAAGTTTAAAACCTCTATAGGTCATAACTCCACAACAATTTACAAATTTTCCACGACCACTTTTAGACAGCTGGTTATTTAATGGCGGGTTCCACCCGAACTTAGACTTCCTTGCTTGTTTTTTAATTCTTTTATTGTTTCTTATTTTTTATTATTTTTGAAATAGCAAGATAAACACTCACTTTTTTCAATTAATGGAGGCTAAACAGTAAACAAAAATATGAAAAAATTCTGAGAAATTTCATTTATTTCTTTCAAAGGAAAAAAAATCAGGTCCGGCTTAAAATGTTCTCCCTATAATCATGACTTGTAACTAATTTATTAATACAACTGCACCGTTGAACTGCTAAATAATCTTAGCAGCGTTAGAAAACGTGTTTTTCAAGAAACAAAAACAAAAAAATTTGTATGAAAATTGCCGCTCCCATGCGCTCTAACGCTCCGCTATTTAGTTGATAAAGTGGCTATTTAACTTGACTCCGTTTGTCTCTCGGCTAAACTCCATTTGTTGGCTGTCAAACTGGCAAAACGACTTTCAACATCACTTTGGCATTTGCAGACAATAAAAACACTCGGCATATTTTGTTACATATGTACATACACACATAATACGTTACTGTGCAATGTAAACTATTTACATATTAATTACATAAATATATACGTATTATTTTTGTTTTGTTATTGTTTTATAAGCTACCGGAATTTTTAGTTTTATTGTTTTGTATTCAGAGCAAGTGCATTTTTGAAATGCTTTCAAAACTCCTTATTTTCAATGGCATTTCTTCACAGATCGAGGCATTTACAAAAAAAAAAGCGATCGATTTTAATGTTACTTCCCGATGCGTTAGAGATTGAATATAAAAGTAATTCAAAACCCGAAGCTTTTGTAACTAAGCAACTTCCGGTGAGTGAGAGACTTGAAAAATGAATGCAAATTCCGATACAGTACAGGGAAAAGGCGCATATTACTGACTTCTACCTGCACAATCAATTTCGGATACCCACAAAAACAAAACCTTACTTTAGATAATGACATACAATCCCGAATAAGATTTGAATTCAAATTCACTTTGATTAGAAGAGGTTCTCCCCTACGACTGACTGTTTTTATGAAAGAAAAGCGATGTCGACGCTTCAAACTCATGTCGTGCTCTCGACGTTTTCGCTTTTGACCGGACAGCCTGACGAACCCACTGGATATCTAAAAAGTTAAACCCATTTCCTCCTTTTCACGTATTCGGACTTTCTATTAAAATACACATCCACGCATCCCGAAGGCCCTCTTCCATCCTCTCAATAAAGGTTAACCATACAAAGATCTAGTGCAGAACGATGGCTTTCGTTTCTGTTTATGTTCTGAATAAACTATCGAAATAGCTTTTCGCTTTGCTGGCGTCCTCTAAACTAGTTTAATTTACAAGGGACAATTGCCTAAGATACTACATCTCAAGAGCCCTTCTTAAACTGTTGGAGAAATCGCCTCAAAAGGATGCACAAAAAATTTATCTTGAGAGATGCCCTTTTGTGGTTTCTTGAAACTGCTGAAAGAAGTTTGGCCTTAAACTAGTTGGAGTTGACTTTATCTTAGCTTAAAATAAGTTTCCTTAGTTTTTATATTTCTATGTACGAGTATGTAATCCCTTTACTTTATATTCATGTGCTAAACTATTATATCGTACCTGAGACAGTATCTGTATTTTTGCATTCTCAAGCTCTTTTCGTTTTGGTTTTTGCTTCCTTTTTATGTTATTCATTTTTAATGTCGTGAACGTGTTTTGAATAGTAGTTTCCATATGTTCGGACAACTTGCGTTTCTTCTTGTATCTCGATATACCATTGATTAGCTGAGTCATCGCAATATTAGCACCAATTCATACCCAATAAACATGTTTATTTCTTTGCAAGTTGAGGGGCATTTGAACAGCAGTCTCAAATCTCAAACTCTGGGCAGTTAGAAAGCGGGGAAGGCTACTCACATGGCTGGAATGGTCGACGAGCGGCGTAGGAAATTTCTACATAAACTGTGAAAGCTGTAGTGGAATTCGATTCGGTTTCTCGAGATTTTTCGATTTTTCTACCTGCACTATCGACTGCGCTATTTCGTATGGGAAATGCAAATTTGAGTGCCATCACATGATTTGTGTTTGTATTTAGCCGATCGCAGATAAACCCAACATTTTTCAGTAGCCGATGTACTTAACTATTTCTTATGTATTTCTATTGTATTTGCCATTCCTTCAATTGCGATTACGAAATCTCTACTTTATCACTCGACAGAATTTACATACTCAATGCCTAGATGATAAATAGACGGCAACACTAATCGTGATTAACTAAGCTCTGAATCTGAGTTGTACATTGTTTTTTTGATATAACTTAGGCTAGGTTAGGTTGAGTGGTAGCTGCCCGGTGTAGGAGAAGCTTGCTTCTATAATAAACAGGTCCCTTGTGGGACCAAATGACATATCTTTAATTACTGCAAGAATCTCGCAGCGATATAGTTCCGAAAAGTCGGACTTCAAGCTGCGATAGGTCCCTGAGAACCGATTAAGCTAAGGCCGAAGTACGAAATGGCTCGATGATTTCACCTGCCGATCACCAGTTAGCAGTAGTGAACCAACTTAAGATATGCCGGAAGGATGGAGCTCCCCTGAAAGAGGCAAAGTTAACTGGAGCTAGCTGAACTGGTTCGTGCCTCATGGGATTAAGGATGAAGTACAGACATTCCAGGCTTCAGTATTCACAATCCTTACATTCATGGGCTACGTTAAGGATAATAAGTAGAGTCGCCACATTTTTCAGATGGACATTATCCAACACTTTCATCTAGTTAGGAGGCTAAAGTCTAACGCAGCTTTAATAAACAAATTCACGATTACCATTTTAGATGCATCAGTCAAAGATGGACGGACATGGCTCACTCAATTTCTCCATTCATCCTAAGGACTATATATGAAACTCTATATCTATTTAATTTTTGCCTTTACAAACCACATTCCCGGGACAAAGGATGGTTGCGGGAAAAAGATGGTTTCTGTGGCTCTGTGATTCCGAATCAGTAAAAAAAATTGAATTTACGTGTTGTCTATCTGGGCTATAAGATGAACTCGTTAAAGAATACTTACCTCACCTTAGTATGATAAGTGATCTCCATTAGGGATTTATATCGAAATTTTCCACAAAATCTATAATATAAATGCGCAAGTTGAGTTGAAATTTTCTCACTTTTTGGCCAAACTATACATTTAAGGTATTAACACTTATATATGTATGGATAAGTACAAGGTGGCGCAAAAGTAAGCTTCCGATGTTCAGCATATCGGTTGTGGCACGTGCAGTGTGTGCTGTTGCACCGTCTTGTTGGAACCACATGTTTTTCAATCCCAATTCATCAAGTTGCGGCAAAAAGAACTCGTTGATCATTGCTCTGTAGCGCTCACCATTCACAGTAACCGTTTGGCCCCGACCGATTATTGGTCAAATAAATAGTCAGCAATACTCCGCGTTCTGGAGCAGTGTAGCGTAACATTGTTTATTAACGTGTATTTCGCATGTGTTTACTACACAAATGTCAAAACAGAACTGACTTTAGGGGCCAATCGCAAAATGTATAGCATTTTCTGATAGGAGGATTACTTTTGCGCCACCTTGTATTACCAAACTGCAGTGCCGTCAATCAAAAAAACTTAAAAAAAAACATGTATTAACACTATAGATCCGTAGTTGTGTGAGTAGACATGTCATGCATGTTTTTGTATTACTCGTGTGATCGGCTCTCACTGTGAGTGCGAAGAGTTGGTAGTGGACCAATGAAAAACAAGTATTCGCACTATAGAGCCTCTGTTTTGTGAGTAAACGTGTCATGCATTTTTGCTTTAGTTTTTTTTATTGTATTGATCACTGACTACGATGCCCAGTGATAGCGGCTCTCCTGAGAGCACGAAAAGTTGCTTTGTTGGAGACATTAAACAAGCAATGTAAAATATGAGCAAATATGTAAACTTCATTGCTGATACCTACAAACAGTGTTTACAAAAACAAAATAAATGAAGTTTGAAGAATGAAATAAAGTAAAATAAAATAAAATAGAATAAAACAAAGTTTATTAAAAGAAAGTGACGGGAAGGACAGGAAAGGTATGGAAAGGAAAGGAAAGCAAAGGAAAGGATAGGAAGTAAAGGAAAGGAAGCGAATGGAAAGGAAAGTAAAGGAAAGGAAGGGAAAGGAAAGGAAAGTAAATAAAAGGAAAGGAAAGGAAAGGAAAAGAAAGCAAAGAAAAAAGGGGATTGAAAAGGAATGGAAATAAAAGGAAAGTGAAGGAGAGGAAATGGAAAGGTAAGAAAAAGATGGGAAAAGAAAGGAAAGCAAAGGAAGGGAAAAAAAGGAAAGGAAGGGAATGGAAAGAAAGTAAAGGAAATAAAAAAAGGAAAGGGAAGGAAAAGCATAGGAAGTGAATGGAAAGGAACTGAAAGGAAAGGAAAGGTAAGAAGTGGAAAGGAAAGTAAGGAAAAGGAAAGGAAATAAAGGGAAGAAAAGTAAAGAAAATGGAAGGAAAGGAAAGGAGGGTAAGGGAATGAAAATGAAAGGAAAGGAAAGGGAGGGAATGGAAGGGAAAGGGAGGGAATGGAAGGGAAAGTAAAGGTAGGAAAAGGAAAGGTAAAGAAAGAAAAGGAAGGAAAGGAAATGAAAGGAAAGGAAGGGAAAGCAAAGGAAAGGAAAGGTAAGAAAGGAAAAAGAAAAGAAAGGAAATGAAGTTAAGGGAAAGCAAAGGAAAGAATAAAATAAATTTAAAATTTTACTATAGAGAGTAAAAGAAGGAATCAAAGAAAACGAAAATATGCTCGAGGAAAGGAACGGCAGAGAAATAAAAGGGAAAAAAGACGAATGAAAGGTATAGCAAATAATTGAAATAAAATAAAGTTTTGTGGTTGAATTTAATCACTGGGCGATATCTAGTTTCATTTATTGTACAAATTCTTGTTTTCATGGTTCATTACAGTTCACAAAGATATTAACCTACACAGGGTTGCAACTAAAATTAAAAAAATTAGAAAATCCCGTAATTTTTGTATTTCAATTAACAGGTTTTTGACTATCAAAATTTCATTTATTATAATATCTTTTGCTTTAAGCCATGTAAATGAAAAATGAATAAGTTCACTACCAGACAAATTTAAGCGACTCTAAGCATCGAACACGAGAATCGATAGTGCGTGCTCCTATTGGTCCGCAGTAGATTCTATGAGTAGTCAGATATATTTCGCAGCAGGTCAGTCACTTAGGATATACCCGCGGTTAAATGGACAAAAGGTTATGACGTGCAACTTTCTTACGGAAGGAGGGAGTGACATGGCCTAGAAGGTTGCATTGGTCATACCACATCGCTCCCGTGATAGTACCGCAAGGTGCTAGCACCGGAGCGTACCGGGTCCATATCCGGCAAAGGACTGCCACAACACACCCCAGGACTTTCGGCGAGTGTTTTTGTTGCTACTCAAACTAGCAACTAAGTAGTCAGCTATCGATAAACAATTATTTAGCTGTTGATTAAATTTTTGAAGGATAACAACCACTTATAGCAGGTGGACAAACCGAAAGCTTCTTCGATGATATCACGATACATATCTTCGAAGGTTTTTCCCGGGAGTAGGATTCGTAGCAGCCCCACGTTGATGTTCAATCGGTAAAATAGCACCACCACTGCTTGGGTTTTTTGTTGTTTCTCTCATTTAACGTTTTATACTACATCCGTTATAAAAAATTGTATTTATATAAAAATGTTTGATTCAGCATCTCGCCAGATTGACACCTCGACCTAAAGCAGTGGCGGATCTAGGCTGATTTGGGGGGGGGGGGAAGTTTCAGTCAGTAGTTGTTTCTCCCAATAGCTGATGTGTTTTGAACAAAGTTCATATCAAGATACTTTATACGTGAAAATGCAAGACAAAACAACAAGGGAAACGTAGCAGACCGTTATTTTTTAAGGGTAAATTTATTAGTTTTTTTTTATATTGTTTAATAATTTCATACACATGTTTGGTTTCATTTAGTTATTCAAATTAATAATAGTACATCCAATTTTTCGACATCATTTTTACCTTCTGCATAGTTAATATTCACACAGTAAATTTAATTTTATGCTTCCCTTTTTTTACATATCTTTCAATTATATGATCAATATCAATCTCAATATCGAAATGGGTATGTAAAAGTGCAAGACCAGTGAGTCTGTCCTGGGACATTGTGGACCGTAACCACGTTTTCAACCGGCGAAGTGTCGAAAAGCTCCTTTCAGAACATTTGTTGATGGAAACGCATATTCATTGCAATCATTTCAAACTTTCTCAGCTGATAGTGGAATTGGTTTTTTGTGTTGCTTATCAGACCAGCGTTCTGACCGCACTTCGTACTCTCCATCTAGATTGATTTTATTTCCTCCAATAAGAGATGCGTATCTTTTACCAAGATCTTGGACAAGCTCTTTAGACAAACTCTTTTTTTGCAGTGTATTATCTTTGATGATACGCGATGGGAGTAGCAAATTAAGATTAAAAACTTGCAATGTATCTTTAGGTAATCTACCTTATAAATCAAGAATGGTATGATCAAGAAGAGGTATATAAATTGCTTTACGATAATACTCTTCAGCGTCTGATGAAGTGTAATTCGCTCGATGTATTTGCTTTTTAGCAATTCGTGAAAAAAATTTTGTTCCGAAAAAATTTTGAAAAAAAAAAATCTAGTCTGGGGGGGCGATCGCCCCTTTGCCCCCCCTCAAATCCGCTATTGACATAAGGTTCCAAATAGTCTTTCGTTTCTTCATTTGCCGTATGAAATTCGCTTAACTCAGAGCTCAACTTTTGGCAAGCGTTTGTTGCACGCGTAACAATCTCCTTTGAATACGCAGCTTTAACCTATGTTCGCACAAGAATGCGAAGAAACCCAAAAACAAAAAAAAAAAAAACAATTAAGGTACTGTATGCTGCTGAGACTGGTTGAACAACCTTCTTGCAGATCTGACCTACGTACAAGGTGGCGCAAAAGTAATCCTCCTATCAGAAAATGCTATAAATTTTACGATTGGCCCCTAAAGTCAGTTCTGTTTTGACATTTGTGTAGTAAACACATGCGAAATACACGTTAATAAACAATGTTACGCTACACGGCTCCAGAACGCGGAATATTGCTGACTATTTATTTGACCAATACAGAGCGCTACAGAGCAATGATCAACGAGTTCTTTTTGCCGCAACTTGATGAATTGGGATTGGAAAACATGTGGTTCCAACAAGACGGTGTAACAGCACACACTGCACGTGCCACAACCGATATGCTGAACATCGGAAGCTTACTTTTGCGTATAGTATAGTGGGAACTTAGTTATTAAGATGGGTCATATTTTTCCATTGTCTCATTAAAATCAAATAATATCTTTCAATGGTAACTCAGAAACCCAGATGTTTGTCGAATTTTTATAGCTACCTTCAGTATTGCTAGGTCAATGCACTAGGGATGTTTGCTGAAGTGAGTTTTCGGACCCGGAGTAGGTTTAAGTTTTATTTATTTCAACCGAAAGTGGAGATGGTATCAAGCTACAAAATACTTATATATATTTAGTTGAAATTTAGGTCATCGGAATCAGAGGTCTACATCAATCGGAAACGAAGCTCCGAGGCATCCACATCCACACAAGGGAAAACAACAGTTTTCATAATTTTGTCTGTATACTTGTTCGCGCATCATTTAGCAACCGATGTATAAGTTGAATGCAACTTTCGCTGATGTATTGATAGACGTTTAACTTAAAGTTTAGGATCCATTTTACACTGAAATATTAGGGGGATTCATATAAGCCTATAAAAGCCCCGTAAAGCTTATAAACCATATAAAACTGGTAAACTTGTATGAAAAGTGACATATACTTGATAAAATTATGCGTTCACATGCTTTATAAAGCATTTATAAGGTTAAATGATTGTTATTGTATTCCCGTAAAAAAAAAATATTTTTAACATAGAGTGAATTTGAAACAACAAATGTCTGTTATAAGCTTTCGCTTATGCGAATATTCAGTTTTTATTCAAATTCGGCGCCAACTTTGCAATGTATGGTGGCAGCCTCGTTCGTGCGTTGTGCGTTCGGTTTGTATATTGTTCCGACGATTGCTGAGTTGATATTGATACGACCTCATTCGACGGAAATGGCTATCCGCATTGTTTTCATCACAAAAGGCACTGTACTTCATCATTTTCTGCTCACTAGTATTGAGTTTTGCTAGGATATGGTTTTCATCAATGTGCCACAGGAAAGATGAGAGCACCCCACCCTGTCTTGTGCCTCTACATATTTACTTACTTACTCTTGCTCTTCCTAGTTCAACCAATTAAAACATTAGAATTTTTCTCTACTCATGCCTAAGGGGTATTGTCGTTGAAAGGGTTTTTTAAATCAACAAACACAGGTAGAGAATCTGCAAAAAGTACGCCTGCTGGCCTCTGGAAAGTGAGAGACTTATCTAGAGGTTAAATAAATTGTCTCGTTAGAATTTCTGTTTTAATGGTTCTTTATAACTATAGGGCAAATTTAAAATTTCACTTTCATCATTTCTGGTCTAAACTTCTTTTCGTGCTTACTACAAACTTTTGCTTCAGCCAATTTGATCCATCCTAGTAATATGTTGTCTGGTGTATGGTTCTCGCTGCTGTGTCTTTCAGATCCGCTTACTTTTGTTTAACTTGACTGTTGGCCAAGGTACGATTTAAGTGTTTGTTGCCGGTTTCTGATGTGCTGTTTAGTCAGCCTCTTGGTCTAGGTTTGTTTCATTATCTGTTTAGTTATTTGTGTTGTTTTTGTAAAAAATACTAAATTCATAATGTTTTGCCATAATTTCTAGGTTATATTTCTTGTTTTAGATTTTGCTAGTTTCATATGATTATGCCATAAATAATTTTTCTCTCTCCTCTTTTTTTGACCTTTACGTCGTTTTACGACTTGGAAGTTTGTTTAAAATCTTTGTTTTAGTATCGCATGAAAGAATTAAGATAAGTGATTCATACAGGTAGCTAAGTAAATTGATATCTTGAAAATGAGTGAATCCTATAGTTTTTTAGCAAATACTTTCGTTATCTGACTTGAATTGCGTTGAAACCACATTTGCCTTCTTCTTCATTTACGTCTATAAATACAAGGTGGCGCAAAAGTAAGCTTCCGATGTTCAGCATATCGGTTGTGGCACGTGCAGTGTGTGCTGTTGCACCGTCTTGTTGGAAGCACATGTTTTCCAATCCCAATTCATCAAGTTGCGGCAAAAAGAACTCGTTGATCATTGCTCTGTAGCGCTCACCATTCACAGTAACCGTTTGGCCCCGGCCGATTATTGGTCAAATAAATAGTCAGCAATATTCCGCGTTCTGGAGCAGTGTAGCGTAACATTGTTTATTAATCTGTATTTCGCATGTGTTTACTACACAAATGTCAAAACAGAACTGACTTTAGGGGCCAATCGCAAAATTTATAGCATTTTCTGATAGGAGGATTACTTTTGCGCCACCTTGTGCATGTATTTAGAGCTTCTCCATCAATCTTCAACAGCTACATACAGATACTAATAGGGAAAGTCTTTAGTAAGCTTTAGTACACTCAGCTACTAACAGTCTTAGATACAAGTCGGGCGGTCGTGTGAACGATTTTATTTCATCACGTCGAACGGTCATGCCATCCAAGCCCCCACTTCCTTCTGTAAGGAGTTTGGGGTCTACAAAGCCAGGGCAGGGTTGCTGTTAGAGTGCAATTTCCGGCCAGAAGCCAGGAGATTGTCAAGGCCCAAACGACGACCGGGAAGAGCACCAATTACAGTGGCTCCCAGGAAATTGAAAACATCTTTGACGAAAAGTACCAAAGACACGTGTTAAGCAAGTTCGCCAGAATGTGCACGAACGGGATCCCTAGGCCAGTGCGAAGTACTAAGATCAGCAACACATTTCATATTCTCTTGCTGAAGTTCGTCCTGGCTAAGGAAATTCCTGAACCGAT
Source organism: Merzomyia westermanni (assembly GCA_949987695.1). Taxonomy (NCBI): domain Eukaryota; kingdom Metazoa; phylum Arthropoda; class Insecta; order Diptera; family Tephritidae; genus Merzomyia; species Merzomyia westermanni. The sequence continues at coordinate 41,522,983 of OX465288.1, read as the reverse complement.
AACGCCTGCGAGTGTATGGAAAACCAGTTTCGAGTCAGTGTCTTTCGAGGGGCTAAATTGAAAATTTCGTCAACGTTCCCAGCACCAGATAGTAACCTGAGGAAGATTGACTATGGAAACATAATCGTAGGAGGTCAACGTGGTAGGGCCGGTTGAGGAGAGATGTGCGTATAGTGTCTGATGATATAAGTTGTTATTGCTGTAACAGTACTTCGGCGGAAGTTCAGGAAGGCCAGCAGCTTGAGCAGTCAGTTTGTTTTTAGAAGGGTTTTGTTGTAGGAACGGTCTGTACGTGTGCAGGACCTGTACTAGATATATCAGAGTTTAGTCTGGAAGTATTCCTTTATTCTGCAGTCATATATGTTTTCTTTGTTGGAGTATAGCACAGAAGTCTCATTAGGTTGCTAAGTATGCATAAAAAGGACTTTACCCATAAATCTGAACGAACCAATATTTTTAAGATATCATAAGTTCCCATGATGCTAAATGATTGCGGTCTGGAGATATCGACCAAAATGTGAACCTGGGTAGCTTTATAATGTTTTTGTGCATGGTGACCTTCATTTCGATTTCTCAACAAGTTTCCAATATGTAGACCAAAATCTGGACCAGAGGTAACCTTAAACAAAGTTTGGGTATTGACGGGAGTATTGGCATAGGATAGTTTTAATTTAAATACAAAAATTGGTGTGGTAGGCCAGCAACACTACTGACACACCACGCAGTGGGCAATTTTAGTTTAGATTTTATTTAAAAAGTGACTCGATAGGTGCAGCAGGTATCGAGATACGTAGCAATGAGAGGGAAGATAAGGGCGACGGGAAGGTTCAGGGAAAGGGAGACCAAGATAGGGAATGTGAGTGGGCTATAAAATGAGACGGTGAGGTATAAGTAGACACGGATCTAAAGGGAGAGCAAGAGGAAGTGAGTGATAGTAAGAGGTAAATCAAAGATCGGGTAAGAAAATATTATGGGTCTGCTAAAGAGGCTAGAAATATTGTATGTGGCACAACAAAGTTTGCCGGGTCAGCGAGTATGTATGTATATTGATATATGTCTTTGTGTAGGAATGTAAATCACAAAAGTTTTCCATGTCAATTGTTAATTTAATTAAATTCAATCAGAGCAAGTGTTACTTGAATCCATTCAAGAGTTGATGCTGTGCTGAGAGCACGAAAACGCAAACAATATTCGCAAGAGCATAAGTGGTGTTTAGTCGATGTTGGGGGCACTTACAAGTATCAAAAGATTAAGCAAGAAGCGGAGTAAGAAATAATAATACAAATTATAACAAATTGAATTAAGCTGTGTCTCAATCTTATTGTACAACACTGTTGCATAGTTTATTAATCTAAATACAATGTCGAAATGTCGCGTTCTATTTTTGTACTAAGAACCTCACATTTTATTTAACTGATTGCTTTTTTTTACTGTTTTTGATGTGTAAACATGTTTGGGCTCGGTAGGGGCTGCCCAGAAAAGTTACGCGTCGCTGCTTGTAAGCGTAAGTGTAAGCACCTTTGGGTTCGGTAGGGCAGCGAAATTACGCGCAAGATCTGCCTGCGTCTCTGCCTGGGCCTTTTGTACGGAAATCTGGTTTGACTGCTTTGCTGATATGTGACGGTCTGCTTATGTGGGTGTGTGTGTATGCAAGTGCTTTTCTGATTGTTATTATTCGGTAATCGTGAATCTAAACACGATGAATGCCATCAATCGGCAAAAGACGAAGGCAACTGGGCTGATCGTAAATATACACAGTGTTTACAAAAACAAAATAAGTGATTATTCATGTTAAATTTATTTTAGCTCAGAATACTCAAGACGGCTATAAATTTGTTTTGTTTGTTTAATCTTTTTATTTATACTTATGGAATAAAATGCAAAAAAATTTACTAATATAATATTAAATTAAATAAATAAAAAAAATGAAATAAAACCAAATAAAATTAAATTAAATGTAGCTTAATTTAAAGGAACTATGATAACGGGTAGGAAATGAAGTGAAGGGAATGGAAAGGAAATGAAAGGAAAGGAAGGAAATAAAATTTTTTATAGAATACACATGTTTACACATCAAACTCCACAAGTACTTGATACTCAAGCTCCTTTTTTTTCTGGGAAAAACTCTTAATTGCCCAGTCCTGTGACACCAATCATTGCGTAGCAGAGCAGAGGGTGTAGTTTTCGCAGGGAGCGGCAAGAATTCCGTTCCGCCTTGGAAAAGGACTCTGCTAACAGGGCCCCGATGTATATGGCGCAGATAGCGGTGTTAGTGATCTCTCTGAAGATCTGACTGCTCTCAATAATATACATATAGGTTACATGCTCAGTTTTGTAACCATTAAAGACTTTAGCATTATTACATAACGACTGATGTACTTAATACATATGCCCCTTTATAAAATTAGTAGCATTCACAAGTACAGCACTGTACGGATATGTTAATTGCTTACAAAGTTTTCTTTTTGTACCGGCGACAAAAATTGAAAGCTTAATCAAAAAACACATTGAATAAATGTCCATTGAATTGTCGCAAATTTGCCAACTTTTCAATTGAATCATTGGTCATCAAAAGCAGGGATAGGAAATAATGATTGTTGAGCATAAAAATAGAGAAGAGGAGAGCAGGCGGTTAGAATATTTGATGTGCTTAATATTTAATCAAACATATTCTAAAGAACATTTCCCTTTAAAAAATACCCCTATATCCTTGAGTGGAACGAATGTCTAATTTAACCCTCTAACCGGCAGGACCGCCTTTAGGCGGGGTTAAGTTAAACAGATATAACCCGCATACCTTTCATTTTCTTCTATAATTATTGACACATAGGGCCGGTTTCACCAGCACGACTTAACTAAGTTAAGTCGAGTTTTTCACTTTTTCAGTTTCACCATCTAACTTAACTAAGTCACAACTTAGTCAGCCAGCCAGCTGACTTATTCTCGACTAAGTCAGTGTTGCTGTCGTTCAAAACCTAAATGTCAGTAATGCTCCAGTTTGTTTTGTACAATGTCCCAGCCGGAAAAATCGTCAAGCATGACTTTAACGGCGTATGCGTAGATGCATGTAAACGCTTGTTTTCTAGCATGCAACCATTACGAAACTATTGTTTTTAATTAAGCGCTAAATTTAGTACCTTCCAACTAAAGAGAAATGGGTGTAAAATCAATACATTCCTTCGTGTATGGCCATACATGTCCATTTCTCACGGGGGTATTGGGATGCGCAGAGTTGTCTGGTATGAAAAAATACTACTATGCATAAAACAGCTGATCGGGTTGTTGTGTTCAAAATTATTTAAGTCGCTCAGTTGGTGAAACCCAAAATTAAGTTAGTCTCGAACCTGTGCTAACTTAAGTCACGACTTAGTTTTAGTCTTAGTCGCGTTGGTGAAACCGGCCCATAATCTTCGCCAAATATTTTATCTATGTCTTGACCTTGATTTTTTTTTAATTTTAAATGGTGGCCGTTGAAAAATTTTGTGCAATTTGCAAAAAAAAATTAGTTTTCAGAGAAGTATTTTTGGTAACTACAAAAAAGAGATAGAAAATATTTCTGTAGTAAAAAATAAAATTGTTGGTAAGTGAAATATTTGTTAAGGATTCAAAATTATGAAGAAGATATGGTTATATAATTAAATTTATAGAATTATGGGCCAAAGTCAGGGTGGGGGTATCAGCTCCGGAAGCAAAATTATGAACCCTTTTGGATATATGACTGGACAGTCGAGTCTATCGCACTAGAATTACTAGGTACCAGTTTTTTCATTTGCAACAAATTGGCCTGTTAAAGGGTTAGAGATTTGAATTAGATAAATGGGCCTAATACATTGGCTGCTTTGTTCTTACGAAAATTAAGCGTCTGATTTTATATACATATATATTGGCCCATAATCATAGTCAAATTAAAATAGAGTTTTATCAACTTAAACATGATTCTTTAACAAACATCATTTCATCTGTATCATAGTCAACTTAAAATACATTTTATGTCTAAGACGGAGTTTTAATTTTAAAATGACGAAGATGTAATTTTAACACTTTAAAATCACGGTTTGTGTCTACGGTTGTGCTTGTGACATCGCTTACTCCAAACTCGAGTTTGGCTTTTTTCGCTTGTTGCTACAGATATGCTATGGTTTGTGAATTAAATAGCTGGCACAGGGTGATTTTGCCAAACATAAAAAATTTCTTCATACCACCAACCAACTTAATTTTTTTTTCATAAGGGGACCTTGTTAATTTTCATTTTATCTCGGTTTAATATGATGATTGAGCAACATTTTTAAATGCCTTTTTAAGTTAAGTAAAAATTTTAATTAAAACGCGTACTAAACCACGACTATGATTATGGACCATTATGTATAGACTCATTTTAAAATATCTCTATATCTTTGTACGACACGACAACATAATTTTAAAATTTGAATAATAGAACTGGAAGAAGATAGTAGAACTGTTAAACTTGATTAGTAATTAGTAATCAATTAAATATACGGCTTTTTGATTGGCAATGATTATTTCAATTGTTTTTCAAGAAACGGCAATTATTAATTGATTACGATTAGAATAAAAAAAAAAATATATAAAATAAACAAAAAAAAAAATATTATAAAAAAAATAGTTTTTATTACTTTTGATTATTTTTGATTTTCTTTGATATTGTTTGATTATTTTTCAGTATTGTTGATGTGTATGTTTATGTGCTCCTACAAAAATACTGAAAACAAAAACAAAAAATAACAAAAAAAAGTATAAAAAAATCAAAAATACTCAAAACAATTTTTTTTGAGTTTTTTTAGTAATCGTAAAAAATCATGATTTTTTTGGGTTATGTTTTTAATTAATTGGAAAATAATCATTAAAAATTTAAAGTAATTAGTAATCAATCAATAAATGGATTCTCAAGAAAGTAAATAATCAAACCGGTAATCATTACGATTCTCTTTTTCTTTTATGGCGCGATATACAACAGGTATATCATCATAAACCTCCTAAGAGATTTTTGCGCCAAGCTTCTCTTCCAATTTGTGGTGTGCCGATTTGAATTTTACCTAAAAATTGGTGGGACCTACAGTTTTTTGCCGACTCCGAACGGCATCTACGAAGGAGACGAATTTTTGCTGAGAAGCCTGTCATGGCAGAAATACAGAGAGTTTGCCAAACCACTGCCGAGGGGCGACCCCGTTTTGAAAAACTTTTTTCAAATCACTTTTGATGTTACCTGTACCAGGGCTCGAACCATGGACCTTCGGTGTGGTAGGCCGGCAACACTACCTCCACACCACGGCGGCCGCCGATTAATGATCATTATTTAACAGGTCTGGAAGATAGGTTGTTTTGCTCTTATAAAAATTTGGGTTTTAACTTAATGAACGATGGGGGGGGGGTTTGGTTATTTGTTTAAAAAGCCACAAGAATGCTCCATGGTGGTTTTAGGGAGTGTTTTCGAAATGCCATTCCTCTGCAGGATATCAGTTCGGTAAGCTCAGGTAATATGCCTGAAATCCCACATTCGAGTAAGAAGTACACTAAAACATTTCTGGTCCGGGACCCATTTTCAATATTTTTCGTTGTTATATGTCTTTTTCTAGCTCATCTATTCATCTGGCGATAAACGTTCTGGAAAATTTTTCGCTCTAAGGGCCATCTTTTTTAGATCCCATATATGCTTCAGGGTCCAGGATGGGTAAAATGAGAAACTTATAAAGCGTGATTTTTGTTCTTCACTTCTGAATTGCCTACCTATTCCAAACAAAGTAAAACTTGTTTGCATGAATAATTCCCCGGCATTCTTCAGTATTCACATATTCTAGATATTGCCATTCTGATTTGTCATAGTCGATAAATGGAATATTTGGTCCATCATTGATCTAGCTATTTGAGTGACGAGTGAAATATTATTGGTTATTCAAAAAATTTGAATAAATAATAAAATTTCAATTTTTATTCAAGCTTTTGAAAATGAAAAATAACACATCGAGATACAGCAAAATTATATCCGTATGTGCATGTAGACATAATGTGTATTTGTAAAGATTTTTTCGGTTATTTCTGTATAAATTGAGATTCACTGAGTTGATTGGATGCAATTTCGGGGTCATTTCTGGGCAAAATAAGGCTTTTGGCGGGATTCCTTCGATGTTTTCGGGATAGTTTTAGAAACCAATTTGGGACTTTTTCAGGGCAATTTCGCGACATATGCTGGATTGTGTTGTGGGCTTTACTGGTTAATTTCGGTGTTGTTTTCGGGACTATTTTGGAATCTTACGAGACTTTTTTGAAGTAATTTCCCACAAATATCCCTAAAATAATTCAAATATGGCCCAAAAAAGGTTTAATATAATCCATCAATCAATTACGAAATGGTGCTGAAAAAATCCCAAAATTATCCCTAAAACTTTCCCGAAATCACCCTGAAAGCCACCAAGTAGTCCCTAAGTAGCATTATTTTGTGCAGCAATGATCCTGAAATTGAATCAAATTAACTCAGTGCGTCTCAATTTATACAGAAATAATCAAAAAAAGTTTACAAATACACATTATGTCTATATGCACACATGGATATAATTTTTTTGAATAACAAATAAAATTTTATTTTTTATTTTAAAAGTTTTTTATTCAAAGTGACCCAACCTTTATCTCCATAACTAAATTTTTACATGAGCTACCAGATTGCCATAATTTTTCAAGCAGAAATTCGCCTGGTCTTGTCTAATGAGTGAGAAATATGCTGTTGTTGTTCTAATAGCATTTCTCCCTTTTCTTAGCCGTCATTTCCACTCCCTAATGCAGAATAAACCACCCATGGTCGGATAAAATCCTAATCAATCCGATGCCTAGACTCGGCTATAGTGGGAATTTTTTGTTGTCGAAATAAAAACTTTACTCGTATTACAATGAATTTGTGATAGTTTTACATGGCAGTCATTGATGTGAGTAATAAAGGCAGTGTTTTTAAATAGGGTTGGATTCACTTGTACGGCATTACAATTCATCAACAATAATGAATCCAAGTGAAAAAGAGAGGGAAAATATTACCAAACAGTCATTGAGCGCATTGAAATTATGGTCAAGCATACGACAATATTTAACCTAAATCGCAACTTGTGCCAAATTGTATTCAAATTGTACTTGAACTTCCTGATTGGCGCTTTAACGTCCCCAAAAGCGGGGGCGTGCTTGCTCTTGTTTTATAATTACCACAACGAACTGAATGTGGAAAGTTGTGGGGGTATGTTTATTTTTTTTTTTTGGTTTTTGTTGTTATTTTTAATATTTATAATTTACATAAAAGGTATGCTATGGAAATGAGCTTACCGGAATCGAAAACGAAACCGGATTTTTTATATTTGATTTATCGTCAGATATTGATATCATTGGCCTTAACAACCGCGCCGTAACTTCTGCTTACTCCAAATTAGAAAAAGAAGCGGAGAAAATGGGATTGGTGGTGAACGAGGGCAAAACGAAGTACCTTCTGTCATCATGCAAAGAGTCAGCGCATTCACGCCTTGGCAACCAAGCCACTGTTGGCAGCAATAGTTTCGAAATAGTAAAGGACTTCGTTTACCTGGGAACCAGCATTAACACCAACAATAATGTTAGCCTAGAAATCCGACGAAGAATTACTCTTGCAAACAAATGCTACTTCGGACTGAGTAGGCAATTGAAAAGTAAAGTCCTCTCTCGACGAACGAAAATAACACTCTACAAGTCACTCATCGCACCCGTCCTGCTATATGGTGCAGAAGCGTGGACACTAACAACATCTGATGAGGCGGCTTTGGGAGTATTCGAGAGAAAGGTTCTTCGAAAGATTTGTGGACCTCTACGCGTTGGCGCGGGCGAGTACCGAAGAAGATTTAATGATGAGCTGTATGAACTCTACGCAGACGCCGACATAGTTCAGCGAATTAAAACACAGCGGCTTCGCTGGCTAGGCCACGTAGTGCGAATGAGCGAAGATGCTCCAGCCCAGAAGGTATTCTTATCGGCACCCGCCGGTGAAAGCAGAGGAAGAGGGAGACCACCACTCCGATGGAAGGACCAAGTGGAGACCGATTTGCGATCCCGCGGTGTTTCCAATTGGCGCCAGTTGGCGCAACGAAGAAACGACTGGCGAGCTATGTTGGATGGTCAAAATCGCCCAGGCGGTTAGATGACCATTTAAAGAAGAAGAAGATTTATCGTCAGCGTTATCGGAATGAGAACGGAAAGAGTGGGGAGCAGACTGCAAAAAACATAACTAGTTAAATGTTTAACCAAGTTTTATAACATACTTTCCGAGACCTTTTAACGGACCTCATAATTGTCAAAAATTTCCAATGACATTAGCGCTTTCTACTGATTGACTTCGTTATAACCCTGAATCCACACAGTTGGAATTGAAATCAGTATCTGAAGCCTAAATTGATTTCGAGTTAACATATCAAAATTTAATATATAATGTCTTAGTAATCGGGGTTTCTCACTCTTCAAAAAAAATGCGTCTCTTCTCACTGACTATTACCGACCGCGGTTGAAGGGGTAATTTGGCTCTCTACTAGCTGTTATTGTTTACAAAATTTCGCAGCAACTGTCATTTCGCTGCTTCAGTTTCTTGTTTGATATACCAAACAACAAATAAATTTTGAAGTTAAACTTCTTAGGAGGATTGGATTTAAATTAAGGTTCGCCATGTGAGAAAAGTAGCGCGGGGAACCAATATTCTATGTAATTCAGTTCAGTTAGATTTTATGAATTAGTATGTAGGAGTTCGAAAAAATGCAGCTAAAAAAAAAACACCCTGCTTTATATATTGATATGTACATATATTAGACTGGGTCGATTTATTAACCGATATCGCGCCATCGATTTTTCGATAGGTTTCGGGCTCAGGAAAAAAAGTTCCACTACGCATACCCAAAAAAATTATATTTCGAGCCTGCGAAATTTAATTTTTTTGACTTTTTTCGACTTTGATTTTTAAGGTTTTTTCATGACCTACTAAAAAAATTTTCATTTGATTTTAAAATTGTCATGTATACCCTGTCCGAACCAAAAATGTCCGCTAAAAACGTTGGCGATAACAGTTTTTTGAAAAAAAATTAAATATTTTTTGGGTTTTGGGTAGAGTTTTGGTCAAAAAATTGACCCTTTCGCAATTTTTTTTAAGGGTTTTTTCAGCATACATGCAAATATGATTTCGTTGAAAATGAATTTGTCTCATATTTCCTGTCCCACTTAAAACTATGCGCTTAAAACGTTGGCGATAACAGTTTTTTCAAGAAAAAATGTTATTTTCGGGTTTTGGAAAAGTCGAATTTCGACCAAAACAAGTCCCGAAACCCGGAAAATAATTTTTTTTTTTAAAAAACCATTATCGCCAACGTTTTTAGCGGACATTTTTGGGTCGGACAGGGTATACATGAAAATTTTAAAATCAAATGAAATTTTTTTTAGTAGGTCATGAAAAAAACCTTAAAAATCAAAATCGGAAAAAGTCAAAAAAATGAAATTTCGCAGGCTCGAAAATTTTTTTTTTTGGGTATGCGTAGTGGAACTTTTTTTCCGGAGCCCAAAACCTATCGAAAAATTGATGGCGCGATATCGGTTAACTTTCGTCCATACAAATCGACCCACCCTAATGTATATAGCTTATTTACGTGTTTCTATATATTTATGCACATACAGACGCTAAGTAATTCAAACTGGATTGGCGCTACTCAGCAAGGAAATTTAAATAGTTTATACTTCAGCTATTTCGGCTTATTTACTTGCGTTCACGTAAATAGACATCCAATTTGTTTATATAAAGTTAAGTGAGTTGATGTTATCGCCGAGGGTGTTTAAAGTATTAATATAAATGTTCTATAAACAATGCTATAAACAATTAGAGGAAGAAGATGTTTTTTGATAAATTGTAATAGATATTTCCAAAAATCAAAGTAAACGTAAGGTTAATTTTTAAAAACCTTTCTGAAACAAACATACAATTTTGCAAAACGCTTATTTTTCGTTTACAAAATGTTTGAAAGCAAGCGTTAACAATTGAACAAATTTTTCAAAATGTTATTTTTGTTGTTGGTTTTACAATCTCCATTTGACATATTTTGTAAGTTTGACGAGCTCAAAATGCTTTCTAAACTTTTATTTCAACTATATTTTTCAATTTTACTTTTGTTCAAAATCGTATAAAAAGAATTGAAACATTTTAAGGGGAAAAAAAAATATTTGACACAGAATTTTCAATGAATTTTTCATAAGAATTTGGAAAATTATATAACTATGTTTGTGAAGTTTATAAAAAGTTGACTTTAAAGCTTCAATTAAGTTAAAGTAATTATACTATAAGACAAAAATGATAGTTGGATTGAGATATAAAAATATTTCGAAAATTATTTTATTTTATATTTTTTAATTTGCTTTGTTGTCGGTATACTCGTATATGTAATAGTTATTATGGTGAGATGGTGAATCATGAATTCGAATGTTTCTTCAAGGACATAATGCTGAAAATCTGTCTTGAAATATAGGATTCATTTTGCCGTTGTTGCTATAATATATGCTGTTCTCATTTGACTCCGCGTTGAACCCTCACACAACCACTTCCATCTATGCTTTCATAATTATATTCAAATCACGATTCTTATGTTGTTTCCGTCTTTTAGTAGACGTTTCGCTTCAATAGTCTCTTTAAATTATACTCGCATGTGCATATAATATTTCAGCAAGAGCTCAGATATATAACTATAATTCGTTGATATTGTAAAAAAATACTCATATACTAATCAAATGAATAATTAGTGTATGTAAAAAAATAATAAATGTATTTTAGTACAAACATGCATATTAGAGTGGATCCAAAACCCAAAAGTTGGCAGCGCGCTTTCCACTATGAATTGTTTTGCTCGACAGTATTGACAAACCATAAATTATGACTACTCTAAGGAAAAATTACTAAAAAATTGATGAATGGAAATGTTGGATATAATTAACCATTACAGAAGATATATTTTGTTTTGGTCCATAAACAATATAAATGGCAAACATTTTTTTTTGGTTCAGAATAACCATTTTTTTTTTTTTGGTCGTTTGTGCCTAGATGGACAGGCTTTTTTTTGGTTAATTATGAACTCTTTATAAGTATTTCTGTAGAGCACTTTATAAACTAACATATATTAAATGATGATTTTCTCCTGAAAACGAATGTTTGCATAAAATATTCGGAATATAATATATCTGATGTATATAGAAAAAGACCAAAAAAAATCTTGATAATGGTTATTTTTAACCAAAAAAACATTTCTCATTTATATTGGTTATTCCTACCAAAAAAAATGTTCTTATTATAATGGTTAAAAATTCCCAAAATAGTATAAAGGTAACTTTTGCGTAGCGTTTTTGCGCAACGAAAAAAAAAAATATTTTTTTTCAGTCCGTGATTTTTTGAGATTTGACAAAAAAAAATTTTGAACAGGCGACATTAAACAAACTTTTTATTAAAAGGGTTTTCACCTCTCCTAACACAAGTTCTCAGCACTCTTTATATGCCTAGAACAGCTTGATTTTTTCATTTTTGAATTTCTTTTCATCGGTAGTTTGATAAAATATATTAACTTTATTAAAGGGGTTGCCAACTATTAAATAATGCAAAAAGAGTCACATCTTCTAGTTTAAAGAAAAAATCGTATTAAATTAAGGCCTTCACTCTATCCAGTGACTGTTAGTAAAAGGGAGTTGTTGTGCGAATTTGTTCGGTATTACAGATAGGTGAAAGTGGATGTGAGTGACTGCGATGAAAAGTGTCACGGGGACTTACATAATCAGCCACTTAAATGAATAAAAACATACCACTTTTATAAAAAGTGTTGTTCAAAAAGTAATTTTTACTGTATAGTTATTTTATAATACTGATTAAAAAAATACTTCATTTTAAATTATTTGCTAGCCAATAAAACATTTCTAGACATTAAAAAAATAGAATTTTCTCACGATTCAAAAAAAGAGAACACAGGCGAGTGTTCAAGTTTTCCCTTCTATCGGCACTCCCGGTGTGCAAACTATTTTGAAACTGCCTTTCAAGAATACTTTTTACTGGGAGTTTTACAGGAACTTTTGTTTTCTTCTACATACCCTAATGTATTTGTAGTTTCTTGTGCAACACTTCTACCTGTGATTTTATATGGAAATAATTATAATTGTAAAGCGCACTATCGTGCCGTAAGCATTTTTATCATACGTATGTATGTATTAGAACAATTTGAATTGCATACCTAATTGATTTCTGTTTCGAACACAATAATAATTAAATTTATTTTATTTATTATATATTGTTACTTATAGATTTATTTCTCTTCATTCATGATCATGGGTTAATCTTTGTGTTTGCAACAGCATGGCTCAGTCAAACTTCGGAAGGTCTCCTTCGAAGGCATTACTAATTGTTATCAATGTTGTCCACCCTGGCCGAAGTCGACGTCGTTATCGTGGGAACTTTTCAGAGATCACTGGTTTTATGAAATCGGAGGGATGCCGACCACTGCCGAGAAGCGAACCCGCTTTGTAAAAAAAAAAAACTTTTTCCAAACCTTTTTGATGTTAACTGTCGCGTGACATGAACCTGGGACCTTCGGCTTGGTAGGCCAGCAACACTACCGCCACACCACGGCGACGGCCTTAACATTTCTTGGTAACATAAAATGATGAGTCTTTGATCAAATATACAGTGGCTCGCAGTCCACATGAGTCACCATAAAAATTGCAATTTTTAGCAAGAATTCATTTTTTTGATAACTTCAATAATTTCAAACACCATATTTTGAAAGATAATGCGTTAATAATTTTTTTTATTTGAAAAGGGAGAACTGTGAAGTTCACTACTACTTTGTTAAATATACTTTGGATAAAAGTATGAACATTTTTTTAAGTTGCAAACAAATTTTTAAGTTCTTTTTCTTAAGTTCTAACAGTCGGTTTCACGAAAGAAATTTAAATGAAAAATAATTTTTTTGGAACAATTGCAGAATACAGACTCTTCACCCCGAAAAAAACGAAAAATTGGGAATGGTTCGTATTTTGCTCCTGATTATAACGGTATACTTCTTTTTTGGGGCAAATGAAAATTGTAGGAGTTAGAGGGGGGGGAAGTTGGAAATCATGCATTTAAAATCGCATATATATCCCAAACTACTGAATCGATTTTCAAATTTGTTTTTGCGTTGGATAGGTAATTGAATAACCTTTCATTTGAAGTACCATTGCTTTGGGTGCAAAACCGCGTATGTGCAAAATTTTAAAAAAATTTCAAATCAATAGAAAAACCAAACCAGCTACGCGAACTACAGTTATTCTGTACAAAAGACCTTTCTGCATAGGCGGCCTTCGGCCGCGCTTATTTAAATAACCCTGGGCTACGCCATGCCAAGTCCAGGTGGTTGCCCTGATCGGTGCCCGAAACATGGTCATATCCAGCACTAGGTTCATGCACAAGAAGATCCATCAAGCTGTCCCCCGATCGAAAAACACGCAACCAGATCGACCACGTTGTGATAGACGGACGGCATGCTTCCAGCGTTTTAGATGTTCGCACAATACGAGGACCTAACATCGACTCTGATCACTACCTAGTAGCAGCCAAGATTCGTACCCGCCTCTGTACGACAAAACAGGTGCAACAAAAAACGCAGGGAAAGCTGGACGTCGAAAAGCTTCAATCGCAACAGACCGCCAATTATTTCGCAGACCGCCTCGCACACCTGCTCTCCGAGAGCACAATTCAACCTAGTGGAATGCATGAGCAGTGGGATCATATCTCAGGAGCACTCCGTACCGCAGCCGAAGAAGTAATTGGATTCCGGCGAACGCGAAGAAACAACTGGTATGATGATGAAGAGTGCCGCGCTGCAACGAAAAGAAAGGACGAAGCCTACAAGGCAACGCTGAGATCGAATGCAACGAGGAGTGTGTGTGAACACTACCGCGAGTTGAAGAGGGAAGCGAGGCGGCTTTTCCGGGCGAAAAAAAGAGAGGCAGAAAAGCGTGAAATAAAGGAGCTTGAGATGCTGGCCAACGGGAATAATGCCCGAAAATTCTATCAAAAAATTCGGCGAATGACAGAAGGTTTTAAGCCCGGGGCAAACTCCTGTAAGAATGAGAACGGCGACCTGGTGGCCGATGTTCAGAGAGCACTCAGAATATGGAGGGATCACTTCTCTGCCCTTTTAAATGGAGAAACTGAGCAAGAAACCAGAGAAGATGCCGAACCCGAGCCCGCAATCGAAGATGATGGAATTGACGTTCCACAACCCGACTATAATGAGGTGCGAATAGCAATATCCCGATTGAAAAACAATAAAGCAGCTGGCGCTGATGGTTTGCCTGCTGAGCTATTCAAACACGGAGGCGAGGAGCTGGTAAGGCGCATGCATCAGCTTCTATGCAGAATATGGTCGGATGAATGCATGCCTGAAGATTGGAATCTAAGTGTTCTCTGCCCAACCCACAAGAAGGGCGATCCTGCAAACTGCGCCAACTATCGCGGAATCAGCCGTTTGAATATCGCATACAAGGCAATACAAGGCAAATCGCAGGCAAGACTGAAGCCTGATGTGAACAAACTGATTGGACCTTATCAGTGTGGCTTCAGACCTGGTAAATCTACCATCGACCAAATTTTTACAATACGCCAAATCTTGGAAAAAACCCGTGAAAAAAGAATCGACACGCATCATCTCTTTGTTGATTTTAAAGCCGCTTTCGATAGCACGAAAAGGAGCTGCCTACATGCCGCTATGTCTGAATTTGGTTTCCCCGCAAAACTTATACGGCTATGCAAAATGACCTTGAGCAACACCGCCAGCTCGGTCAGAATTGGGAAGTACCTCTCCGAGCCGTTCGAAACTAAACGAGGTTTCAGACGGGGTGACCCCCTATTGTGCGATTTATTTAATTTGATGCTGGAGAAAATAATACAAGCTGCAGAACTTAACCGCGCTGGAACAATATTTTATAAAAGCGTGCAACTGTTGGCATATGCTGACGATATTGATATCATTGGCCTTAACAACCGCGCCGTAACTTCTGCTTACTCCAAATTAGAAAAAGAAGCGGAGAAAATGGGATTGGTGGTGAACGAGGGCAAAACGAAGTACCTTCTGTCATCATGCAAAGAGTCAGCGCATTCGCGCCTTGGCAACCAAGCCACTGTTGGCAGCAATAATTTCGAAATAGTAAAGGACTTCGTTTACCTGGGAACCAGCATTAATACCAACAATAATGTTAGCCTAGAAATCCGACGAAGAATCACTCTTGCAAACAAATGCTACATCGGACTGAGTAGGCAATTGAAAAGTAAAGTCCTCTCTCGACGAAAGAAAATAACACTCTACAAGTCACTCATCGCAACCGTCCTGCTATATGGTGCAGAAGCGTGGACACTAACAACATCTGATGAGGCGGCTCTGGGAGTATTCGAGAGAAAGGTTCTTCGAAAGATTTGTGGACCTCTACGCGTTGGCGACGGCTAGTACCGAAGAAGATTTAATGATGAGCTGTATGAACTTTACGCAGACGCCGACATAGTTCAGCGAATTAAAACACAGCGGCTTCGCTGGCTAGGCCACGTAGTGCGAATGAGCGAAGATGCTCCAGCCCAGAAGGTATTCTTATCGGCACCCGCCGGTGGAAGCAGAGGAAGAGGGAGACCACCACTCCGATGGAAGGACCAAGTGGAGACCGATTTGCGATCCCGCGGTGTTTCCAATTGGCGCCAGTTGGCGCAACGAAGAAACGACTGGCGAGCTATGTTGGACGGTCAAAATCGCCCAGGCGGTTAGATGACCATTTAAAGAAGAAGAAGAAAAAATGCTTGAAATTTTGTATACACAAAAAATTAAACAGGAAATGTTTTTTCAGAAACTCAAAAATAATAAGCTTTGAACAAAATTTTGAAATTTTATATTTAGAAAAAATTTATTATAAAAATAGTTAATTTTTTTCTTAAGTTCCAAAATGTTCAATTTAAAAAAATAATTTTAAATAAATCAGTAGTAATCGCTTGAGAACCACCTTCAAGGGGGTCCTGAATCAAATCACTCATAACTTATGTAATTATGTTTTTACTTATTCAGATCAAAACATTAGTAATTAAGAGACTAGTCTTTAAAGCCATTTGCTTTTAAATAAGTGCTTTTTAATTTTATCGACTAGTTATATGTTTTACTTTTTGTTTCTTATTTGCATTACCCCATAGTTTGTGGTCAATTGGGTGGATACAAAAGTTGTAATACCTTTAGAGGGTAAAGAATTTCATAACATGTAGCTCGGTAAGATGGAAGCAATACTTTTTTAATTTTTTTGCTTTGCCTTATTGTTATTATTTTTCGCAACTGCTTTGAATTTCAATTCGTTTCATGTCTTTTTATCTTTTTACGATATTATTTACATCGCAATACCTTTTATTGTATTCCAAACTTTTACAAACGTACATATATACCTTTATTAGTGTAAGTATGCATAATTTGTTAAAAAAAACTTAACTTCTGTCGCTACTGCGCCTTTAAAGACTTGAATCTGGCATAAATATGTAGAAATATGTAGATAGTAAAAGAAGTATAAAATATAGCGAAACAATGGTAAAGGAGCACGACAAGACAAAAATAACTTAAAGTGTTGACGAACCTACTAACTAAGTAAAATCCAGCACAAATTGGTAAACAGATTTGTTATAGCGTGAAGCGCATGCGCGGCTCTAGAAACACTGGCATGCGCTTACCTCTTATTACTAAGATGCAGGCAGAGGCGGAACAAGGTAGCGAGTTGGTAGACTAAGGGTACTTAAACTCCTTTAAATTTGATATTAAGTTCAAAACGTCTAATAAAATTGGATAAGGAGCGGTGGTATACACGCACAGACCACTATTGTTATACCAGAGGCCTAAAACCACAACAGAACATGTTCACACTTAGACGAAGCCAGTTCCACTGCAAATGAAAAAAATGTGACAGCTTATATTACTTTCTTATCCCAGCAGCTGCATTTTTTTAGGATGGGACGTGACGGTATAGATGGACTTTGCTTGCTACGTATAAGGCCGGTCGGCCAGCGGTTATTGATTAAGCTGCGTCGATATGGTCTCCTAATCTTGCTGACACCAACTGGAGGCAGTTGCAAGTCTACCAAAACACCACCATCAGAACTGCCGCGGGATGTCTTCTTATGTCATCTGAGTCTCACCTCCACTAAGAGACTAAAATGCTAAATGTTCGAGATCCCGCGGAAGTGTTGAGCAGACAGTTTTTACTGAACTGCAATAAACACAGTCATTTGAACAGACATCTGTTGGATGAACCTACGCCTCCAAGAGACGTAAGGGAGCAACTCCGATGAAATCCGTCACCACATTACCTTGTTGTTTGATCTGCGTAAGCATAGGCGAGCTCTAAACGACCTCCACACCGAGTCGGCAGACAGATCCCTGAGATCTCGGCCCGTGAACCACGTGATTTATATCCATTGAAACTGCTCGTTTCCTTGAACTTCCCTTGGAAGAGCCTGATGATGATTCTCAGAGTGATCGTGGCCATTAGGCAGGGCGAAGCACTGTTAACAAAACCAACTCTATTTTTATCGTCAATTTCTTACTCCAGATAGATTAAGGGGTTAATTGTGCATTCATTGATGTGAGGCCAAATGAGCGTGGTGACCCTAACAGCTCGTTTGTCTTTAATTAAGTAGAGACAGTTGTTTTGGAGAATTAACAGTTAATTTGGTCAATAGAAGTTTAATGACACAGGGGTTTCGCTTTAAACTGCAGAAGTTTAGGTAGCTATTCGAATGCAAAAGCTGTCAAAACTAGTGACGCGACAGTGTATCCGAGTTGAAACATTTTAGGGTCCTAAGGATCGAGTCTGTTAATTGTCATTTAGTTAAGCGAAATAATTATTCACCTTCTTCTTTTGCCGAATTTGTGTATCGATAGGAAAAGATTCGAGACCGCTTTCTGCTTTCTTCACTGGCATAACATGACCGAGGCAGGGGAGATTTGTGGCCTTAACTCTCTGTACAATGATCATATCTTTTTTAACCACATACAGCTCATAGTTCAATTTTCTTTGATACTCGCCATTGACATCGTTGGAAGGACCATAAATCTTCCAAAGAACTTCCTTCTTGAATGCTCCAAAGTCCACCTTCTTTTCCGTCTATAATTTCAAGCCATACATCAGAATAGGTTAGATGTCTAGAATATACCCGCGGTAGGTATGCCTGTCGTAACTTAAATCCTCGATCCGAAGGTTGAAGGGGTCACAAAATCGTTGCGTAGTCGAGTTTACTTCTGGCTTGCCTTCTCAGTCCAAAGTACCAAGCTCCCGAATAAACAAACACCCTCATATATTCAAAAATATCTTAGTGACGAAGCTGCCAAAGACGCAGGTGCGCCGTTTGATTATTTGAAGACCTTGATGTGTCTTTTGCCTCGCTATATAAAGACGTTTGACAAGGCTTTTCGACCACTGCCTCCTAAAATATATCCTCACCAAAGGCCTTTCTAATTAAAAATGCATATAAATTCCACCAGCTACGCCTTCTTACCGCGCATCGGCATTCGTTAGTTCTCGTTTCTGCGTCTGTGCGCATAGCTGCCATAACCCACTGTCGCACTTGACGAGCTCAAAAATCATTAAGCTAACCAAAAAGCTGTGAGCGCATGAGTCATCGCATCGTGCAAGCCAGCTCTTTGATTTGTGTGACAAGAGTCACTAACTCCAAATGACGGTTCAAATGCGCATGCGCGCAGATTACGTGAATTAGTTAACAGCGAATGTAAATGCTAAGAAATTCAAAGCGAAAATACAGAAATAAACAAATTTGCAGTTGTAAGCTGCGCATTGAGTTTATATTAAGCGCAAATAATGCCACAAAGCTGCAACAACAACACGGCAATAGTGCTGTGAACGCCGCTTTAAAAATTTGTATTCAGAATTTTATAACCAACTGTTGGCTTGCCCGATGGCCTAACTTTTGACCGTTTCCATGGTTGTTTTGATTTAAAAAATTTTTTTTTTTCAACTACAATTGTTGTTTTTGCTTCAAATGAAATTAATGAATAACTGTATGTGCTTACGCTGAATAAGTACAAAAACAGTAAAAGGAAAAGTGGAAAGATATTAAATGTATAGCGATGAATTTTATTGAATGCAATAATCAATAGGTTGGGTGAAAAAAAATGTTTTCCGCTTGGCATGGAGAATTTTTACTTTACAAAATAAAATAATTAAGAAAAAATTTTACTTTACATTATATTACCCGCTCAATTTTTAAAAAAATTATTGATTAAATAGGATAGTTCCAGCAAAAAAAGAAAAAATTCTAAAATCTTCTCACGGCCCACTGTCAAAAGTTGGAAAAAATGGCTTCGTATTATTAGTAAAATCCATTTTGGACCAATAAAGAATTTTCCGTTGGAACTATTATTAATTTCTTTTGATTTATAAATCGAGTGATTTTTCTGAAATTTTTGTCACAAAAAAATTCGACCCACCCTACTAATCAATAAAGCTGAATCAGTTTCATTGAGTCTCTGGGCGCTCAAAAACTTATTTGAAGTGTGCCGTTGTATTGTGTTTTTTCTATTGTTTCTAGTCTTTGTTTTTCAGGCTATTACTTAGGTATGTTACGAAGCTTCGATTCTGGGTCCGAAATGTTGGAACTTCCGATTGCTTTAGACATCCGATTACGATATCGGTTCCGACTGTCTGGTGTGTTAATTTCTGAAAGTTTTGAGAGGAACATACCTTCTCGTTCTCTTAAATAAGTACGAAATATTCTGTATATTAAGGTGCGTGGAAAAAAAATTTTTTTGGATAAAATTTGTTCCACTTTCGCCGTATGTATACAAATATTTTCTTTTTATTGCTAATACTGTATTCAGAGAGAATAAAAGGTGACAGCTAAAGCTCAATTAAATAACGTCAATTGACTTCGCAAATAGAATAACGTCAATATATCCTAATTTAAATAGATATACCGTCAACACTGTCTATAGTATGTCGACTAAAAATTAAGCAATTTTTAAATAAAAACTTTCATTTGATAATATGTTATGATTTTGAAATATTGGATGGTATGATTTTCTAAATTATTTAAAAAAGGGCCGCAGGCGATAATTTTTAATCAAAAATCAGACCATTTTTAATTCCAAATTTTAATTTAATAATATGATATCAATTTAAAATATTCAATGGTATGATATAAGGTCCATTGACTTTACTTTCATTTCGGAAAGAAAAATAACGTCAGTTGACAGTATTTCCATTTGCGATGCGAAATAAATTCAATTGACGTTATTTCCGTTGACCTTGTTACCTGTCACCGAATAATATACGTGTTTCTTGTAAAATGGATCTTAAACTTTATTTCATTCAACTATATTAAGCAGTTTTTGTGTGATGCGCGAACAAGCATACAGCCAGACAAACAAAAATGCTAAAAACTGTTGTTTTGGCTTCGCAACAAGTTCTTCTTTTCATTTTGTGTCACCTTGTATTTATATTTAAAGTACAACAAGCAAACAAGTAAACACAACACTGTCTGTGAAGCCATTGTTGTCTGCACTTGCAATGTGTTTCGTGTAATGCAATGATCTTTTTCCATTGTCTGCCTCTTCGCTGCTCTCTTAGTTCAGCACTCGAACTTTGGGATATACATATTATTTCTTTGTCTGTCCAATGTGCTGAATGTGTGCGGTAATAAGATGCCATCACAATCACTTTTACTTTCAGCAACGGCATCTGTTTCCATTTAAGCAACCACGATTTCTCACCCACCCTCCTACGTTCCACTCCTCGGCAGCCGACTCTTTACTTAAAAGGAAATCTGCAATTTCAATTGCATTTGATACTTGACACAGCAGCTGATGGTGTTGAGAGTTGTTTCCAAATTAAATGTTTGCTGCGTCAAGTGTTTATTTACCCATTTTCCCATTGCATGCCTTGTCTGTAGGTAAAGGGTGTTCCATATATTGGGTTCTTTTTTTTAATATGGCGGAGTTAGTTTTTAGAGATTTTTAGTCCAATATTTGGTTCTAAGAATCTAGCACCGACAGATTTTTGCTTTGAAGTAGCCAAATAAAACCTATGAAACAGTTGACGGCTACAAAAAATAACGTGTATATTTTCGGTTAAAGTATTCTCACCATGGGCGTTCCAAAGACATTTATAAGGTGTACTAGGATAAAAAAGACCCGGGTGATATTGTGCACAGATACTTGAGAGGTCAAGGTTAGGAGATTTGTCTCGACAAGTAAGATTTTAACCTCTGGCAGTATCCAAATCTGAATTGTGACCGTATGACAAATATTTTGAGAGGCATCTTGAGTTGAAGGTAGCATTCCATTGTATACACTCGCTGAAGGAATTGGCTCCCTTGCACCACAGCAATGGTAATTTCGCTGCCGATGATCTAGCGCGGTAGGCCTCTAAACTGACGAAGGGAAACAATTGGAAAATATTTATTATCTTCTTTCTACTTCCAGAAACTGGCTTGTGTCGGATTCTATCTGAAAAGCTAGTGTCAGGTGTACACTGGTACCCACATGTGAGATGCCAGGTAACTTGGCTCCGCATTAATGAGAACTGAATAAGATTCAAAATTTATTTTAATCATCTTACCCTAGAAGAACTGATTGGGATAGTAACTGGGCACAGGGAAATACCAGCGAATGACTTCTGTTCCAACTTTAGGGAGCAGAAAGAATAGAAAAGTTGATCACGTCCTCTACAGATGGTTTGCGCTGGCCCATTCTCGTATGAAATGTCTGAACACGTGCTTCACACAATTGTCTGCGTAAGGGAGGGAAGGATCCAGCTAAAACCAGGCATCCGGCCTAAATGTGCCTCTCTGTCATGCTGAGGAACAAGCACCACAATCTAACCTAACCTTGTCATAAAATTTGTGAGGTAATTGGAGTGTTAGAGTTCCGAAATATAAAAATTTAACTACAAAGTGAAAGGACAGTATCCTGGGTTATTTCTTCGATTCCTGGCCGAAAATATGACGAAGTTTATACATCACCAACTCAGTTCGGGGTACATATTTTAAGCTCGTGGGTATGATAAAACTCTAAACATCCTCTGGCAACATCACATAAACTATTTGTCTAATGTCTTTTATAGTTAAAGTGTCCCTAAAATGGGCCGCAGACACGATTTGTCTCTATTGAGGCATATTGGTCGTACTAAGCACTGTCCGAAAGTCATGTTGATCCTAATAAGCCTGTTTTTGGCCTGTCTTTGTTACCGGGAACGGAGTGAAATCGAAATATGCGACTACTTTTACTACTCCGATTTTTGCAACAGGACCACTCTGCTTTCCATACAAAGTGAATGAAAAGGGCGGTCAGCGGACATTGTGGGCTTTCATAAGATATTTCATCAAAATCGTTTAGACGGTTAAGTGCCATTTAAGTAAATAATTTATGAAATGGGTTAGCTCCAACTAAAAAACAAATTTAAAAGGAATTCTAGAATTTGTACGGTGTTACTCAAAAGCTAATAGATGGTCAAAATGAAAAAAAAAATTTTTTTTTTTTTAATTTTGTTATTTTTTTTCTCCCCTAATCCACAGTGGAGTGATTTATTTCGTTCCACAGCTATTTGAATGTGACTAAAAAAAGAGCTTTATCTGAACTACCCTGTAAGCAATTATATACGTATTCAAGTTTAACTTGTTTATAGTTTATTAACATTTCGTTGTGGATTCTCAGCAGCATCTTCGTTAACATAATTTTCTGTGAAAATTTTCGTATACGTAATAAATTTATGTTTAACACAGAATTTTCACTTTCCTCTAGGAGTTCCCACCGTTGGTTTGTCTGTGACTCGTAAGCATAGTGTAGCGTTGTGAAAAATTTCCATTGTCATTGCCCCTGTCAGACGTCATCTTTTGGTGATGGTGAAAATTGAACAAAAAAATGCGCTCTTACCCCACTGAAGTGATTCTTTGTTGGGTGCACGTGTACCTAAATACACAACTTGTAGCATTTAAATATTTACATAAGTCCATGTTTGGTTCATAGCTCATGTAAATATGTCGGCATTAGTTATGTTGATTTTATCTGCAGCTCCGCCAATTAGCGTCTTAGCGAGGCGGTTAAATTTGACGTTTATAAGCAAACACCTAGTGAAGTTGTTGTGGTGTGAAACGTTAGATGGTCTTAGGTTGTGGATAATTGCTTTGAAAAAGAAAAAGAAGGGAATAAGCGCCGATTTGTGTAGGTGTGAATTATAGAAAGCGAAAGTAAAATTATTTTGATTTGTGATTAGTAAAGGTACCGCCGAAAAGGAGTCTTAATACATGCGATTTCTTTTTTCTGATAGCTTTTTCACGATCGATATTCTGACTTCGGAATGTAGAAAGTGTTTCCTGTTAGTAAAACTTCGAACCAATCTTCAAAACAGGCAGTCTTGTTGTACATACTTCGTATTTGAATATTAGAACTTTCCCCATGGTTAAGAACCTCAATAATATTATCATTATTATTTTTATTATTATTGTTATTATTATTATTATTCTAGAAGTACTTCGATTTTCTTACTCGGCGCATCAATTCATGGACTTGACCAGTCATTCGCTATGACATTGATGAGAATTGCACAATACCGAATGATTACCCCAGAATTTAGGGGTGTCTTTTCTCTTGCAAAGAACAAAAACCTCAAATGAAAATTTTACGTAAAATTTGAGAGGACGGGTCAGGGCGGTATGTTCTCCTTCTCGTGTTATGCGACCAAAGTTCGAAGCCGCAACAAAATCCTCAATTCACTGACCGTACATGGAGCCCCAACGGGTCAGGGGCTTAAAATATATCCGCGGTAGGTATAACTTAATTAAAAAGCGGCTAAAATCCACGACTCGAACGTTCGTTGGAGTCAAGAAAATCAAAACTGCGGCAGTCGCGCTAGTACTGAAGCGTACCGGATCCATATCCGGCAAACGGCTGTCCACAACGGTAAAACTCTGCTAAACGTTCGGGAAGCCATAATTATATAAACAAACAAAACTTCTAGAAAAGACAAAAGGAAAATTATAAAGAAGGATCAGCCACCCGAATTTTACTATGCTGCCTCTATTTAGGCAGATAATATTTGCTCCCATAACTGCTGCATTTTAGAGTCTCCCTAACATCATCTTCTTAAGATGTGAGAGATCAAAATATAATCATCAATCATCGCCTGCCGGAATGTTATAAGGCAACTCTACGGGCGAATAGCCAAGTCGAAACTAACAAAAAAACAGCCCCTCACTATGTAGGGACATTTCTTGGCAACATTCACCGAGAGAGCACTAACACCTACCTAAGCTCTAGTCCAGTGAGTAAGGTAATAGGCAGAAAATAATCATCCATCCAATGGCGAAGAGGATCGCGAGCTGACTCGCCAGATTTTTGTGATGGTGCCACAAGTCAAATTAAAGGCAGTTTAAACTTTGCACATTTCAGTTTCAATCTCTATTCACATGCCTAAGTGCGTCGAAAAAGAGTTGCCTCTATATAAGACAGACAGTGACTATTAGCTATTTTTGATTTGCCCAGTTGGTGTTACAACAACAAAAATAAAAATGTAAGGGTAACAAGTACAACTCAGTTTCCGTTACAGGATATCCACCGTAAAAACCTCTCATTAAAACTTAGCTTTAAAAACACCTTTGGCCATGAGCGATATGTTGAGGAATCTTGCTTTGGTGCAGCAATATTCGTACTCGCACAGTGCACTTCACGAAATCATCTCCAAACTTTCCTTCCTGTATATGCACTTTTTTTATATTCCAAGGAGTACCTTTCTTAAAGATATCTTGTACATAGATGACTTTGAAATTTCGATCAGAGGTTTTAGAAAACGATCACTTATTTCCCGTTACAGGAACTTAAAGCTTGTACACAGAAATTAGAATAAACCAATCTTGAAACAAGTTGGTCATTTATTTAATAAAAACAAAAACCATTAGTGGTGACTTTTATGCAAGAAAGTCGGAATTTTATTACGATGCGGGAAGAGAAAAAAGGATGTTCAGATATCGGGAACGGCCAATGTATTGTTGGCCATGCGACCAGATTAGAGTTTTCAAATATAAAACAGTTGCGATCGTGTGATACTTACTAACTTAATTGGCTCTCAACCTTTAAAAGAAGTGGACCTTTCCGCATAGCACGCCAGTCGAATCCTAACTTAGTTAAATGAAGCCAATTGGAAAACCCAGGGGATTTCAAATAATTTCCATTTGTCCTTTTCAAAGTAGTGAGGGCTGTTTCCAAGGGTAGATGCGGATAGGAATCTCTATGGGCCGAAGCATCTTCATCCATTCAAGTAACATGACCCAGCCAACTAAGCCACTGGGCTTATATCGATTAATCCTGCTTTTTCATCATACAAGGTGGCGCAAAAGTAAGCTTCCGATGTTCAGCATATCGGTTGTGGCACGTGCAGTGTGTGCTGTTGCACCGTCTTGTTGGAACCACATGTTTTCCAATCCCAATTCATCAAGTTGCGGCAAAAAGAACTCGTTGATCATTGCTCTGTAGCGCTCACCATTCACAGTAACCGTTTGGCCCCGACCGATTATTGGTCAAATAAATAGTCAGCAATATTCCGCGTTCTGGAGCAGTGTAGCGTAACATTGTTTATTAACGTGTATTTCGCATGTGTTTACTACACAAATGTCAAAACAGAACTGACTTTAGGGGCCAATCGCAAAATTTATAGCATTTTCTGATAGGAGGATTACTTTTGCGCAGTAACCGTTTTTCACCGACCGATTATTGGTCAAATAAATAGTCAGCAATATTCCGCGTTCTGGAGCAGTGTAGCGTAACATTGTTTATTAACGTGTATTTCGCATGTGTTCACTACACAAATGTCAAAACAGAACTGACTTTAGTGGCCAATCGCAAAATTTATAGCATTTTCTGATAGGAGGATTACTTTTGCGCCACCTTGTACAAGTAGGTATGACTTTCGTTCGCTGAGGGAGGACGTGACTCCTCAATCGCCCGCTCAGTCGGAAAAAGCATTTGTTTGATTTCTAGGCTGATATTGTAGTTGGAGTTTATACTGATTATTTGGTAACCGAAGTCTTTTACTACTGCCAAAAAAACGTGTTTCGACAAACACTCGCCGAAGGTTTAGAGATAGTTTATTAATGTTGGCACTAAGGTACTAAACTCTTTTCTTCTACCCTCACTGCCACGGAAGCTATTTGTTTGACCTACCGATTCTGCGGGTAGTGGATGACAGTCGCATCTTTCGATAGGTATACCTCACCGAGTGTATATTCTAGTCCCATGGTTGATCTGAGTACAGGTTTTTCGAACGGATGACAGCCATGTAGTTTATTGGACTCTTTTATCTATAAACCTTGAATTGATAATTACGAATTTTTGGGAAGATATCCTCAATCAATTCGGCGTGGCCTTGTGGTTGGTGCTGAACTTTCTACCTGTGTGAGCCAAAAAAATGTTGATGAAATTGAACAGTCGTGACTGACGGTACTCGACGGCATTGTCCGTCTTCCATCACAAATAGAACACAGGCTCTACATTACCACTCCAATAAAGAGTTGCCAGGTATGATAGTAATGTTTCTTTGCCCCGCCTATCGCAACTTTGGATGACGGTTATATTAACCAAAGGTACAGAATATTCTTCAAACCTTTGACGCTTGATCCAAGGTAGACGGCAGCTTCTGGCCGCAACTCACAGCTGACAGACGCTAGCTTGTAAATTCACCTCGTTGTTGTGGGACGCCACTGATTAAATGCTAACAAGTCTTTAAACCGATTATGTTGGAGTGGCTTTGCCGCCTACCACTTAAGATAACCGGATGTTCATTTGGTAAGCTGCTCGGACCGCTTGCAAAAGAATTGCTATGAACATCCCCGATGAGGCGCGACCTTCGGTTTGACAGTAAGCTTAACTCATGAATTAAAGCGGGTGTTAACCAGCTGACACTTTTGCTTTTCACACCTGCCATTGTCCACTACTTAGCTTCATTTGGTTAGACACAAAAAGTGGCAAGTTCATAAACACCATTGAACTTCAGTGTCAATGAAATATTTATATAAGAGAATTAGCTTTTTGAGCTTATCCAGTCATATACAGGGTGGCGCAATAGTCATCCTCCTATCAGAAAATGCTATAAATTTTGTGATTGGCCCCTAAAGTCAGTTCTGTTTTGACATTTGTGTAGTAAACACATGCGAAATACACGTTAATAAACAATGTTACGCTAGACTGCTCCAGAACGCGGAATATTGCTGACTATTTACTTGACCAATAATCGGTCGGTGAAAAACGGTTACTGCGCAAAAGTAATCCTCCTATCAGAAAATGCTATAAATTTTGCGATTGGCCCCTAAAGCCAGTTCTGTTTTGACATTTGTGTAGTAAACACATGCGAAATACACGTTAATAAACAATGTTACGCTACACTGCTCCAGAACGCGGAATATTGCTGACTATTTATTTGACCAATAATCGGTCGGGGCCAAACGGTTACTGTGAATGGTGAGCGCTACAGAGCAATGATCAACGAGTTCTTTTTGCCGCAACTTGATGAATTGGGATTGGAAAACATGTGGTTCCAACAAGACGGTGCAACAGCACACACTGCACGTGCCACAACCGATATGCTGAACATCGGAAGCTTACTTTTGCGCCACCTTGTATATACTTACACCAATCGACAAATGCCCTAGTTACTCAAGCTCCTGCTGTCATGCGGATGATGATGGGTTTGAAAAACTTGGCGTAGATATGTAAATGCTTTAATAGTTTTTTTTTGTTATTGTTATTTTAAATTATTAAATTATTTTTGATTTATTTTGTTGTGTTGATCTTCCGACAGGGTAGTAAGCTGATTTTTGTTGGAACGATTTTCCGTCATCCCTTGTCAAGTTTGGTTTTGTGACAAACCGGTTTCGGCGTTCTGCCATTTTCAATGCCTAGTTTCGTTCTGGTCTGTGTCTATCCGCTGCGTTGTTTTTATAGTCCGTGGGTGCTGTGGCAGGTAATGTCAATCTGTGTGTTCGTGGTAGGTAACGTTAATATGCGTGTGTGTGTGCGCGGTATTGATACGTCCGAATTGTTATCTGTCCCAAGGGTTGTTTTTGTAGGTATGTAGACATACCGCTTGTTAGCTAATTTTAATTTAATTTAAACACGGATGGACTACTAACGAAATACGAACGGAAACTGCGAAAAATGCATACGACTAAGGCAAATATTTGGTTCAACAAGCAATGTTTAGAATTGAATGTTACACCGAAATTTGCGCGAATAAAAATAAAAACCAACACCCAAGCAAGTAGGAGAACGACCAGGAAGGCGGAAAAGGACTTTTTAATGTTCGAATTACAAAGCCTATACGCTAAGAAAGACAAGATAAACACCGAACTACTGAGGATACATCTGCAATTGTCCGGATTCTTGCCCACGACTGCATTGTTGGACTGCTTCGACCACATAGAGATGGGAATCAAACGCGAACTGCAACGCAAATATGAAAAACTGAACCGAAAATTGGACCAGTTAACGGGCCGACGCGATCACAGTAACAGTCAACAAACACACGAATTTAACAAAAGGTTCGTAAACCTAACAACAGTGGCCATTAGCAACGAAGAAGCGCAACTTCTGGGGAAGGGCCTGAAGCACAACATCGCGGATAGCAATGAAGCAAAAAGAACTGAGCAAGCGATAGTAGACGCAGAGGTTGCAATATCGCTTCTTCCATATGAGGAACAGGAGCACGCAAGGCACATGTGCAGAGAAATCATAAGCAAGGAAGTAAGAGCCCAGGAAGCACAAAAAGGAAATAAGGAGCTGAAAATATTGAAAAGGCTACAACGAAAGCTAAAAAATAACAACATCGTCACAACGAAGGCAGACAAAGGAAACACAACGGTGCTAATCAGTAAGGATGAATATATAGCAAAGACAGAGAAGCTCATCGAGAAAATGAAATGCCGCATTATTAGGGATAACCCCACGGATAAATACCAGACCGAAGTTAAAGAGGTTATAAAAAATGCTACCAAAATAATAGACGAGAGGATGGCATATACCCTAACACAAATGAATCCATCTGCTCCTCCACTCATTGCGTTACCTAAAATCCACAAGCAGGATACGCCGATGAGACCTATAATTAATTTTAAGTCCGCGCCGGGTTATAAACTGTCGAAACATCTAAAAACGATTTTAAAGGACACTCTGAAACTAGGGCACGAATACACAATAAGCAATACGATAGAACTACTACAAAGACTTGAGACCGTTAAACTCACAAGGAGCAGTAAACTCGTATCCTTTGACATAAAGGAGTTATACCCGTCAATACCACTAACAGATACAATGGATATAGTCAACAAAACACTACTGGACAAAACTGAAGATAAGGTAAAAACTGCGCAAATTACCAACGCGCTAAGAACAACGCTGCGGCAAAACTATTTCCGGTTCAACAACAAAATATATAGACAGACAAACGGACTAGGAATGGGTAACCCAACATCGGCCATTCTCATGGAAACATTCATGCAAAACTTGGAAGGAAAATATATACAGGAGTTAAAAACCAAGTTAGGCGTGGCATTCTACGCTAGATACGTGGATGACATCATCTGCATCCTAAATGACGATAACGAAGAGCAAATACTAGAGTTCCTCAACAGGCAACATAGCAACATAGAGTTCACAATGGAAGTAGAAAAAGATGGAATAATGAACTATCTGGACCTAACTATAGGGATTGACAAAATAACAAATAGGTTCAACTACGGCATTTATAGAAAACCGACTGCCACGGACACCATAATACACTCTACATCCAACCATCCGCAACAGCACAAAAATGCAGCATTGAGGCACTTAGTGGATAGGCTTCAGAGAACGCCGCTCACACAGGAAGCATACTGGAGAGAGCTTAATACAATATATAACATAGCGGCAAATAATGGATACAAGAAAGCACTTGTGGATAAACTCAGAAGTAGCCATGGAACACAAAAAAGAGTAAACGTAGAGGAAAATCCAAAGGTTTGGACGGCAATGACATACACTGGAAAAACGACGTACAAATTAGCAAACTTCTTTAAAAGATATAACATCAACACAGCATTCAGAACATCTAACAACGTCGGACAAAAACTAAGAACCGACACTAATTCTGATGACCCATTCAACAGACACGGAGTGTATAGGCTTACTTGTGAATGTCAATACAGCTACATAGGACAAACAGGAAGAAAAATAAGCACACGATTCCGAGAGCATATCAGGGACTACAACAAAAAAACACGAAAACCCACCATAATACTAATTAATAATCTAATTTCGCGAACCACATGTTCGAGAACAACTGCGCCCCAGCTAACATAAAAACAACGGCTCGAATACTTCACGTACAAGGAAAAGGCCGGCGGCTTAATGTACTTGAGAACATGGAGATATACAAGTTAAAAACATTTGACGGCAGGATCATAAACGAACAAACCAACACTATCTCTGACGAAATATTTGAACCCTTAAAATTAGTTTACAAAAAACAGCACAAGCCAGCAGGTACAGCAACGAAACACGTAACAATGAACAAGCAAAAACGAAATATGAACCAAACTGCAAAAATCACCGATTTCTATCTACCTCAACCTACCGCTTAGCTAACAAGCGGTATGTCTACATACCTACAAAAACAACCCTTGGGACAGATAACAATTCGGACGTATCAATACCGCGCACACACACACGCATATTAACGTTACCTACCACGAACACACAGATTGACATTACCTGCCACAGGGCCCACGGACTATAAAAACAACGCAGCGGATAGACACAGACCAGAACGAAACTAGGCATTGAAAATGGCAGAACGCCGAAACCGGTTTGTCACAAAACCAAACTTGACAAGGGATGACGGAAAATCGTTCCAACAAAAATTAAATTATTTTTGTTATAATTAATTATGAACTTGAGTACATCAGTCATTATCGCCTTTTTATCTTCTTTTTCAGGTCTTTGCAGGTAAGAATATGCAAGAAAAGGGAAACAGTATATTGCTTGTTTCATTCTGCCATCAAATTCAAAATATACTTTTATAACACTGCGTCACAAAAACGAGCTTTAGTTCTGTCTTATGAACCAAATATACTTTTTCGGAAAGGGAAGAAAAGATAAAAATACACGTGTATCGGTGATTTTCATGTACAACTCAGAATTTTTTTTTTTATGTATAAAGTATAAAGGTCGTAGCGTCCTGTGTGAAAGACTTTGGATGGAAAAAAGGGTTAAAAATCGATCCAAAGCCTTTCACACAGGCGGACAGACGGACACTACGACCTTTGTACTTTATACATAAAAAAAAAAAATTCTGACGTGTACATGAAAATCTCCGATGCAAGTGTATTTTTATTTTTCTCCCCTTTCCGAAAAAGTATATTTGGTTCATAGGACAGAATGTGTGTAATGCGGTGTAATATATCGATACTCATTCCAAGTATTACTCCAAAAATATCGGAAACGCAATAATATCGAAAAAAAAACCCGATGCTCGATAGAAATTACTCAAGTCCTTCCCGAAAAGCGTTGCTATAAAGAACAACTTAATATGGAGTAACTAAGCACTTAATTCGATCCGAATTTGAACTTGGCACACGGCGGAACTAAGGATTGGCGCGCTGGCCAGAGACTTCAACCACTACCATCCAAAAGTGGTAAGAGTAATGTCAGATGTAGCTGATATCGGTACCATCTTCAGTTATCTGCTTTCGCGGGTTTTAGAAGGGGGTGCTACTCTTGCCTGTATCGATATGTCTGGAATGAGAAAGGTATACATGGGGATGTTTGAAATGGTTGCGATAAAAATAGAAAATATCTCACTACTGAAATGTCTTCTGAGAATGTTTACATATTTGATGCCTGAAAATGTGATTATGGAATTCGATACCTGATCTACGATAATGACGGTTTGCACTTCTCACTATGAATCCCCTACTTTTCTTCTCGTCCGGCCTTAATTATCGGGTGTAGGAGAATAGTTGATTTATATGTATTCAAAAAAATTAAACGAATTATTATTCCCGAAAAATACATTAACGGCCTTATTCTGAGCGTTGCTAGTAATTTTGCGACTGGAGTATTATGTAACCGAAAATCGTAACCAATTCATGCAACGAAGATTCTGGCCTACATGGTAACACTCTCAAAAACGAAAAATGCGCAATAAAAAAGTGCTAATAATGTTTATTAATTCGTGTTAACTAGTATGTGTAAAAGATTCCAGAAAAAATTCCCAAATTGTACTGCAATGATTCCGAAAAAGTTAACTTCGCTTAACTTCTATCACGTGTACTGTGGTACACGCGGTTTTTTTTTTTTTTGAAGGCGGGCCGTCCCAGAGTATCACTTACATGAGACAGTAACTTCAGGCCGCAGAACACCAAAAAGGTATACAAGTATACGGTTAAGAGAATGTGGTTACCACACTAGAATAAGATTTTTAGCAATAAACTGGTTCGTTTCTTAAGTCTTTTCTCCTTTCTATATATTTACCCCCCGATTCTGTATTCTTGACAAATTATCAATCTTGATAAATATTCAGGAAAAAATATATTTGTATCAAGTGTTTTGAATTCTTCTTCAAAAATAAAATTATTTTTCTTGATTTTGACTTAAAATTCAAAAAACATGATACAAATATTTTTTATTGATTATTTATCAAGAGTGACAATTTATCAAGAACACATAATAGGGGCGTTAGTGTCAAAAAAAGATAAATAGATAGCGCTTGCAAAATGAACATTGTCAGTGGTGCTCCTCTGTAAAAAATTAATTAAACTGAATAAAAGGGTTTTAACATACATTTTTAGATTTTGGAGACTTATTATTTATTCGACGTATGTCACCATAAATAAATTTTTTATACCCTATTTTAAATATGAAAAAAAAACCAAATAGATAAATAAGTGAAGAAAAATATGTGTATTGATAAAGATAATAAATAATACAGTCATGGGCTGACAATAAAATATTGAATTTGTTGAGAAATATGGGTGAATTCGATTAAAATTACCGTAGCAGTCATCGTATAGTGGATAGGGGTTGATAATATTTCAAATATCCTAGGTTCTGCTATTAAAATAAATGACCGTGGTTGAAATGAAAAATTTAGTGTTTCTGTTTGATAACTTTTGAATGGTTTATACAGGGTGGCTGATAAATTTTGCTACATTAAGAAACTCAAATAATTTTTTTTTCAGTGTATGGAATTCATTTTTCTTTTATTCATGTTAAAGCTCATTAAATTTTATTAAATATAGCTTAATTAGTTTTAAAAATAATGGAATTTAAATGCCCCCCCTGCTCGTCGATGCATGTGCGGCATCTTACCAAAAAGTTGTTCATTACTGCTTGGAGAGTTGAGACAGGAATAGCCGCAATTGTTTCTCGAATGGATTGCCTTAGTTCATTCAAATTTGTTGGTTTTGCTTTGAAGACTTCCTGTTTGCAATAACCCCACAAGAAAAAGTCAGGTGCAGTAAGGTCAGGCGACCTGGGTGGCCAACGGAATGTGGAGTTTCTGGATATGAGCTTATTGGGAAATTTTCGTCGCAATATGAGGAGCTGCACCATCTTGCTGAAACCACACAGAGTTGAAAGAAATTCTCATTCGGCGTAATTCTGGATAGAAAAACTCTCTCAACATGCTCAAGTAACGGTCTCCAGTAACCGTAACGGTGTGACCGTTTTCTTCGAAGAAGTAGGGCCCGACAATGCAGCGTGATGAAACTGCACACCACACTGTGACACGAAGTGGATGCAATTCCGTCTCATGGAGTATCTGTGGGTTGGAAGCACTCCATATTCGACAATTTTGTTTGTTTATGTTGCCGTTTAAATCGAAATGGGCCTCGTCAGACATGAAAAGACAGTTCAACATGTTTCCATCCTCTTCCACCATTTGAAGCATCTTCTGGCAAAATTCCAAGCGAATCGGCAAGTCTGCAGCGTTCAGTTTGTTGGCCATTTGAATTTTTTATGGGAATAAGTCCAAATCTTTGTGCATAATTGACTGTAATGACTGTCTGCTTACACCCATTTGAGCAGATAAGCTTCTTGTCGAAACACGTGGATTGTTTTGTATGGCAGCAGCTACAGCAGCGATTGTTTCCTCCGTTCGAACTGAAGGGTTTCGATGGTAAGGTCTTCTGTTGACTGTCCCATGCTCGGCAAAATTGTTTACAAGTCTT
The DNA here is from genome assembly GCA_949987695.1 of Merzomyia westermanni. Taxonomy (NCBI): domain Eukaryota; kingdom Metazoa; phylum Arthropoda; class Insecta; order Diptera; family Tephritidae; genus Merzomyia; species Merzomyia westermanni. Next base: position 41,488,698 of record OX465288.1, on the reverse strand, counting down.
ATTATGGTCCATCTGCTCGGAGGATTGCCGCCAAACGTGCGCCTATACTCTCTTTGAACCGAAACTACGGACTCCAGTGCGTGATAGCGGCGGACAATCCAAATTCTTGTTTCAGTGTCCCAGTTATCCATTTTTGTTAAATGTAAAAGTCAATCTGCAAAATAAAAAAAAAAATTAACCAGATTCATTAAATAGAAAAAAAGTAATTAAATTTTTTTTTGGTAGCGGCTTTCATCAGCCACCCTGTACTACAAATTTACACGCATGTTTTAATACCGCGTGGATACTAAAGAATCATCAATGAAACATGTGGAGAAGAAGTGACAATTTATAAATTTGTAAGGTACATTTTTTTGTGCATTTCCTCAATATTTGAGAAATACTACATATCATAATTTTAGCTCGAAAATTCAGTAAATTGCTAGGATCAACCACTTTTAACACATTCTTGAAAAAATTTTAGTAGTTCACTCAGTAGCAATAAATGAAATCAACAAAAAATGTTATCCTGTGTCTCGTCCATTTCCCTTTCAAATGACATTTCTTATTTTCATAAATAAGTAACGATTACAATGGCATTGGTCATTTTTCATAAAACTAACTGTTTTCTTAGGTAGACATTAACAGGAACAAACACAGCCGCACCAGTAAGTGCTTGCATATCTTGATCTCTTTCGACAACTCTTTTTTACTAATTTGTGAGTCGATCCACTTATGCTAATTACTTTGTTTTACGAACACCGAAACTATTGATAGCAGAAGGTCATATGTGAGAAATTTAGTTCTTATTTATGTGCGTAGGCATGTGTTTAAAACACCTTATTGACAATTAACTAATTGACTATCCTACTTGAATTAGGTCAACTGCTATGGTAGATTAACCTAATCAATGATATTAAGGGTTGGAAGGAAGTGGTTAATGCAAAGGCGTGGACTCCTTGTCTTTACAAATTTTTCCTGTAAAATTGGCGGCATTTTTCAAAAAAGCGCGGACCAACTTATTTAAATGAATGTTTGATCAATTCGATATCAATTAATGGCATTTTATGAATACAAGCTATAAAGGCTTGACATATGGGCATTTCCTAGCGTTGCGGACGTTACGTTCGAACGATTTTATTGAATTTCAAGGAAGAAGTATTGTGAAAACTGGAATCGATTTGTTATATATAAGCGTATTTAGGGACCTACTGTCGGTAAAAGTATCTTGCCTACGCAAACATAGTATGATGTCGCTGTTTTAGCCAACTAAACTGCGTTGCGGACGTTACTCAAAATAGAAGTAGTGTTTAGGTAACTAAATAAATTGGCAATTTTCTGCGAATTTCGCAGTATAAAGATAAAAAATCTTTAAAGATAAATTAAAGATGAAAGTAGTGAGTTCCTAAAAACCAGCACAAAAATAATATAGGAAAAGCTTTTTGTAAGTTATCATTACATATATGTACATATTTGTTGCGGACGTTACGTTGCGGGCGTTACATTTTTTTCTGATACATATAATGATATACATATTTTAAAATTAGTTAAAAGTTTTTGACTGAAAGCTAGATAAAAATGGTTTGTATGATAAGAAATTTAGGAGATGTTTTTATGATACATGTAATAATATACATATTTTAAAATTATTTCACAGTTTTTGACAAAGTAGGATAAAAGTGGCTTGTATGAGAAGATTTTAAGAAGATGAGTGACGGCGGCCGCCGTGGTGTGAAGGTAGTGTTGCCGGCCTACCACACCGAAGGTCCATGGTTCGAGCCCTGGTACAGGTAACATCAAAAGTGATTTGAAAAAAAGTTTTTCAAAACGGGGTCGCCCCTCGGCAGTGGTTTGGCAAACTCTCCGAGTGTATTTCTGCCATGACAGGCTTCTCCGCAAAAATTCGTCTCCTTTGTAGATGCCGTTCGGAGTCGGCAAAAAACTGTAGGTCCCACCAATTTGTAGGGAAAAATTCAAATCGGCACACCACAAATTGGAAGAGAAGCTTGGCGCAAAAATCTCTTAGGAGGTTTATGATGATATACCTGTTGTATATCGCGCCATAGAGAGAGAGAGTGAATAAATGTTTATATACCTAAGTTGCAATGAAAACAGCTTTAAATTTTTATTTTGTACTTTTTATAAATGGCAGTCCGAGCAGCTCTCATACACAAATTGCCTTCCGAAAAAGAAAAATATTGGAAAGACTTAATGCCTTGAATATTTTTTTGCTGATGTTTTGTCTTTTGGGTTAACCATCTACAAATGCGTTCAAACATATATTTTTTGTACATAAAATAGAAATAATTTAGTCACAATAATAATTATTTTGTTCTTATCACACACTTACCGTTGCGGGCGTTATAGATTTTTTGATATCTTTTTTTGCCAACAAAAGTATTTTCGCGGAATCTTTTTAGATATCTTATATATAAATAGACAAGATGAATGCAATGTAGAACCGTTTTCTGCTAAACTATAATATACAAATTATATATGTATAGATAGGAAATTTTGAGGTGTACTTTTATCCGTAAATAAAAAAAATTTAAAAAATCATTTTAATATAAAAAATTTAACATAAAAGTCACACCACTACACATTTACTTATTCACACTATAGACACGCTGTGTGTGTGTGTACTTGCTTTTTGTGTACTATGCTGAATCGTGAGCATGGCCGAGGAGTTGCTTTGTAGGAAAAAATTAAGAGCCGTAGTAGTGTGAGTAGACTTGCCATGCATGTTTTTGTGTTATTCGTGTGGTCGGCTCTCACTGTGAGTGCGAAGAGTTGGTAGTGGACCAATGAAAAATAAGTATTCGCACTATAGATACTCCGTTGTGTCATGCATTTTTGCTTTAGTTGTTGTTATTGTCTTGATTACTGCTCTCCTGAGAGCACGAAAAGTTGCTTTGTTGGATACATTAAACAAGCAATGTAAAATATGAGCAAATATGTAAAATTCATTGCTGATACCTACAAACAGGGTTTACAAAAATAAAATAAATGATTACTCATAAAGAGTATTAAAGGAAAAGTATTGAAAGGAAGGAAAATTAAAGGAAAGAAAGGAAAGAAAAGGAAAAGGAAAGGAAAGGAAGGAAAGAGAAGGGAATGGAAAGGATAGGAAAGGAAGGAAAATTAAAGGAAAGAAAGGAATGGTAAGGAAACGAAAGGAAGGGAAGGGAAAGGGAATTAAAGGAAAGGTAAGAAAACGAAGGGGAAAGAAAGAAAATAAAAGGAAGAGAAGGGAAAGGAAAAGAAGTTTGAGGAAAGTAAAAAATAAAATAAGAGAGTAAAAAAAGAAATCAAGGAAAATAAAAATATGTTAGAGGAAAGGAACGACATAGAAAGGAAGAAGAAAAGGCGGATAAAACATACCTACAGCAAAAAAATAAAATAAAATAAAGTTTATTGGTTGAATTTCAACCACTGGGCGAACTCTAGTACAAATTAAAGCGCAATTTTCTGTGTAGCCTTCCAATATAACAAATATTGTAGCACCCGTTAGACTTTAATTAAAAGAAGAAAGGCTTCTTTGCGTTGCGGACGTTACCCGTCGGAATAAGTTTTAAAATTTGCAAAAAATTCGCGTTATTGAAAAAATAGGATATTTTGTTATATAAATCCTAATACAGAATTAAAAATTCTTGTTGAAATGTCAATTTTCTCAAAAGAATCTTTTTTCTAAGACTACTGAGAGACTTTAGAAGAATGAAAGTAAATGACGAAATACTAAGTTTGAAAAGTGGAAATGGCAATTCATAAATTTTGCAATGAAAGGCAGGAAATATGTTAATGACTTCTTTTGTATCAGGTAAAATAAACATTAAGCACTTCTAAAAACGATTTAATTTCATAATTTAAGCAACTTTAAAATTTCCTCGTTGGTTGATTTTTTCTAGGAAACACCCATATGCGAGTTCGAATTTTCTTAACTGGGTGGTTGACTGTTCAGCAAGGATGGGGTAGACCCTAAACAATATCCGCCTTCTAACACCGATTTCGCCTTGGTCCAAAGCTATTGAAACTGCTAGTGGTAGAACTTCCGCTAGAAGAGACTGGTGACACTACTCTGTAAGAAATGAACCGATCAGAGAGAGCAATAGTTACAACAACAGCAACAACCCTTATTGTAAGCATCAGTTTCCAAAAAAAAGGAAATTTATATGCGAAACTCCGCTCTGAATTGGTGTTAGCCCAGGAAAGAAATTTTCAATATTTCCTAATGGTAGCAGTGGGATTTTTTCATGTCCTCCGTCTGTCTGTAAACAAACGTCCCTACTTTCCACCTTCCTGATGTGTGCAAGAAACTCTGTTTCAAATCGATTTCATATTTCGTCCTCTTAGTGGACGATCATTCTATCTCATAATTCAAATTTTCAAAAACGGTTGAACTTGTCAGTCGGGCAGATCCGTTTTGATTACCTAATCATGGCTTGCCTCAGAATGACATTTTCGTTTACACAAAAGTCTGATTAAGTTATCGTGATAAAGTTGGTCATTGTAACCGTTTTTGGAAAAAAAATCACGAAACTTGCATTGTGAAAGAATAAAAAGTGACAGATGCTCTTTTTATACCTAGCAGTGCTACGCACACAAGGTATATTAACTTTAGTCGCCTAACGACAGTATGTAACGGAATAAACGGATCGAGATAGATATTGACTTATATATGTATATCAAAATGTTCAAGACGAAAAGGGAGATTGATTAAGCCATGTCCGTCCATTCGTCTGTGGACACGATAGCTTGAGTTAATTTTGAGATATCTTAATGAAATTTGGTATGCAGGTTCTTTGGCACTCCTCTCCGAGCGCTATTTAAAAGGGGGGTAATCGGATGATAGCCACGCCCGTTTTTTGTGTTTTCGAAAACACAAAAGAAGTGAGACCCAGTACATAATACACCTATAAGGATCAAATTTGGTTTATACATTAAGATTGAGGCATGAAATAAATTTTTGAAGAAATTTTTGAAAACGGACATGACACCGCCCACTTTTGATTAAGTCAAATTTAGAAATGTTATTAATCATAAATCAAACACCGTTCAAGATATCGAAACGAAATTCAGCACGCAGGTTTCCAGATGTGCTAGGAATGTTCGAGGAAAAAATGGACTAAATCGGTTAAGGTCCACGCCCACTTTTATATAAAGATTTTGAAGAGGATGGTAGATATATTAAATAGGCAATAACTTTGCGTAAAATAGCTTTACATCATTTATATTTCACCTTTAAAGTTTCCGTAAACTAAGAAATCCAAAAACTTAAAATTTTCGAAAATGGGCGCGGCCCCGCCCCTTTTATAGTGGACTATTCCACAAAACTTTTTATGCCATAACTCCGCCAAAAATTTATTTGTCGAAACGAAATTTGGTGATAATGTTCTATATATGTATAAAGGTAACTGTTTTCTGTAAAAATGGGCGAAATGGGTCCATGTCCACGCCCAGTTTTTTAGCATAGTTCTGAAAAATTTTTTTATAAAATTTAAAAAGCGATATTTCTACAACTAAGCAAGTTATATCAATCAGATTTTGCACACATAATAAGCTTTTTAAGAAAAACTCGGCCGCAAAAAAATTTTGTAAATTTTGAAGAAGTAGGCGTGGCGCTGCCCACTTTTCAGCAAAAAATGTCTGCTATTTTCAAAGGCAATCGCTTATAATTCAATCCTGATATTTCAATAAAAATAGGTCAGTCGCTTTCCAGTAGTATGTATTATACTCCTGTCAAAAATTAGTTAGAAGTTATATATCTTTTTTGATCGTCATACCTTTCATAAACATTAAATGTATGTAGGTATGAGAAGAAGAAGAGAAAAATTCACTAAAATGATCAGCACGATGAGCGGAGTCGATTTAGCTATGTCCGTCTCTCCGTCCCTCTGTATGTCTGTCCGTCTGTCTATTTGAACGCAAACTAGTCTCTCAGTTTTACAAAAGAAGGCTGAAAATCGTTGTTTGCCTTCGCCATTTCATAATATACTAGCAAACCCGGTAGACGTTGTTTTGACGTTTTGATATATAGAACACATCTATATATAAAATCTCATTAACTTCAAAAAAATAAATTCTAACTATACCGAACTGCAGCTTCATATAACCTGGGGGCTTTTCCAAAAGCTATATACAGACTGTGTCGTGCCCAGCGAACTCCTGAACCTATCGTGAAAGTTCAAGAGCAAAAACAAAACACAAAATATGTGTAGATATTCAAAATTATGTAGATATTGATTAAGTGACACATATATCCAAATATCATTAATTTAGACCAAAAAAGTTCGGAGTTATGACGAATTGAAACTTTATATAGCCTGGGGGTGTGGCTCCGCCCACTTTTCCAAAACTATATATTGTCTATGCTGTACCCAGTGAACCCAAGTATATATTGTGAAAATTTCATACAGATCGGTTGAGTACTTTGGCGCCTATAAAAGACACATTTTTTATATCTATTTTTGTTACGCACACAAGGTACGAGTATATTGCTTCATTCGGCATAAACGAATCGAGATATATATTTATTAATGTATATCAAAACGTTAGGATGGAAAGTAAAATATCCGGGCAAGTAGTTAATACCCCACTGCAAAAGCGAAGTTGTATATCTTTTTTGATTTTCATGCCTTGAAATGTCTGAACATGAAATGTCTGTACGTATGGGAAGAAAAAGAGATGAACCCATCAATAAGTATACTAAAATAATCAGGAGGATGAGGTGAGTCGATGTAGCCATGTCCGTCTCTCGATACGTCTATCTGTCTGTCCGTCTGTCTATTTGAGCGGAAATACGAACTTAAAGTATTAAAACAGACTTGCGTAAATTGGGATGCCATAATAGATCACTACTAGGTATATAATGTTCGGTTCCACCGGAAATTACTTGTTTCAATTGCAAACGAACCATTTTGTTGTACAAATTTCGATTATGATATTTCTTTATCATTTATTTTCAGCTGTCACTTTTTGTTTTGCTAAGCACAAAATCAGAGTTCCATCCTTTGATAACTTTTATCAGAAGATAATCAGCGCAGCGTCGATAATCAGACATTGAGTAAATGGTTTTTGGGCCAACCTCTGAAAAAGTCTTGATAAAGCAGTTAATCAGACATTGAGTAAACGGCCCGTAGTATGCTACATAGTTTGAAATGGTCTATGCCCATAACGGACTAGTTGAAATCAATTTTAGCGCACTGTAGACGAAAGGTAATAATCGCGGGTCACTCTCTTTACAGATTTGTCACATCTCCAAGCAAATCCTGTGAAAGTGAGCTCCTCAGCCGAATGCTGAGATAGAGCGTTCTTCAAAAATTCAATAAACTTTGTGATAGAGCGTTTAAAAAAATGTGAGTTGGGCTGTTCTTCAATCCTTCACTGAGATAGGCTTTTTGGCAAACAACAACCGAGATAGGGTGATCTTCTATTCAGCGGACATTGCATAAATATTTTTTTGTCTTACATGATCAATTGAAATACACGCTCGTTGCTTCATTCTATTATTTATTTGCCATTCGTGATGATGCCTTAAGCCTATACATGTAAGATCTTCTTGAGCATGCGTGCCACGTTTACCTTGACTTTTCATTTCAATTGTGTGCTAAATGCAGTAAACAGCATTTTCTGCATTTCAAGATGGGTTAAGCTAGATGCACAACTAAGTATTTACTTCATATGTTAAGGCATTTAAAACTGGTTTAATGATGCATAACAACGCGACTACTTCGTGAGGTTATAGTGGGAATAAATGTTTAGGAAGACGGCCGAGTATTTGAATGCGGTTCAAAAGCAAAACAACCAATGAAGTTCTAAAAGGTGAACTTCTGTTTTTGTAATGAAATAAAACACCTCACAATACGATGTGAAGTGTATATATTCTGAAATTTTAGGTATCTTAGATTGTAATTCATTATTTGTAATTTCAGTAAGTAAGATTGCTAGAGTGTTAAGCGTGATGATTACTGTTAAAAGTATTATGGTGTTGAAAAGGTTAAAATCCCCATTTCTGTAATCGTAACCTTGTCATCGTAATCTTTATTTTGCAAGTATATACTTCAATAACCGTTTTAGATTTTTAAAAAGTGAGATTACTTTAATCATTTACTCGCTATTATAATTGCAGTATTTGTAATCGTGTCTGAACATTTAAGATTACTGTAATTATAATTTTAAAATAAGTTTTGATTTTCATATCATCGTAGATCTTACTGCACAGCTTTGATTGAAAAAAGCAAACAATTAAAAAAATTTAATTTTTTTTTCTTCTAAACTTTTTTTTTAATTTCAATGATTACTCTTATTCGTATTGGAATAACTTTTTACTGCAGTTTTATGGGTAAATTTTTTTTCTATTTCCTGTTATTTTTAATATAGTAAAATTTCATACTAGAAAATATCTAGTAGAAATAGAAATAAGTTAAAAGTCCGCTGCCAACGCTCTACATGCACCAATTGGCTACAAAATAAAGATCGCTACAAAGTCGGTTATATACATTTGCAAATACGAATAAAAATATGCCAGATACAAGTTTTGCTTAGGCATTTGTTGGCTCCCAACAAAAAATGGTGTAAGGTAGTGTAAAAGATGTGAAATATGGTGACAGATAAATAATTAGTATTTTATAAATCCCATAAATGCCATACTACTTAGTTAGTGGATACTTGGGTCACTAAAAAAGGTTTCCTGAAAAAAATTATACTACTCTTGCCTGAGTCCGAGACGAGTCGCATAGAACAGCTTTGATCTCTTTATATGGATTGAACAGCTCCATTGTTTCGAGCATACCCTGAATGACCTAATTGTGCTATTTTATGCCCGAATGGTACGGGTACGGTCACCTATGCCCTAGTTAAGATCAATTACAGTCTTCAAAAAATTAGTCGACCGATTGTTTGCAGGTTTGTAATACATAATGTTTAGCAGTCACTTTCTTTCTGAAAATATATGGCAACTTCTTTAAAACTGTAAAGGTTAAAACTAAGGTTAGTTGGCAACCCTAATCACTAATATGTTCATTAAAAAGGAATGACAAATTATTTTCTTTTTTATACCAACAATTTTTGTTGATTTACGGCCTGTACATTTTTCAAGTATTCATGAAACGAGCTCAAGGACAAGAATAATAATTTTTCACTTTTTGAATTTTTATGAAAATTATTATTGTTTTTATTTTTTTAATAATCATTTTTAATTAATTATTAAAAGTTTTTTTAATTGAATAGAGTAGGTAAAATGTTTAGAGACAACTGTCATAGCTTTTCTTATAGATCCATTTCGGAAGCAGCTAAGCTTCTTCATCAGAGAAATTTTGGCACGCATTGCTAACCATTCAACTAACAATACGGTGGTTTTGATGTCATCTAAACTCCTAGTTCTATTCTTCTTTACCATATGCATGAACCACTTCCGCCATTTAACAGTTAGTAGTGTGATCATGATGGATTTTTTGAGAGATCTGTTTTATCAGCAGAACTGCCCTACCACGTGCTCTCGGTTGTTTTATTGTTTTTTTATACCAACAATTTTTGTTGATTTATGGCCTGTACATTTTTCAAGTATTCATGAAACGAGCTCAAGGCCAGGAATAATAATTTTTCAATTGTTGAATTTTTATGAAAATTATTATTTTTTTTATCTTTTTAATAATCATTTTTGATTAATTATTAAAAGTTTTTTTTTTCATTTGACACCCATTTCAGCATATGGTGCTTAAGTTTTTTTTTTCAAATAGATGGCAACCTTGTAAAAATAGGAGTTAACTCATTAGTAAGGTGGCAATCTTAGTCATATTTGATTCAAAAACTGCGTAAATTAACTTTCATTTAATACCCATATTGCCGTATTTTCTTAAATAGTTCCAAATAGGAGGAAACGCAGTAAAAACGTTCTTATCTTAAATAAAAACGCTTGCAAGGCAGCACATCATCTACACATATAATTCAGTCAAACCGCTAGAGTGGCTTTCTAGATAGAAACGGATATGTAAACATATAAATAACGCTAGGTGGCAACCCTTCTTATAAATAGGTGTATTAAAAAGATAAATAAACTCCTATTGTTTAATATTCATTTTCAAATGTTTCGCTTAGTTTTAAAATAATTTCAAATATGTGGTAACCTTGTAAAAACATACTGAATGGTGTATTTCATTTATGAAAACCTACTTCTACTATTAAGAAGCCCTGCTGAGAGTGACACGAAGCCCTGCTTAGTGTTGACGATGAAGTCAAGAATTTTTTGTGGTCTATATTTCGGTTTAGCTTTTCAGATTTTTCAAAACACAGAAAACGCTCAATATACTCTCTGGAAGTTATACCTTTACAGCTTCTGCAGTAATCATAATGCTAAGGTGGCTGCGATAGTGCACAAGTAGGGTCACTGTTACACTTTCGTTGTGTTTTGATACAGTAAAAGTTTCGAATGTTCCTCTTGACTGCCGCTACTGGTTAGAGATAGTGGCCCATAATCATAGTCATATTAAAATAGAGTTTTATCAACTTAACCTTCCTATACTCGTGCATTGGTCTGTGAGACCGACGATACGACGAAAAATATCGCAAATTTGAAGACCGATTTGTGATAGACTGAAAGTCTTTAAAATAATTAATAAATGAAGTACTATGTACACTATTTTTTTTCATTATGCCCTAAATTTTAAAACAATTATAATATTTAAAAAAAAAGTATGTAAAAAAATATATTGTGGGGGGTATGAACTATCGGTCTGTGAGACCGTGCGCGAGTAAAGATGTTACAATAATTGGCGCGAGTATAGGAAGGTTAAAGATCATTCTATAATAAACATCATTTCATGTCTGTCATAGTCAACTTAAAATACATTTTATGTCTAAGACGGAGTTTTAATTTTAACATGACGAAAATGGTATTTTAACATTTTAAAATCACGGTTTGTGTCTTCGATTGTGCTTGTGACATCGCTTACCCCAAACTTGAGTTTGGCTTTTTTCGCTTGTTGCTACAGATATGCTATGGTTTGGGAATTAAATAGCTGACAGAGGGTGACCTGGCAAAACATCAAAAATTTCTTCATACCACCAACCAACTTAGTTTTTTTTCATATGGGGACCTTGTTACTTTTAATTTTAGCTAAAATCTTTGTTTAGTATGACTATGAATGACCAACATTTTGAATGTCTTTTTAAGTTAAGTAAAGATTTTAATTAAAACGTGTGTTAAGCAACGACTATGGTCATGGGCCAGTTATTTTACCAGCGTGAGCATAATAATCTAACTCGGAACTATTTGTGGTCGTCTAAAAAAAAAAATAAGAGGAGTACAGCACGAATTGGAGCAGAAGCTCGTTCTGAGTATATCTAAACTTTGCTTTACACAGTATCAGCACAGCAAGAGTTTAGTATAAGAAACATGGCCTCCAACTGAACACTTTCAAGTGATTTCAGGCCTCATGTTAAAGTAAGCCTTTTGGTCAAATGAAATAAGAGGTACATATGTAAGGTGCACAGTTTTTGGTGGGTACCGACAAATTCAGTCCAAATTCATAGCTATGGCGCCTACCATTGGCAGTCTAATTGAATACATGCCATTCCACTCCATTCTACTACTCCACTTTTCGCGTTCCAATTATGACGACTTCGTTTAGTTTTGAGTTCGCTTAACGAAAAAAGAAGTAGAGAATAACAAAAAATTTTTCATAGAGAACAAAAGCAAATACCCGCATAGATCTTTTAAAAATAATAACAACAAATTATTGAAAACATAGTTACGAAAAACCCATGAACTAATCAGAAATTCAATGAATATTAAAATATTGATAGGCGATCTATGCCAATAGCTTTGACGGACCGAATATTAAAGCTGCTGATTTAACATACCCAGCAGAAACTAGTACGACTTATCTCGAATGAGAGTAGACACAAATTAATCACTTTAGTCAACAGTGTATATCATCATAAACCTCCTAAGAGATTTTTGCGCGAAGCTTCTCTTCCAATTTGTGGTGTGCCGATTTGAATTTTTCCCTACAAATTGGTGGGACCTACAGTTTTTTGCCGACTCCGAACGGCATCTACAAAGGAGACGAATTTTTTGCTGAGAAGCCTGTCTTGGCAGAAATACACTCGGAGAGTTTGCCAAACCACTGCCGAGGGGCGACCCCGTTTTGAAAAACTTTTTTCAAATCACTTTTGATGTTACCTGTACCAGGGCTCGAACCATGGACCTTCGGTGTGGTAGGCCGGCAACACTACCTTCACACCACGGCGGCCGCCGTTAGAAAATAGGCTGCTCCGACCTATATGAACAAAGTAAGCTATAATAGCATATAATTAGTATCTTCATAGGGCATGCTCAAACAAAAGAGACCAGTTCAACCCATATAAAGAGATGAAAACTGATCTAAGGCGCATGCTCCTTTGCAACTCAACTCGCATGCATTCTAGACTCATCACATTTTTTGCAGGGTGGAATTCGAATAGTTCTTCGCACTAATTCATTCCAGAGTATTACAAGCAAAGCTGCAACTCTTTAGCCTGATTTTGACCGTAATTGAGATCAAGATCAGCTATGATCATTACGTTGAGAGCATAGTATATGTCTACTAGTAGCGAAACTTACTCCAAATTTACACACACACACAAACCACACAGGGTGCGTTGTATTCAATAATAAAACAGTCAAATTTAAATACTGCAATATTGAACATGAAGACGTAAAACACCCAAATTATTGAATATAAAACAGTTATAATACCTTATCAGTTCCTACAGAATATAAATTTCAGTTTAAATTGAAATTTTTAGGTGCAGTGTTGTAGTTTTTACTTTAAAACAACTCTGAACGCGATTTCCTTCATTCCACTCTCTCGGAGTACCTTCATCCACTACCTTCCACTCCGATTCGCAAAAGAAGATGCCAAACTAGTAGGGGTAAACAATGGTTGAGAGCATTATCCAACTATCACAGGTCGTAGCAGCTCGACAAACATCCAGACACACAAAAATTGTCCATGTATTTTGTTTTTGCGAGTTTAACGTCAAAATCGTACTGAGAAATGAGTGTAATGTCAAAATTCGAGACAAAAGTAAAAATCAGCTGGTCTATTAACGCGACCTGTATTATTGGATCATGGTTGAGAGTGGTTGTGCTACTATGGCTGTTTTGTGCATTGATTTGCTATATAATTTGTTCTTGTTACATACATAGTTATGTATTTATGAATGTTCATTCACGTTGACCATGACGATGCAGTAGTGATTTCTCTTGATGCGTCACCAATAGCACCAACAACAAAGCACAGATCTTTTAATGTTTTTAACATTATGTTTTAATTACTTCTTTATTTGTTGTTTATGTACACATGTATGTGGTCGAGTGTATTTGTGAATGGTCAATTGATAATTATAGTGTTTATTTAGGTGATCATAAAATTTCAGAATTAAGTACAGTAGACGGGCGGTGATTTTCATTTTATAATTGAATTTAGAATTTTTATGATTGCTCAGTAATCTTTACATAAAGGGTGTTTTTTTAGGGGTATAGAACTTCTAATTGAAATAAAACACAAGAAAATCGTTTTAAGGTCCATCAATTTGGCTTTATTGGAAGGATAATTTTATGCCATTAATGTTTAAATATGATTTCGGGCATGTGGCCGCCGCGGCTGGCTCGAATAAAGCCAATTCTACAGGTCCAATTTTCAACCACTTTTTCGAGCATATGGGGCCGTATGTCGGCAATAACGCCACGAATGTTGGCTTCCAATTCCCCTAATGTTTCTGGTTTGTTGGTGTAGACGAGCGACTTCACATATCCCCAAAGAAAATAATCCAATGGTGTCAAATCACACGACCTTGGTGGCCAATTGACAGGTCCATTCCGCGAAATTATGCGCTCATCGAATGTTTCCTTCAATAAATCGATTGTGACGTGCGCTGTGTGGCATGTAGCGCCGTCTTGTTGGAACCACAACTCATCCACATTCATGCCATCCAATTCGGGAACAAAATAGTCGGTTATCATGGCTCTATACCGGTCTCCATTAACGGTAGCTGCCTCTCCAGCATTATTGCGGAAGAAGTATGGCCCAATGACTCCACCAGCCCATAGAGCACACCAAACAGTCAGTTTTTGTGGATGTAATGGCGTTTCAAGGGTCTCATGTGGATTCTCTTCACTCCAAATGCGGCAATTTTGCTTGTTGACGTAGCCATTCAACCAAAAATGAGCCTCATCACTGAACAAAATTTTGCGATGAAAATCAGCATCGAAATCAATCTCATTTTCGGCCCATACACCAAAATCACGACGCATTGCATGGTCTCGCGGCTTTAATTCTTGCACAAGCTGGATCTTGTAAGGTCGCAAGCCAAGATCTTTGCGCAAAATCTTCCATAAAGTTGATGGACAAAGCTCCAATTGCTGTGCACGGTGGCGAATCGATTCATTCGGGTCCTCTTCAACACTTTGCTCTACAGCGGCAATTGTTTCTTCGGTGCGCACTGTTCGACGTCTCTGCGGATGCGTATTATCACATAGAGTAAACGTAGTGCGAAAACGATCCATGGTTAACCGAATTAATTGCTCTGATGGACGATTATGTCGACCATAAAATGGACGGAGCTCACGGTAAACTTCGCGAACTGAACCATTATTTTCGAAATAAATTTGCACGATTTGCAAGCGTTGTTCTTTTGTCAACCTGTTCATGATGAAATTGCAAACCAAACTGAACATAAATGACATTAGAGTTGCCAGATTTGACCACAAAATGCCAGTTTTATCTCTATTCGAAAAACAAACCTGTAAAAAAAACACCCTGTATAATAAAATTTGAAAGGTCGATGTCTGTACATTGCAGATATTTAAGAAAAATCGATAGCAGGGATCATTAGGCCAATAGAAGCCAAATCAACTGTTTTTAGAATTTTTGTCCGTCTGTCTGTCTGTCTGTGACCGACCTATTCTAATTTTCCTTTATTCATGGTGCGACAAAAAAGATTTGCAGGGAGAGAGAGCTGCTGGGGAAATTCACTCAGTAAAACTTGCAAATGAAAAACAAATGGTCTTGACATAGGAAAGCAACAAAAAAATCTTAAAAACTTAAGCTATTAACCAATGAAAAATCCTAAAGCAGTTTTGCTTGCAAGTATTTACTGATTCCTGCTTAGCGGAAACTTTTTACAAGTATTCATGAAACGAGCTCAAGGTATTCATGAAACTTTTTGCGTTTCGAGATAGTTTTGCGTCATTCTCTTTTTACTGGCACTTCTTTGAAAGTTTTAAAAATTTAATATTTTGAAGTTGACCGGCTGATGTGTGTATTTCGAGTTTCTATTAGAGTATTGTGCCGATATTATCATTAACAATATCATCTTTCACGAAAAAACCGTGATACAAGTGTGATTCGAAACATTGCGAATGAAAGGACTAAGGAAGAGCAAGAAATTGCACGTGAAGAGGGCCGCGTTAGCATGGTTCGACTTCGTGCTTCTCAATCACAAGAGCAAAGAGAGGCAGCCCGAGAAACGGCTCGGTTGGCAATGCGAAATCGTCTAGATAATTCGTCAACAAGATAATTTTCGACGCACAGGAAGAAATTTATCAAGTACTGTTTTGAGTCGAGCAGCGTTTCGATACGATTGCAGCACTGATTACTGCTTGCATTCTAGCGTGCACATTGGGCAAATGGACATTGTTTTGCCATGACCATTAACAAATAACAAGGCGATAATAAAACAAAAAATTCCGTCTATCACAATGTGCTTGATTGAAGAGTATAACCCTTGCACCAAAATACATGCCCAAAAGAGAATCGTTAAAATAATTGATTTTTTATTTACATTTTTCATTCTAATAAAAATAAAATCAATATCTGCTCATTTATTGCTTTTCAGCGGGTCAGCTAGTTTGCAAATAAAAATTTTATTTCTTCAAATTCAACTACATTATTACTTGATTATTATAATTAATCAACCACGTGCTTACTTGTATATTATTATTATTTTACAATTAATCATACAATTCTTTAAATTCAAATAATTAGTTATTTTATTAAAAAAAATTAAATAACAATGATTAATGTACTAGTTTTAATTGTATGACTTTGTTTTACTATCAAAATAATTGTTTTACTTAATTATGAGATGATTGTATTTTATAATTGGATTTTGGATATGATTATTTTTATTAAAAATTTTTACTTTTGCCATTCTTACTTCTGTGATTATTTTTAATCGCTTAAATAATATTTTTATCAAACTATTTTTTGATTGAAAAATAACTTAAGTGCTATTTCCTTTTATATTATTCACATAATAAAAAACAATCAATTAATCATATTAATTACGTAATAAATTGTATAAGTCGTTTGAATATTTTGAATTATCTGATTATTTTTTATTATTTAATAAATTAATTTTATGTAGTTATTTGATTATTGTAAGTAATCAATAATAATAATTAAATTAATTGTTTTAGACTGTTTTAATTATTTGTTTATATTTATATCACTAACTGATTTTATTAAATTATTAATACATTTTAATACTTTTTTGAATAGGAAATGATGATGACTATTATTATTTTATACACATATACTAAATTCATTTTAACTGTTTTAATTATTTTTGATTATCTGACTTTTTTATTTTTGTTTGTACAAATATTTTTGATAATTTTTTTTTGTTAATGGAATATCAATCTCTGATTTAAGTGACAAAAATGTTTAATGGGTCTGTTGTGAATTAATAGAAAATAAACGAGTATCCAAGTCTAAGTTTTAAAACTATCTGAATCAAAGGTTCGATTTTTGATGTTATGCATACTTAAGGTTCCTTAATTCAATACCGATTCGATTCTATAATATCTCCACTACTCAGTTAAAACATAATACTGTAGCTTAAAAATTAAATTTTATAACTTCATGATACATTCTAATACATAAATAAATAAAGCATCCTCCGATGCTAGTGTGGGATATATATAGATTACAGCAAAACGCTCCTTCTTGGTACGCACATCAGTACTAGCACCTTTCGCCTTTATATATTCGGCAGACAGTCTAATGTACATAAGTATCAAATTAATGTATGTTTCATTTTTAAACACACGTCAGCTGGGCTAGCTCAGCTTTACTTTAACTTTTCTAAACACTACAAAAAATATAACAAAACTCGGATGCAGAAATACTATGTACATTAGGAATGCCAATCCCGTGTACTTTTTTATATGGGCAAAATTCCGGGATTTGCGATATGTGACTATTAATTGTGTACCTTAAAGTAACATGAGTCCTCCCAGCCCCCTATCGGCAGTTTTTCATTTATTTATTTAAGATTCATATTTTTGTATTTAAATGTAATAACTTCTACAACAAAAACTGAGTTAAAACGTGTAAATTATTAAATAATCGACCTAATAATAAATTTTGTTCACAAATTAAAAAACACATATTTTTATCACAGAAGTTGCATTTGTCACGAATAACCATTTTAAAAATTTCATAAAAGCAGTCCCTAGAGCAATACAAAATTGTTGCTTCAAAAATCCAGAACTTTTCTACCAAAAAAAAAATTTGGTACGTATTTGTTTTTGCCTTCTTATTAATGAAATAATTTTCGCGTTACATAAAGAATCATATCAAAAATCCAATGATTTTTCAAATATTTGTAAGTTAGAGAGTTTCTCAAACAATTTCTTAACTTTTTTTAAGCTCAACTGTTTGAGAATAATGAATTCACAGTACTAGTTCCGAGACTGTAAATTTAGATCCCGAGAATCCAGTGATTGTAAAAGGGATGAAACTAATGTACTCACAATAAATTATATTAGAGTATATGTGGTTTATTATATTTGAGATAATGAACGGACTCACAATGCCAAAAATAAGTATGCCTACAAACTATTCTCAAAGAAAGAATGTTGTGTTATAACAAGTAATTTAATTTAGTTTCTATTTTGAACTGTGTTTCGAGCTCTGAAAGCCATGGTCAAGGTTAGCCACTCAAGCAAATGAAAAAAATGTTCGAGGAACGAAGCAAAGTCGGCAGTTGCTATTAAGTGATGCTCGTACAGACATAAAAAGCATTAATAAATCAGTTATACACTGATCATATTCACGGTTCATACTCCAAAATTTTAAATGTAAGGGTCAATATTTAGTCCCGCAACACATGGCATCGCTCCCTCTAATTTTTTTTTAGGCTACATTTAACATTAGTACCGAGTGTCCCAAAAGGGTTGCGGTCTAGAAGTGGGTAAGCTCTCATCAATGATTCAAACTCCCACAAAATTACACCGCGTTACACACATTCTGTCGTATGAACCAAATATACTTTTTCGGAAAGGGGAGAAAAATAAAAATACACTTGTATCGGAGATTTTCATGTACGCGTCAGAATTTTTTTTGTATGTATAAAGTATAAAGGTCGTAGTGTCCGTCTGTCCGCCTGTGTGAAAGGCTTTGGATCGATTTTTAACCCTTTTTTTTTTTGATTCTGACGTGTACATGAAAATCGTCGATACACTTGATTTTTATTTTTTCTCCCCTTTCCGAAAAAGTAGATTTGCTTCATAGGACAGAACTAAAGCTCGTTTTTGTAACGCAGTGTTAAGAACACACGTATCCATATTTATTCAATTAAGCATATGTATATACGTTTTATAGTCGTTTGAGTTTCTCCGACGCTGCGTCTGATGTGGTTTATCGGTTTAGTTTTCTTCAACAGCCGCAAGAAATTCTAAAAGCTAAACTTAAGTAGCTACAACAATAACAACATGCGTAAAATAACAATTCATGACAATATCAAGAAAGCGATTCCATTTGCAAACACCAAGGCATTTCAAATTTTTTTCCACTTGGTCCTTCCGTCATAGTGGGGGCATTTCTCTTACTATGCTTCCAAGGGTGCCCACTGAGGATGCTAATTTTTTGCATGTTAGCAATCTCGGAATTTTCGGAATCTGATTTTACAATCTCTGGATGTGGGTTGAAAAAAGTGAAGAAATCGTTCGAGAAACTATCTGACCTTAAAATATCGACGGCTGATTGGACGGTCACCCTGTTTCAAAATATTTTTGAAAAACGCACTGATTCAGAAATTTTTTTCAAAACTGCCCTATTTCAGAATTTGATTAAAGAAAGTCCTATGTCAGAATTTTTTTTCAATAAAGCTTTATCTGAGATAGAAATGTAATGAATTTTAATCCAGATAGTGTGATCTTGAAACTTATTCTGAGATAGGGCGTTCTTCAACCAAATTTTAAAGTAGAACGTTATTGAAGAAAATTTGTATTTTGGGCATTGCTTAAACAATTTCTTAGGTGGGGCATTTTTTTAAATATTTTAAAAAAGGGTGTATAAAATAGCAACAGAAAATATATATTCATATATAATTAAGATAATTTGATTAAATAAATTACATAAGTAACATAACTCCAACACCTGAAACCCTAAGATTGTAAGAAAGAATTCTTGGGATTTTGGCACCTAAAAGGCGCCCACGTTCCGTCCGTTTTAATTCGCTGAACTTGTCTTGATCCGGACTCATCCGGTACTAATAAGTCTTCTCCAATAGTACCACGTTAACTCCTTCAACCTAGGCGTCGACCCTCATTGCTGATCTATTCTGAAAAAGTTTCAGTGCTGAAGGAAACCGGAGATGTGGGAGCTGAAAGGGTCGCTGCAGTGGGTCGCGCCTAGTCAGAAAAAATGCCAATTTGCTACTAGAATTTTTGTACTGATTTTAAACTAACTAGTGACTAAACTTAAACAAAAAAAAACAAATTTTTGGAAAATAATTGGAGTATCCAGTGTTGGAATAACCCCAGTACAGCTCTATATTTAAATTTTCCTGATTCCGGAACCTGGACTCGAACCCATGATATCTTCCATGTGAGCCGAGCATATATCGCCTATTGAAATATTTTCAGTTACCACATTTTAACTAAGACATTTTTTTATTTGTTTTGAAATAGTTTTAGACTGGTATATTTGTGTTCGATATCTGACGATTGACTTCTCGTTCATATTAGTTTACAACTAATTGCTTTCACAGCAGGGTTTGTTTGTGTATAAGCGCACAGATCATACTTGCTTACGATCATTGCTGATCATGGTTTTCGTTCGTGCCTAAAAGTATACTACAACTTTTCGCACTAGAAGCATTTCGCTTTGTTCAACTAAGTGTATACGCACATACGAACTCTTAAGTAATGAAAGCGGTGCTTAATAAATGATTAAATAAACGTTAACTTGGGAATATGAAGTTGAATGTGTTGCTTATCAACAATAACTTCCACTTGACGATGTAAGGGAGATACTTTTCTGTAAACCTTATGTTATCCGCACGACCTTTTAGCAGAATTTTGAGGGCATTATTCCTGTCAGCTACCATCTCAAGCTCCTTTCTTATGCTCACGCCATTCGGCCTTACGCTCATATTTTTTAAACAGACATCTCTATACCAACTTCGCCTCACGATAGCCCTCGGTTGCACAGCTAGCTGCTCCCGTTCGTGGTGATACTCTGGGATAGTCCTTCTTTTTCAAGGCGGGGCGATAATACTTATCGTTGTTTTTTCGTAAGCGATGAAACCTTATAGTGTCTGCAGCGCCGGTACGTAGTGCGTAAGACATAAGCTCAGACTACTAGTCCGCTTCGTTAGGCCGAAGTTTGCTCTCAGAGAGCATTTTTAGCTTTATGTGGCGTGTTACTGTGTGCACTGTCTTCCCTGCACAGAGGCGTGTGTCAATATTGCTTGTCACACGATGATGGTCCCAGCCGATATTGGTAACTAGTAAATGATATGGGTTCTCGTTTTTAATTGGACACCTATTCCCGATAAATAATGTAACATCGTTCAGACTGGATTTTTAGACTTTGATATCATGTTGGGGTAAGCGATAATCTTATATATAAATAGACAAGATGAATACAATGTAGAACAGTTTTCTGCTAAACTATAATTCTAAGGTATAAAAATTATATATGTATAGATAGGAAATTTTGAGGTGTACTTTTATCCGTAAATAAAAAAAATTTTTAAAATGATTTTAATATAACAAATTTAACATAAAAGTTACACCACTACACATTTACTTATTCACACTATAGACACGCTGTGTGTGTGTGCACATGCTTTTTGTGTACTATGCTGAATCGTGAGCATGGCCGAGGAGTTGCTTTGTAGGAAAAAATTAAGAGCCGTAGTAGTGTGAGTAGACTTGCCATGCATGTTTTTGTGTTATTCGTGTGGTCGGCTCTCACTGTGAGTGCGAAGAGTTGGTAGTGGACCAATGAAAAATAAGTATTCGAACTATAGATACTTTGTTGTGTCATGCATTTTTGCTTTAGTTGTTGTTATTGTATTGATTACTGGCTACGATGCCCAGTGTCAGCTGCTCTCCTGAGAGCACGAAAAGTTGCTTTGTTGGATACATTAAACAAGCAATGTAAAATATGAGCAAATATGTAAAATTCATTGCTGATACCTACAAACAGGGTTTACAAAAATAAAATAAATGATTACTCATAAAGAGTATTAAACACCGAAGAAAATTAAAGGAAAATAGAGGAAAGGAAAAGAGTTGAAAGGAAGGAAAATTAAAGGAAAGAAAGGAAAGAAAAGGAAAAGGAAAGGAAGGAAAGGGAAGGGAATGGAAAGGATAGGAAAGGAAGGATATTTAAAGGAAAGAAAGGAATGGTAAGGAAATGAAAGGAAGGGAAAGGGAATTAAAGGAAAGGTAAGAAAACGAAGGGGAAAGAAAGAAAATAAAAGGAAAGGAAGGGAAAGGAAAAGAAGTTTGAGGAAAGTAAAAAATAAAATAAGAGAGTAAAAAAAGAAATCAAGGAAAATAAAAATATGTTTGAGGAAAGGAACGACATAGAAAGGAAGAAAAAAAGGCGGATAAAACAAACCTGCAGCAAAAAAATAAAATAAAATAAAGTTTATTGGTTGAATTTCAACCACTGGGCGAACACTAGTATGTTTAATTTGATATACATAGTTCTTTCTTTGAAAGGGGCGAACATTCCAGGTACATATTTTAATATAGTAGTCCTTAAAATATTAACACATTTATGTAGAGGTTGTCCAAGATAGACACCTGCTTGCAGCTAGCTAACTGAGCCGAGTATTTCGGAGTGGCCATTCGAGTGGGAATTTAACATGGCCCTACAGCTTTAACCGGTTGCCCGCCGATAAAGTAACAGCCCACTACACTCCTGCAAAAGTTTCTGTGTGATTTCCTTAGCCTAATAATTGTTGGTAATAACCTTTCTCGATGTTTTCCAAGACTCCCTTTTAAATTAAATTTTATTTTAAGTTTTACCTGGAATTCTAAATTGCACCTTAGCGTAATATGCTAGAATTTCGGAACACCCTTTGCATTCTTTTTTACTGCATGTATAAATATCAAGTCAATCAAAGGAGTTCATTAGCCCGAGTGTTTATTTTTGTATGGCAGCGTTGCTTCCGTGTGGCAAAAGCGAGACGCGTGGATGGCTGTTATCTGCTTACTCCATCACATAATTATTGTTTAAAGCCCACACAACCCAAAGATATTTAGATTGCTTACACAATCAAATAGTTCCGGCAACATATTATCCGGAAGCAACCGTTCATTTAGAAGTCGAGAGGTGGTGTCCTTTTCAAAACTTGCATGGGTAGATTAAATGCACCTGACGCCAGTGAGTCTATTACCTGCAAACAGGCAAAGTTCATAAATATTTTCTAGGTAATTATTTGGACATATGGTTTTGACTGACTGGCGATAATGACGAAAGCGAATGGCGCTCGTTGCTGTGCCATAAATATTGTTTGGCGTGCCGCAACAAATAAATACTAAAAGGGTGAAAATATATGTAAACATTAACGAAACACGAAACGAAAAGGTTTATGATGAGTACTTGTGATGGAAGTGGTTGACGCTTTTGAACGCTTTCGATGCATTGGCATAAAGTTTCGTTTCTGAAAAAAATTACTTTCCAGTCAACTACTAGCGTTTTAGATAAACATTCATGTCTAGATACTGACCAATGATAACAAAAACTGACAATATGAAATCATGGTAATTTTGTAAAAGCTTTTTGTTCTCAAAATTGTCCAAGTGCAGTTTGAATGTAAAAATTAAGTATCTCGGCGAATGAGTTTGGAAGGCATTTTTCGATGTTGCCATATAATTTAGTTTTTCCTAGATAATCATTAATAACGGCATTTTGATCGTTTTATGGCATAGTTTTACCTGTCAACAATGAAATTCTTCAAAAATAGATTTAAAAAATTTATCAAACACTAGCTGTAAAAAGACCTTATATAAAATTATTATTATTATTGATTCTCCAAAAAAGAATTCAGCTGGCAACCCTCTAAAAGGTGGTACCACTTCAGTAGGAAAGTTTAAGATATAGCATATTTTACATGTTTAAAAGTTCATCTAAATGGGTCAAGTCGTTTTCGAGACAATAGCGGATAGGCAATAAAAAAATTATATATATAATAGAGAAAGGTGGCAACCCTAGGATGTAATCCACCCAGAAATGTCTCTGCAGAAATACTTTGCGTTTGGGACCAATATTTGCATATTTCGATACATTTTTTTAAATACAGATAGGTGGCAACTTTTAGATCGTAGCAGAAAGCCTTTATACATATTTCATAGAAATGTGCCAAGTAATTTTCGAGGTGGTAACCCTGCAAATATTTTTACATATCCCATTCGATTTATAAAAAAAACAGAAAGTTGGCAACCCCGTTAAAAACATTCTAATTGACAACACTTAAGTAAGGGAGTTTAGATTGTAGCATATAACCTTTACAAATTTTGTATAGAAATTTGTCAAGTTGTTTTTGAGATAGTAGTGGATGCTGAAGAATAAATATAATACGTTTAGGTAGCAACCCCAGTTGGTAACTCTTCATGATGAATCAACCCCGTCATCCTCCTAGCTAATTGGATAGTGCAACGTGAGAACACCGAGCACCAGTGAAAAATTAGGCTACCTGAATACAATGAGTTCTGCAGATCGTCTTAGTCCAGAAGGATTTCGCTATCTTGCAAAATGCAACCTAAGGCGACCGCTTGCTTAGCTGACTCGTGCCGGATCTATTCAAGAGCAGACGACAGGTGATCGGCTGATATCGAATCAGGTATATTATTATGCCTCGGACTCAGATGATAAATAAATAAAACAGTTCGAGACAATTTCTAGTCATTCCTATAGCATCCTAGACGATATCACTGTTGAGCTTAGAGCCTTTTTAGCCACTTGAATCACCTAGCGGACATTGAATTGCATTCTGAATTGGGGCAACTTCCGCTGGGAAGACAATGCAATGTCCATGTAGCTGAAAGTTGCAGCTTACATCAAGCTCCCAACAAAACTTTTAAACCTTCCAACTTCGATCATCAGTTCCCCGATGCACTGCACCAAATGAGGTAATCGCAAAATTCTTTCCAATACGTGATGACATAGTATTCTGTCTAAGGCCCCAGCAATATAAGGCGGCAGTGACCTTCCTAGCCCTCTCTTCCATATTAGATTTCGGGGCGTACCTTCTTGCACTGCCTATTGTTTGAATTTAATAAATTTTTGCTTAATCAAATAATTTTGCCAATTACACTAACTCATAACGGTTTTTTTATTTACAGTAAACGTAAAGGCCAAAACGATTTAAAGCAGTTGCAACGACAATTTGAAATTACTTAATTGGAAAACAGCGGCAATAACCCAACTACAACGGCGCATGCGCACCCAAACAAAACGAGCACCCAAAATGGGAACATGGAATGACGACCAGAAATTACGAAAAATTCATAGTAAACAACAAACAAATAAACGATAAAAACGAAATCTACATTGAAGGTGACTAACAACAACAATAACTAGGGGATTGATTGCGAGTGAAAAAGGAGAGGAACGAATTCATTAGATACTGCAAAGAGGACGGTTAATCCGAAATTTAACTGCCTTCTTGAACAAACGGAAAAATGCGAAAAGTCTTGAAAACCGCACTAATATTTCAGCTACTCATTTTGGCATTAATTGCACAAGCCCTAGCAGACGTCTTACTACCAAATGCAGCCTATCAGACGCGACGTTTTAGTCGACGTGCGATAGATAGCGCGTCGACAAATTCAAGATCCGTTGAAAATGACCGTGAAATTGCAGCGTTAGCAGCAAGCGATCAGAGTGACGCCAGCATAAGCGACGTCGTCGAACGCAATTTGAAAGTGAAGTCAAGTCGAGAAGGTGGTGCAAAGACGGGTGATGTGAGTTTTGAAAGTAAAAGCACAGCAGAGGTGAAAAGCACAAAGTTGTTGCCGGCGTTAAGTAATAATCACGCGACCATAAGTGCGGAGCACAAGTCAAGCGAAAAGCTGGCGTTGAATCGGGTGGAAAGTCAAAGCGAAGAAGCGGGGAAGTCAAATGAACGCAAAGCGGCGGTGGAGTTGTTAAAAAACGCAGCTAAAGGAGATGTGACGTCGGTAGAAGAAAAGAAGGAAGAAAGTGATGGCGTCTCTACAGAACCACGAAACCTTAGTGGGAAAGACGAAAACAATAATGAAGAAAAGGACGAGTTTAGGACGACGCGTGCGCCGAGCACGTTCAGTCAAGCAGAGACAACGTTGCAAAAGTCGCTCGCCGTCTCGGATGCACCAAAACACATCGACAATGGTTTGGATGAGATGGAGCTGAAAAATGTAGGCTTGGAAAACCGAGCTGCCAAAGACGAAACGCCAGCCACAACAGAGAAAACTTTAAAAGATTTGGAAGAGGAAGCATTGAAGCTAACGACGCACGCGGCGGATGCGACGCCCACAAAGTTCGAACACACAGAAAGAGAAATCGGAAACAAATCAGAAACTGTCAAAGAGAATAATGTTTTTATGGGCCGTTCTATGGATGTCGGTGCGCAGAGTAGCCAAAACATTTTGGAGGAATATTTCCGAGGAAAGTTGCTAAAAGAAGAAGCTTATAATAACAAAACAACAACGGAAGAACAACAAGCGGAAACCATAGACAAGCAAATGCCGGCAGCAACAATAAAACTGCAAGCTGAGAATCCAGCCAACGTTGCAGGAGAGGTAGCTTCGGATTTCGGGGCAACTAAGATTAAAAGCGCTGTAGGAAATTATGGCAAGATTCAAGAAGAAAAAGCGACAGTTGTCGCCGAGCATCAACAGTCAGGAAAGCAAGAAGAAACGCAGTCGCAGTCGACTAGTGTGGAAGTTGAAGCCAACGAGACTGCAGCAATTGAAAAACCTAAGCAACCTCAAGAACTGGCAGCAGCTAATACGGGGTCGCAAGCTCAAGCAACAGAGGAACTTAATACTAATCTGCAAGCTCAAGCAGAACCTAAAGTTGTGTCGCAAGCTCAAGCAGTAGTAACACCTGCAAGTACAACGCAAACTCAAGAAGCTGCACGTCTCAAACCAAATAGTAAACACAATAACAGCCTGGCTGAGAAACGTGCCAAGTTCATTATCGAAAATGCGACGAATATGAACTTACCTGACGCATCAGTGGCTTGGTCGCTAGCATCTATGCGAATGGTGCCCAAAGAAATGAATAACACAAACGATGAAGACAAGCTCGACATGCGCTGGCAGATGAATGAGATTGTAACCACCGAACGCGCAGTGAACATTAGTAGTTATAGTGAGAAGAATCTCTTAGATTGGACTAAGGTTATGGGTATGCGCGGTGAGTTGGAACAAGCTCTGGGCGCAATGGAAAAGAATCACCTAACAGAAGGAATTGCGAATGAAAATGCAATGAAGTATGAGAAAACACACTTGCCGCAAGAAAAGTTAAGCGAGCCTAAGGAAGGAATTACTCAAAACAGAGCTGGTTTAGATGATAGTGAGCCAAAAACCCAACTCACCACCGGAGGTAGTGTAATGTTGAAGCAAAGTGAACAGACCACCACCACCGCGCATATAATAAACGAGATAGATACAATGCCATTTACGACAAAAACAACGTTTATAAGTGAGTCCCCCTTATCAGATGCTAAAAGTGATATGCGCGCGGATTTCATAGATACCGCTATAACAGCTGGCGTAGTGAGCACACCCACAACATTTTCATCGCCAACTTCAACCGCACTCCCAGCATACAGCACAGCGTCAGTGGCAGCACAAGCGCCAGCGTTCTCCACTGAGATATTCATACAACAGAATGAGCGCACAGGTGCCGCAGCACAACAGCTGAGCACGACTCAGGAGAGCAAAGTACAAAGTCAGCCAAGCGATGATTTCAATTTCATTGTAACGTCTACGACGCCACTAGCTTTGTTGGAGGTAACAGTTGGTGTAACGACTACAATGTCAACAGCTAACAAAGCAAATGTGTTGACAACAACAACGACCACTACACCCACAATACAAAAGGCGCTCCCAGTTGAGCATTCAACTTCGACGACTACGACGCCGCCAACAGCAACCCCAAGCGACGCAGAAGCAACGAAGCGTTGGCACAATGAAACGACGAGCGAAGCGAAAGCACAATTCGATGAGGTGACGACGACGACAGAAGCTCCAACATTGTTTTTGAGTAGCGACGGTAGCGCAATCGGCAGCAGTGCGAAAGTCGCTGTTACGAGCAAGAGTAATTATAGTGATATCGTACATGATGGTACACATGAGCAGCAGTTCAAAGGAGAACCCCAAACTGTTGTTGAAACTAAGACTGAGACTGTGGAGCAAAATACATTACTAACAGTTAGTGAGCTACAGGCTAGCAAAGCACACGCGTCGTTGAGTGCTGACGAGCGGAAATTATTGAAGGTAAACGCGAGTGCGAGTGAAAATGGGCAAACGGTTGTAGATATAGGGGCCGCAACGACAATACAAAACGAAAGCGCCAATGTTGCCACGGAAACTTCAACAGCAAGTACTCATATTGCAACAACGGCATTTAGTTTTATAAACACACCAACAACTACGTTATTGTCCACCACCGATTTGGTGGACAGAAATGTCAGTGTGAACAAAACCAGTGAAGTGCAAACAATAACAGCTAAAGAAATTAAATTACCACCAACAACAACGGAAGTTAGCCAAACTGATAATGAACTGGAATTAGAGGTACGCACAAACGAGTCCATAACTGGCGCAGTGGAGGGACCAACTGAAGCAACGGTGGGACCGACGGACTTAGAGACAGCGACATCAGTATTAAATAACGATACAGGTTCAAGTGCACACAAAGTTCTAGATGTCGTGACTGTGACGGACAACGATGAGCCAAAGACAACAGAAAAAAATGTAGTGTCCATAAATGAGTTATTAATACCAGTGAATACAACAATAACGCTAACAAGTACGTCCACAGTGCCAATAACGTCTACGACAACGACGCTACCACCAACGCAACAAACTGCCGCAGAACCAGTTTTATATACCTCAACAACCCCTAAAAACGACGAAAGCGCAAACGTGCAAAAAACACCACTGCTTATGAACACAACAACAACAGAGCAATCAAGTGGGTCAGTGGACGGAAATAGCGCTACAACAAGCACAACGTCCACACCTGTCGATTTTCTGCCAAATCACGCAGCTGACACAGAAAGCTCAAATGAAACGAATGTCATCGATCAGCTGGACAAGCAGACGACAGTGGAAATTAGCGAAACGCATGAAAGTAGAGCTTCTGGCAGTACAAATATTAACGCTTTACCAGACACTACCACCAAAAAGGGCGCTGGAATCAAAGAGACTACTGCTGGAGACGTGTTAGAAGTGAAAAATGAAAGTGCGCAACCTGGCATACAGGACGGCGTAACAGCAGCTATAGCTACGACGGAAGCAACAACAAGTACCATCACTACCTCTACGAGCACCACCATGGCTAACGTACCTTTGAGCGCGGGAAAAACTCCAGCAACGGAAATTACCAAAGTAAATAATACAACGAGCAGTGCGACCACAACAACGGAGCCACCGCTCATAAATTTACTCGATGATTCAACCACAACGTCGACGACTCCAACCGCTATACCCACCCAGGAGTCGTCCACAAATACGCCAAACAATGGTATGAATCCGGAAGAAGTTTATACATTATTTTCCACCACTGAAAGTACCAGCGCCAACACTTACACCACTGTGGAGGCTACTAGCCCCAGTAGCAGCACATCGATCACCACCGCTGTTACTCCTCAAGTGCCAAAGAAAACTAGCACCACTGACGATACTACCACGTCCACTGACACATCGTTGGCCTCCTCAACAACAACAACACCACTACCACCAACATACATTCCAACAGTAGCTAGCACAATTGCTACTCTAACCACAACAATGTTACCTCCTCCGCTTCCTACGTTGCATGCCTCTATTGCTGGCGGTGGTGGAAGCGCCGGCACGCCTACCCATCTCCCTGATATGATTAATGCTGGTATACGGCCAAACACACATGATAGCAATGAGACTGATGTTAATGTTATTATTGCCATAACGGTAAGCGTTATTGGTGTGGTTGCTCTCATATTACTCGTCGCATTCCTCTATCTCATGCGTAAACGTCAAAAACAAATGTCATACGGTTCACGTTGTCGTCCTGTGAGTTTGGATGCTTATAGTTTGGACAATGTTTCGGTATTGGGTAGTGTGCGTCGTAAGGGTGCTTTACGCGCTTCAAAACGTTCTTACGGTAATATAGCCTTTGATGATCCATCGTTACGTCATAATACGCTTAACGCTAGTGAATTGGCTAAATTTGTGGAGCGACGTTCGAGTATTTTTGAGGAGTTCAGAGATGTTCCGCAAATAATAGCGCGTGCAGATGAAATACCACCAGGATGTGAAGACAAAAATCGGTAAGTGTTGTGTTTGTATTTGTATGTATGTATAATATTATACAGAAAAGGTTATTACTTGAAACTGATAAGCATGTCAAGCAATTATACGGGCTGAAGCTTCACCTGCATTTGTGAGCAATGTTATAAATATAGCATACAGGGTGGATGAGAAAGAAATGAATTGATTGATTTATATCATCATCATTCATTTTTAAAACGAAGGGGACCCAAGTGTTTAAGCGACATAAGCTGTAATTATTTCTTTCGTTTATTTCATTCGCAATTGCATGTTATTGTAATTCGCAACCAGGTTATTAAATATTCCAAAGATAGAGTTTATGTTATGCAATCCCAAATAGGGGGTTTTGCCGCGCTAATACCTCAGAGCCACAAGTGCTCGCCCCAATTAATACAAAAAAAGGTGTAGCAGGTGCCCTTCTTCTATAAGAAGAAATAATTTATAAACCATTTGCGCAAGACGGTCCTCCAGAGCCTGAGCCAAACCAAATAAAATAATACAACAATTAACTTAAATAAATTACTCGCCCTCCATAAAGCTTAGATATGCCCATAGGTCGCTGGTTCAGATCCGGCTCGAAGGACCACATGTGGCTTAACCACCAAGTTTTGATCCTTAGGTGTTTTCCAACTAC
This sequence comes from Merzomyia westermanni, assembly GCA_949987695.1. NCBI lineage: Eukaryota > Metazoa > Arthropoda > Insecta > Diptera > Tephritidae > Merzomyia > Merzomyia westermanni. The sequence continues at coordinate 41,458,276 of OX465288.1, read as the reverse complement.
CTCTGCTTTACCTGACAAAGTCGTGTGTTGCCACCTTGTGGGCTGTACTATTCCGTACTAATCGATAGTGCTCACAGTTGCCATCGCCGGAGTTACAATAAATCTTCCGGAACACATTTCTCTCAATTAAAAAGACAATATCATATCCTTTGGACACCGTTCATGATTCCGAGCAATAAACTAGGAGCGGCAAGATGAGAAACGTATTGAGTATGACAAGGGAGAACTTTACTACTCAGTCCGTAGAAGACTGTCATTATTTCTGTTGTTAACGCGGTTCCAAAATCTCATTTTCCTTTTTATCCAGGCCAGAGCAAGCAGTACTGTGCATGTGCAGTTTAGTGCTGCTGTTCGAATTATCTTGTCAATCATCAACTTATAGGAAGTTGACTTCTCTGAAGTCTAGTTTGGCTTCGAATGACTCGTAGGGGTTCTTCCTAATCCTGACGGAGCTGTTGGTATTGTTCAACGTGTTTTGGCGGAATCATACAGGCAACTCCTTTCGCGCTGTCCAAAGTTGTTTTAAACTCGACAATGATATGGTTCGAGTCGATTCCTTTACCAGGTCTGAAGTCTTACTCATAAGGTTAAGGTACCACTAGCTTGTGGACACGAGCATGCGACCGGCGGTCAGATTATTACTATTTCAGCAGTACTTTGCCCTTCTTAGTCGGTTTTTACTACAGGCATACCTACCTCGGGCATATTCTTAGCCCCGTGTTCGAAGAGCTCGGTCGGTAACCCATTTTTGGTTTTGTGCAGTAATCTTGTCATTATCAGTTTTTCGTAGTTGGATGTTGTAATGTATTTTCTATAGTCAAGAATTGCTGTTTCAGGCGCATCATTTCTCTCGCTATTTAGCAAAAAGAAGTGTTCCCTCAATAACTTAGGTTCGCTCGGTACGTCGTTTGTCAGGTCATCATTATCGTCCCTTGTGAAATTCGGTCTTTGTTCAAACTTTCCGTCATCGGCCGAATTTTCCGGTCAAACATTTTCAGGCATGATCCTAACAGCCAGCATCTCAAGCTCCTCAGACTTACGCATTTCAGCTTAGTCATCCCCAAGCTTTTTGTTTTTTCAATTCAAAATGGAGCCTGCTGTCCCTTGCTCTGCTCGCAAAAGTGATTCGGGTTTTTCAATGCCGGAAATTTCGACTATCTCTCCTTGCCGTATACCTGGCTCCTTTACTTCCATTATTCAGGACTATTTTGCTTTTTTTTTTTTTTTGGTGTGGCAAGCAATCTTATTTCCTATTTCCTACATGTAAAGAGCTTTGAAAATTTATTTCAGTTTTTTTCAGTAACCCTGTATACATCGATAAGTAGACGTACATATCATAAAGCACATACATTTTAGTATTATGAACAAAAGCCTCTTATCTTTTTAAATTTTATGATAAGATACCGCCTTAACATTCTCCTAGTTTTTTCTAATTTTGACATTGGCCGCTGAGTAATCCAAAGTTAAGTCAGAAGGTTAATAGTTTTAATAAATATTTACCTTTTTAAAGTTATAAGAATTTGACAATAATCATATTAATGTGAATATGAGGTCTAGAGTCATAAAATTGTGGCTGATTTGAAACAACCATGGATAAAAATGTACCAACAAAAACAGTCTCAATGAAAGAAAAAACCTGGTTGGTTCGTGAGATAACATCCTAGCTATCGAGTCGAGAATAATTTTAGAGTAATGCTAATGGAATTTACAGTAGGACCTCGTTGAATAATGACATCAAAATTTTACGAGACAAAGTTTTTTTTTTAAGAATAACGTAAAAGCTCTCTAAGCTGGTTATCTGATGAAGAATATATTAGTTTTTGAACTACAATCAGTGTGGGAAAGTTATCCCAATTTGCTTTTTAATGTTGATCTTCCCAACAGAGTAAAACACTGGTAAATTTTTGCTTGAAGCAAAGCCTGTTTCGACGATGTGACGTTTTCAATGTTAATTTTTTATAGACGTCTCATTGTGTTCTATCAGGGCAATTCAATATTGCAACTGTACATCAGTAGCGGAATTCGGTAAGTCGCTGAAGCTTAATCATTCACTTTGCGATTGCAGTAAAGGAAAATCTCCAAACATCAAATAAAGCCGACTGAAGATGACCACGTTGTATGATTTTTATTATTAGCAAGTCATCTAAAATGCTGAGAAGACCTGCGAAATCTCGTAAAGATTTAAGCCTACGTAGAAGCACTCATAAATTCGATATACTTCAAAAATTTCTCTTAAATTGCCAATATTTTTTTTTGTTTCCTATTCTCAATATGTTGCTTTTCTTACTATTTACATTTTTTTTGCTTTCAAGATGTTAAAAAATGTTACGTTCAATCCCGTACTACCCTGACTAAAACTGATCCAACTCTCAACTTACCCTAAAAAGTATGTATTTGATTTCCAGTAGCCTCTGACTATTTCTGGTTACTTGTGAATTGACAGCTGGCGCCCCTAGTGGTAGATTAAGGCAACACAATTTTAGCCAAGAGAGTTCATTTTTTATTTAGCATCACATACGTATTATATTCCCTAGACTCCTTTAAAGAAGCGTTACATAAGAGACATTGGCGCATAGTCATAGTGAAAGTTAAGTATGACTTAAATTTAGATAAAGATTTTTTGACAGAAATACCGTATAAAATTGCGTCAAATAGCTTCAGCTAAATTTACGTCATACTTAAATATGACTATGCCCCATTGCATTTTACCAAAGGCATCCAAAGTCTTAAAATAATTTTTGTCATTGATTTTCAATCGCGCATTACCTAATATGGCATACAAATTTGTCAACTCGTTGCTGTCTATAACAGGTTTCATATGCTCTTAAATTGTGCCATGAGGTGGCTATGTCTGGTCTAAGCGCTGCACTTTTCGATATGTCCACACACGTGGGTTTCATAGCGATAGACTTTGCCATTTTTTATGATTGAAATGTCTTCGATTTCTCTTGACACGTGCCTCTTCGTTTTGTTGACGAGATTTTTGATGGGTATGAATCATGGCCATGATCCATGATGTTTAAAATCATCAGTTCTAAACTTTCTTTTGCTATTAGGGCAATATATATCATTATCTCAACATGGTTTTATACCAGATCGATCCACGGTTACTAACTTGGCTGTCTTCCCCAATTATTGCATTTCAGCATTTAAGGATGGCTTCCAGGTAGATGCCATCTATACTGATCTATCTAAAGCATTTTACAGAGTGTCTCACATTCTCTTAATCCACAAACTAGAGAGATTTGGATTTCACTCAGCTTTCTTGTGCTGAGTCAAATCTTACTTTATAAATAGAATTAACTACGTTGTTGTTGATGGTGTGCAATCATCTTTATACAGAGCAACCTCAGGGGTTCCAAAGGAAGTATCTTGGGTCCTTTATTTTTAAAATTTGTATCAACGACTGCACTGAGGCCCGGTTTTACAATCTGTACTTAAGTTTAACTTAAGTTTTAGCTAGGAAAAATCTTAGCCAAGCATAACTTAAGTTTTTACTCAAGTTTACGTTTTACAATGCATACTTAAGTTTGGAAAATATTTAATGGTGAAATACGGTAACACTGCAACGAAATATTTTGTTTACATATTTTGACAGCAGTCCTTGTACAAAACCCATAATATCGTAAAATTGTATTGCAAATTAAAAGTTTAGTAAATAATATACTGTGTTGAAATGAGTGAAAAAAAGATGTAATTTTGCCCCAAGTGAAATTGATTTGCTTGTCACTCTTGTAGCTAATCATAAAAATATAATTGAGTGCAAGACAACGGACGCGACGACAATAGCAAAAAAGGAATGGAATTTTTTAGGGAAAATCAATACAAATTTGTTATGACGAGGAAAGTACCTGAAGACTTTTCAAAACGTAATTTTATTTGAAAAGTATATTTTTGACTGAGTAACATTGTAATTTCTTGAACTGAACTATGAATTAAATTATCTAGAAAAAAATTCTTCTTCTTTAAATGGTCATCTAACCGCCTGGGCGATTTTGACCGTCCAACATAGCTCGCCAGTCGTTTCTTCGTTGCGCCAACTGGCGCCAATTGGAAACACCGCGGGATCGCAAATCGGTCTCCACTTGGTCCTTCCATCGGAGTGGTGGTCTCCCTCTTCCTCTGCTTCCACCGGCGGGTGCCGATAAGAATACCTTCTGGGCTGGAGCATCTTCGCTCATTCGCACTACGTGGCCTAGCCAGCGAAGCCACTGTGTTTTAATTCGCTGAACTATGTCGGCGTCTGCGTAAAGTTCATACAGCTCATCATTAAATCTTCTTCGGTACTCGCCGTCGCCAACGCGTAGAGGTCCACAAATCTTTCGAAGAACCTTTCTCTCGAATACTCCCAGAGCCGCCTCATCAGATGTTGTTAGTGTCCACGCTTCTGCACCATATAGCAGGACGGGTGCGATGAGTGACTTGTAGAGTGTTATTTTCGTTCGTCGAGAGAGGACTTTACTTTTCAATTGCCTACTCAGTCCGAAGTAGCATTTGTTTGCAAGAGTGATTCTTCGTCGGATTTCTAGGCTAACATTATTGTTGGTATTAATGCTGGTTCCCAGGTAAACGAAATCCTTTACTATTTCGAAATTATTGCTGCCAACAGTGGCTTGGTTGCCAAGGCGCGAATGCGCTGACTCTTTGCATGATGACAGAAGGTACTTCGTTTTGCCCTCGTTCACCACCAATCCCATTTCTCCGCTTCTTTTTCTAATTTGGAGTAAGCAGAAGTTACGGCGCGGTTGTTAAGGCCAATGATATCAATATCGTCAGCATATGCCAACAGTTGCACGCTTTTATAAAATATTGTTCCAGCGCGGTTAAGTTCTGCAGCTTGTATTATTTTCTCCAGCATTAAATTAAAGAAATCACACCATAGGGGGTCACCCTGTCTGAAACCTCGTTTAGTTTCGAACGGCTCGGAGAGGTACTTCCCAATTCTGACCGAGCTGGCGGTGTTGCTCAAGGTCATTTTGCATAGCCGTATAAGTTTTGCGGGGAAACCAAATTCAGACATAGCGGCATATAGGCAGCTCCTTTTCGTGCTATCGAAAGCGGCTTTAAAATCAACAAAGAGATGATGCGTGTCGATTCTTTTTTCACGGGTTTTTTCCAAGATTTGGCGTATTGTAAAAATCTGGTCGATGGTAGATTTACCAGGTCTGAAGCCACACTGATAAGGTCCAATCAGTCTGTTCACATCAGGCTTCAGTCTTTCGCACAATACGCTTGATAGGACCTTATATGCGATATTCAAAAGGCTGATTCCGCGATAGTTGGCGCAGTTTGGATCAAGCGGCTCGCTATACAAACGTGTAATAGAAAAAAATTACATATGTCTTTTATTGTGGTGGGCAAACAATTAACTTTTTACATATTCGCAAAGTAGTATTTGTAAAAGACGTTCTTGTGGAGCTGCTGGAACTTTGATCATCTCTAGAACGATTGTGAGGTACAGGAAGTACATTATTAACCGCACTCCCCAAGTTGCGGAGCTACCACATCTCGAGTGTCACAGCAAATATTATGCAACACAGCAATTGCTGCAATAATGCTCTCCAGATTTTTTATGTATATACGTAATCCAACTGATAGTACATGAAACCGGCACTTCCAGACTCCATATGAGCGCTCTACGCAGTTTCGTGTGCGAATTTGGGATTCATTAAATAAGTTTTCACCATTTACAACCTGCGAGAGTAGTGTTATAACCCTATTCGTATTTTGGTACCCGCTGTCGGCGACAACAAGTCCGTTTTCAAACTCGCCAGATTCTAGGCGAAACTGAATTCTTGAGTTTCGAAATACCATTGAATCATGCGTTGAACCCGGCCATCGAGCAACAATATCTTGTATGCGAAGCTGACTGTCGCAAAGCGTTTAAACGTCAATGGAAAAAAATCGTTTCCTATACCGGAAGAGTTCCGCATCTGCGTCGCCTAAAAAAAGTATTTCATATAAATCCTATCAACTTTTAAAATATTTTTTATATTCAAATTTACCAGGATATAAAATCTGTATGTGTGTGCAATCAATAGCTGCGAATACTCTGGGAAATTTAGCCAATTTAAAAAAATTCTTTTAGCACTCTTTCATATCCGCTCCTTTCGGATATTTTATGAAATTTTTCCCAAGAAGTGCTAAGTGGTGTGAAGTTAATGCTATTGCCCTTGACGCAGTTGCCTTGGGGACCCCAAACAAGTCGCCAGCAGTTTGCAGCATTCCTCCTGTTGCATAAAGTCATAGTGTCAATAAAAGCATCTTCTCCGGACACAAAGCAAAATTCCTAAAAACAATAAGATAATTAATAATCCTTCAGGAATTATTGAGAAAGGTAAACACAAGCCTGTCAGTTTTATGTTGTATATCATCTTTAATTAATCTGAAGACATTCCAAGCAGTTTGTTTGTTAACTCGAAAGCGGTCGCGGAAATCTTTTCATCGTATAGTTCAAAATATTGTGGACGCTCACGAATTATTTTTGATCTCCTTCATTCAATAATATTTAGCACCTCCTCATATTCCGAGTCACTGTTTTCATCGCTACTCCAATCAAATTCCATATTTTAATAAATTTGTTTAAATTTTCTCAACCAGGGGCGGTATTACGACACACGTTCCGTGATCGTAAACAGTTTTTCAAGTCACAACAACTTTAAAACTTTCCGACTTTTTAAAAGAGTAATAATGCATAAGTTAACCGACCGGTACTTTCAGCCAATTGCTCACGTATGACGTCATTCCGAATTACGGGCTTAGAGCAATTAAGATTCAAAAATTCGCTTTCGATCACGGAACGTATAACATAATTCGGCCCCAGATTTTCCAAATTGTATTTTGCAACATATAATCAGCTGTTTATGAAGATAAGAAAAACTTAAGTCGTCAAAGTTGGAGACTTAAGTTCAACTTAAGTTCAGCTAAAAAATTGTTGGTGAAATGCAAAATCTTAAAGTATACTTAAGTTCTCCTTAAAAATGTATTGTGAAACCCGCCCTGAGTGCTTTAAACTACAGGGTGGCTGATGAATTTTGCTACATTAAGAATCTCAAATAATTTTTTTTTTCAGTGTATGGAATTCCTTTTTCTTTTATTCATGTTAAAGCTCATTAAATTTTATTAAATATAGCTTAATTAGTTTTAAAAATAATGGAATTTAAATGCCCCCCCTGCTCGTCGATGCATGTGCGGCATCTTACCAAAAAGTTGTTCATTACTGCTTGGAGAGTTGAGACAGGAATAGCCGCAATTATTTCTCGAATGGATTGCCTTAGTTCATTCAAATTTGTTGGTTTTGCTTTGAAGACTTCCTGTTTGCAATAACCCCACAAGAAAAAGTCAGGTGCAGTAAGGTCAGGCGACCTGGGTGGCCAACGGAATGTGGAGTTTCTGGATATCAGCTTATTGGGAAATTTTCGTCGCAATATGAGGAGCTGCACCATCTTGCTGAAACCACACAGAGTTGAAAGAAATTCTCATTCGGCGTAATTCTGGATAGAAAAACTCTCTCAACATGCTCAAGTAACGGTCTCCAGTAACCGTAACGGTGTGACCGTTTTCTTCGAAGAAGTAGGGCCCGACAATGCAGCGTGATGAAACTGCACACCACACTGTGACACGAAGTGGATGTAATTCCGTCTCATGGAGTATCTGTGGGTTGGAAGCACTCCATATTCGACAATTTTGTTTGTTTATGTTGCCGTTTAAATCGAACTGGGCCTCGTCAGACATGAAAAGACAGTTCAACATGTTTCCATCCTCTTCCACCATTTGAAGCATCTTCTGGCGAAATTCCAAGCGAATCGGCAAGTCTGCAGCGTTCAGTTTGTTGGCCATTTGAATTTTATATGGGAATAAGTCCAAATCTTTGTGCATAATTGACTGTAATGACTGTCTGCTTACACCCATTTGAACAGATAAGCTTCTTGTCGAAACACGTGGATTGTTTTGTATGGCAGCAGCTACAGCAGCGATTGTTTCCTCCGTTCGAACTGAAGGGTTTCGATGGTAAGGTCTTCTGTTGACTGTCCCATGCTCGGCAAAATTGTTAACAAGTCTTATTATGGTCCATCTGCTCGGAGGATTGCCGCCAAACGTGCGCCTATACTCTCTTTGAACCGAAACTACGGACTCCAGTGCGTGATAGCGGCGGACAATCCAAATTCTTGTTTCAGTGTCCCAGTTATCCATTTTTGTTAAATGTAAAAGTCAATCTGCAAAATAAAAAAAAAATTAACCAGATTCATTAAATAGAAAAAAAGTTATTTAATTTTTTTTTAGTAGCGGCTTTCATTAGCCACCCTGTATTATACCTAAAGCGTATTCCTCGCTATCGTTCACTAGGCGCAATAGCTCAGAATTCAAGAATCCCTATACAAAAAAATTACTGTATAACACATTTGTAAGATCTAAATTGGAATATGATTCAATAATATGGAATCCATTTTATGAAATACATTCCAATAGAATAGAGCGGTTACAAAAAAAGTTTTTAAAGTTTGCATTATACAGTATTAGGTTTGAAATGCCTATTCTATCTTATGTTCCTCGAAGCAGATTGATCAGCTTGCACACTCTTGCCAGTAGGCGTATGATGGCTGGTTTAGTTGGTGTTTGAATGGGACCATTGATTGTTCATATTTGTTACACTGTATTAAAATTATTGTTCCAGCTAGAAATCTGCGACATAATCAGCCCGATTCTAAACCAAAAATCCGCACGTATTTTTCCGCTACTCCCTATTCCCTTGTTCTGAACACAAAATCCGCAACTATTTGTTTGCTTCTCGCTCTTCGCCTATTCTAAACGATGTTCGAAAAAGCGAAAAGTGGTTTCGCGAGTAAAGTAGGTATCACAAATGAAAAGAAAAGGGAGAATACACAACAATTTTTTGCGAGATATTTCGCCAGGCAATTTTAAGTGAGCGCTGAACAAAATGTAAGTAAATTTAACTTTTAATAAAAAAAAAATACTTTTATACATTAATATCGTATTGCTTCTGTGTTTTTAGGACGAAAAGTATAAATAAGCTTAAAGTATAAACTTTAGTACGCCTTATGCAAGGGCATCCGGAAATTCCCGAGCCTTCTTATTAAGGAAGAAAGAAAGCGCTGGATAGATTTTGGCAAAATGCGGAGGAGTTAAATTCGGCAGGACCACCAGTACGATGTATTGTGGAATGGAAAAATTCACTCTCTTATTTATAACACAAATTTTATCAATAGGAGCTCAATCGGCGAAACTACAACTGCTTTTTGGCCTGTTGTTTGCAACACAACTGAATTAATAAAATGTACTAAAAATAAATTTGTTTCCGCTTACAATGATTCCGGCAACTCATGTGCGTTCTCTGTTGAGGTTCCTGTGCTACAGAATCTTCGGTTTCTTCTTCTGCTACCATTCGAAAGGCAATACTATGTATACAATTTTACTGTTCATTTATTTAATTTAACAACTTTTTTATCAAAAACTATTATTTTTCATTCATTGATTACAAAAAGTAGTGCCAAACCAAGACATAAAATAGCAACACAGCTGAATTCGAAAATTCGAAATCCCTCTTCGCCAATTTATCTGTTCACTAGCGAAAGAGAATTGGCGGAAATTTTCCTGGTGAACAAAAATTTCCACAAGTAGAAAAATCCGAGCGGATATTTAGAATCGGGCTGAATGATTTATTTGCTATTGATCTTTGCAAAACAAAATATGCTCAAAATGAACCAGTTATCAGACTGTTAGCTGGATTCAATTTGTTATGTAAAGAAATAGATTTAGATATATTTGCTAATCGAATTGTATTTAAGGAAAAATTTTATATGTATTATTCCTAAATTTTTTAAATTATTCTATGTCTGTAACGTATATAAGCCATAAACTGAAATAAGTAAATAAATAAAATAAATAAATGAACCATGCTATTATTTATAAGGCAAACATTTTTAATTTTCTCTAATTGACAAGGTAGAACGAAAAATCATCCAAAAATAATTCTGTTATTCCAATTCCTTGCATAGGCCACACTCCTTACGGCTTGATTCTATGGCTCAACAAATAAAGGCTATATAAGCCGCTAGAGAGGATTCGCCTCTTATTCTCCCAACATTAGATACAAATTTATCCTTCAAATGATTTACATAGGTTTGTGCATTCAACTTTTTTATGGCGATTTCCCCAACGATGACGTAATGAGAATTTGCATAACTTTCCCTTAGTATTTAAAAGAATGTGCCAATAAAATTAAAACAAACAAATGTGTTTAATTTCAGCAACAAAGTATAATTGAATTGAAAGAAAATAAAATGATACCTCATTTATGAGATGCGCCTTAAGGAGTTTATTCTACTTGTTCACATTTTTACACAGCTGTCAATCACACCTTTATGATCTGAACAACGTCAATCCAGTACCTTATGAAACCCTTATATCTGACACGCCGCAAAATTTAATTCTCAACAGATACGATTAATACCATACAAACCAAAGCTTAAATTCTACAAATGTTTTCACGCCACATTTATTTATTTGTTAGATATTTATGCCATTATGAACAAACAATTCGACACTTATTCTACAAATAACAGGTGGCACAAAATGTGTAATATACTTGTAATATATGATAACCGCTTTTGTTGTATTTAGAATAACTCTCAAGCAATTGAATGTGGAGAACGACTTATTCGAAGGCAGTGGACCGGGGAACTATTTAAAGGATGAGCCGCAGCTGGCTGATCATTGATTGCAATGTCTTCAAAGCAGAAGTCATAGCAATCAGGAATGTCATAGATGGGATACTATACAATGCTACTACTGCTAGGACAAGCATTGTTTACACGAGTTTAAGCTGAACTGTGATGCGGTGCATGCTTGTTTCGCAATGCATAACCACTTCCTCGATTGCCTAGAACTATTTTAAAATAAGCATCATCTAGGTCCCAGCGCATAGTATCCTCCCGGGCAACTGTCGCGCTGATCTCTTGGGCCGATTGAAATTCGCGGCTTGGTTGCTCCAATTATCTTCTCCTGTATCAGACTAAAAAATCAAAGAGATAGTGGTGCCGTTTCGCGTTTTGTCGGTCTTCGCCGGCATTTGGCACACCTCATGAAGGTATAGTCGATCAACTTGCTGAAAATTCAATTGCATAGCAGTCATCTATCAAAGGTAAACAACGAAATATATTAGGTCCGTACATTTCTGACTAGTAAAACAGTTAAAGGGTAAAAATTCGATGAGAGCGAGGGAGTAACGCTAAAAAGTACGGGTTTTGTTTCTATTTCTGTCAAAGCCATTAAGTTATAAAGAAATGGCGGAAAATGAAAAAAGATTTATCAATTTCAATTAAATAGCTGCCCTGACATTTTTAAACACATAATGGGTTCTTTCAATGTTCAAGTTTTAAAAAAATTTGTTTACAATTGTTTGTCAAATGAACAAGAGCTGATTTGTTGAGAGAACCATATTTACTCTCATTTTTGTGCTCTCGTTAGTCAGAGAAGCGAATACGGCAGGGAGTTTCTGGAACTTCTGACTTACGGGATCACAGCTTTTAATCAAGAAATGAATACGTTTTGCATCACCTTGTCCCATGAGCGTACACATGTACTCCCATGAGTAGGAGTATATTATGTAATATGTATGTGTGTGTGTACTTATGCCATATTTTATCCGTATCTTGAGTCATCATAATCTTTGCTTTTGTGTTTTGTTTGTTATTTCAAAAAAAAGGTTAATTAACTTTATATATTCTCCTTCATAACATTCCCATATATTCTAACAAATATTTGCTTTCCCTCTTTCTCTTTCATGCTTTCTTAACTTGATTACAATCGTTGTACATACATGCGTTTGCTTGTATTTTGTTGTCTGACTGTCTGTGCATTCAATTAAAACAATGCCATATTTAGATACGCCAATGTAATACCGCTTCCTGAGACGCGTGTCGTACTACAACAACTTGGAGATGATGACAAAACGGAATATATAAATGCCAATTATGTCAGGGTAAGTAAAAAAAAAATTTGTAGCAATTAAATATGTAATCTAGATCTTTGAATTTATAAATATACTGTGTGTGATGACTTAATAAGTGCATTTGCACTTGCTATAAGCATTTGAGCATTAACTTTATAGAAGAGAGGAGAAAAGCTGGTCTTCGCATTTGACATTTGTGACGTAACACCAATGTCAAGCTGAATTTATTGGTGCGTTATCGTTAGCCTTATAAAACAGCTGATTCGACCAACCTTATGAGCAATGTGACCAGGTTAGCCTCTTCGAGGCTAGATTTAGCCTCTTTTTTTTCCTTTAGCCTCATAATTTTAGTTTTAGCTTCGTGGCTTTTTTCTAGCTTTTTTTACTCCAAATTTTTTCTGGTCCCAACACCATATATTTCATACAAATTCGAGGAATATATATAATTAAAGTTGAATGAAGGTAGTGACGAAATACAGAAAATTATTCGTAAAAATTGTCAACTACTTTTAATGGTGTTGATAACCCAATTGCGACATAGCCTACCTGATAATACATAAGATACATTTTTTTTCCAGCTGATAATTCTTTGAAAGTTACAACGACGGATATATTTCCTCACTTTCAAAAAGAAAAGTATAGGTATTTTTGAAGTCAAGTAACATTTCGCCATTGGGCTGCAGTGGCGAAAGCTAATAACCGTACAGTGGACAAGTGTGAGCTCTACCACTGAATTTTGGGCGGAAGTCCGAGAACATAAAAATTCATTAAACGAACCCCCTTTTTTAGAACTGGTCGAATTCGTATTTAACTTTTTGGTATACCTTTCAGTAATGCGGACGTTGAAAGAATTTTTATACTCAGGCACTTGTTACATTTTGTTACGCGTAAGTTTGCTGGACTGTCCTATACCAGGGCAGTTCATACCGAGCCCAAAGACCTTTACACTTCAAAAAATCGAACATTCGTGACCACCCTAGTCTACATTTGCTATCAAGGAAATGTCACTCATACGCCTAGTAATAGATTTGGTTACCAAAATTATAAAATTACAGCATTACCACTGAATGTCAGGTCAGAAGATGTGAACAATAACTCTTAAAAGCTATTGTTCCGGTTTTGCCGATGCCTTTGTGGCGCGCATTTAACACCTCTTCCGTATAAGTTCCATTACATAAGTATGTAAGTAAGACTATAAATGCATTTACGTAGATAACAGGTGGCGCAAAAGTAAGCTTCCGGTGTTCAGCATATCGGTTGTGGCACGTGCAGTGTGTGCTGTTGCACCGTCTTGTTGGAACCACATGTTTTCCAATCCCAATTCATCAAGTTGCGGCAAAAAGAACTCGTTGATCATTGCTCTGTAGCGCTCACCATTCACAGTAACCGTTTGGCCCCGACCGATTATTGGTCAAATAAATAGTCAGCAATATTCCGCGTTCTGGAGCAGTGTAGCGTAACATTGTTTATTAACGTGTATTTCGCATGTGTTTACTACACAAATGTCAAAACAGAACTGACTTTAGGGGCCAATTGCAAAATTTATAGCATTTTCTGATAGGAGGATTACTTTTGCGCCACCCTGCACATAATCTGATATGCATACTTAGACAATACAAAACAGCCTCTTTATGCTTTCATGCATTTACTGTGCGCGCATTTTGCTCACTGAAACACTGAAGATGAGCAGCAATCGTTGCTCTGAATCAACAGATAGATGAAAGACAGCAAATTTATAGCCTTTGTTATGGGAGTATAAACTATGTACATATTTACACATAGTATCTCGCTTAACTTTTTATGTACTTATGCACATTATCTTTGTTTATACTCATGCATAAAGTGCAATTCCTTTGTTGTTATTGTTTTTCTTTGTTTCACTTTGTAATTTGTTACTTTTGCAATTTTAAAATTCAGGTACCGCATATTACGGCAACATTTGATGTTCCATTTTATGGCATTCCTTTCACTTGAAAATAAAACAAAGTAAGAAACTCTATGTTCGGATGGGGCCGAACATTAAAAACCCAGCTGTGTTGCAGGTCTGTTCTTCTAACTCGTTTAGAAAAAAAAAACTTACGTAAAAGTTTGCGAAACTTTTGATATCGAAAATAGGAAGTGAATATCATCCGCATATTTTAAAGAACAACTTCCCTTTGCCGGAAGGTAACCTTTATACTCGATTCCTTTATACCGACAAACCCCCGTTATGGGTACAAAGTTATAATACACAATGTACTACATAATAAAGCTGAGTAAAAAAAATTAGAGACAACCCTTTCAGGGCTATCAAGGTGCCAGACTAGAGGTTGCTTCGTACCTCCTTTTTGAAAGCTTGCACTTTATCTATGGCTGATAAGCAAAAATACATCTATCGAAGGTCTTGAAATAACTAAGCCCCATCAAAAGAACCTAAAAGTTCTAGACTGCCGGTAACTAAAAATAGCAAGGCGAGAATGCTAATAATGCCCAAAACCCACAGGGGTAACCGAAAAAGAAAAGATCTGCCTTAATTTCTTCCGAGGTATATCGCTTGGGGATATCCCTACTGTGGTTTGTTCAGAAATCTGGATTAGCCGGTATCTTTGGGTTAAACTTAAGAAAATCGCGAATAAAGGGAAGATACCTTAATATCTTTCCAAAGTTTTTAGAGAGTGATGCCGTATTGGGATATGAATCCGGATCCTGATGCGCACGACAGATTCGGAGCTTTATAGTAAGGCGTAGAAGAAAGGGGCTGCAGTTTTACAAGACTCGTAGAAGTGGGAGTTTTTCTCGCATCACTTTAGCTCTATCAAAACTTTAACCCATAGCAATACTGCCATAATCAAGCACTCAACCATACTCGCGTAATGTAAAAAAGCTTTTTAGTTAATCGGCGGGAAGTTGTAGGCGTAAACTTGTAGCAGTTTCACAGCAAATAAGTCATTCACTGGTTTCGGTGCAAGTATAATTGGGCTTCGTAACATGTGTTTTCTTTATTATTTGTTGTTTTGTTTTAACTATAATTTATTTAGTTTTGTGACTCGTCTTCTCTGCCTAAAATTCCTTATCTTGCTTTGTATGTACATATATATGTATGTAGCGCCTAGATACGTAGTCTTCTTAACAGTTATTGAAGCGCGTGATCAATGGGTCTCACCGTGGGTGCAACGTGCTTTTTGTCCACATCGATTTCTATTGATTAAAGCTGTGTTCGTGATTTTAAACTCCCTGTAAAATTGAACGTCAACCAAACTGGAATTTTTAAATTTTTTTTAGTTTTGCTATTTTTTTTTGTTGCTTTAAAGGGATGGCAAGATTGCTCAAATTAATAATATCAATCGAATATCATATAATCGACTGAGTTTGCATATGCTAATTAATCGAGCCATTAAACGATTATTTACGCAAGCTAATTGAATTGACACCTGGGGTGCTATAGCGGGCTCACCAAGGTAAAGATTAGGCAGGCTATGGTTAGGACGAGTAACACTCTGGTAACTGCATAGTGCAGAGGCTTTCCGAACTGCTTATCCTTCATCAAAAGGAGGATCAGCCAAGCTCGTTAATTTACATATATAGAGAGGACCTAATAAATCTCTCTGTGTAATATGGGGGCACTGTAATCTATTAGTTGGGAACTATTGACTATGCTATAAATATATCGATGATTTTTATCCATCCAGGATACTATCGATGGTTTATTACTATCGAAATATCAGTTGTAGTGTAGATTATTTTCACACATGTTTTGATAAATGCCAAAACCTCAGACAATTTATAAATCCCTGCGCAACCGATATAAATATTTGATAAGACACGTTTTAATTATTGCCGATATCTTTGACTTTTTTCTCGAAAATAGCGGAAATTAACCACTAAGTTTGGATTTCACTAGCAATTTAACGAATGTTTATTTGCGAATTAGCAAATATAAGTATATACATATTGTGGCGATTATTCTCAAGCATGTACCATCCCTAACGCAATAACACTCCCACCACTAGTTAACACTACCGAGATAACGATGGCTACGCTTATGCATGCAAGCGTATAACTAGGAAGAGGAAGAGAGATGGCAAGGCAGGTTGATCAGTTTATTTTCAAGCGTTCAATAGTGAACTACTGCGAAGTTACCAACCTCTCAAATTTGTATTGCGTTTATTACTAGTAAATAAAACTAGCTATTAGTTACATTATCTGTGCGTGTGTTTATTCGACTTTATAGTGATCGAACCCAGGATTGATAATCAAGGAATCATCGAATTCGTCACAATTGGTGTCAGAAGCGGTATTGTTGAATAAATACCAGTGAATTTAAGGATAACAAGGACATGGCGAAGCTGAATGAATTAAAGATTCAGCAACTCAAAAATGAGTTGGAACAACGGGGGCTGAACACTACAGGCAATAAATCAGAGTTACAGTCACGATTGCGAGAGGCTATGGAAGCAGAAGGAATCGACGTTGATGATCATGTTTTTCATCTTGTGGAGGAGGCACCGACAAAAATGGAAGAAAAAAAGGAGTCTCCGAATCCAGTAGCAACCGTCGACACAAACATGATATTGGCTGTATTAACTCAGATGTCGACTAAAATGGAAGAACAGAAAACTTACATGGCATCTCAGCTAGAGGAACAGAAAACTTGCATGGCATCTCAGCTCGAAGAACAGAAAACTTGCATGGCATCTCAGTTGGAAGAACAGAAGACTTGCATGGCATCTCAGATTTCAGCTCAACTAGATGAAACGAAGGCATACATGAGATCTCAAATGAAAGAACAGAAGGCATATATCTCATCGCAGTTGGAAGAACAGGAAGCAAAGGTGTCATCGAAACTAGAAGTGCAAGATGCAAAAATTGCACAATTGCAGGATAAAATCGATGCTGAGGTTGACGCATTGATGGGTGCGGTTGAGAGACGCTATGGTAGCGAACATCGAAAGCAGATATACCAAATAGAGCTACAGAATCGATCCCAGAAACCTAATGAGACTTTGCAGGAATTTGCATCGGACATCGAGAGGTTGGCCCATCTAGCAAATGCGGACGCACCCGTGGAGTACACTGAGAGGGTAAAAATCCAAAGTTTTATAAATGGAATACGCGATGTACAGACGAAGCGGGCCACATATGCAAACCCCAAACGGACATTCTCTGAAACGGTATCACATGCTCTAACGCAGGAAACAGCCTCGCTATTAAGTAAACCTGCATACAAGGCTCATCGTGTAGAAGTGGAAACTCCGGCTTGGGTAGGCAAAATTTTGGAAGCGTTGAACGGAGTACAGAAAAAAAGTGATGGTGCTTTAAGTGCGGAAAACCAGGTCACATAGCACGTTATTGCGGCACTGGCTCCAGTAATCCTGGCAATTTAAGTGGAAGTCAACGCAAAGCTGGAGAAGATGAGCAAGATGAATGCCCTATAATCTCTGTGTCACAACTCGAACGGAAAGCGAGTAATGTTACTGTTGAAGGCTACGTGGACGGGAAAGAGCGCTTGCTGACTGTGGATACTGGTGCATCACATTCCATCATTCGGAGTGACTTGGTCAGCGGGAAGGTGAGACTATTGCGGAAAGCTAAATTATGGACAGTAACTGGTGAAAGCAAGCAAGTCCTGGGAGAGGTGACATGTAAGATTGTGATTGGGAATGTAGCTACTTATCACAACTTCTTGGTAGCGAATATTGTCGACGAAGTCATCATTGGCGTTGACTTCTTGGCTGAGAGAGACATTCACATCAACGTAAGGAACAGGGTTATGACTTACAACGGCCAAGAAGTTCCTCTGGTCTTTGGACACAATAGTGGCTATACCACCAAGGGAGTGATCTTGAAGATGAAGCAACAGAAGCCTCGTAAAGCACCGGTAGCTCCTCGACCAAAGGCTTTCATGGACAGGTGCCTCCTGAAGAAGATCCAGATTTGGCACGTGTGTTGAAAGGAATAAAGGAAAACAAACCGCTAAGAAGAGGAGAGATGATTAGAGAGAGTCGCATCGCAAAAGCATACTGGACAGAATGGAGTAATTTGAAGCTAATATCTGGTTGTTTGCATCGGATATGGGAAAGTGAAGATGGCCGGAATCATCGAGCACTTCTTGTTGTTCCCAAGGCAAGAATTCCAGATGTTATCAAAGCGTCGCATAGTTGCCCAGATGGAAGGCACATGGGAATAAAGAAAACGCTGCAAGAGGTAAAGCGCGGTTCTATTGGATCGGTTGCAAACAAACTGTGAGGAAATGGATTACTAAGTGTGCTGAGGATACAAGACGAACATCTGGTGGTCATGTTACGAGGAGGCAACGCAACTTAGTGGATAATGTGAAACAGTGCAATGGGCATGAGAGAACGGAACGGAATCCTGAAGAAACGAGTTGCAGGAATGTTTGCCGGGTACCACTGGGAACGAAAGTGAAGGCACAAATCCATTCGGGATTAAGAACGGACAAAATGGTTGGAATATTTGACACTGCAATGCATTGTGGGAATCTCTGCAGGAGAGGATTGATGTCGGAGTTTCAATCACGGGAGGAAATGAGGTTTGGTAAAGCAGTGCCAACCATTGAGCGTCTAGCAGCGTTTGGTTTGGGAAATGTGTCTGATCGGGACGATCAGACTTAGGTGGAGGGCAGTGTGGCGATTATTCTCAAGCATGTACCATCCCTAACTCAATAACACTCCCACTACTAGTTAACACAACCGAGATAACGATGGCTACGCTTATGCATGCAAGCGTATAACTAGGAAGAGGAAGAGAGATGGCGCGAGTGTTTGCGAATACGATGCAAAGGGGAGATGCCAATAAATAACACCGACCCTTCCAGAACACGAAAAGCGAACAACCAAGAAAGTTCTCGGTGCGTAGGCAAGCACCCCGTTGGACTATATAAGGCGGTGACCAAGCAAGGCAGGTTGATCAGTTTATTTTCAAGCGTTCAATAGTGAACTACTGCGAAGTTACCAACCTCTTAAATTTGTATTGCGTTTATTACTAGTAAATAAAACTAGCTATTAGTTACATTATCTGTGCGTGTGTTTATCCGACTTTATAGTGATCGAACCCAGGATTGATAATCAAGGAATCATCGAATTCGTCACAATATATAGTGTCCATAAATATTATCGTCATATATCGATAGTCAAAAATATCGATACTTTTTCACCACTTCTGAAGCTTACTTGCAAATACACACATTTCTAGGTTTTGTGAACTGCACAATGAAATGCCGCTAAAGTCGAGGTAGTGGTTTCGAATAGCCAAAATAGTTTGACAATCGAAAAGCTATCAGACTCTAAATAAAAATTGCAATAATAAATCAAAATCAATTATAATCAAAGTAAGCAAAATAATTTTAAGATAACTAACTCTACTATTTTCATACTACAGGGTGGCGCAAAAGTAATCCTCCTATCAGAAAATGCTATAAATTTTGCGATTGGCCCCTAAAGTCAGTTCTGTTTTGACATTTGTGTAGTAAACACATGCGAAATACACGTTAATAAACAATGTTACGCTACACTGCTCCAGAACGCGGAATATTGCTGACTATTTATTTGACCAATAATCGGTTGGTGAAAAACGGTTACTGCGCAAAAGTAATCCTCCTATCGGAAAATGCTATAAATTTTGCGATTGGCCCCTAAAGTCAGTTCTGTTTTGACATTTGTGTAGTAAACACATGCGAAATACACGTTAATAAACAATGTTACGCTACACTGCTCCAGAACGCGGAATATTGCTGACTATTTATTTCGGTCGGTGAAAAACGGTTACTGCGCAAAAGTAATCCTCCTATCAGAAAATGCTATAAATTTTGCGATTGGCCCCTAAAGTCAGTTCTGTTTTGACATTTGTGTAGTAAACACATGCGAAATACACGTTAATAAACAATGTTACGCTACACTGCTCCAGAATGCGGAATATTGCTGACTATTTATTTGACCAATAATCGGTCGGGGCCAAACGGTTACTGTGAATGGTGAGCGCTACAGAGCAATGATCAACGAGTTCTTTTTGCCGCAACTTGATGAATTGGGATTGGAAAACATGTGGTTCCAACAAGACGGTGCAACAGCACACACTGCACGTGCCACAACCGATATGCTGAACATCGGAAGCTTACTTTTGCGCCACCTTGTATATACAATAAATCTAAATTTTTGGTCTTTAAACTAATCAGTTTGATTCGTAGCACCGCTTTACACACATTCTGTCCTAGGAACCAGTTATACTTTTTCGAAAAGGGGAGAAAAAATAAAAATACACGTGTATCGGCGATTTTCATGTACACGTCAGAATTTTTTTTTTAGTCGTGTGCGACTATTGCTATAGAAATTTATGCAAGTTTACTGATGGAAGGTCAACAATAAAGTACGCTGTACGAACAATTTGGCTACCACGTACGGTGCACTGCAAAAAGTATATTTGGTCCATAGGACAGAACTAAAGCTCGTTTTTGTAGCGCACTCACGTAGATATAGTATATTAGAGTGTGCCTCATTTGTGTAAAACTACATCTGGAACTAGACTCCCTTCAGATCTAGAGCTAATGGAAACTTGATTCTCAGTGATTCGTCCTCAGCATTCAATCGCCAGGTGGTCAAGCTGATAAGTGAAGTTTAGCAGGTTATGGCGTCTTGTTCTTGTTGCTATTAACAGTGCTTCGCCTTCCTAACAGGCACAATCACTCTGAGAATCGTCACCAAGCTTTTCTAACGGAAGTCCAAGGAAACGAGCAGTTTCAACACGGTTGGACCAGAGTGATATTGTTGTTAGAAGTGTAGGTTCAATTGAACAGGTAAAAAGATGTTTAGTGTCGTATAAACCGGTATTGGACTCGTAAAATTAATTAAATAATTTGCCCTAAAATATTTTTCGAACGCTTTGTAAAAAATTACATAAACTTGTGGATCTTGTCAGATTTTCAAAATGTTTCTCAGCTCATTGTTTTATGGCGAACGAAATACGAACATTGCTATTAGAGGTCTTGCCTTGTAGGCCAAGTTTCGAAATACGAAGCACTCTAGTATACTAGTCTATATTTGTATGTGTGCATACATATCTGGGCAAAACTGCAGAAATGTCCTTGTTCCTTCATAGTCCTAATATATAAATTACATATATGAATTACATAACCCAAAAAAAAAATTGGTGGTAATCACTGTATCAAACTAGCCTTGTTTAAAAATATGCAGCAAGAGTCTGCTTGAACGACACGGTTCTTTTTTAAATGTCTCCCCTGCTCAGTTCTTCCATTCGGATTATCCATCGCTCCATATCCCTCTTCTTTTGCTTTCGCTTGCTTTTCTTCCTTCTCTTTGTCTCCCATATCTTCATCATCTCCTTCTACCTCTTACTCCTCATACCTTACCTCTCCTATCTAACTCCTATTCGTCATATAACTATACGAACTCTATACCCAAACAATATATATCCTAAACTGTACCCATAAAGGACACACACACCAACTCATTTTTTTATTTTATAAATTATATATAAAATGTTTGATATGCAGCCAAATATTAAATAATTTTCTTTTTTCTTCTTAGGGTCCCAAAGATGCACCTAATTATTACATCGCAACTCAAGCGCCACTTGAAACAACAGTCACCGATTTCTGGCGCATGATATGGGAACAACATTCTCGCGTTATCATACAAGCCACAGATCTCTACGAGAATGGCATTGAAAAGTGTGCCGAATATTTACCACCCTCGGTGACCTTAGATAATCATACAACTTATGGCGATTTTCAAATAACACTCAAGCATCGTGAGGTCAAAGATAAGTATGCCATTTCGACGTTGATGCTCAAGAATATAGCGGAAAACATGAGTCGAGAACTCACACACTATTGGTATAAATGGCCAGAGACGGGTGTGCCCCACGAAGAAGCGCCCATCATTGCGATGTTGTTAGAGGCGCGTTCATCACTCAAGGGTTATGTGAACGAAACGAGAGATAAGAGTTCGAACGTCACACTCAAATCGGACACGAATGGGGAGGTCACAACAAATGCTAATGGCGTCACGATTATAGCAGTGGAAGATGTGTCTGGAAATTGTGTCACAAATGAGAATGGTGGAAATGCAGAAATTAATGGAAATATTGCAGCGGCGGATAAAGTAAAGGGCACCACGTTGAGGAATCAGGGGTATGTTTGTGGCTACAATATTTCTAAAGTGTTCTAACATGCTTTGTGCTAACAATATTCGTTTTTTTATGCTTAGTTTTGCTTTGCACGTAAAAATTTAAAATTCTGTTTTAACAGATCCAAGTAATATAGATTTATATATGTTAAAGTTCTCAGCATCAAAAAAGAAATTGATTGAACCTTAACATCCATCCAATGCAACAATAACTAGGACAGATTAGTATTGAACGGGAGGATATTGTAATAGGTTAAATTCTTACTTATCCAGACTGAACCCCAACATACCAAATACATGCCCTGCATGTGGTATGACCCCTCATGATACCATACATCTCTTTTCCTGTTCAGTTGAACCCACTCTTCTAACACCCATATCACTCTGGTCCAACCCTGTGGAAACTGCGCGTTTCCTCGGACTTCCGTTAGAAGAGCCTGGTGACAATTTAGAGTGATCGAGCCCATTGGGCAGGGCGAAGCACTGTTAACAACAACAACAACAGTATTGAACGGGACGATAGCCAGGCCTACTTTTTAGGGAACGTAAGATTATGTGAGCCGTTTTTCAAGAATTTTTGACCCCTGTCCCCCTTCGGTGAGACTTAGTAAGATTTGGTTAGGACCCTTACCCTATTAAGTGAGATTTACGCAAATATCTTTGATCGATGCAAGGATACTCGTGTACAGCTTCGATTGAAATAATCCAACACATGTCCGTGGCTACGGTAGTGCAAAAATCAGAAGTTTATACCCTCCATTCTAAAGAGAAAGCAGCTCCTTAGCACGGCGAGTCATCACACGCGTTGGTTGAATCCTGATGGCAGAGTCTCGTGAAAGAAATATTTTCAATTCACGTAGAAAAAAATGTCCTTCTGACTGAGAGAACCTTATTTACTCTTTTTTTGTACCTCGTTAGTCGGAGAACCGAGTACTGCACTGATTTTCTGTAGCCTCTGACTACTTCCGACTCGTACGGGTTCACAACTCGTGATAGCTGTAATTTCGCACAATTTGTAAATAACCTTAGTTGAAAAGTTGAATTTTTTACTAGAAATCCATCCCGCACTTTTTTGTATTACTCTCTCGTTCTCATCGAATTTTTAGTTTATGGCAGTTTCACTCAAGGCGAATTCAATATAAGGTGTAAGCAAGGGAATTACAAGCATACATTTTCAATAGGTGTTGTCGGGTAGAAGTAAAGAGATTATTAAGATTTTTCAATTATTTTCTCTCTAAGAGACGTGATTGCACATTTTTACGCGAGCGAAAAATTTGTAGAAACTGGCAGTCTTGAGTGTCCACTAATTGCCCCAGTGCAGCAGACAAACAAAATTGCAACTAATCGAGCATACATATATATTTTGCATTTTAGAGTGCTTTATTTTAACTAAACTATACATAACAATTAAAAACACACGCAAATGAAAACATACAACTGAACTGCTTTGTGTCAAAATCAGCTCATGATCCAACTAATAGGCATTAGACCAGCTGATTGAAACTTTTTTCTCGAATTTTGACAGTACGCTTGTTTCTCATACTAATACTATATTCTATACTATATATATATATGTTTATGGATTTCAAAGTTGCCCCTGAGGGTTAGGCGTTTAGAATATACCCGGGGTAGGCATACCGGTCGTAAGAGGCGACTAATATGCACAAAGGTATCGACGTGCAACTCGATGGTTGATCTACGGATATGATGCCTCTCATCTCTCATTACCCTGACATGACCTAGAAGATTCCACTGGTCATACCAAATCGCTACCACGACAGTCGCGCAGTACCGCAAGGGAGTACCGGAGCATACTGGATTCATATCCGGCCAAGGACTGTCAGTGCGACAGCACTCCCAAAAACCTTCGGGGAGTGTTTTTGTCGTTACAACAACAACAACAACTCATGAAAGTTCGTTTCGAACCCGTAAAATTTGTTCAAAACAAAGGTACGAACGCATTCAAAGCCGATATAAACACATCCTAATTACTGGTCTGAAATCACACATTTTAGATCAGTATAAATGGGTTATAAGCTTACGAATTACAACAACAAAATACATTGAAAATGTATGTATAGATGTATGGACTTACATGCGTCCACCTTATCGGCAAGAATTGAAACTAAATGTCATTTCGCCCTCTCAATTCCCTTTCAATTTACTTTGCAAATTTTTTAGACATTAGGTGTGCTCGGTGACAAAACTTGCAAACACTTCGAAAGAACTGTCAGTGAAGTGTGAATCACGTAAAACTTTCTCGAAACGGCAAAAGTAAAAAGTTTTCGCCGAACAGGAGTCAGTTAAAACTTGCAAACAAAACAGCTGTTGCTTTTTTGATGGGTTAATGCTCAATTTTTTTATTTTTTGTTGTTGCTTTCCTTTGTCACGATCAGCTGTTTTTCACTTACAAGTTTTACTGAGTGAATTTTCCCCAGCAGAAACTTGCAACTCTCTCTCATTGAAATGTCAAAATGCGCTCTCTCGCTTCAGATGTTTTGTGTCACCTAACACTTTCCAGTAAAAATTTTATAAAATTTTTAAAAAATTTATCTTTACCGAACAAAACTATTACCAACGCGATATAGACAAAAATCATGATACTTTGTAAAAATTATTTGCATCCCAAACCGACTTAATGTTTGTATGATTTGAGAAAAATATAGCTTTCCGCTGATTGGATAGATCCAACTTGTACTGACTTCGCCTTGGTTTTACTATTTTTAGTCAGAAAAGTACCGGATTGGACCTAATGTTCGCATTCATTCTAACTTAAACTTCCTAAATAAATGTTCGTTGCATGTATTTATGTTTGTTCTCTATTATCTTCTTTCTACTTTTAGTCCCTTAACAATTCACTGCTCTCCAGGTACAGGACGCACTGGTACAATCATCGCAAGTGACATGGCCATACGAAGTTTGGAAACATCAAAACGTTCCGTCGATATCCCCCAAATTGTTTACTATGTGAGACGGGGTCGTGCAAGCGCCGTACAAACAAAGGAACAATACGAATTTATTTACAAAGTGGCGCATATGTATGCGACAAAAATCACAAATCTATCAAATGATAACTGAGAGACGTTAATGACCGATACTATTTGTGTGGGTCTATAAAGACTTTAGAAAAGTTACAGTCGTCAATACAAAACGATTACTTTACAACTGTAATTTATGCAAAATAAAATCCACGAGTTGCCTTATGTTATTAAGCTTCATTTAGTATGTACATATGTATTTATAAACATTTGTGAACTTGTATATTCACTTGAAAACTCTCAATAGTCAAAGAACTTTTATTTTTTAATATTCGCTTATGTACATATAATATATTAAGTAGGTATTTGTATTATTTGTTTAAGTTAGCATATCATGCATAAGTATCTATGTATGTATATATGTATGTATATCACTTTAAAAAATATTATAAAAATTTAAATAATGCGAATATATCGTTTATGTTGTTGGTAGCAGACTATCGATAGCGCACACAATCGATATTTGGCGATATTTCTTTAATTTTAAGAGTTCATTACTTTTTACATAATAGTGAAAACACAGTCAAATAATAACAATAACTTTATTGTTTTTCAAAATATTATCCCTGAAAGTTAAAACACTTCTACATTCGCTTGAACCACTTGCCAAATTTTAAATCAGCAGGAGTGCTTATGTGAGAAATTATCACAGTAAGGGATGCTTTTAATTTGACACCTAACCGAACGATTTACGTAAATTAAATGCGCTAAGCAGATACAATACGGCAATACGTTGAAAAAACTGACACCTAAGTAGAATGCGAGCGTTTGCGTGCGTGACAATAGATTCGACGGATACGGCAAAGTAGATTTTGCAGTAAATTTTGACGTATGACGGATACGTCGAGGGTGACGTGCCGTATCTGACTAGCGCAAAAGCCCGGTTAACGCTTTCCGGTGGTTGTGAAAACGACCCTTATTTGTCAAATAAAGTGTCGGTTAGTGTAAACCGGATATTGAGAAAACGGCCCTAAGTGGTATTCAACGAAATCTATCGGCTACTGCGAAATAGCTCCAAGTTCAAGAAGAAAAACAAACTCTTCAATAAAACTGCACGTACTGTGGCAAAATATGAAAAGCAGTGAGTCTGATTTTATTGTTGTATTTGGAGAAATTTCATTCACGAACTTTACCGCTAATCCGAAACATTTCCTGTCTAACTTAACTCAAGAATGTTGGTCTTCATTTATAAGGGAAAAAGGAATATGCAACAATGAAGAAGGGTGACAAACGAGGGCTGTATTACCATAAGCTGAACTTCTTCCAAAATTTCTAGTAAAATCATCGATAGTGATGCGATATAGACAGTTTGCTACCACTAATTTATAAGAAATAGTCAATTTCATTAGTTCACAGCAAAGTTATTAACTAGTGTTTCAACTAGATACTTACGAAAAAATTTCAAAATCATTTCTTTTTATTTAGATCCATTACTAACTAACTAAATTTTTTATGGTCTTTGCAAACAAATTGAAAGTGTAATCAAGTGTTTTGTAAATACATTACTAGCAATTCTAAGAGTATCTCAAAAGAGTTCTAAAATAATTGAGAAACTGAAAGTCCATTAGCTTTTCCTTAAAATGCTCTGAATCCCACTTTTGCTTTGTTTTAAGTGATTACCATCTTTCAGCTCCAGTAGCTAAGCAAAGTTTTTAGAGTATAATCATAAGCTCTGAATCAATTTTAGTTGATTTCAAGACAATGAAAGATCTCTTTTGTAGCTCTTTCTTTTGTAGCAAGGTTTTTGACTAGTTCTTTACTGATGGAACCGTCTTCAATCCAGCCACGAAATGCGATTTAGCCGATTGTGAATAGCCATACTGTATGTGATAATATATGGGTATCTTTTGCCGTAGATTTGGGCAAAACTAGTGATCTTTCAAGTGGCCCGCCATATCACACATTTTTTACGATTAGTCGCGAGTACTTTCGATAAAAAATAAAGTTAAATACCAACGGTGTTCATGCTTGAACTTGATTTTTATTCAATCACCATAACAGCTAATGAAATATATATATCTATAATCGATAACAACATTTCATATCACTAATTGGTAATTTCCCGGCATGCAATTGAAAGGCTTCTTTCTCATTTACAAATGAACATTCTGCTTGCTTCTCAATTACTTTGGGGAATGCAATGAAAATTAAATTCCTCTCTTAATCTCGTTTGGCATATTTGACAAAACTGGATAACAGTTTCAATTTCCTTTAAAAGAAAAAAAACCTACATTGAATTCCAAAATAAAAGTTTTTGATGCAATTAAATTAAAAAAACAATTCGAAAATTTTTCGAACAACTTTTTAAAGTAAACTATAGGTATGCTTTGCATTAATGTAATTGATTATTTTTTGAAACTACTTGCAATTTTTAGATGAGAGTAATTTAATTCCTAAAGTAATCGATATGCTCCAAATCTACTAAGCACCCTGCAAAAAATGCGATTAGTCTAGGATGAATCCGGGATGAGTCACAAAGGAGCATGCAACCAATGCCAGTTTTGATCTCTTTGTATGGGTTGAGGTGATCCATTTTGTTTGAGCATGCCCTAGGAAGAGACTAGTTGGTATCTTTTATGCCTGATTACTTTCAACACCTGTAAGTAGGCTACAGAAATTAAAATCGAAATTGTAGAATATTTTCGAAAATACAAAAAAGTGATTATTCAGTACATAATACACTTATAAGTATAAAATTTGGTGTGTACTTTAATGTTAAGCGGAAAATAAAATTTTCAAGAAATTTTTGAAAACGGGCGTGGCACCGCCCACTTTGATTAAGTCAAATTTAGAAATAATATTAATCATAAATC
This sequence comes from Merzomyia westermanni, assembly GCA_949987695.1. NCBI lineage: Eukaryota > Metazoa > Arthropoda > Insecta > Diptera > Tephritidae > Merzomyia > Merzomyia westermanni. The sequence continues at coordinate 41,430,315 of OX465288.1, read as the reverse complement.
AAAAACCGTTCAAGATATTGAAACGATTTCTTCTTCTTTAAATGGTCATCTAACCGCCTGGGCGATTTTGACCGTCCAACATAGCTCGCCAGTCGTTTCTTCGTTGCGCCAACTGGCGCCAATTGGAAACACCGCGGGATCGCAAATCGGTCTCCACTTGGTCCTTCCATCGGAGTGGTGGTCTCCCTCTTCCTCTGCTTCCACCGGCGGGTGCCGATAAGAATACCTTCTGGGCTGGAGCATCTTCGCTCATTCGCACTACGTGGCCTAGCCAGCGAAGCCGCTGTGTTTTAATTCGCTGAACTATGTCGGCGTCTGCGTAAAGTTCATACAGCTCATCATTAAATCTTCTTCGGTACTCGCCGTCGCCAACGCGTAGAGGTCCACAAATCTTTCGAAGAACCTTTCTCTCGAATACTCCCAGAGCCGCCTCATCAGATGTTGTTAGTGTCCACGCTTCTGCACCATATAGCAGGACGGGTGCGATGAGTGACTTGTAGAGTGTTATTTTCGTTCGTCGAGAGAGGACTTTACTTTTCAATTGCCTACTCAGTCCGAAGTAGCATTTGTTTGCAAGAGTGATTCTTCGTCGGATTTCTAGGCTAACATTATTGTTGGTATTAATGCTGGTTCCCAGGTAAACGAAATCCTTTACTATTTCGAAATTATTGCTGCCAACAGTGGCTTGGTTGCCAAGGCGCGAATGCGCTGACTCTTTGCATGATGACAGAAGGTACTTCGTTTTGCCCTCGTTCACCACCAATCCCATTTTCTCCGCTTCTTTTTCTAATTTGGAGTAAGCAGAAGTTACGGCGCGGTTGTTAAGGCCAATGATATCAATATCGTCAGCATATGCCAACAGTTGGACGCTTTTATAAAATATTGTTCCAGCGCGGTTAAGTTCTGCAGCTTGTATTATTTTCTCCAGCATTAAATTAAAGAAATCGCACGATAGGGGGTCACCCTGTCTGAAACCTCGTTTAGTTTCGAACGGCTCGGAGAGGTACTTCCCAATTCTGACCGAGCTGGCGGTGTTGCTCAAGGTCATTTTGCATAGCCGTATAAGTTTTGCGGGGAAACCAAATTCAGACATAGCGGCATATAGGCAGCTCCTTTTCGTGCTATCGAAAGCGGCCTTAAAATCAACAAAGAGATGATGCGTGTCGATTCTTTTTTCACGGGTTTTTTCCAAGATTTGGCGTATTGTAAAAATCTGGTCGATGGTAGATTTACCAGGTCTGAAGCCACACTGATAAGGTCCAATCAGTCTGTTCACATCAGGTTTCAGTCTTTCGCACAATACGCTTGATAGGACCTTATATGCGATATTCAAAAGGCTGATTCCGCGATAGTTGGCGCAGTTTGCAGGATCGCCCTTCTTGTGGATTGGGCAGAGAACACTTAGATTCCAATCTTCAGGCATGAATTCATCCGACCAAATTCTGCATAGAAGCTGATGCATGCGCCTTACCAGCTCCTCGCCTCCGTGTTTGAATCGCTCAGCAGGCAAACCATCAGCGCCAGCTGCTTTATTGTTTTTCAATCGGGATATTGCTATTCGCACCTCATTGTAGTCGGGTTGTGGAACGTCAATTCCATCATCTTCGATTGTGGGCTCGGGTTCGGCATCTTCTCTGGTTTCTTGCTCAGTTTCTCCATTTAAAAGGGCAGAGAAGTGATCCCTCCATATTCTGAGTGTTCTCTGAACATCGGTCACCAGGTCGCCGTTCTCATTCTTACAGGAGTTTGCCCCGGGTTTGAAACCTTCTGTCATTCGCCGAATTTTTTGATAGAATTTTCGGGCATTATTCCCGTTGGCCAGCATCTCAAGCTCCTTTATTTCACGCTTTTCTGCCTCTCTTTTTTTCGCCCGGAAAAGCCGCCTCGCTTCCCTCTTCAACTCGCGGTAGTGTTCACACACACTCCTCGTTGCATTCGATCTCAGCGTTGCCTTGTAGGCTTCGTCCTTTCTTTTCGTTGCAGCGCGGCACTCTTCATCATCATACCAGTTGTTTTTTCGCGTTCGCCGGAATCCAATTACTTCTTCGGCTGCGGTACGGAGTGCTCCTGAGATATGATCCCACTGCTCATGCATTCCACTAGGTTGAATTGTGCTCTCGGAGAGCAGGTGTGAGAGGCGATCTGCGAAATAATTGGCGGTCTGTTGCGATTGCAGCTTTTCGACGTCCAGCTTTCCCTGCGTTTTTTGTTGCACCTGTTTTGTCGTACAGAGGCGGGTACGAATCTTGGCTGCTATGATTGAAACGATTTATGTTTAAAAAATTTGCGTTCAAATAGACAGATGGGCAGAGAGACAGACGGACGGGGAGACGGATAAGGCTAACTCAGCTCATCGTTCTTATTATTTCAGTATACTTATTAATAGACCTATCTCTTCTTTTTCTCATGCTTACTAACATTTCATGTATGAAAATAAAAAAGATATATAACTTATCTATTGCAGTGGGGTATTAACTACTTGCCCGGATATTTTGCTTGTGTGTTATCCAATTTGCCTAATTTTTGGCAGGAGTATACTGCATACAGCTGACCAATTTTGATTGAAATATCTAGTTGCGACCACAAGCAATAGCCTTTGAAAAATAGCAGAATTTTTATGCTGAAAAGTGGGCGGCGCCACGCCTACTTTCCCAAAATCCACAAAATGTTTGTGCGGTCGAGTTTGCTTAAAAAGCTTACTATTATATGTGAAAGATCTTATTCATATAGCTTGCATGGTTATAGGAATATCGCGTTTTACATTTTACAAACAAATTTTTCAGACCTATGTTAAAAAACTGGGCGTGGCCTTTGACCGATTTCGCCCATTTTTACAACAAACATTTACCTTTTTATATATGCAACATTTTCGACAAATCTCGTTTCGATAAATCGATTTTTGCTGGAGTTATGGTATTAAAAATTTTGTGGAATAGTCCACTGTAAAAGAGACGGGGCTACGCCCATTTTCGAAAATTTATATTTTTCGACTTTCTTTGGTCACGGACACCTTCATAATTAAATAGAATTGATATAAAGCTTTTGTACCCCTATTAAATATATCTATGATCGTGGACGTTAACCGATTTCGCCTATTTTGCGGAACATTCGTCCAATAATATAAATATGTGTGCTGAATTTCGTTGCAATATCTTAAACGGTTTTGATTTATGATTAATATTATTTCTTTCTTTAGAGATCAGTCGCATGATTTTTTGCAGGGTATGAACACACGTACCCCGCCACTTAGTGAAATTATAATTTCCAGCACTTTTTTTCTTTGCTTTTTAACTCTTATAAATTTTTAATAAATCAAGCCCATTACGGTATTCGACATTTGCCTCAAATAAAGCCTTTCGGTACAATAAAGTTGCGAATTTCAGTACTGATCGGTTACCATAAAAGGCAGGCATATCGTTGCGTGAGTGGAGAATTGCTCTATATCAGTTGTCGGTGCGGAAATGCACTACCTCATAAAAGTATGCACAAACTCCCTACACAAGAATTCCTTTGGAAAACGTCCTCTTCAAAAATGTTTTAGCTCATCATAAATTCAATACATTTTTAGCTGAGTGATTTTTGGAACAAAGACTAAATTGAAATATTCGGTTGGACGTTTTTCAAAAAATTCTTGTATCTTCCACTCAGTCGCCGATATGTGAAAGCTATTTTTATTTTTATTAAAGAGGTTAATGCCTTAACTTAAGCATAATATAATACTATTAAAATGTATTCCTCTATCGTTGTGATATAAAACATATACTGTTTTTTAAATACTGTAAATTATAATTTGTTTAATTAAGTTGTTAATAACGATATTAAGTAAGGTAATGTAAAAACTTCAAAATGAAATTTAAAATTTATATGATTTTGAATATAAACAAAAATATTATTACCTTACGAGATATTAACTTTCGAAAGTGAAAAATATACAAACTTGTGAAAATTAAATTTGTTATTTGTTTTTTTAGGTGATTTACTTTATAAATCATATGAAAAGTATAAATAAACAGCAGATGTGGTATGTCCGCTTATGATGCTAAACATCTCTTTTCCTGTTCAGTTGAACCTACTCTTCTAACACCAATATCACTCTGGTCCAACCCTGTTGAAACTTGAAAGGTTAAGTCCTCGACGAAAGGAAAAAAGGTCGCTCACCATACCTGTCCCGAATTGTTGCTCGATATAATGAACGGTGTCGGATTGGATGATCCTTCGAGTATGCGCGATAAAAGTTCTCCGAAAGATATAGGTATAAAGACAAATATCAAAATAGTCAGGCTGTTAGGCATTAATGAATGATGGTGATGAGAGTAGCTTTGAGATTGGGGTGTTTCCATCTTAAGAAAGACAGGAAATAATGCTAGCCTTACGTGGAGTATGTCGGATTCTAATATTTATAAAGGTCTCGTATGTTACAATATACAAATCAGAGTTGTGACAGTGTTGTTTGAATGCCTCCGCTTAGATCATTTACTTTTTCCTGCAATAGATCATGATTGAACTCGAATAAATGCGTTAGTTGTTTTTCCCTACAGTGCTTTATGTTTGGACTGAGCTCGTCAGCAGAGTTATTATGACGTAGGCATGTAGCCCCTGCAAATAGGAAATCCGTTGACTTCTTTTTTGGTTTCTGTTTTGAAACACTCTACGAAGGGTAGTGCTGTCAAAGTGACGGTGGTTTGGTGGATTTAAATCAGAGTTGTTATAGACTTCAGAACTGGCCTAGTGTACAAGTTTTAGACGAACCGGTTATGTTATTGTTTTAACCGCGAGTGTTTGTCGGGATGACAGCTTGCTTACGGATCTGAAACTCTGTTCGATCACGTACCAGCATGTTCAAGTACTCCTGAGTGTACAATTTCTTTTTCCAACGAAGTAATAGGTAATAAAATCATTTCTTTATCCATAGGCCGGCTATCGAGTTGCACGCCACTATTCTTTGCTTAGCTCCCTCCTTTTGTAAGGAAATTGGAATCTTCAGAGCCTCGTATGCGTAATATGAGCACGTTTGATATTTATATCAGTATTCGCCAAGATTCAGTGATTTGGGCACGCATAAGATGAGAAATGTATTGCTCTTACAACCCATTTGAACTCTTTCGTATGGGTAGGTTGCTCTGCATAATGTTTATTTATTTATTATTTCCTACAGCTTATTAAACCTAGCTTATACCTATTTACAGATATTAATTTATAATCTAACCTAGACTATAAATCTACTTACTTCTAAGAACTGCCAAAACGTAGCGATAGTGTTATGCAGGCCTCCGACTTATACCAAAGCAGGGATGCAGCTGTATCTGATATAGGGTTAACGTATTTGACTTGCAAATGCAACATCTGAACGGCGATGCACTGACTTGACCGAGTAATGCGTTTCAGTATGAGCTTCAGCGACTTTTGTTATACGTGGGACGGCTTCCGCTTTGACGATGGACCACAGAGTAGGACACACGGTTGTACTGCTCTTGGTGTTGTGGAAGCCTGCGTAAACATCACTACAATGGAAGTGTTTTACAATTACTATACAATTTTCTTTTAAACTCTTTCAAATTACTGGATTTAACATCATAGTTCATTAAAGCATTTTAAACCTTTATAACACAAATTACATTTATCTGTCTCAGTTTTGTAGGCAGGTAATTTAAAAACATGTTTGCTTCTAGTATTTAGATTATGCATATTTCTTACATATTTTATATTGCTTTTCAAATAATCAGGCAAGCTGCCCTCAATAATATTTTTAATAAATTTCATAGTATAATAAAACAGTTGCAGTTTGATGCTTACGCCCAGTGTGGTAACAACATTCGCTTTACCGGCAAATAAATAATTTAGAAACTTTTACACCCTTTTTGTATTCTACCAGCTTAAGTTGCAGTTCAATTTCGTAACCACCAAAATAGGGGTTACGATTTTCGGTTAGATAATCTTCCAGGTACAAAATTGCCGGTTACACTCAGAATTGACCCGTTAGCCAATTTAGATCAGCAAACATATCTTTGATAGGTGTGTCATAGCGTTCCTTAAGAATGAATCTTATAGCTCGGTTTTGTTGTTTTTGTAGTTTGTAAATTTGACTATTTCTCATAATAAGAAAAATAGTTGGACAGTATATAAAATGAGGTCCGATTATCAATCTGTAAACCATTGACTTTTATCTTTTACTTAAGTAATTGCAGGTTCTTTGCGTAAAATATAACTTGTTGGCTATTTTTTCAACAGTGTAATCAATGTGCTCCAAAAAGTTGAATTTTAATTCCTAGCAACTCGTTGCTCTCAAACTTCCGTCTTGATATTACTATGAATTTTGTTTTGGTGATATTCAGTTTAAGTCTATTCAAGCATAGCCAATCATAGACTCTGTTTCTTGCAATTTTATATATACATCATTGATATTTTCTCCACTAACGGGTCAATTCTGTGCGTAACCGGTAATTTTATACCTGGAAGATTATCTAACCGCAAATCGTAACCGTTGGCAATGCAGTTCATGTAACCGCGATTCCAGCGTACATGGCAACGTTGTCAAAAACGAACAATGCGCAATAGAGAATAAAATGCAAACCCTAACGAAACTTCGCGTAAAAAAGTGCTTATATTGTTTATTAATTCTTGTGAACTAGTATGCAATAAAAAATTTGCGGTATTTTTTGTCCACAAAAATATTTACAAAACACGTGCAATTTTTCGCGGTTACACGACGTAACCCCCTATTTTGGTGGTTACGAAATTAAACTGCAACTTAAGCCGGCAGAATACCAAAAGGGTGTAAATGTTTCCAGACTATTTGCTGTTGCCACACTAGAATTAGGGAGTAAGCATCAGCAATGTATCGTCAGCAAAGAGTTTAATATCACAGAAGTTAAGGCAATTTACAATATCGTTAATGTATTTTGTTGTTGGTTTTACGGTCTGTTCATTTTACATATTTTTGTAAGTATAACGAACTCAAGACCAGTTGATAATAATTCTTAGTTAATTATTATTTTTGATTAGAGGAAAAATTGAAAGCAACAAACATATACAGGCTATAGTTATAGTACTATTTCGAAAACAGCCAAGATTTCTCGTCAGACTAATTGGTATAGTTTTGCTATTTCAGAGGATCTTGTGGAGAATCGAACCCACTCACTCTGATTGCCAGCGCAGCTGCCTAACCCATAGGCTATGCTGCGTGTAGTTTTGCAAGCTGCTTAATTCACGTTTTCCTCTAATTGTTGTTTGTTATCTTGCCAACGGTATACACAATATTTTAGACATTCTGTCTATATGTAAATCATGCATGTTGGACTTTGTTTTTGTACATTCTTCTTTTCCATTTTTAGAAGACAGTTATTGTACATAACCGCGTGCTCCGGTATAAATGTATTTTGTTGTTGGTTTTACGGTTTGTTCATTTTACATATTTTTGTAAGTATAACGAGCTCAAGACCAGTTGATAATAATTCTTAGTTAATTATTATTATTTTTGATTAGAGGAAAAATTGAAAGCAACAAACATATACAGGCTATAGTTATAGTACTATTTCGAAAACAGCCACGATTTCTCGTCAGACTAATTGGTATAGTTTTGCTATTTCAGAGGATCTTGTGGAGAATCGAACCCACTCACTCTGATTGCCAGCGCAGCTGCCTAACCCATAGGCTATGCTGCGTGTAGTTTTCTCTCTATGGCGCCATATACAACAGGTATATCATCATAAACCTCCTAAGAGATTTTTGCGCCAAGCTTCTCTTCCAATTTGTGGTGTGCCGATTTGAATTTTTCCCTACAAATTGGTGGGACCTACAGTTTTTTGCCGACTCCGAACGGCATCTACAAAGGAGACGAATTTTTGCTGAGAAGCCTGTCATGGCAGAAATACACTCGGAGAGTTTGCCAAACCACTGCCGAGGGGCGACCCCGTTTTGAAAAACTTTTTTCAAATCACTTTTGATGTTACCTGTACCAGGGCTCGAACCATGGACCTTCGGTGTGGTAGGCCGGCTACACTACCTTCACACCACGGCGGCCGCCAAGCTGCAAGCTGCTTAATTCACGTTTTCCTCTAATTGTTGTTTGTTATCTTGCCAACGGTATACACAATATTTTAGACATTATGTCTATATGTAAATCCTGCATGTTGGACTTTGTTTTTGTACATTCTTCTTTTCCATTTTTAGAAGATAGTTATTGTACATAACCGCGTGCTCCGGTAATGTACAAGGTGGCGCAAAAGTAAGCTTCCGATGTTCAGCATATTGGTTGTGGCACGTGCAGTGTGTGCTGTTGCACCGTCTTGTTGGAACCACATGTTTTCCAATCCCAATTCATCAAGTTGCGGCAAAAAGAACTCGTTGATCATTGCTCTGTAGCGCTCACCATTCACAGTAACCGTTTGGCCCCGACCGATTATTGGTCAAATAAATAGTCAGCAATATTCCGCGTTCTGGAGCAGTGTAGCGTAACATTGTTTATTAGCGTGTATTTCGCATGTGTTTACTACACAAATGTCAAAACAGAACTGACTTTAGGGGCCAATCGCAAAATTTATAGCATTTTCTGACAGGAGGATTACTTTTGCGCAGTAACCGTTTTTCACCGACCGATTATTGGTCAAGTAAATAGTCAGCAATATTCCGCGTTCTGGAGCAGTCTAGCGTAACATTGTTTATTAACGTGTATTTCGCATGTTTTTACTACACAAATGTCAAAACAGAACTGACTTTAGGGGCCAATCGCAAAATTTATAGCATTTTCTGATAGGAGGATTACTTTTGCGCAGTAACCGTTTTTCACCGACCGATTATTGGTCAAGTAAATAGTCAGCAATATTCCGCGTTCTGGAGCAGTCTAGCGTAACATTGTTTATTAACGTGTATTTCGCATGTGTTTACTACACAAATGTCAAAACAGAACTGACTTTAGGGGCCAATCGCAAAATTTATAGCATTTTCTGATAGGAGGATTACTTTTGCGCCACCTTGTATATAGGTGGCAATACAGAACCTTGTGGAAGCCCAACAGGTAACACTCGTTTTTCTGATAGAGATGCCCCAATTACTGTACTTTGGTTTCTATTCGTAATAAAATCTAGGAACCATTTGAGTTCCGTACCAGTAATACCTAAATTGTACAGCTTTTCAATTAACAGATTTTGATCTATTTTCTCAAAGGCACGTTTAAGGTCCAAGAATACAGCTATTACATGTTTATTCTTGCTTAAGCGTTCTTTCCAGTTAGATATTTTAAGATTCAAAGCACTTTCACAAGAATGTTTGTTGCGGTATAATGATTTTATTTTCCTCCAAGTATTTTACGAGCTGGTTTTAACCATCGTTTCTATAATCTTTTCGTCGCACGGTAAAGTATTAATTGGTCTAATCTCATCAGGTCTTATTGTATTCTTGACTTTCTGAATTGGTACAACAATGGACACTTTCCATAAATTTGGAACTAACATTTTGCCTAGACTTTCGTTAATAATTTCTTCATGAAAATATCCCATATAAGTTATGGAGTTTTTGATGACTCCTTCTGACAAAAGTTTTTTCCCTTCAGTTTTGTTTTTAAATTTACTAACTATTTCGATTATGTCTTCCGTAGATTCTCTCTGAAACTTGAACGTGAGGGTATCATTTTCCTGAGCCAAAAGCTCTTCATTGCTAATAGGAATATTCAAGCTGATTTCCACTATACTTTCCATAAAATAGTTATTAAGTGAATTGCGCTCGCATTTGTGTAGAGTCGGTCGTTTATTAGTATTTTATTGATGACATTGTTTTCTTTAGATATACATATGCAATTTTTTAAATGTTTCCACATAGCCTTGCTGTCCCTTGAATTATGAGTAATTTTTTGTTCCATATATTTGGCCTTTTTAATCTTTATTTGTCGTTTATAATTGCGCTTAGTAATGTTCCAGTTCCATTTGCCTGTTCTTAGCACGATCTTGTACATATAATCATAGTATATGTCTACTAGTAGCGCAACTTACTCCGAATCTGCACACACACTCAAACCACACAGGGTGCGTTGTATGCAATAATAAAACAATCACATTTAAATACTGCAATATTGAATGTGAAGACTTAAAACACTCAAAGTATTAAATATAAAGCACTTATAACACCTTATCAGTTCCTACAGAATGTAAGTTTCAGTTTAAATTGAAATTTGTAGTTGTAGTTTGTACTTTAAAACAACTCTGAACGCGATTTCCTTCATTCCACTCTCTCGGAGTACATTCATCCACTGCCTTCCACTCCGATTCGCAAAAGAAGATGCCAAACTAGTAGGGGTAAACAATGTGTATAATTCATATTTGTGTTTGTTCAGATTTGCCAGTTCGGAATCGTACCATTTGTTCAGGAGTTTTATATCGATCTCTTTCGATTACGTCAAGGTGGTCATCGCGTTAGATAATGTGACGAATTCGATGATTCCTTGATTATTAATCCTGGGTTCGATCACTATAAAGTCAAATAAACACACGCACAGATATTGTAACTAATAGCTAGTTTTATTTACTAGTAATAAACGCAATACAAATTCCCGAGTATGGTTACTTCACAGTAGTTTACTGTACAATACTTGAATACAAACTGATCAACCTGCCTTGCTTGGTCACCGCCTTATGAGGCGTTCCATGGCTGGAAGAACTTTTGAATCTCAGATTTTGTTCATACTTGGTCAATTTGTTGTGATTAGGATGCTTTTGAAGTACACCCAAAATTTTTGCAAAATTTCAATTATTTTGCAAGATATTGCAAATTAAATTTTTTAGCAACTTTTTTTCAAAAGTTTTTATCTCGCTATCTACTAATCGTAGAAAAAAAAGTTGTATGCAAAAATTGTAGGGAAAATATTGAAGTTTACTTGGAAAATTTTTAAAATAAAAAAAATTTTTTTTTGACTAATTTGTTAAAAAAAAAATATTTTTTGTTGTTTTTTTAATAGAAAGCGAGCACTGATTTTTAAAAAAATATATATATTTTATAGCTTATACTATCCCCTAAAGATTTTGAAAAAATTGGGTAGGTGTTTTTTGATTTTCTCGAGAAATTAATTTTTTAGTTTTGGGTTGTAGGATACGGGCAACGCAATTTTCGTCGCAGCGTTACACAGCCCTCCATAATCGACCACCTTAAAAGTATTTTTAATGCTTCGCCATTAAGAATACTTTTTGTAATTGTGTTCTATTTGAAAACATTTTAAAAATGTGTTAACACTTTTATTTTATACCCATTTCCTCACCACCCAAGCAATTTATAAACTTTGTTACTTTCTACTTTACATTTATGTATAAATATTACAAGTATTCATGAAATATTACAGCTGCAAGCTTTTGTTTGTATCAGAAATATAGAAAATTGTATGGCAAAATTTTTCACTTGAAATCAAGTTTTGCTGAAGCAACATCGCAATAATTTCAAACTGAAAGCATTTTTTGTGAAGTGATTATGTCGCTGCAATCCTTTCAAATTGCCCAATCATTCTTTCTGTGGGAAAAATATTTCTCAGACAGCTAAGGCGTTCAAGGAAAAATATCCGTATTTTGGCAAATATATTTGCATGTCCTGCAAATTATTGCTATGCAAGTACTAAGTTAACCAGTGATGAAAAACCTGATGATATGGCTCCAGATGAGAAAGCTTTTGTTGATAGTTCAGAAACTTCTTTTTCGTCTGGCACTGATGAGGATTATGTAGAAGGTGATGTTGGCGCAGAGATGATATTTTTAGTTAAAGAATAAGTTAACTCGGCAATTAATTTTATTGAAAAAATCCATTGGTTAACTGTTACGCCATTATCTTGGAGCATTGTAAAATTAAGAAATGAATTTAAAATTGGGTATAACCAAGCGAAATACGCCAAAAGGATTCAAAATATTTATGGTTTCAGGTTATATCCTCTCGATAAAAATTCTCAAGTTTTTCCTTCTGATTATATTGAAAAAATCGTTAGTTTCTATCTTTCCGAAGAAATAAGTCGTGTTATGCCCGGACTAAAAGATTGCCTTTCTGTTTCACAAGATGATGGGAAAAAAATTAAATTACAGAAGCATTTAATCCTTTGTAACTTAAAAGAAGCTTACGTAAAATTCAAATCTTTATATCCGGAAATAAAAGTAGGTTTTAGCAAATTTGCGAATCTACGTCCGAAGCAATGCGTTCTAGCCGATAGTTGCGGAACACATACCGTCTGTGTTTGTAAAATCCATCAAAATTTTAAATTAATGTTAAACGGCTTGAAAAGTATTTTTGATGATATATCGGTAAATAGTTATGAAGAGATTTTAAATTCTATGATTTGCAGTGAACCTAGTATAAACTGTTATTTCAAGGAATGTAACATTTGTCCTGGTATTAGCGAAATTCCTACCGAAATAAAAGAAGCTCTCAACAAGAAGAATATTATCAATATTAATTATCAACAATGGACCAATACCGATCGTACTACCATAGAATCAGTGACTAAAGAAACGGAAACCTTTGTCCAGGAGCTGAGTAAAGAAGCATACGTTCTCCTAGTCCACAATTTCATTGCTAAAGAACAGAGTAAATTTTTAAAAAACCTTAAAGCAAATTTAAAAGAAGGAGAATTATGTAATTGTAGTTGGAGATTTTTCTGAAAATTTTTCATTTATAATTCAAAATGCCATACAAAGTCATCATTGGAATAATAGTCAAACTACAATTCACCCTTTTGTAATTTATCGATCCGACCCAGATGATAATAACAATTTAAAATTTTAAAGTTTTGTTTTAATTTCGGAAGAAACTGAACAGAAGCGGTTTCTTTTTCAAAAAAAATTAATTACCTGGTTAAAAGCAAAGTATAACTCTCACAAAATCAATAAAATTTTTTATTTTTCGGATGGAGCAGCATCTCAGTACAAGAATAAAAAAAATTTTATAAATTTGGTTTATCATTATGAAGATTTTGGAATAAAAGCCGAGTGGTATTTTTTTGCAACCTCTCATGGAAAAAGTGCTTGCGACGCAATTGGTGGCACAATAATAAGGTATGTTAGACGTGAAAGTTTACGAAGACCTGATACAGTGCCGATTTCTTCCCTTCAAGCATTTTTTGAACTAGTGAAGAACAAATTTGACACGATTACTTTTGACTTTTGTACCAAAGATGAGCATAAAGAAGTAAAACTGTTCTTATCGAAACGATTCGCAAAATGCAAAACGGTTTCGGCTACACGAGGTTTTTATTCCATTATTCCAATTGAAAATAACAAAATTCAATGTAAGAAAGTTGCTACTCTTGACGAAAGTTCTTCCTTTCAGTTAAAAATGTTTTAATTTAATATTAAAATACAATATATATTTTTTGTAACTTCACTTGTGAGCTTGTGGATTAGGCCTACTGGGGATACCACCTAAAACTAAACGCGCCAAATACACTCTACCCCTTGGGTGGTGAGGAAATGGGTATAAAATAAAAGTGTTATTACATTTTTAAAATGTTTTCAAATAGAAAACAATTACAAAAAGTATTCTTAATGCTGGCGAAGCATTAAAAATACTTTTAAGGTCGATTATGGAGGGCTGTGTAACGCTGCGACGAAAATTGCGTTGCCCGTATCCTACAACCCAAAACTAAAAAATTAATTTCTCGAGAAAATCAAAAAACACCTACCCAATTTTTTCAAAATCTTTAGAGGATAGTATAAGCTATAAAATATATATATTTTTTTAAAAATCCGTGCTCGCTTTCTATTAAAAAAACAACAAAAAATATTTTTTTTAACAAATTAGTCAAAAAAAAACTTTTTTTTTATTTTAAAAATTTTCCAAGTAAACTTCAATACTTTCCCTACAATTTTTGCATACAACTTTTTTTTCTACGATTAGTAGATAGCGAAATAAAAATTTTTGAAAAAAAAGTTGCTAAAAAATTAAATTTGCAATATCTTGCAAAATAATTGAAATTTTGCAAAACTTTTGGGTGTACTTCAAAAGCATCCTAACCACAACAAATTGACCAAGTATGAACAAAATCTGAGATTCAAAAGTTCTTCCAGCCATGGAACGCCTCTTATATAGTCCAACAGGGTGCTTGCCTACGCACCGAGAACTTTCTTGGTTGTTCGCTTTTCGTGTTCTGGAAGGGTCGGTGTTATTAATTGGCATCTCCTCTTTGCTTCGTATTCGCAAACACTCGCACCATCTCTCTTCCTCTTCCTAGTTACACGCTTGCATGCATAACCGTAGCCTTCGCTATCTCTGTTGTGTGTTAACTAGTGGTGGGAGTGTTATTGAGTTAGGGATGGTACATGCTTGAGAATAATCGCCACACTGCGCTCCACCTAAGTCTGATCGTCCCGATCAGACACATTTCCCGAACCAACCGCTGCTAGACACTCAATGGTTGGCACTGCTTTATTAAACCTCATTTCCTCCAGTGATTGAAACTCCGACATCAATCCTCTCCTGCAGAGATTCCCACAATGCATTGCAGTGTCACATATTCCAACCATTTTGTCCGTTCTTGATCCCGAATGGATTTGTGCCTTCACTTTCGTTCCCAGTGGTACCCGGCAAACATTCCTGCAACTCGTTTCTTCAGCATTCCGTTCCGTTCTTTCATGCCCAGTGCGCTGTTTCACCTTATCCACCAAGTTGCGTTGCTTTATCGGACCATGACCACCAGATGTTCGTCTTTTATCCTCAGCACACTTAGTAATCCATTTCCTCACAGTTTGTTTGCAACCGATCCAATAGAACCGCCGCTTTACCTCTTGCAGCGTTTTCTTTATTCCCATGTGCCTTCCATCTGGGCAAATATGCGTCGCTTTGATGACATCTAGAATTCTTGGCTGGAGAACAACAATAAGTGCTCGATGATTTTGGCCATCTTCACTTTCCCATATCCGATACAAACAACCAGATATTAGCTTCAAACTACTCCATTGTGCCCAGTATGCTTTTGCAATGTGACTCTCTGCTACCATCTCTTCTCTTCCTGGCTGTTTGTCTTCCTTCAGTCCTTTCAAGACACGTGTCAAATCTGGATCTTCCTCCTGGCCTTGCTGAATCTTCTTCAGGAGGTACCTGTCCGTGAAAGTCTTTGGTCTACCTCTGCTTTACGAGGCTCCGGTTGCTTCATCTTCAAGATCACTCCCTTGGTGGTATAGCCACTATTGTGTCCAAAGACCATAGGAACTTCTTGGCCATTGTAAGTCATAACCCTGTTCCTTACGTTGATGTGAATGTCTCTCTCAGCCAAGAAATCGACGCCAATGATGACTTCGTCGACAATATCCGCAACCAAGAAGGTGTGATACGTAGCTACATTCCCAATCACAATCTTACATGTCACCTCTCCCAGGATTTGCTTGCTTTCACCAGTTACTGTCCACAACTTAGCTTTCTGCAATCGTCTCACCTTCCCGCTGACCAAGTCACTCCGAATGATGGAATGTGATGCACCAGTATCTACAGTCAGCAAGCGCTCTTTCCCGTCCACGTAGCCTTCAACAGTAACATTACTAGATTTTCGTCCGATTTGTGATACAGAGATTATGGGGCATTCATCTTGCTCATCTTCTCTAGCTTTGCGTTTACGTCCACCCGAAGTGCTTTGATTACTGGAGCCAGTGCCGCAATAACGTGCTATGTGACCCGCTTTTCCGCACTTGAAACATTTGATGACACAATCGCTTTTCTTCTGTACTCCGTTCAACGCTTCCTTTCCTGCGTCAGGGCATGCGATACCGTTTCAGCGAATGTCCTTTTGGGGTTTGCATATGTGGCCCGCTTCGTCTCCACATCGCGTATTCCATTAATAAAACTTTGGATTTTTACCCTCTCAGTGTACTCCACGGGTGCGTCCGCATTTGCTAGATGGGCCAACCTCTCGATGTCCGATGCAAATTCCTGCAAAGTCTCATTCGGTTTCTGGGATCGATTCTGTAGCTCTATTTAGTATATCTGCTTTTGATGTTCGCTACCATAGCGTCTCTCAACCGCACCCATCAGTGCCTCATAATTATTTCGTTCGCTGTCAGAAATAGTCTGCAAGATTTCAGCTGCAGGACCTTTCAATGCCACGAACAGTGCAGCAACTTTGTCTTCCTTGCCCCAATCATTCACAGCTGCCGTCTTCTCAAACTGTAGCTTGAATACCTTTTAAGGAACGGAACCGTCAAAAGATGGGGTTTTTACCTTGGCGGCCGCCGTGGTGTGGAGGTAGTGTTGCCGGCCTACCACACCGAAGGTCCATGGTTCGTGCCCTGGTACAGGTAACATCAAAAGTGATTTGAAAAAAGTTTTTCAAAACGGGGTCGCCCCTCGGCAGTGGTTTGGCAAACTCTCCGAGTGTATTTCTGCCATGACAGGCTTCTCAGCACTAAATTCGTCTCCTTTGTAGATGCCGTTCGGAGTCGGCAAAAAACTGTAGGTCCCACCAATTTGTAGGGAAAATTCAAATCGGCACACCACAAATTGGAAGAGAAGCTTGGCGCAAAAATCTCTTAGGAGGTTTATGATGATATACCTGTTGTATATCGCGCCATAAAAAAAAAAAAAAAAAAAAATACTAGTTGAAGCCGTTGGACGATTTAGTTGCAATTCCTGGATGCGTCCTCTCAAAGCAACCACCCCAGCCTCAATTTTGTCCTGGAGTTGTGCAATTTTTGCATCTTGCACTTCTAGTTTTGACGTAACCCTCTCTTCTTGTGCTTCCAACTGCGAAGACATTTGTGCCACCTGCATGGATATACGTTCCTCATGTGCTTCCAATTGAGATCTCATGTATGCCTTCGTTTCATCTAGTTGAGCTGAAATCTGGGATGTCATATGTGTCTTCTGTTCCTCGAGCTGAGATGCCATTCGAGATGTAATACGTGTATCCTGTTCTTCAAGCTGAGATGCCATGTGTGCCTTCTGTTCTTCAAGCTGAGATGCCATGTGTGCCTTCAGTTTTTCAAGCTGAGATGAAATGCTTGAAGACATCTGAGTAAATACAGTCAATAACGCGTTTGTGTCCACACTTGCCACTGTATTCGGAGGCTCCTTTTTCTCTTCCATTTTCGTCGATGCCTCCTCCACAAGATGGAAAACATGGTCATCAACGTTGATTCCTTCCGCTTCTATAGCCTCCCGTAATCTTGACTGTAGCTCGGACTTATTACCTGTAGTGTTTAGTCCGCGTTGTTCCAACTCATTTTTGAGTTGCTGAATCTTCAATTCATTCAACTTAGCCATGTCCTTGTTATCCTTGAAATCACTGGTATTTATTTAACAATACCGCTTCTGACACCAATTGTGACGAATTCGATGATTCCTTGATTATTAATCCTGGGTTCGATCACTATAAAGTCAAATAAACACACGCACAGATATTGTAACTAATAGCTAGTTTTATTTACTAGTAATAAACGCAATACAAATTCCCGAGTTTGGTTACTTCACAGTAGTTCACTGTACAATACTTGAATACAAAGTGATCAACCTGCCTTGCTTGGTCACCGCCTTATATAGTCCAACAGGGTGCTTGCCTACGCACCGAGAACTTTCTTGGTTGTTCGCTTTTCGTATTCTGGAAGGGTCGGTGTTATTTATTGGCATCTCCTCTTTGCTTCGTATTCGCAAACACTCGCGCCATCTCTCTTCCTCTTCCTAGTTACACGCTTGCATGCATAAGCGGAGCCTTCGCTATCTCTGTTGTGTGTTAACTAGTGGTGGGAGTGTTATTGAGCTAGGGATGTACATGCTTTTTGCGCCAAGCTTCTCTTCCAATTTGTGGTGTGCCGATTTGAATTTTCCCTACAAATTGGTGGGACCTACAGTTTTTTGCCGACTCCGAACGGCATCTACAAAGGAGACGAATTTTTGCTGAGAAGCCTGTCATGGCAGAAATACACTCGGAGAGTTTGCCAAACCACTGCCGAGGGGCGACCCCGTTTTGAAAAACTTTTTTCAAATCACTTTTGATGTTACCTGTACCAGGGCTCGAACCATGGACCCTCGGTGTGGTAGGCCGGCAACACTACCTTCACACCACGGCGGCCGCCAAAAATGGAAGAAAAAAAGGAGTCTCCGAATCCAGTAGCAACCGTGGACACAAACATGATATTGGCTGTATTAACTCAGATGTCGACTAAAATGGAAGAACAAGAGACGCGTATTACATCTCAAATGGCATCTCATCTGGAACTACAGAAAACTTGCATGGCATCTCAATTTGAAGAACAGAAAACTTCTATGGCATCTCAGTTGGAACAGGTATCATCACAGATCTCCGCGCAAATGGATGAACAGAAGGCATATATCTCTTCGCAGTTGGAAGCACAGGAGGCGAGGGTGTCATCGAAACTAGAAGTTCAAGATGCGAAAATTGCACAATTTCAAGATAAAATAGAGGCTGAGGTGGAAGCTTTAAAAGGCCGTATCCAGGAGATGCAACTGAACCGTCCAGCTGCCTCAGCAAATACATCCAAGGTAAACTCACCTTCCTTTGATGGTTCTGTTCCATTTCAGGTATTTAAGCTACAGTTTGAGAAGACGGCAGCGGTGAACAATTGGGGCACCGAAGACAAAGTTGCTGCACTATTCGTGGCATTGAAGGGACCTGCAGCTGAAATTTTGCAGACTATTCCTGACGGAGAACGGAACAATTATGAAGCATTAATGGGTGCAGTTGAGAGACGCTATGGTAGCGAACATCGAAAACAGATATACCAAATAGAGCTACAGAATCGCTTCCAGAAACCTAATGAGACTTTGCAGGAATTTGCATCGGATATCGAGAGGTTGGCCCATCTAGCAAATGCAGATGCACCTGTAGAGTATACGGAGAGGGTGAAAATCCAGTGCTTCATAAATGGAATACGCGACATGGAGACGAAGCGGGCCACATATGCAAACCCCAAAAGGACATTCGCTGAAACGGTATCGCATGCTCTGACGCAGGAAACAGCCTCGCTTTTGAGTAAACCTGCATACAAGGCTCATCGCGTAGAAGTGGACACTCCGGCTTGGGTAGACAAAATTTTGGAAGCGTTGAACGGAGTACAGAAAAAAAGTGATGGTGCCATTAAATGCTTTAAATGCGGAAAACCAGGTCACATAGCACGTTATTGCGGCTCTGGCTCCAGTAACCCCAGCAATTCAGGTGGACGAAAACGCAAAGCTGAAGGAGATGAGCAAACCTCCCAACCAAATCAGTCGTTAAACTAAATCGAGCCAGCCGAAAGGGGCGTGGACTGGCTCCCGCAACTGAATGCCCCATAATCTCTATCTCACAGATCGGAAGGAAAGCTAGTAATGTTACTGTTGTTGCATATGTGGATGGAAAAGAGCGCTTACTAACTGTGGATACAGGCGCATCACATTCCATAATTCGATCTGATTTAGTCAACAAGGAGGTGAGACCATTGCATGGAGCAAAGTTACGTACGGCCACTGGTGAGGACACCCATGTCCTAGGAGAAGTAACATGTGAAATCGCAATTGGGAACGTGGCCGTTCTACACAATTTTATAGTAGCAGATATTGTTGATGAAATCATAGTCGGTGTGGACTTCTTAAGCGAGCAAGGCATCAAAATCGACATGCAAAACAGGATTATGAATTACCAGAGCAATCATATGGGCAAAGATTGATGGAGATTATGGGATAAACAAGTTGTGGGTTGTCGAGGCAGCAAACAAATCAAGGACGAACATATTAGTAGGAAAAACCCTGGCCATGACAAAACAAGATGGACGTGTACCGGTAAGAGTACTTAATGAGTTCAAATCGCCGATTAAACTTTCCAAAGGCGCAATATTGGGACAATGCCAAGAGGTCGAGGTAGTTATCAATTGTGAACAGCTTCAGGAAAATGATTCTACCATCAAGATTAATCTTTCAGATGATATCACGTCCTGGACGGCAGGCCTCGAAAAAGACCATCAGAAAAAGGCAAAGGAACTTCTATCAAAGTACTCGAGCATATTTGACAAGGATGGTTCTAAACCAGGTCGGACCAAAGTTGTGAAGCATCAAATTGATACTGGTGATGCAAGGCCCATCCGCCAAGCTCCTCGTAGTATTCCATTGGCCAAACGCCAAGTAGTAAGAGAAATTATACAGGAAATGAGTGACAGCGGCGTGATCGAACCATCAGCTAGTCCATGGAGCTCACCGGTAGTATTAGTGAAAAAGAAAGATGGAAAGATGAGGTTCTGTGTGGATTACCGGAAATTGAACGACGTAACGAAGAAGGACAGTTATCCATTGCCAATAATCGACGATACTCTAGACTCGTTATCTGGCAAGAAATGGTTTTCCACACTGGACTTGAAAAGCGGCTACTGGCAAGTGGAGGTAAAGGATGAAGATAAAGAGAAGACGGCTTTCAGCGTTGGAGAAGGGCTTTGGCAATTTACGGTAATGCCCTTCGGGCTATGCAATGCTCCAGCTACTTTTGAGAGACTCATGGACCAGATATTAAAAGGATTGCACTGGCAAACATGTTTGGTGTACCTCGACGACATCATCGTGCTGGGAAAAAGCTTTGAGGAACACCTAAAGAACTTGGAGGAAGTTTTCCAAAGAATAGCTGGTGCTGGTCTGAAACTAAGTCCCAAGAAGTGTTCCTTGTTTAAAAAGGAAGTAAGTTATTTGGGTCACAAGGTAACTACGGAGGGAATCTGCACTGCTAAGGAAAGGATCGAAGCCGTAAAGGATTGGCCAAGACCGAGAAATTTGCATGAGTTACGGAGCTTCCTTGGGCTGTGCACGTATTATCGCCGATTTGTACCAAATTTTGCCAGCGTAGCTAGTAGTCTCCATGACCTTACAAGGAAGAATATGAGTTTTGAATGAAAGAAGGAACAGGAGGTGGCTTTTCAAACATTGAAGGAACGACTATGCACTGCCCCGATGTTAGCATATCCAATTCCAGGTTCAAAGTTTATTCTGGATACAGATGCGAGTGGTTATGCTATAGGAGGTGTTTTGTCCCAGATTGTTGATGGACAGGAGAAGGTAGTTGCATACTATAGTCGAACAATTGGGAAGCCTGAAAGGAACTATTGTGTAACCCGGAGAGAACTGTTGGCATTGGTAGAGTGCGTTAAGCATTTCCACAAGTATCTATATGGGCAGCGATTCCACGTCAGAACAGACCACGCAGCGTTGAAATGGCTCTTACAGTTCCATAATCCGGAAGGTCAATTGGCACGGTGGATAGAGCGACTGCAAAGTTATGACTTTTCCATAGAGCATCGCAATGGTAGCACCCACGGAAATGCTGATGCAATGTCACGAAGACCATGTAACTTGGAATGCAAACATTGTTCCAAAGCTGAGGCCAAGGAAGACATTATAGATGTGCGTCTCATGACTATAACATCTTCGGACGAATGGGACATGGATCAATTAAGGAGGTTTCAGCACGAAGATCCAGATCTTACACGCGTAATGCAAGGAATCGAACAAAACGAGCGACCATCAAGAAAGGAGATGTCAGCAGAAAGTCCTGTTGCAAAGTCATATTGGGCACAGTGGAATAGTTTGCAATTAGAATCCGGTTGTTTGCATCGAATATGGGAGAGTGAGGATGGTCAACGTGTTCGAAAGCTGATAGTCGTCCCAAGGAAGCAAATCCCTGATGTACTCAATGAATTACATAACGGTCCAAGCGGAGGTCATCTTGGAGTCACAAAGACCTTGGAGAAAGTCAAGCAAAGATTCTATTGGGTTGGTTGCCGTCAATCGGTCGCGGAGTGGATTGCCAACTGTGAAGTATGCATCAAAGCTAAAGGACCGAAATCAAGGAGGCATGGCCAAATGAAACAGAGGATAGCCATGTATGTAGCTGGTCCATTTCCTACTAGCAAACTCGGAAACAAATATGTACTGGTGGTTATGGACTATTTCAGCAAATGGCCAGAAGTGTACCCTATTCCAAATCAAGAGGCAGAAACAATAGCAGAAGTGTTTACTAACAATTGGGTAGCTCGGTTTGGTGCACCGATGGAGATACATTCTGACCAAGGCAGAAATTTCGAATCAGCTGTGTTCCAGGAAATGTGCAAGACATTGGGCATTCGGAAAACTCGAACAACTGCACTACATTCTCAGTCAGATGGCATGGTGGAACGATTCAATAGAACATTGGAAGAGCACCTGAGGAAAGTACTGGATAGATTCCAGAAGGATTGGGATACACACATCTCCTTATTCCTAATGGCATATCGCTCTGCAGTACATGAAACAACTGGTCAGACTCCTGCAAAGGTAATTTTCGGGAATGATCTTCGATTGCCAGCTGACTTAAAGTTTGGGATAAACGCTGATGCAGGAGTGAATGCTCGGAAATCTACTAGCGTATTGGAAGAAGACATGAGAGAAATTCACGACCTTGTGAGAAAACGGACTAAGGTCATGAGCGATAAAATGAAGGCCAGGTACGACAAAGCAATAAATTCGGAAGGTTTTATAGAAGGAGATTTAGTGCTGCTATACAACCCACAGCGTAGGAAAGGTTTGTCCCCAAAACTACAATGTAACTGGGAAGGCCCATACAAAGTCATAAAACGGATCAACGAATTGGTATATCGCATACAAACTATGGGAAGGCCAAGGAATAAGATGACGGTGGTCCATTTGGAAAGGCTAGCTGCGTTTGGTTCCGGCAATGTGTCTGATCGGGACGATCAGACTTAGGTGGAGGGCAGTGTGGCGATTATTCTCAAGCATGTACCATCCCTAACTCAATAACACTCCCAGCACTAGTTAAACACAGGTGAGATAACGATGGCTACGCTTATGCATACAAGCGTGTAACTAGGAAGAGGAAGAGAGATGGAGCGAGTGTTTGCGAATACAATGCAAAGAGGAGATGCCAATAAATAACACCGACCCTTCCAGAACACGAAAAGCGAACAACCAAGAAAGTTCTCGGTGCGTAGGCAAGCACCCTGTTGGACTATATAAGGCGGTGACCAAGCAAGGCAGGATGATCAGTTTATTTTCAAGTTTTGTTCAGTGAACTACTGCGAAGTTATCAAACTCTTAAATTTGTATTGCGTTTATTACTAGTAAATAAAACTAGATATTAGTTACAATATCTGTGCGTGTGTTTATTTGACTTTATAGTGATCGAACCCAGGATTGATAATCGAAGACTAATCGAATTCGTCACAATATAAAAATAAAATCGTTCTCTTGAAAGTCGATGTATTGTGGCGATTATTTTCAAGCATGTACCATTCCTAACTCAATAACACTCCCACCACTAGTTAAACACAACTGAGATAACGATGGCTACGCTTATGCATACAAGCGTGTAACTAGGAAGAGGAAGAGAGATGGAGAGAGTGTTTGCGAATACAATGCAACGAGGAGATGCCAATAAATAACACCGACGCTTCTAAAACACTAAAAGCGAACAACCAAGAAAGTTCTCGGTGCGTAGGCAAGCACCCTGTTGGACTATATAAGGCGGTGACCAAGCAAGGCAGGATGATCAGTTTATTTTCAAGTTTTGTTCAGTGAACTACTGCGAAGTTATCGAACTATTAAATTTGTATTGCGTTTATTACTAGTAAATAAAACTAGCTATTAGTTACAATATCTGTGCATGTGTTTATTTGACTTTATAGTGATCGAACCCAGGATTGATAATCGAAGACTAATCGAATTCGTCACAGTATTTTTGTGTGGTGGTACTTTGCATTTTTAAATTGGGGGATTTTGCAGGTTTATGGAGACTTATAGGGCTTGTCCGGAAGTCCTAATGCTCCAAATCGCCCGGCCCAGACCCTGGACACAGTTCTGCTCGCTTATTACACCGCTAATCCGCGCCTGGCCGACCATCAGCATGGCTTCCGAAAAATGTACAACACCACCACCCTGCAAATGGCAGGACTGTATTGATTGAAAGGCTTTTGATACGGTTACGCACAACTAATAACAGATTCTGAAGATTCTTCCCCCCCCCCCCCGTCTAAAATCTTGTACCGCCAATTACCTAAGTGATCAGCAATCGTCTGTGGAGTTTAAAGGCAAACTATCAAACCCCCTAGGATTAGTCAGGGGGTGCTGCTGGTTGGTGTCCTATCCCCGCTTCTGTTTAATTAATACATCTCGCAAGGGAGTGCCGGGTTCATATCCGGCAAAGGACTGTCACTTTCGACAACACTCCCTAAAACCTTCTGGGAGTATTTTGTAGCTAAAAACAACAACAACCTAAGGGTGTCACGATGGTTTCTTACATCTGCGTAATTGCACGATATTGGCAACGGCGATGAGCAATGCTCAAAAGTAAATAAACGGAAAAGTAATGAACGTAAGATAACTTATTCGTTTTTTCCCCCTGATAACTTATCATGATTAAGTTGGTCATTGTGAACGTTTTTGGAAAAAAATCACAAATGTTGCATTGTGAACTCATAAAGTGACAGATGCTTTTGTTTACAATAGTTGTATTCGGTGAGGATAAAATTGTATAAAATTTTTACTGGGAAGTGTTCGGTGACAAAACATTTGCAGCGAGAGCGCATTTTGACATTTCACTGAAAGAGAGTTACAAGTTTCAGCTAGGGGAATTTCACTCAGTAAAACTTGTAAGTGAAAAACAGCTTATCTAAAGCCACAACAAAAATTTTAAAATTTGAACTATTAACCAATCAAAAAAGCAACAGCTGTTTTGTTTACAAGTTTTTACTGACTCTTGTTCGGCGAAAACTTTTTACTTTTGGCGGTTCGAGAACGATTTACGTCATTCTCACTTTACTGACAGTTCTTTGCAAGTGTATTTTATTTATTTATTTGAAGAATATCCTGGCACAACAATTTTAAGAAAATTATTTTATAGCACCAATAGTATAAATATATCCTCTTCAGACCCTGGGTACACATATGTGCACTTTAAATTTCATAGAACTTAATCATCTTAGTAACATCTTATGGTAAAGGTTTGTACTACAAATTCTTCTAAAGCTATCAAAGTTTCCACTATTTATCACTATGTGGCCCTAAACACTAATTTTTTATGTATTTACCTAATTTGAATTTGACAGTTGAGATTTTTTGCAAGAGCCGCCTACTCAGTGACTTTGAAATTCTATAAAAAATCAATTGTTCACTTTTGATTAGTAATTCCAAGTGGATACTACAGTTGAAGTGTTGAATTATCGTGTGAAAAGGTAAGTTTTACATTTTTCTTAATTCTACCCGTGTAACTTTTCCTTATTTTCTGTGGTGCACATATGTGTACCTCAGGACTAAACATTAGTTTTGTGTAATGTATGACTGATTTTCAGTTTCAACATGGACGACCGAGAAATTGAGGCTTTATTGAATGATAGCGACTTGGACTTATCTGGAGATAGCGATGATGAGTACCTACCTTCAGATTTCATGGAAACGGACAGCGAAGAAGGTGCAGATGTCATGGAAATGGATGGCGAAGAAGATGCAGGTGTGGAATTGGTACAGAACGAGACGAATTCAGGACAGGAATCGCAGAATACACTGCGTTCAGCGTTGTGGCGCACAACTGAAATGACTCCTCGTGGGCCAGACATTTCAGAGGATGTACTTGTTTCGGAGGGTACTTCAGACATGAATACATTGTATTGCTTTTTTGAGTATCTGGGCCTAGAATTCTGGGAGTTAGTAGCAGAGCAGAGCAACCTATATTCGGCACAAAAGCGGGATTTAAAATCGTTGAACACCAACGCTATTGAAATGATTAACTTTGCAGGCGTGCACTTGATGATGGGCAACCTCAAATATCCTCAAGGTAAGCTTTACTGGAATAGAGATATATGTGTGCCTATTATTGCGGATACAATGAACCGAGACAGATTTTTTGAGCTTCGGAATTATCTACACTTTGTAGATATAAATAAGCCAAATGCTGATGACAAACTATGGAAAATAAGACCACTAATAGACCCCATTTTGAAGAAATGCCATAAGTTGCCACGGTCTAAGCATATGTCCATATACGAACAAATGATTCCATTTTCAGGACGATGTGAATTTCGCCAATATGTGCCATCTAAGCCAAATCCTCTTGGTCTTAAGAACTTTGTACTGGCTGCCCGAGATGGGCTGGTGTTGGATTTTGAGATCTATGTTGGCAAAAATACTCTACCCCAAGAAGTTGTGAAAAGTCTAGGACTAGGAGCAGGCATGGTAGAAAAACTTTGCCTGTCGACATGTACAGGAGGTACTCCGGCAGATACCTGCAAACGTTGGTGTAAAAAACAACAGCGAAAAATTGACGTAGATCGGCCAGCAGCTATTAGAAATTACAATACCTGTATGGGTGGGATTGACTTATGCGACAGGCTAATCGCTTACTACCGGTGTAGTATGCGAACAAATAAATGGACAGTTAGAACTTTCTGTCATTTCCTTGACCTAATTGCCGTCAATTGTTGGATTATGTACAGGCGTTGCTGTGCTAAAGAAGACATCCAACGCAAGGACAAATTAGAACTACTGCCATACAGACTTAATCTGGCCAAAGCGATGATGAACTATGAAGGCGGAAGAGTTGAGCTTCCTGGAACTAATTATCGTTCCAGCACCAGTGCCTCGAAAAGATCCCGTTTGAATGTTACAGACGACGAATTAGACTATGTCGATGAGCTTCCTGCAAAGAAACGCCGCAAGATTATTCCACAGCCACAAACCGAAACCAGACTGGACAATGTGGGTCATCAGCCGAGATTCGTAGACAATAACTTCGCCTCAAAATGTCGTCATCCGAAGTGCTCTTCACGCTGCCGCACCATTTGTGTAAAATGTAATATCTACCTATGTATTTTAAAAAATAATTGTTTTGAAGACTATCACACCGTGAAAAAATAACATAAGTGAGACCTGAAGTACACATATGTGCACCCGATTTTTTCCATACTTACAAATAAAAATTTTTATATCTTTTAAAACATGTTTTTTTTTTATGCCTCCACAACTACAAAAAACAAAAAAAAACATTAAAACCATGTTTAGATCATGCTCGGGTCTGAAGAGGATATGAAATGATAGCAAAAATTTTGTTTAAAAATAACTTAATCTAAAACAGAAAATTTGGTAAAAGAAATTACAGAATCGATCTTTAGAAGAAAATATGGATAAGCGAAACAAAAAGTATAAAATTATTAGTGAGAGTAAGTTACGAGTTGTTATAGAAACAAATTAAAATTTCTTTGAAATGCAGTGCATTGCTTATCAGTCTCAATCTGGATGGCAGAGAGTTCCAACGACGTATCGAAGTAATAAAAAATTTACGTTCAGTTGTTAACATACGATATTTGATGTATGTGATAAGCACAGACCTTGATGATTGAAGAAAAGTGAGTCTTCGATATAAGTAATGAGGTTCATTCGGGTACCCTACAAGAAACGCTGATACTTTCATACTAGTATGTTTGTTTCTCAGCACACAGTTCTCCGTTGTTGCCAACACCCACAAAGAACCAAGGGAAAGAACACGAATTGGACAGGCCGAAGCTACGTGGGCAATAACAAAGGAACATACCGTACTCACACGTACACGGTTGTTGACATCATTTTTTGCTATTCGCTTTAAGAACATGATGTAAATCCCTGATAGTTTGAATGACAGCACTGACTCTCAGATGTTGTGACAAATGACTGTCAGTGTGCTTGTAGGGTATATAATTTTATGAAGGGTACACAGTGTTTTCACTTTCAAAAGATTATCGAAGGAAATATCTAGCAACTTTTCAGCATAGTGAGAGATGTGGTCAAGTCTTTTTAGCTCATATAAATATCTGGCAATGTTGTTATAAACAACATTTAGCTTCTTTATGCTAACATAGTCACAATTTGAATAAACCTCACAACCATAGAGAGCGTAGGTATTAAGTACGCTTTAGCTAAAAGTAGTCTTATACATATGTAATGGACTGTGATATTGTGTAAGGCATAGTGTATGGAGCATTCCATACACTTTTCCTACAGTACTAAAAATGTGGTATTTCCATTTCAATGTTTTGTTAAAAATAACACCTAGATTTTTTGCCGTTTTCACGTATTCAATAATAGAATTTTCGAAGATTACACTGTCTAAGCCGTTAGTGGTGAGCGACTTCCTATGAATAAAAATACATTTTGACTTTTTTGGGTTTAGACCTAAGCCGTTCATAGAAGCCCACTCACCGATTTTGTTCAAATCATAATGGTGCGATCACAAGGACAACATGTATACGGTTGAACATCATCGGCATATATATGAACATTACAATACTTAAAGACATCGGGCAAGTCGTTTATATACAGAAAACATAATAGGGGACCTAGGATTAAGCCTTGTGGCACACCTCTCAGAACACTTAGGAAGTCAGACATCCTGCTACCTACACTTACTGCCTGACATCTGTCGCCTAGATATGATCTAATAAGGGCGGTTGCATGACTGGAAAAGTTAAATACATTTTCCAGCTTTCTACAGAGTAATGTATGGTCGACAGAGTCGCTTTTGAGTGGTCAAGGAGAGTTAGAAATGCAGTACAATTTTCATCAATACGTTCCCGAATGTCTTCTATCACGGATAAAAGTGTAGATGTACAGCTTCTCTTTGTCCTGAATCCCGACTGACAGTCTGTTAGAAGCTTGTTTGAGTGCACGTACGAAGTGATTTGCTGTTGTAAAATTCGTTCAACGAACTTAGATAAAAAAAGGCAGTATGGCTATTGGCCTATACTCATTATTCTGCTTACGAGTTGGAATAATTTTAGCAGCTTTCCAGCATTTTGGAAAGACACAGGTCGTCAAAATAGAGTTCACCAAGTAGGTTATTTGGGGAAGAATTTTGGGAAGGATTATTTTCAGAAATTTGGCAGATATACCATCAAACCCCATAGCGTCAGACTTGACAGAGAGAATGGCTTCCCCAACGTCACATCCATCGACACAGACAAACTCAAGAGGACTAGCATCAACACAAACGCGAGCACAATAATTATCAACACATATGTTATTCGTTTTTATTAATATTATTAATATCTACATCAGGGGAGACAGATAGATCACCTTTGGATTTCCCAATACCGCTTTCTTTAATCGTATTCCATTTTTCCCTGGAATTCAAGGCAGAACTAAACTTACCTTTATAGTAGTTCTCCTTAGCCGACCGTATTGCTTTGTTGACAGGGACCCTCGCAGCTTTGAAGGAACTTTGAGATTCATCAGACCTATATCTTTTCCACCGTGCGTAGGCAAGGTTGCGCAGGCGAATGAGTCGTTTCAGACTAGCATTAAACCACGGGTTATTATTGTGATTAGCTGCCTTGAATTTCAGAGGCACATGGTTGTCAAAGAGCAAATTTATACTATTTTGTAAGAATAATGTTTGATCATCGACTGATGTCAAGGTACGGATTGTGCTCCATTCAACTGAATCCACTGCTGTATCAAGGGATATGTAGTCTAAACTTCGGAAATCGCGATACGTAAATGAACAAAGTCTGCACGAAGTTTTGTAGTCATACGTTTAAAATATGAGGTCATGCTTTGAAAAACATCTAGTTTTCTTAGGATCGTCCACGAAGAATAAATCTAGCAACGAAGAGTTTGAGCTAGTAAATAAAAAAATAAATTTGGAATATGTAGGGTTTGTGGGATGTAGTCCTAGAGATCCCATGCTTAGCTTTAAGCTGGCATCCACGAGCAGAATGCAGTTGAAATCGCCGGCAGTTATAATATTATACCTTATAAGTAGCGGTTGTAGAAGCTCGATGAAGCCAGAGAAATTTACTTGGAAGTTTTGTCACCAAACACAGCTAATTGTAAACTAACCATTTTGGTGTACAAATTTGGATTGTGATATTTATTTTTGTGGATATATCACATTTTTAAACTCTATTACTCGCAGATTTTGTTATCAGAACAATTTATCACAAAATCAAATTTTTACTTTCAGTTGTCACTTTTGGTTTTGATCATGATCAAATAATTTATATGGTCGCTTCAAATGACATAGCGTCTTCTTCTTCCTCATCCACACCTTATGTCAAAAGCTTAGAAAATAGGCGAATCGTTTTTGCGCGTTCCCTCTCACATGTGCATTTTGACATAAGAATTCACCGACGTCAAACGGTAATTTCGTGTTGTTGGCCGTTCGCGTCAACCATATAAATCATTAAATCATGGTTTTGATAAGCACATTATCAAAAGATAATCAGCGAATCTTTGATAATCAGACGTTGAGTAATTTGAGCCAACCTCTGATAAAGTCTTAAGCAGTTAATACGACATTGAGTAAACGGCCTTGAATGTTGCAGACTCATAGCGATCCTTTTTGTTTGATATGATTTTTTTAAGTGCAGCCAGTGTTGTTCCACATTTAATTCCAAACTTGGCACCACTTAATGTTTGTTTGTCCCTTTCACAAAACCATTGTTTACCCCTACATATACTATGCACAAAACTCTTATCTACAACCATAAATTTAGAGACACGTCCGTTCTTAAGTATATCTTCATTTATATTTTAATAATTGTAAAACAAAGGTTAAGTTAATAAAATGAAGCTGCACTTTTTATTACTACTATCGACTCTATTCATCGTAAGCGCAGTTGCCAAAGAGGACGACAAACCTACCGTAAGAATAGGTATAAAAAGAAGGGCGGAGAATTGTGTAGTGAAAGCATCGAAAGGAGATATTGTGCATGTTCATTATAGGGTAAGATTTAAAACAATTTGCGTGAATAATTAAATCTTCAAACTTTAAGTCCATCTAATTTGAAACAGGGTACCTTAGCAGATGGCACTGAATTTGATAGCAGTTATGGGCGTAGTAAAGCGTTTACAGTCAAACTTGGTGCTGGTCAAGTGATTAAGGGATGGGATCAAGGGCTATTGGGGATGTGCGAAGGTGAGAAGCGGCGTTTAGTCATACCACCTGAGCTTGGTTATGGCAAGGCGGGTGCAGGCGACCAGATACCAGCAGATGCGACACTTATTTTCGAAGTTGAAATGGAGAAAATCGAAAGAGCGAAAAAAACTGACTTATAAGTGATTAAATGTAGTAGAGATGTATATGCATCTATGTACATTAATGAAATAAAATATTTTTTTTTTTATATTTTATAAGAGTAGCTCAAGACTAATTATCATTTTTGATTTTAATGGAAAAGTTTAAAAAGCCACAAACGATTGTAGTACTTTACATTCCTTGTACAGTACATTTTATTCCTTGTACAGCTTTTCCTTGCGAATGCCACTTTTTTACCTTTTTCCTAATCGTTCGATCACAAAAAGTTCGCTTTGGGAATCAGGTGAGGTAGCGGGGCTTTGACGTACCACTCTGCCTATATGGTTTTTGCATTTTTTACTAAATAGTTAAGCCTGTAGTTTTTTAAAAGGTCATTATTCGTTTTTTTTTCCTGTTTGTGTTCAACTCTTAAATCCATGTAAACGAAATAACATTTTTGAAAAAAGAGTGTTCTTATAATCTAGTTTTTTGTATACAAACTTTAGAGCAATGAATGTAAAACGATAACCCCATATTCCTTTTTCTTGTTCTTTTATGAGCTTATTCAATATTTTTTAATGGTTTTTCGTATCAAAGCCAGCCGCTGTTTATGCGCTTCAGTAATAGCTGCACGTTTATATGGGCGTAATTCATCCGTACCAAAGCCAGGTATCCACATATTCCATTTACGTTCTAAATGCAGCTGCACATCACGCACTTCTACTTTTGAAACTTTACGGTGTTTCGCAAATGCACATGTTGCTTTCACGGCATCCTCGACAAAATCATCTGCGATTTGCAATAAAAGTTCCTCGACATCTTCATCCAGTTGTGCGGTTACATCGACTTCACGAACCAATTCCAACAAGCGCGGTTTTGTTAAAATCTTAAAAAATAAGCAAACATGAAAAATGTAACCCCTATATCATGATCCAACTACAACAGGTCGTAGCAGCTCGACAAACATACAGACACACAAAAATTTTCATTGTATTTTGTTTTTGTAATTTGTGAAGTTCAACGTCAAAATCGTACTGAGAAATGAGTGTAATGTCGAAATTCGAGACAAAAGTAAAAATCAGCTGGTCTATTAACAGGACCTGTATTATTGCATCATGCCCTATATTCATAAAAAATAAAAAATCTTTATAAAGCTTATGTTCAAAATTTGTATGGAAATGTCATTTGAAAAAGCTTTATAAACCAATTTGGTAATTGTTTCCCTTAGGAGACAACTGCTAAAACACGTCGGAAAATATCGGGAGAGGTTTCAAACAACGCGTTTTGACTTCGCTATCAACAGTCCGGAAGCGGATTTTCAACTTTTTGTTTCAGTGAAAAGTTATTCGCAAAAAACCCAAAAATGACCCGGGTCCGATCCCAAATAGGGGGCTTGATCCAAGGTATCTATGTGCAGAACACCTTTCTGCGTAGGCGGCCTTCGGCCGCGGTTCAAAAAAATAACCCTTAGCCGGTCCAACACCGGCTACGCGGTCCACAGTATTTCTGCGCAGAACACACTTTTTGCACTTTTTGATCCACCCTAATCTGTGATTACAACAACCACATGAAAATGACAGAAACTTTTCAACTTTGATGGCAAATATCTCTTCACTGAAACAAAAACTCTAAAATTCGCTTCCGGATTATTGTTACCGAGGTCAAAACGCGTCTTTTGATACCTTTCCCGATAATTTCCGACGTGTTTTAGCAGTTGTCTCCTAAAGGAAACAATTACCACCAATTTTATTTTTTATGCATATGGGGGTAAGATAGATAACAAATATAAGTTTAAGCCTATTGTGCCCTCATTCCATCGACAGCACTCTGTTCAATCCGATCGTGCCTCGTAAGTCCAGTACTGTCTCAGGCTTGAGAGTGTACTAGCATATAATTATTTGCTAAACACTAGTCATTTCGGCTCGGAGACTCGTGATATCATTTTTTTAAACTAAAAGTCTCTGTCCCAACAAAATGCATGTAAATCAGGTTTCAAAAATATAGCCCTGCATTCCCACAACAGCCGGTCCTATCGTACCGGAATGACTCGGGTTTTTATATTCTACCAAGGGCTGTTATTTTGTCACTACCCTGTCTAACTTGTCACCTTTCCCCCTAACATTGTCATCCTCCGAGCAGCTCCTTGCAGAAGGGCTGCTCAAAACTCTCCTGCTCCGGGCTGGCGTTGAATCCAACTCGGGACCAAGAGAATGGATCTGCTGCGTTTGTGGAACAAGATTTACGTCAAACGTTCACACTCCGTCCAATGTAATACTTGTAAAAGATGGTTGCACAAAACTAGGTGCTCCGGGATAGATCCCGCCACCAGCTCCTGGTCCCTTACACCATGTGCACTGTTTGTCGGTTGAAACTATATACACCTGCGACATCAGTCAAATGCAACTCCTGCCTTAGCCTATGTCACCTGCTTATATGTTCACAACTTGGGAACAGGAACTTATGGACTGATACGTAGGTTGAACCATGTTGTCGAGTTACACAACCTGCAACGTCGACCGATTCGCCTCCTTTCGGTGGTCCGGATCCCTGGTCTTCTTTATTGCGACGCTGTCCGCGACACAGCCTGCTTCCACAGAGGCATACGCAGCAGTCCTTTCCTCCCAGTGTGATTATTTCTCCTCTTTCGCACGTTCGTGTACTACAGTTGAAATGCAACGGCTTAACCGGCAAGGTTAGTGAGTTTCATGAAGCGGCAAAATATCAAGATTGCTGCTATTCAAGAGACAAAGCTAGGCGCCCGATCAGATCTTTGGACCTGTGAAGGCTACAACATCCACCGGCGTGACCGTGAGAGAGGACTTGGGGCGGACTTGCCTTCACCGCTCATCAATCTGTGCAATATCGTCTATTTGAGCCCGATGTCAACCCGAGGGACAACAACTTAGAACGTCAAGGTATGGTTGCCCGGTCAGGCGATGTCGATTTTGAAATAATTAACATTTATATACCTCCTGCCACCTGCTCTCCGAGGGATTACCACCCTGACATCAGTGCGTTACTCAGAGGCGATAATCGCGTAATCCTCGGAGACTTTACCGCACACCAAGACCTGGGGCACTCAAGCCTACAGGTTGAGGGTAGGGGACAGGAATTAGCTGAACAAATTGATGATTCGACATTTTGGACTGTTCTAGTTCGCCTAACCATACTATCGTCAGCGCTGGTCTCATAAACTGCCTTGACTGGCGACCAATGCTAACTCTTGCATCAGATCATTTACCGATAATCCTCTCAATCGATCGTGCCATGACTTTGTCACTTCTGAGAATCGCACTTTCACTAATTTCAGCAAAACTGATTGGGTTGGTTTTCTTAACTTCACTGAGAGCACCTTCGCTGCTCTTCCCATCCCGCCTGACGTACGAGAAGGGGAAAAAGCGTTTCGCATGGTCATAGCTTCAGCTTCTAATCAATACATTCCGTCAGGTAGAATTAAGGAGGGGTGACATGACCTAGAAGGTTTCACTGGTCATAAATCGCTACCAGGACAGTCGGGCAGTACCGCAAGGTAGTACCGGAGCGTACCGGGTTCAAATCCGGCCAAGGACTGTTAATTCGACAACACTCCCTAAAACCTTCGCGGAGTGTATTTGTCGTTACCACAACAACAACAACAACCGCCAACTATCTGGGTGGCCAGCAGTCATCGGTTGAATTTAGAGGCGAATGATCAAAACCACGTATAATTAAACAAGGGGTGTCAAAGGAGTTTGGCTTATCCCGCTTTTGTTTAATTACTACATATCGAGGCTCCCTTCTAATGTCAGGTAATGAGAGGTGAGAGGCATCATATCCGTAGATCAACCATCGAGTTGCACGCCATTACCTTTGTGTACATTAGTCGCCTCTTACGACCGGTATGCCTACCTCGGGCATATTCTAAACCCCCAACCTGCAGGGGCGCGCCAGGGCTAGCAGACACACACTGGAGGGAGTTGCAGGCCTGCTAAAATACCGCACTCAGAACTGCCACGGGGTGCCTCCTATGTCTCCTGAGCATCACCTTCACAGTGAGGCTAAAACGCCAGGAATTTGCTCAGCGAAAATCCGCCTGCCAGGAGAATAAGGAGTCACCTCCGTAGGCACTATGACGAGATCCGGCATCACATTTTTTCGCCGTTTGATCCAAAGGTGCATCGGCGGGCCCTCAATCTCAACCACATGAAGTTCTGGATACTGTAACAGACTAAACTCTTACCTATCCAGACTGACCCCTGACATGCCAAATGTCTGCCCGGCATGTGGGGTGTCTCCCCATGATACTAATCATCTGTTCATCTGCTCAACCGAGCCTACTCTTCTAACAGCAATTTCGCTCTGGTCCACCCCTGTTGAAGCCGCGAGGTTTCTGGAACTTCCGTTAATAGAGTTTGATGAGTGTTGGATGAGAGGTGATACTTTAGGCAGGTTAAGTAGTCGCTAGCACAACAAGAACATCCTGACTATAGCTCGGCATACTCTTCATTCTTCTTCTTTAAATGGTCATCTAACCGCCAGGGCGATTTTGACCGTCCAACATAGCTCGCCAGTCGTTTCTTCGTTGCGCCAACTGGCGCCAATTGGAAACACCGCGGGATCGCAAATCGGTCTCCACTCATCATTAAATCTTCTTCGGTACTCGCCGTCGCCAACGCGTAGAGGTCCACAAATCTTTCGAAGAACCTTTCTCTCGAATACTCCCAGAGCCGCCTCATCAGATGTTGTTAGTGTCCACGCTTCTGCACCATATAGCAGCAGGACGGGTGCGATGAGTGACTTGTAGAGTGTTATTTTCGTTCGTCGAGAGAGGACTTTACTTTTCAATTGCCTACTCAGTCCGAAGTAGCATTTGTTTGCAAGAGTGATTCTTCGTCGGATTTCTAGGCTAACATTATTGTTGGTATTAATGCTGGTTCCCAGGTAAACGAAGTCCTTTACTATTTCGAAATTATTGCTGCCAACAGTGGCTTGGTTGCCAAGGCGCGAATGCGCTGACTCTTTGCATGATGACAGAAGGTACTTCGTTTTACCCTCGTTCACCACCAATCCCATTTTCTCCGCTTCTTTTTCTAATTTGGAGTAAGCAGAAGTTACGGCGCGGTTGTTAAGGCCAATGATATCAATATCGTCAGCATATGCCAACAGTTGCACGCTTTTATAAAATATTGTTCCAGCGCGGTTAAGTTCTGCAGCTTGTATTATTTTCTCCAGCATTAAATTAAAGAATTCGCACGATAGGGGGTCACCCTGTCTGAAACCTCGTTTAGTTTCGAACGGCTCGGAGAGGTACTTCCCAATTCTGACCGAGCTGGCGGTGTTGCTCAAGGTCATTTTGCATAGCCGTATAAGTTTTGCGGGGAAACCAAATTCAGACATAGCGGCATATAGGCAGCTCCATACTCTTCATTATTTTATACTTATCAGTCCCAGAAGCCAAACTTAAATCAGTTGTAAGTTAAATGTATTTACTCACCGGTTGACTTTCTGCACCTGTAGTTGCTTTTCCACCACTACTGCTGCCACCGGCTGTTCCATTAGTGCCTATATTTCCAGAGTTGGCATTTTGTGTGTTGTTATTACCATTGCCTCCACCACCACCAGTTGTGCTATTAGCAGTACCAGCGAGCCCCACAGAATTTGAATTGGAGTTGGTCAAAGGACTGCTTTGAGAAGGTGATGCCATAATTATATCCTGCGAGTCGTCGCAAGTGGTGCTATCGAAATTCGTAAAAATACTCGACATTGTATGTTTTTTTTCTTTTTTTAGGTTGTAACCAAAGTGGAATGACCGGATATCGGGCAGGTCTTAGGAAGAGGCTGTACTAGTGTTTCTTGTATGTTGGATAGACAGTGTGTGGGAATATGTTTGAGAGAATGGAGTATGCATATGGTAGAAAAATGTAAAAATAAACACAGGTCTAAAGATCCAAATTTGTAGCCTTTTCAATTTCTTTGCCTTTTTTATAAATTTTATTTTCTATGTAACGATAGAATACAGTGAGGTGGTAGGCACACAATACTGTTCAACTTAGTCCGTTTTTCAATAAATTGTTCTAAAGTAGAATTTATAAAAATTTTTTTGGAAAATTAAAATAAAAGTAACAGAAGATAGCTAAAATGCAGTTTCTTGATGAAAATTGAAGGATTAGAATATGTACTTATGTGTGGAAAGTACAGATTTGACTATAAGTTGACGCTTACCTCGCTAGGATGTTTAATTTCTCTAGGAAAACTTCAATTATTTTACTTCAGATGACGATTTAACATACAATCACAATTTGTTTCATTCGCGCACAGCAACGAATTTATTTGCTTGTAAACTGTCAAATATAAGTGCTGCCAAATTAGTTCATACAATTTGTTTGATTTAATGCGCTAAACACATATCGACGGTAGCTGCAAACTAAAGCGATGAGTGTAAGATAAAACTACTTATATTGTTTGAAAACGACCTTTCTCGAAATGAACTTCCAAAATGCTCTTTCTGAACCAAAATTCGATATATTTTTAGTTGAGATAGACCGTGTTGAATCAAATGCTAAGATAAGGCGTGTTTTTGTCGTTACAAAACAACAAAAACATAAAGCGTTTTTGAGAAGTTTTCTGAGATGAGGCGTTCTTCAACCAGCGCGTTATTGAAAAGAATTTTGAGATACGGCATTTTTTAAAATATTTTAAAGTAGTTTTCTTCCGCTCAGCCGTCGAAATTGTTTTGGATAAACGGACTGTGATATCTATATGTGATTTTTTTTTTCTATAAACAAATAGACCTTCCTCACAAAAAACACCTAATCAATATACTACCAATGCAGTAAATTAAGACTTAAAATTTACCATTATACTTACATACAGGAAAGAACTGACGGCATTTGTCACTTGGCTCGCTAATGTTTGAGGAGTCAAAAAAGTCTTTGCCGCAGCAGTCGTTCTACTACCGGATGCATCTGACTCATGACTGCGCGTATCCGTAACAATCCACAAAAAATCGTTGTTACAACGGCATAAGTTACCGCACAACAGCCGGTTCTATCGTAGCGGAATGACCCTGGTTTTACCGTTATTTCGATGTAATCCTGTTGTTGTTGTTAACAGTGCTTCGCCCTGCAGAATGGGCTCGATCACTCTAAATTGTCATCAGGCTCTTCTAACGGAAGTCCGAGGAAACGCGCAGTTTCCACAAGGTTGGACCAGTGTGATGTAGGTTTTAGAAGAGTGGGTTCAACTGAACAGGAGAAGATGTATCATGAGGGGTCATACCATGGATGAAATAGATAAGGTTTAGCAGTCACATGTGTGAGAAAAAAGTAATTTTTTTGCGTGACGTATGCGGTGTGTTGTCGCCCTGACAGAGCTGCCAAATACTATAAATTTCAAGAAAGAAAGTGTAAACATTGGTACAAAATACTTACTATATCAAATGTGAATGGATTTCTGCAGGGCATGTATTTGGTATGTTGGGGTTCAGTCTGGATAAGTAAGAGTTTAACCTATTACAATATCCAGAGCGAAGTTGTGCTAGTATGACTCTAGCCTCCCTCGGAAGTACACGCTCCTCTTCATCCAATTCAGGTGGTTGAGTATTAATAATGGGATTCACAGGCCGAGATCTGACTCGTCATCTACAAAAAAACCTTTCACATACAGTATTTTGATTGATAAATGAAGATTTATTGCAATTGGCCGTTATTCAAATTTATAATTTAACCATGTCCTAATTGTGTGAACCTTGTAAAGATGAATTTTTCATACAAGTTTATGAGGTTTACACCCTGTATTTATATTATACTACTTTAGTTCATATATTTTTCACTCAAGCTATTTAAGATTTCGATGCTTCCTTATCTAACGTTTGGATAGTTTTAAAGCAAAATAAACTCCCATTACAAAAACTAAAACTATGGCCAATTTACGTAGATTTGCGCGATTGACACCCTTTATTGTGCGAACGACTTCACCATTCAAAATGAAAACATTTCGGCTCTCCTCAATAAATTGAGTACGTAATTCTTCAGTAAACTCGCCATAATTATCGTTAAGCACTTGCCTTAGCTTATTCTTCAGTACAGATATTTTCTCCGGAAAATAAGTAGCAGCGCATCCCTCTGGGCATATCGTTACTTGTCTAGGCATTGGTCGATGTTCCAAGTCATCAATACCAGCATCTAAATTAGCCGGTTTAAGGTCCGCCTCCTCTTCCTCTGATTTACCCATCCATAATTTTCTTTTAATCATTCTCTTCTTTTGCAAAAGTTGACCACCGGACATTAATGCCATATACATTTGATAGGCATAGGCAAATAAAAGTAGTTTATTTTTTGAATTAACTTCCTCCAAATGCGCGATATACTTCTTGACGCTTTCGCGTGGTTCATATGTTTCTTTCCAATCTTTACCAAAGAAATACGCAAAATCTTGTTCGAATGCTTCCGTGCGGTGAAACTCTTTGGGTAGCAAAGTTTCAGGCATGTTTTCCTCAAGATATTTGTAAATTTCATAGAAAGCCAATAACCCATCATACCAAACAGCATCATCAGATAACGCTTAATATAGAAAATATGAATGAAAGTCGCAAGTAATTTTGTTGTTGCTTACCCAATGCAAACTTGGCATTCACCAAAACATCGCTTATTTTGTGCACATCTTTTGTGGCATTACGCAATTCTCTTGTAAATGTCATATCCACGCCGGACTCCTTTGTATCATCGTTATTTGCTTGTGCCGGTAATGATTTTTCTTCTACAGGAACTGATTGCGACGCAATATCCATAGTTTAGTTCTTGATGTGCGCAGTGTTACGACCACCCCAAGTGTTAAACGTTACAGAAATATATTATTTTGCTAATTAATGGGTGCGAAGTCAAATATATGGTTGTTCGGATTGTGTGAATATTTTCCTTTTTTATTTATTGATAAATTGCAGAGAAACCCAGAAAAAATGTGAAAAATCGAACTTCTTCAAAATGTTATGTTAGCAGTGTTACCATACCTCCCAAAAACTATATTGTGCATTTTTACCCATATTTTGCTGTTAAAATATAGCGTCTACATAATCAGCTGCAGTAGTTCAGCGAAAAGTGTTGCAGTTTTATATTAGATGCTTTGAGTTGTTAGCACCACTGCAGAAATTCGTGTTTAACTGCCCTATTCTGAGGCAGCTTGTCATCTTGACTACTGACAATTGTTGTAGCCCAGTTCCACTTGTTCCTATAATTTGCAATCGGTATTGCAGTTTGTAGATGAGAAGCAAGCTGAGAATAGCACCATAAATCAATTCAATATTCACAATTAGACGTTTTTGTAACTACAACTATCACTTCGCTTATAGACGTCGTCGCGTAGAGTCGGCAAAAATATCCCTGCATCTCAACCAAATTAAAAAAAAAAACAGACTGTACTTTTGGTTGAGATGCAATTTTTGGACTTGAGGGATTTTTTTTGCTTTCTCCAAAAAGTATTTTCGTTATACTACTCAAGATAAACAACTCAACATAAGAAATTAATCCTATATTTAAAACAAAAAAAAAAACTTCGACTTAAATAAAAATTATGACAAAACTGCATATCTGAGATAACGGATCTCAGCAAAAACGGGAATCTTCAAACGGAACAAATTATATGGCGTGATCGCTTCCATAAACGCGTGGAATACATATAACCAAATATATTTTGGTGTCGTTTTAAAATTAAATAACGTTTCAACACAAATAAAGAATTATTTAAAATACTTTGAAAAAATACATTTCAAAAAGTGCTACCTGGCTAATACAGATGTACAATCTATGACAAAACCTTAATATAATTATTGAACATAACCTGGCTAATACAGATGGAGAATCTATGACATTAAATTTTTCATGTTGATTGTGTGCGAAAGCCAATTTAAATATTTTATAAACATAACTTGGCATATATAAAAGAAAGAACTACAGGGTGGCGCAAAAGTAATCCTCCTATCAGAAAATGCTATAAATTTTGCGATTGGCCCCTAAAGTCAGTTCTGTTTTGACATTTGTGTAGTAAACACATACGAAATACACGTTAATAAACAATGTTACGCTACACTGCTCCATAACGCGGAATATTGCTGACTATTTATTTGACCAATAATCGGTCGGGGCCAAACGGTTACTGTGAATGGTGAGCGCTACAGAACAATGATCAACGAGTTCTTTTTGCCGCAACTTGATGAATTGGGATTGGAAAACATGTGGTTCCAACAAGACGGTGCAACAGCACACACTGCACGTGCCACAACCGATATGCTGAACATCGGAAGCTTACTTTTGCGCCACCTTGTACAAACAAACTAAACATTTTACAAGACAAAAACTATAGTGTATGATATAACCGGCACTTTGAGGGACAAGAGAATATCCCCGCCTAATAAGTACGTCACGTGGAAGTACTCAAAGCCACAAAAAAAAAAAAACTACAACTAATTTTTTGTGTGAAAATTCAATTAAAACAAAGTAAATTCAAGCATTTTAGATGCAGATACAATGGTAAATTACCTATCATCGATTCAACAACAACCACTGCATGTAATAAGTTGGTAGGCAACCAACATCTTCTGCAACTGAAATTGATTCGAAAGTTGAATGTAACAGCCCTTAACAGTTATTTACCTTTACTCATTTATGTAGAACTAAAAGGCAGCAGCAGAGGCAGTAGGCGTATCGTCATATCGTAAATGATAATGGTCTATTCACATATGTATATCCGGGAAAGGAACTGGACGGAAACGGGACATGCCACCAGAAAAAGGAATTTATTCAAAAAAAATCACACACTTCCAGGATGGGTTCGGGACTTCTCCGTGGATGGGACGTGTTCGTGACGTGGTTTCTGAATTTATTGGCAGCGATATACTTGCGATTTTCGCGGTTGCTCTGGGGTATTTTTATGTGCCTAAATGCAGCAAATTCGACGATTGCGCATCATCAATATTAGTGGAAAAGGTGACAGGTTAGACAGGGTAGTGTCCAAATAACAGCCCTTGGTCGGATGTAAAAATCCGAGTCATTCCGGTACGTAGAACCGGCTGTTGGGTTGGGTTTCTTAATTTCACTGAGAGCACCTTCGCTGCTCTTCGCAGCCCGTCTGATGTACGAGACGGGGAAAAAGCGTTTCGCATGGGCATAGCTTCAGCCTCCAATCAATATATTCCGTCAGGTAGAATTAAAGAGATACGTCCGTATTTCCCCGCAGAGGCAGCGGCCCTAACTAATGAACGTGACCACGTGCGACGCTTGAACCCTACGGATCCCCAAATTCAAGATCTCAATGCGGAAATCAGACGGCTAGTTGATCAACACAAACGCGCCAAGTGGGAGGAGCACCTAAGGTCCTGTTACCTCTCTGCTGGTGTTGGCAAATTATGGTCCACTGTTAAATCCTTGTCTAATCCGACCAAACCGAACGACAAAATATCCATCACCTTCGGTGATAAGGTTCAGTCGAAACCAAAGAGATGCGCGAGCGCTTTCTGCCGGCAATTTGTACTGCATCCTCGCACAAACGCAAAAACAACCAAGCGCCCATTGCCATCACCACCACAGAGGTTCGGGAGGCCATACGGGGTCCAAAAACTCCAAATCTATTGGCCCAGACGGTATATCCATGCTAAAACATCTCGGTGATGAGCGAGTAAGGTACCTAACAACCGTCTTCAATCTGTCCATGGCCACCTTTGTCATTACAGAAAGATGGAAACAGGCAAAGGTGGTGCCACTACTAAAGCCCGGCAAGCCGGCCAACGTAGGGGGGTCATATCGACCGATATCACTCCTCTCGCCAGTAGTGAAGCCCTTGAGACGGTCTTGCTCCTTTATTATACCGCTAACCTGCGATTAGCCGAACATCAGCATGGATTCCGCAAAATGCATAGCACTACCACCGCGCTAAACGCCATCCCCACACAGATAGGTGTCGGTCTCAACCAAATGACAGGACCGTGCTAGTTGCGCTTGACTTGTCGAAAGCTTTTGACACTGTTAATCACGCGCAACTCATTAACGACCTGGAAGATTCAAACCTTCCCCCCTGTCTAAAGCGTTGGACAGCCAACTATCTGAGTGGCCGGCAGTCATCGGTTGAATTTAGAGGCGAAAATCAAAACCACGTATAATTAAGCAGGGGGTGCCAAAGGGTGGTGTCCTATCCCCGCTTCGGTTTAATTACTACAAATCGAGGCTCCCTTCCCCACTAGAAGGCGTCTCGATCGTCTCGTACGCCGATGACTGCACGATCCTGGCGACTGAACCCTCCGTCGATGAGCTCTGCTCGAGAATTAATTCCTACCTTCCAACCCTTTCCAGTTTCTTCGCTGCACGGAACCTGACATTGTCACCGACCAAATCCTCGGCCACCTTATTTACGACGTGGACAGCGCAGGCGAACATGGAATTAGACGTCTACGTCGACGGCATTAAGCTTCCGACTGTCACACACCCCAAAATCTTAGGGGTCACGTTTAATAACATGTTCAAATACGGTGCTCATGTAGCCGCGATTGCCACCAAAATACAAAGCCGTAACAAAATCCGTCAGGTCTCGTCCAGTGAATGCAGTCCTACAGGCACAAGCCCCACCTGTTGCCGACGAGGAACGCGAACTGCCCAGGGAGACAAGAGTCACGCTGGCTCAACCTCGTTCTGGATACTGTAACAGACTAAACTCTTACCTATCCAGACTGAACCCTGACATGCCAAATGTCTGCCCGGCATGCGGCGTGTCTCCCCACGATACTAACCATCTGTTCATCTGCTCAACTGAGCCCACTCTTCTAACACCAATTTCACTCTGCTCCACCCCTGTTGAAGCCGCGAGGTTTCTTGGACTTCCGTTAGAAGAGCCTGATGACAGTGTTGGATGAGGGGTGCCATCCTAGGCAGGTTAAGTAGTCGCTACAACAACAACAACAACATTGCGCATCATCGACTTTTTAGTTTATGAACATTTGACTTTGTACTTGTGCAAACCAACTAAAACTGAAATAAATTTTGTCTTTATTTCAATGCCTTTAAAACATGTCTGAAATGAACATTGAAGTCCGGCGATATGAGTTTTTTATTTACTAGTACCACAATTTTTCGATTTAGGT
This sequence comes from Merzomyia westermanni, assembly GCA_949987695.1. Taxonomy (NCBI): domain Eukaryota; kingdom Metazoa; phylum Arthropoda; class Insecta; order Diptera; family Tephritidae; genus Merzomyia; species Merzomyia westermanni. The sequence goes on along the minus strand of OX465288.1, from coordinate 41,386,261 downwards.
AACTCCACAGTAAGTTCACTTCATAACACCTAAAAAAAACCTTGCTTGTATGCTGCCTTTTATAGTCTGACCAGCGCCAGCTTCACCATTTAGAATTTACTAAGTTGTTCGCTCATCGTGCTCTCGAAGGGTCGATATTTTTTACCTCATACTCGTAACCCTGCACTACTGTTATCTCTCTTCCTAATGCACACATCCATGAGTGTATCCATCGCTATCTCTGTTGTGTTAATTAGTGCCGGGAGTGAATCTGCATTGCATCTGCTCCATAGTCCATGTTCAAACATAGACACAAAATGAGAGACTGACGATTTATGGGGATGGGTATAAGTTGCTTATGCTTGCCGTTCTTCGCAATACTTTACATTGGCTGGAATTTAATTTTGGCAATAGTCTTCTTATTTTGTTTTTAATATTAGTAAATCACAAAAATCCATTGTTGCGAGCACTAATTGCTATGAAAATTGTGCTAAAAACACAATTTTTATTCAAAATGAAAGGCAATCTGTTGCTGTGTTTGAATAACAGCTGCTACACCAAAAGCAACTCCGAGTTGGTCTTTGGACACAGATATAGCGGCAAAACTAAAACGATAACTAGCGACATTGCCTTGGACTAATGAAAACGAACATTACTATCGATTGCTTAGTCGATAGTTCTCCACCTCTACAAGACGCTCCAAATTTTTGGTCAGCATAAAATCACAACAAATTATTTATATAGTTTTGGAACTTTTAAAGGCAAATAAGTGTAGTACCATTTGTGTATGGCATAAAAAATTTATGTACAAAATGAACATGAGTGGAAATAGTAAGCCAACATGTCGTACCTGTTTCGATACGACCGATGACACCTTCTACTCATTGACTGGCAAACTCGTGAAGGACGAAGAGCGAAAAACCATAGCAGGTTTCCTGTGGGATATAGCAAAGTTGGAAGTACGCAATTGAATATAAAATATCTGTACTTTTTCTTAATAATGTGAATATTTAATAGAATAATGCCGGAATAACTAGAAATTTACCACAACAGATTTGCGGCAATTGCCTGCGCAAACTGAAAGTATCATTTTCGTTTGTAGCGCAAATTCAGAAGGTAAATAAAGAAATGTTGAGAGCCATTCGTTCAAAAAAAAGCACCAGCTCTAACCTGGGCTTGGGAGACACCGACGAAAATGAATCAACTGATACAGAGGATAATGATGCCCAAGATAATATAAAAGGTAAAAGAAATGGGCAAGATTATTCATTAATTGTAATAATACTTACGGCAAGATTATGATAGTGGGACATATCTACAAACCGTATGTTATGTTTGATCAGGATAACAATGTAACTGATTTTTTTTTATACTGAGACATGAAGAAAAACAACTGTATACCATTTTATACTTATTTAGCGAAGGACCTAGACCAAAATACAAGGTGGCGCAAAAGTAATCATCCTATCAGAAAATGCTATAAATTTTGCGATTGGCCCCTAAAGTCAGTACTGTTTTGATATTTGTGTAGTAAACACATGCGAATACACGTTAATAAACAATGTTACGCTACACTGCTCCAGAACGCGGAATATTGCTGACTATTTATTTGACCAATAATCGGTCGGTGAAAAACGGTTACTGCGCAAAAGTAATCCTTCTATCAGAAAATGCTATAAATTTTGCGATTGGCCCCTAAAGTCAGTTCTGTTTTGACATATGTGTAGTAAACACATGCGAATACACGTTAATAAACAATGTTCCGCTACACTGCTCCAGAACGCGGAATATTGCTGACTATTTATTTGACCAATAATCGGTCGGTGAAAAACGGTTACTGCGCAAAAGTAATCCTATCAGAAAATGCTATAAATTTTGCGATTGGCCCCTAAAGTCAGTACTGTTTTGATATTTGTGTAGTAAACACATGCGAATACACGTTAATAAACAATGTTCCGCTACACTGCTCCAGAACGCGGAATATTGCTGACTATTTATTTGACCAATAATCAGTCGGTGAAAAACGGTTACTGCGCAAAAGTAATCCTTCTATCAGAAAATGCTATAAATTTTGCGATTGGCCCCTAAAGTCAGTTCTGTTTTGACATTTGTGTAGTAAACTCATATGAAATACACGTTAATAAACAATGTTACGCTACACTGCTCCATAACGCGGAATATTGCTGACTATTTATTTGACCAATAATCGGTCGGGGCCAAACGGTTACTGTGAATGGTGAGCGCTACAGAGCAATGATCAACGAGTTCTTTTTGCCGCAACTTGATGAATTGGGATTGGAAAACATGTGGTTCCAACAAGACGGTGCAACAGCACACACTGCACGTGCCACAACCGATATGCTGAACATCGGAAGCTTACTTTTGCGCCACCTTGTATATAAAGTTATTTATAAATGATAATGTGCCTACTAGTCATTTAGCTACCAGTTCTATGAAAAGTCAGCGAACATTACTGCTTGACTATAGTGTGTGTTAGCTTTATCAGTTGTTTTCTTAGAAGCGATGTGAAAAAACTAACCATGGGTTAGACATAACGCAAACATGAACATATTACACAGCTGCTAGTTAGATGACAAGTCAGATAACCTCACTGCTTTGCGTTTGTTAGTAAAGTACAATTTTCGTTTTTTTGCAGTGGTGATGGTGGTTAGGGGCGTCTAGTACGGGGCGGAGTGAAAAAGGCTTGTGCTGTGTGTTTGATATAACGCAAACATGAGTCAGCTCTAACTATCACATATAACGCAAGCATGTGTAAAATCTTACATGTATGGGGCAGATGGTTATACATGTCGCAAAAGTTATGTACATATAGGTAACTAATACGGACCCGTCACGGTACTGCAGGCTTGACTGAGAATTTTGAAGTGTTAGTGCACTCGGCGGTTCTCTTATCACACCTACTTGCAATCGACTGTCGTCGTGTCTCTGCTGGCGTTGATTGGCTAAACTCTAAAATTTTGGATTTTTTAAGTTGACGCATGGTAAATTTGATCATCTGGGGTCACGATTGACGATCAGGGTTCTCATGTTGTGCTGCGCTATATTACCACGCTCAAAAAATTAAGAAATCCCAAATTTTAGATTTTAGCCAATCAACGCCAGCAGAGACGACAGTCGAATGCAAGTAGATGTGACACGAGGACCGCCGAGTGCACTAACACCTAAAAATTCTAAGTCAAACCTGTAGTACCGTGACGGGTCCGTATAAGAAAAGACAATGGTGTTAATCTGAAATCTATTTAAAAAGAGTAGATTTGTTCATTTACTTTTACAGTAGTTACTTCAAAAGATAGTGTTACTGTGAAATGAAGAGTAATTTCATTAGAAGAGAAAAATGTAATATAAAAGTAAATGAACAAAAATTGGTGATAATTGTTTCCTCTAGGAAACAACTGCTAAACACGTCCAAATACATATGTAGGGAGAGGTAGCCAACGACGCGTTTTGGCCTCGGTATCCATAATCCGAAAGCGGTTTTTCAATTTTTTTTTTTTTTTTTTGTTTAGTGATGTTATTGAATTTTATCACATAATTTAGTTTTTACTCATTAAAAGTGTTATATTTCCCCTTTTCTATCCATTTATGTGAAGGCAAAATTTATTTTATTTTTTGAAAACTAAAAAAATATTTATTATTTTTATTTTAGTTTGGGTTTGACAGCGAATTTTTTGAGTTTCCAGATTTTTACCAGCAATAAATTTACTTGCAAAGATTAGTAAGTCTATCAAGCTCTTACGCTTTCGATTGGACAGAAAAAGTTACTAAGATTACGCAACTGCCAGTAATAATTTTTGTAATTGAACAGATCTAGATTTCCCACATTTAAATTTTTGATATTTCGTTATTTACGAGAATTTTCCGAGCTTAAGAAAGTTGGATTTCACTATCACTTAAACTGAATGAATTGTCCATATACTAGTAGGCACACATAACTTAGCTTGAGGGTTAGGCTCGTCTAGTAGTGCTACTAATGGGGTGTAGAGGAGTAAATACCGACTTGGTGGTATAGTGGAAATGAAAACAAGTTGTTCGCAAATCATCTTTATTTGTTATTCCTTAAAAATTATCTAACTCCTGTTATTAAATTGACTGCCTTCGCCACTGTGGCAAATTCCCTTTTTATGCGCCATTTTTATGCTAGGTAACTTTGTTTTGCTCGCCTAAAAAAATGTTAATTGAAGCGAGTAACTGCAGTCGGTACTAGTATCGGTAGCATATTCCTGCTATTAAGAATTCAGCTGATAGCTCTAGTTTAAAGCCCCCGTTTTACATAGGTTGACACATGTATTGCCCCATAACTTTTTTTCTTTTTTTTCAGTCAACACGATTTCGCTGTCATTAAAAATATGTTATTTCGCCACTTTTACCAGTATACATAGACTTAGACCTATATATATATATTTTTTTTGAGGTTTGATTTCTATGGCTGGGATTAGCTCATCATATGGCAGGTTATATTCCAATGTAGATGTGAATTTAGCATTAATATCAGTTCCAAATGTTTATTTAGCTCACTAGTACACAATGATAATACCGAAAGGCAAGAATCATGTGTAGCAGCTTCTGATTCTTTTTTCAATTTTTACACTAAACGTGTGTATACATCAATTTATTTTAATTAAATTTTTCACAAAGCAAAAACTTCCTTCTTTATTATAAAAACGACACTAAAAACTTGGTTACACTTAATCACGTCTTCATGGAGACGACATCCCCAATTGTTAAAGGTTCCGTTTGTTAAGTCAGATCCTTTATATATAGAGTAACTGCACTAGCTTGCGGACAGCGCTAGTGTCCGGACACTATGCCAATGTTTTGCGATTAATAGGCAAATCACTGACAAATAGTCCTAAATAACAACACAAGTTTAAATGTACATACATGTTTACTGATTGTACGTGGAAAATTTAAGATGAATCAAAAGCATCGTTTAAAAGTTACACGTTAGTGTCAGAAGTCTGAGCATGCCGCAAAATTGAAGGTTTTTGTAAAAAAAAAATTGTGGGAGCATTTTAGAAAAGTAAGGGCCTAAACAAGTGTTTATTAACATATTACAATGAAATTTAATAATATTTGTTTAAAATATAATAAACTTTCATTTTATAAATAAAAAATAAATTTACTTAAATTTTCAGCCGAAGTTATTACTGTCCGGATACCAGTACCGAAATTTGAGATGATTTTCAGTTTCCGGACAGGCCGTCCGGATACTGAAAAGAAGGCGAAAATTACGAATTACCATTTTAATGCTCCTAAATGATAGTTTATTATATTATATGTATATGCATTACAAAAAGAAAAACATATTTTTTTCCTATGTTTTCAGTCTTCGGACACGTTTTTTCAAGTACAAATATTGCTGTCCGGATAGTGAAAAAATAAGTTTCAATGGCCGGACAGTTAGCATTTTGTACAACCTTTGTTGTTTTTATCGATATTATTATTAAAAGAATTAATCCAGACCTTTACCTCAACCCTTCGAGGTTATACAAACAAGCATCAGACAAGCGTCAGCTTAGAATAACTGTGGAACTCCTAATAGTCGGAGCCTTAATCTGGCGAGCGACAGGATCACAAAATATGTTCAAGCATTACTTGTACAACCTATAAAAACATAATATTGCAGTCTTGCCGTTTTACGGACAAGAGCTAGGTTGTTAACCAATACGACTTGCACACGGCCTCGGAGACTTTGCCATCCCATGTTACTTCTAAGCAGTTTTTGCTTGGTAGATCGTTTACAGCTCTTGACTGCTTTTCAATACTCTCAATCTGATGGGAGTTCTATGGTATGCTTTTCGAGAGACTTTCCCTTCTAGGTGAAGATATCATACCTTTCGCTTCCATCTATTCCCATAGCGCCTGTTGCACTTCAAGACACTTTTAGTTGTTGTAATTTACCTCCTGGTAGGATTTGTTTAACTTCGGATAAGCACAGTATAAAGCAGACTTGGAGGAATCGGTGTAAACGTGTATGATACCAACCGAACCTAATGCCAATCGTTCACATCTATTGTAGCTTCAACAATTAAAAAGAGGGCGAGAATACTCACGTGCACCCCGCCATGACTATGTAAAAACCCGCATTTTGCGATTAACCCAACGTCGGATGCCCAGGCAAGGACCTCCTGAAGTTCCCGGACCTTCATATAGCTAATTGTTGGAAAAACTCTACCAATTATGACAAATAAAACATCAACTGCGTACGCCGTAAGTTTGGCTGATCCCTCGAACCACCGATCGAAAAGTTGGTTTATGACCAGTGTCCAAATCAGTGAGATGTCCATCCAGAGAGATGTGAATATGATTAAGACGTATTTATTGTATTCAAAGTCCTTCTTCATGTTTCAGAAATACTTTACAAAAATATAGTGTATATACAAATTTCATAAAAATTTCGAGTGTCCGGAAACTAAAACCAAAGTGTCCGGAAACTAGAGCAAATCGAACTTTTTTGAGTTTTTGCTTTAATAATATTAACAACATTATATTTTTAAATTATAAAGACGTCATATTATTGACCAATATTTATGCTATTATAAACAGTATATCTTTTCGCGGTAGCGTTTCTCTCGCTATGGCGCGATATACAACAGGTATATCATCATAAACCTCCTAAGAGATTTTTGCGCCAAGCTTCTCTTCCAATTTGTGGTGTGCCGATTTGAATTTTCCCTACAAATTGGTGGGACCTACAGTTTTTTGCCGACTCCGAACGGCATCTACAAAGGAGACGAATTTTTGCTGAGAAGCCTGTCATGGCAGAAATACACTCGGAGAGTTTGCCAAACCACTGCCGAGGGGCGACCCCGTTTTGAAAAACTTTTTTCAAATCACTTTTGATGTTGCCTGTACCAGGGCTCGTACCATGGACCTTCGGTGTGGTAGGCCGGCAACACTACCTTCACACCACGGCGGCCGCGGTAGCGTTTATAGTGAGAAAATGAGTCGAAATCAAAGTTGAGGAAAACGTTAAGTGTCCGGAAACTGGTGTACTTACTCTATATATATTATTCACCGGTTTACAGTATTTTCATTTTCCACGAATTTTTCACTTTAATTATTATTATTCAGTTCAAACATTATTTGAATTAATTAGCTTAGTACTTTTATAAGTTTAACGATTTTAAACTTTAACTTAACTATTTTAGAGACATCAAGAAATATCCCTTGTGCCCAATAATTTCAACTCAACCAAAAGTACAGTCTGTATTTCTAATTGGGTTGAGTTATAGGGATATTTTGATGACTACGCGACGGCGTCCAAAAGCGAAGTGAAGGTCTATATAGTAACAGAGAAAAGTTTGTTTTTAACACAATTTGGTTGCTATCTGGCAAGTCTTAAGTTCACATTTGATTTTAAAATAAATTTCCAATCATGGTTCAATAATAAATTGTGTCATTTCATCAGCTGATTGAATATTTTTGAACACACTGGCGTATACATTGTCAGAAGGAAATGCTCACAGCAGAATCTAAAACAGCAAAATGTAAACAAGCGTGGTTTGCATTTGCAATTTTGTGGTTTTTCTAACGCTTATATTGAAAATAATTGTAAATATGGCGACATTATTCAATAATAATTACGCCAATATATTGTTGCTTTAGAGTTGACTTTACCTTCTAATTGTACCATGTTTCCAATTAAAAAAAAATCAGTTTGTTATTTTATTTCACCCTAGATACCCACGTTTGTGCGAAGTTTCGCCACGGACATAAATATCAGTATATACAGCTTGATTTTGAGATTTTTTAACAAAAATTTGGTTTCTTTCTTTAATATTTAATAAAAAGTTTCAAATGTTGCTTCTAATGCATCTAAGAATATGTATGCAAAGTTTCATCATGAACGGTTAAGTAGTTTTCGCAAGAAAGGGGAACAAATAAACGTACAAGGAAGTCGCTAAGTGCTTACGAAAACTATATACTATACTATATCATATTAAGTTAAGTTAAGTATGAGCATTTACAGTACTCTTCCCTTTTTACTGCTAACTCTGGGGCTAATAGAATATTCAAGGATTATATGCTTTGTTTTTTCTTCGTTACTATATAACTTTTTGCTTTGGTAAAAATTTAATAAGGGCTTGGGAAAAAATATAAAATTTGAGTTATAAGTGTATATGATCAAATGCACAGGGACGCTTTAATTAATTGTTTTTAATTTTTATTTTTTATCTTAAGATCCGATTGCTGTTTCGCGTTCAAATCATCAAAAGAAAGGCAAAAGGTAATTATATTTTATTTTCTGCTGTAGAAAGAACTGGTACCGTATTAGTGATTTCACTCAACATAAGTTTTGAAATTCTGGCTCAAATTCTCCTAGTAACGCGCTGTCAATTCACTTGTTGCATTACATGATTGCTAGTAAATTCCACAGCCCGTTCTATGAGTATTCTTTAGTTCTACAATTACGTTTTACAGCCTTCCCTAAGTTTTGGTTCTGAGGGAGAATGATTTTCAAATAGTAATTCAAAAAAAAAAAACGTTAGATATTAATTAAGTACCTCAAAAATTAATTTAGAGTTACTTTGTTTTGTACTGTGGCTAGCTGCAGTCTCTTTAAATCTGAAGAAAAGCTTTTGACTTGGTGGTGGCTGTTGTCGCCCTGCCTAGTCGCTCTTCTAACCAAGCATTGTCATCAATATCTTCTAACAGACGTCGCAGGAAACTGGCGATTTCAATGTATCTGTACCAGAGTGAAGTTGGTGTTATAAGAGTCTGCTCCGTACTGCGTTGCGGGATATGCCCGATTTGTTATGACAAGTGCAACCTTCTAGGTCAAGGAGAAGATGAGAGATGAGAGGCATCATATCTGTAGATCAACCATCAAGTTGCACGTCATTACCTTTGTACATCATTTGTAGCTTACATTAATAATAATAATTTGTCTCAATATACCTCCGAGGAGATAACCCTCTAGTGCATAACAGTGCCGTAAGGCATTTCTAACTTTGCAAGTTATTGGGAACTTGTTTGTATTCAACCGTGGCATTTTCATAATTTTGGCACTTTTATGCCTATTTTTTGGCATCCAAAACTTTTGTTTAAGTTCCCCCTCTCTCTCTCTCTATGGCGCGATATACAACAGGTATATCATCATAAACCTCCTAAGAGATTTTTGCGCCAAGCTTCTCTTCCAATTTGTGGTGTGCCGATTTTTGAATTTTCCCTACAAATTGGTGGGACCTACAGTTTTTTGCCGACTCCGAACGGCATCTACAAAGGAGACGAATTTTTGCTGAGAAGCCTGTCATGGCAGAAATACACTCGGAGAGTTTGCCAAACCACTGCCGAGGGGCAGTGAAAAACTTTTTTCAAATCACTTTTGATGTTACCTGTACCAGGGCTCGAACCATGGACCTTCGGTGTGGTAGGCCGGCAACACTACCTTCACACCACGGCGGCCGCCTCAAGTTTAAGTTCCCCCCCCTCTTCTAATAATTAGAAGTTGTCCGCGTGAAACCGAGTCGTGCGCATGTAAAACAATAAAAGCTTTATACAGTAGAGGGTTAAGGCCGAGAGCTGTCCTTCCAAATTCTATCCTATTTTTTCTTACAAACTGGCGGGACCTACATTTTTGCCGACTCGAATGGCACCTTCTAGATCATCATAAAAAAGAATTCTGAACTAGCCTAATACATTTTTTTCTTATACGAGTACAAAAGAAAAGTAATCGTAGTAGGATTCTAATAAAAAAGAAAAAGTTTAATTAATTCAATTCAATTAATTAATCTAACTACAGAACTATGCAATTCATGGGATCAGTTCTTAAATTTACTTTGGGATATACACAACACATACATATATATTTATTCTAAATGTTAAAATATTTTATTTTGAAAGGGGGGAATGCGTTCAGGAATGTTCCAAAGATTCGACACTTTGTGGAAATGAGTGTCACACAGGTAATACAAGAATCATATATTCTTAAATTCACTTTTTATACATAACGATTCATGTTCTTTTATAACTTTTCTTAAGAAATGAAATCCATGCTCCACAAATTGATGAGCTTACAGTATCAGATAAATGCAAGAATAAAATTTGATGATGCGAACGTTAAAGTATGTATGCTTGTACCAATGTATTTTATATGTACTTTTATTATTATACCCGTTTTTTATACCTTTCATGAACATAAAATGGTATTATAACATTGGTCCGATGTTTGTAAGTATGAGAAGAAGAAGAAATAGACCCACCAATAAGTATATCGAAATGATCAGGGCGATGAGCTGGCTCGATTTAGCCATGTCCATCCGTCTGTTTGACAGCAAACTAGTCCCTCAGTTTTTGAGATATCTCGCTGAAATTTGGTATGTGACCGCCATTATGTAATATAATAATCATTTGTTGGAATCAACAAGATCGGACCAATACAACGCATAGCTCCCATACAATCCATTGTTCCGATAAACGGGTTTTGGCCTATAATTTTTTAATATAAATTTAAAATTTTGCAGGTTTGGTACATATAATATACGTAATGTGACTAGTGAAAATCAGCAAGATCGGACCAACATAACATACAGCTCCCATTTAATCGATAGTTCCGATAAATGTGTTTTGGGCTTTAACTCTTGTAATTAATTAGTGAAGAACACAGCGAGAACTTATTAATGCAATGTAATGTGTGTAGTAAAAATTATCTAGATTCGACCAAAGTATTGTATAGACCCCATACAACCCACTTTTCCAACAAAAGGGGTTTGTACTATGTCTCTTAAAATAAACGGGGTAAGACCGTCAAATTTTACAGAGTTTGTTCTTACTCTAAGTAAGGATTGGACCTTTAAAACCATGATGCGTATTCATGAAAGGTATAAAGCCTTCGGCATAGTCGAAGACAGCTCTTTCCTTACTTTTTTTTATTTGACTTAACCAGGAGAAAAAATTGAGTAAACACGAGCTCAAGAAAATGAGACTACAGCAATGTTATGATAAAAATGGAAAGGTTGTCGATATGAATTCAATTAAGTCATGGTTCCCAATAAAAACTGTGGATCAAGCTAATCAAGTTGAGCGAAAAATTGAAAATGGTTCTACTGATGAAGTTGTATGTGTATTTTTAGTACCTAAGTTTTATTGTTTTTAATACACTTTTCTTTCTTTGTTTTCAACAAATAGGTGGCTTTCTTAGAAAGGATTTTTAGTTTTAGAGAAGCAACTGTTGATGATGTTTTACGATACATATTCGATGATGACCTAGGAGAGCAGTTTAATCTGGAGGGTCGTAGCGGAAAATTGTCGTTAATTAGCTACAATTCAATTTTGCACTGTGTCCGCTGTGAGTTAGATTTCTATAGTATTTTATTTATAAACTTCAAACTCTTAAGATTTGTCTTTATTTATTATTATTTTATAGCTGTATTCCCGCATCTACCAACAGATGTATTTTTGAAAATGATTCGTACATACGTATTACGTTGTCACAATAGAAATAAACAGAAAAAGCGCAATAACAAAATACGTATTTCTAAAGCGGGACAGGATGAAGATGGCGATGAAGAGGCAGTAAGTTTTGTAGATATTATTGGCTATATATATAATTTTTTTTAACTAAAATTTACCATACAGGAAATGGATGAAACTGTGAATGACGAAGCAAATGAAGCGAATAATGAAAGGTTACTTTTGTACAAATTTTCATTTAAGAATTGTAATCTGATTGTGTTTTGTTATTTCTATTATATAGTGTGCCAATGTTTTCGGAATTCATGTCCGAGGATTCAATTATGCTTGATCAATTTGATGATGATGCTAAATCTGAAGCATATTCTTTGTCAAATGCAGAATACCTGGAGGAAGGTATATATTAATTATATTTATATTAGCTTTCACATATATTTAAGAAAAAAAATTTTAATTTTAGTTGCGGTGGATGAGCCACAGTTTACTCAATTTAATATTAAACCTGACGATATGTCGGACTCGGTCCCCGAAGAGGTGAGAAAACTTACACATTTTTGATAGATAATATGATTTTATATATACATACATATCATCACTGTGGAAACAAAAACTGCGCCCGGAGCCAGAACTTCGCACCAGACTTTTCGGCGTCGCATTTACATAGCCTGCGAGGCTCAATCTGGTGTGGAATTCTGGCTTACCCTGTATTTCGAATCGATAAGAAGTTGTTTAAGATTTCGAACTATACATCTATATATTATGCTATTTAGTAAGGCCACTGTTGTGTGTTTTTATTAGCTTTTCAAGATAGCTGTAAAGTTTGCAGTGCAATACGTCTTCCGCGAAAAATGGAAGGCTCGCACAGGATTTTTTAGTTATATTTCTCAACTATTTTTACACGGTTACTGAAACAAGAACTGATTCGATGTTTTCCAAGCAAATAGGACAAATTGAAAAGTCGAATCAAATTTTGTTATTAGGTGATCGATATGACAAAAAAGAATCATATGAAGGAAGGTCTCTCCTCAAAATATTTTCGATATCTAGTCTAAGCTATAAGAGCTGAAACAGCCGAAAGGCACAAACAAATTTTATTAAGTCTTCACATGTATCCAAGACGGCATGGAACGCGTCAGTGTCATAGACAAAATAGCTGCTATGTTTTCAAATGGAACTGTTCAAACACGTCCAGGTTGGGTCCGGATGGACGAGATTTGTCCGTGACCAACTTTCTGAATTCTGAATTTCAGTTTTGATGGGTGAACAACTTATCGAGTTAGTGCGGAGTCATATACATACATATAAAACACCGTCATTTAAATCAGGGATATATGTACATTGTTATTGATTATGTGAAGTGGTATCCAGAAAAAAAATTGGAAGGCCTTTTAGAGTATGTAATAAAGGTATATTTATATAAACCGTAAGCAATAATCGATTCAAATTCATAGATTCCGATAAATGCAAGTTTTAAAATTTATAAATATAAGTGAGTGTCGATATAAGAGCAGTGTGAAAGGCGGAGGGTTTAATTATAGTGCTGAATGAAACATCGATGTGATATCAATACATACATCTTCCTGTGTATATATAATAATAGGAAATTTCTCTACGAAAAATAATTTTATAGTGTGTCGTAGGAAGAACGAAATACGAAAAATATTTTTTTTTTTGAAAATAGCGTTTGGCTAAGCCTATTAAAACCTTTCGCTAGCCATATCTCGAAGAGCAGTGGACGTTTCATCAAGCGGTTGGTATACATATTTCAGATGTGCTGCGAATCATTTTTTTAAATTAAATAAAATCGGTTGATGAGTTAGACATAGTTACATCGAAATAACATCCCTTGGTTGGGTAAAACCCGAGTCATTTCGGTACGATAGAACAGGTTGATAGCCAATGCCACTTTTGATAACAGTATCTAAAAACTGCCTTATTAACCATTGAAATATTGTAAAAAAAATAACCTAGGTAAACAAAGTTTAGGCATGGTAAAATAAATTTTAAGGCTCTTTGGTACCGGGTATTTTTGAACTCAACTCACAATTCCTATATTTTCGTGCTCTTATGGAAGGTGCTTATACTTTATGTTATACATATATATGTATGTATATTATTAATTTTTATGATGAATATACTGAAAAGCATAATTTTCATAAGCGGACGCCTCTCATAGGGGACAAATTTGTCAGTCCGTGTATATCTATTTTCATGAAAAATTTCGAACGAATTTCAATTACTTTTATCCACTAAACTGCCAAAAATGGGTTTATAAACACGGTTAAGGTATATAACTATACGGCTCTGAAACGCAGATGAACTCATCAAAATATATCTCAAATACGCATATTGTCACTTGCGAAGCGAATGAAAATTTTGTCGAATTTCGCGGTCTCGAATTGCGAAATGCGAATCTCCAGCGAATTCGCCAAAAAAAGTCGAATGAGTGACGAAGATGAATTTGTCGAATTGCCAAAAGCGAAAAAATCATATTCGCTTCGCCAAATCTGTCAAAATTTGTCGAATGCTTATTGTGTTCGCGCTTAAAAGTAAAAAGGACGCATTTGCATGTATTTGAACGTTTTCAATTTCATAAATTGAATAAATAAATAAAAGTGAGTAATTAATTTAATTAAATTGAGTTATTTGTTTGAATAAATGAAGTTTTCAGAATGAGAAGAATAACGCCGCAGCAATTCCAAAAGCTGGTCGAGCTGATGGAAAATAATCCAGACGTCGCCAGAGGCATGGGGAATTTTGGAGAGACCATTTCGCCACGGATATTAACTCCATAGGTCCTCTGTGTGCACTGTGGACGGAAACTCCATGGGATTGGAGTAATCAACTCGCGGCTCAACATTATAATTGTCTTCGAAAAAAAGATCAACCTTATAAAACATTTCGGTAATTGTTTCCTTTAGGATACAACTGCTAAAGCACGTCCAAAAATATCGGGAGATGTTTCAAACAACGCGTTTTGACTTCGGTATCAACAATCCGAAAGCGGATTTTCAATTTTTTGTTTCAATGAAAAGTTATTCGCAAAAAACCCAAAAATGACCCAGGTCCGATCCCAAATAGGGGCTTGATGCAAGGTATTTATGTGCAGAACACCTTTCTGCGTAGGCGGCCTTCGGCCGCGCTTAAAAAAAATAACCCTTAGCAGGTCCAACACCGGCTACGCGGTCTACAGTATTTCTGCGCAGAACACACTTTTTGCACTTTTCGGTACACCCCAATCTGTGATTACAACAACCACATGAAAATGACGAAAATTTTTCAACTTTGATGGCAAATATCTCTTCACTGAAACAAAAACTCGAAAATCCGCCTCCGGATTATTGTTACCGAGGTCAAAACGCGTCTTTTGATACCTTTCCCGATAACTTCGGACGTGTTTTAGCAGTTGTCTCCTAAGGGAAACAATTACCAACATTTTTAACTTTATTTATTACTATTTAATTAAACTTGCTTTGTACATTTCTGTTTGTGCACAAATAAATAATAAAAACAGATGACAGAAACGTCAAGTTCGGATGAACTAATTAAATTTGTTTGAATGGCAACGACACATGGCAGTCGAATAAGTTCATTCGCCACTCACAATGCAAATTTGATGTGAGTTCGCCAATCTGTTCGACTCGCCAAATATATTCGCTTCGCAAGTGACAATATGCGTAAAAGTTTTTAGACAAAATTGCAATTTGAACTCATGTATCGCATAGCGTTATGATATTTGCTTAAGTCGCCTTAATGAATGACAGAAAAAGGTATAAAGATTCCATAGTCGTTATATCGTTGTCGTGTCCAGAAAAATGCCGATGTACGTGAACATCAATAGTCTCTCAGTATTATTGTCAGCACATTTTCGTATGTTATCCTTATCTCAATTCGTAGAATTTATGCCTAAAAATATGTCATATTTATTCCCGTCCATAACAAAGTTTTCATGACTAGCCTCTGAACTATTTACACAGATAAAAATGAGGTGAAGTCTATAATGCCTGAAGCGCCCAAGAGGCAAAGCATGAGTTCAGTCTTAAGGAAGGCTGGGCATTGAGGGTTGAGTGATTGCAATTGATCTTTGAATTGATTTTCAAACCGGATTTAAATGCAATAAATGATTGGATGGTTGATTTTAATTGCGCGATCATAATGAAAGCAATACAATTTTAGTACAATGAGTAGTAATTATTAAGACGACGGAGTTGTGATTTTAACATCCTACAATTTTAGTAAGGTAGTTGTAAAAGTGTGGTGGTGAGTGGACAAGCTCGCTAAGTACACAATTTCCTAGTTTTTTGAAGCGAATGTGCGATCATTTGCAGTGCAAAATCGGTTCCATCACGAGACTATATAGTTAGAAGTTTGCGTTTCATTTCATTGAAAGCTGATTTGCTTCATTCCAAGATTGGGGCAGTATTTTTTAAAGGCCATGGGAGGATTATTTCCGAAAAAGTTGTAGCAATGCAATGTTGACAGTGCTCTGCATAAGTTTTCGAAAAAGGTTTAATAAAAAACACATAACTGTTTTTGTTGATGCAGTGGCAATATGTAAATTTTTCATTTTCACGTAAATCTAATTCTTACGTTTTTGCCAGCAGTCCCGCGCAAAGAATTTTTTAAAGAAAGAGAGTGTAGAAAGTAAAATAAAAATGGCTCAAATCTCTTCATTATTCCCTCTATCCACACATGATCAAGTGAGCGAGATTGAGAAAAACCTAAATGATCCCGAATTTGCTGAAAAAGTTGTAAGGATTGTGTTTTGCATTTATTTTTAAATTGGTTCTGACCTCCTTTTAAATTATTTTGGTAATAAGGGTGAGCATATTAAAGGAATGAAAATCCACAAAGGTAGCCTTGACAAAGTCCTACGCTGTATATTCGATGACAGACTGATTGCAGACTATAATTATCAAGGTCGATCAGGGAAACGCTCAATATCTAGCTTAAACCTGGTTGCAACACATGTTCATAGTAAGTCAAGATTTACAAATGGTTTTTACGTAAAATCATTTTAATTTCGCTGCTGTAATTTAGCTTTAAGTTGAAAGAGACAATTTTTGTTTGAATCATACCCATAAATTCGTAATCTATATGCATATTATGTATTTTCAGATGCATTTTCAGAGGTAACAAGTAAGGAGTTTTTAACTTTAGCACGTCGATATGTTGTAATGAGTCACAACAGATATAAACATAAAAAAAGAACCCTCAGAAAATACGATGTTTTTAGCTACTAAGCTTATTTGCATATAACTTTCTCAAAATAATAACAAAAATAAATAAAATATTATTGTTTTCATTTTCACATTTTTGATAGTCGGTTTTTTCTGTTTTAGTAGTATAAGTTACAAAGTTCGATTAGTTGACTTTTTACGAAAGCGATTTCGAATTTTTTGAAAATTTTCTAACCAAAAAAAAAAATACCCTCAAATTCTTGAATAATAAAAAACACATAAATTGCATTTAGTTTTAGTCCACATGTTGACTCACGGTTGGGAATTAAACAGGGTTATTCTAAATTAACTGTCCTTGAGCTTGAAAAACAAAGGTCAAACTTGTTAAAAAAATTGTTGAAATAAACAAAAAAAAATGGTTTTTAATTATAAAAAAATAATGAAACACCTTTTCAGTTTTGAATACGAGGTGTGTTCAAAAAATATCGCGAATTTTGTTGTTTTTCAAAAATTATTTATTTATTCATGAATATCTATTTTGTCCCCTTCAAAGTAATCCCCATGAGATATTATACACTTGTGCCAACGGTTTTTCCAATCTTCGAAGCACTTCAAAAAATCATTTTTTTGTATCTTGTTCAGCTCCTCCTTCGATGCGATGCCGTCTTTATCTCGTCAAGAGAAGCGTAACGTCATCCTTTCATGGGCCTCTTCAGTTTGGGGAACAAGAAAAAGTCACAGGGGGCCAGATCTGGGGAATACGGTGGCTGCGGCATCATTAGTGTGTTGTTTTTGGCCAAAAAGTCGCGCACAAGCAACGATGCGTGAGCAGGGGCGTTATCGTGGTGCAAAAGCCAATTTTTGTTCTTCTTTGCACATCTTCTCGGCCTTCTGAGAACATTTTGTACCACAGATAAACGTTGCTTCGGTCCAAGGTAGCTTCTCCGTATGCCACAGTCAACATTCGGAAGACGATCCAAAACACGTGCAAGCAAAGCAGCTGTCAACAATTAACTGAACATTCAAAATGGCCGAGCTTGTCGGCATAAGTGAGAGACATGAGTACCAACATAACGCCACAAAAAATTCGAAATTCGAATATACGTAACCAGCGAAAATTCAAAATTCGCGATACGTTTTGAACACACCTCGTATGTACCGAAAAAAAATACTTCGTTTCAATAATGGTCAAAGATGATTAAATTTCATAATTTTGCTTAGTTGATATTGAAACCAAATATAAAAAAATTTAATATTGTTGTTTCAAAAAATACACTATATACATAGATACATATGTAGGTACAATATATATGCAAACGAGCTTATTTTAACTATAATCCAAATGCAACAAATAATCCCTTAACAAAATCGCGTTGCAAAAATTACACACAAACGCCCCATCTAGGGAGTAGAATTTATAAGTGAACCTTCTCTTTTAGCACCCATTATAGTTGAACTTTATTTCAATACTATTTTGATATCAAGATATAAAACTTTTTGCTGCAGCGAAAACAAAATATTTTTGATATTTTTGGTTTTTGATAATTAACAAATTTTAAATTTTTTTGATGGTTTTTTGATACATGTAGCAACGATTTCTTTTTTGTTATACACACAACGTTCACTATACTATTTATTTCAACAAAATCAATTCGAGAGGGCTTTACAAACTTGCTAAAATCAATAACTGGGGCCGAATTACGACATCCGTTCCGTGATCGTAAACCGTTTTTCAAGTCACGATAACTTTGAAACTGTCCAACTTTTTAAAAGAGTAATAATGCATAGTTGAACAAACCGTTACTTCCAGCCAATTGCTCAGGTATGCCATCATTCCGCATTATGGGGTTAGAGCTATTTTGATTTAAAAATTCGCTTTCGATCACGGAACGTGTAACGTAATTCGACCCCTGGATACAGAAATTCGAGCTTATTTCAAGAACTCTTAAGGTTTGGGTTAAGTATGGGTTGCATTGTGTATCCAGCTCTTACCGTTTCGTGTATACTGTCGGGGGAAAATTTTTGGTGCCATTGCGGCATTGTTTTCGAAAACCTTTTCGGACAAACCGGTTTCGGCGTTCCGCCATCCAAACCAAATTTGAAAAGGGATGACGGAAAACCGTTCCAATATACATTATTTTGGGCTTACATAAAAAAACTAGTTTAAAAAATCACATACATACCGGTTTTTGTTAACACAGCGTCGATATGTAAATTTTTTTTTTCTTTCCACGTAAATCTAATTTTTATAATCAGTTGCCAGGAAAATACACTAAAGTGAAGAAGGAGTGTGTAGAAAGAAAAATGAAAATGGTCAATATCGCTTCATTGTTCCCTATAACATCGCAAGATGAAATAAACAAGATTGAGAAAAAGCTTCTGGATCAAGAATTTGCTGGAAAAGTCGTAAGGATTGCGTTTTATATAGTTAGTAATTAAAAGCTCGTACTCAGTAATGATTTCTTTTCAATTAATTTGACAATTAGGGTGACCATATTAAGAGCATGAGAGTCCACAATGGGGACCTTGACAAAGTTCTACGCTGTATATTCAGTGACGCTATGATTTATGACTATAATTTCGAAGGTCGAAAAGGAAAACGCTCACTAGCGAAACTGAATCTTGTTTCAACGCATGTTTTTAGTAAGTCCAAGATATTCAAATGATTCATATTTAAAATCCTTTTCTTCAAATTTCTGCTTTAATTATGACTATAAATTAGTAATCTATGTATAATCTTTTTTTTAGATGCATTCTCAGAGTTAACCAGCCTGGACTTTTTAAAGTTAGTACGCGTTTATGTTTTTAAGAGTCACAACAGATATAAAAATAAACAATTTCTAGCTAGGAAAAGTGAAGTTTTTAGCTACTAAGTTCATTAGCATATAATTTTCTGAAAATAACAACTTCAAAAATAAACAAAATGTCTTCTTTTTTTACCTACCAATGACGAAAGGTTCTCTTCAAAGTCCAAAACGTAGTTTTAAAGGCGAAGTTACTTCTATAATATGAATACAAATTATTTCTTATGTCGCCAAAATTTTAATTTCTATTTGGTTGAAAATAATCCACTGTGCGTGCCT
The DNA here is from genome assembly GCA_949987695.1 of Merzomyia westermanni. Taxonomy (NCBI): domain Eukaryota; kingdom Metazoa; phylum Arthropoda; class Insecta; order Diptera; family Tephritidae; genus Merzomyia; species Merzomyia westermanni. The sequence continues at coordinate 41,366,583 of OX465288.1, read as the reverse complement.
GCTCTAGATCAAAAAAATTGTTACGGATTAGAAAACTATAACAGGATAGACTGATAATTTCATGCAAAGCACTCAGCCTAAAAATATGCACCTTTTAGTTATTGAAAATATTGGGTTGGTTTTTGTAAGGGCGGGACTTATAGTATTACAATCAGATATTTAATTTTCATAGTTACTTTAAAAAAAATATCATTTTTGAAACTTCGAAAAAAAAAATCCAAAGAAAAAATATAGTGAGAAAAACGGCTATTTCACGACAGCCGGTTTTACGTATCGAAATGACTTGGGGTTCACACGACCAAGGGTTGTTTTTCAGTACAACCCAGAAGAAGATTTAACTGCTAAAACAACAGCAACGTTACCCGTCACACGTACTACGAGCGGCGCGCGATTTCGTGCAAAAAATTAAAGGGTTTCAGCTTAAATGCGTCAAGAATACATTTTAATCTACTTCATAGAGTGAGTGCCCTCGCCAAGCAACTAAATTGAGAAAAACAGACCTGGCAAAGTTTTTTAACAACAACAACACAAATACACACATTTTTATTTTATTTTAAAACTTGAATTTAATCCCCGATAGAGCATCCGAACAGGTTATTAAGAAATAATTATGTAGAAATTTTCCAAGAGATTGATGTAACTTTGTGTCACTGGCGGCCCATAAAATTAGAGCTCCGAAAATCGCCACTTGGGAGTATCAGACGTTTTTGGTCCAACAAGAGGTGGGGGCCACCCTATAATGTGATGCGGATACAATCTTTCGCATTTGAAAAAAAATTTACGAAATATGTCAGCTTTCGCATCGGTCCATAGTAAGCCCCCCGACTTGGGGGTCACGCCCCTGCGGGTTAGGGGTTTAGAATATGCCCGAGGTAGGCATACCGGTCGTAAGAGGCGACTAATATGCACAAAGGTAATGACGTGCAACTCGATGGTTGATCTACGGATATGATGCCACTCACCTCTCATTACCCATCTCTTCTTCCTTACGGAAGGAGGGGTGACATGACCTAGAAGGTTTCACTGGTCATAAATCGCTACCACGACAGTCGGGCAGTACCGGAGCGTACCGGGTTCAAACCCGGCCAAGGACTGTTAATTCGACAACACTCCCCAAAACCTTCGGGGAGTGTTTTTGTCGTTACCACAACAACAACAACAACAACTTGGGGGTCAATTCTGGTTTTGCGTTATCGTGAAGTAAAATAAATCTTTTCACTTTAGCAATCCCTTGACGATATTCTTTCTTCACTTCACTAATCTCTGAAATGCGATTCTGATATATGCGCTGCAAATTATTTGTTGAAGAACATTTTTAATCGCGTCGACACAAGTTGACCTTGCTAAATTGATAGTTTATTACAGAATTGTAAAAATTAAAGTATTTTTATCACTTAGGGCCGTTTTCTCTATATCCGGTTTACGCTAACCGTCAATTTGTTTGCCAGATAGCCGAGTAACTTCTGTCAATTAAACTGCCGATTAGCGTTAACCAGACCTTGAAAAAACGGCCCTTAAAATGTAAAAATTTGTAAAAAGTCCGATGTTTGAAATTTTGACGTTAACACCAAATTTATATTCAAATCGAAAATTTAGTTATATTCTTTTCACTTGACGATAACGCAAAACTAGAATTGACCCCTTGGACTTCTTGATTAAGCATTGGGCTGACACATTTATTTTTTAATATTTCTAAAGATGTGGAGTCCAGTTTAATATTTGTTCTGGTGGGGTTACTCTACTCTATATCGATGCGAAGAAAATTTCTTTAGCATTTGAAAAAAATGTATGTAATTTGACAGATTTCCAATAGCATTTGCTTTCTCATCGCGATACAGGGTAACTCCCCTGAATTAAGAGGTGATTTCGATATTGCATGATAAAAAAAAATATTGACAAAAATCTTATAACGGGATTTGTTTACACAGTGCCGATATGTAAGTACTTAGTACGTTTTTCCCCTTCCACTTAAAACTAACTGTTATGGCCAGTTTTCAGAAGAAATATATATAGAGGAAGAGGGAGAGCAAATAATAATGAACAATGACAAAATCTCTTCATTGTTTCCTATATCAACGCATGATGACATAGTCGAGATTGAGAAAAGCCTCCAGGACCCCGGATATGCTAAAACATTCGTAATTATCGTCTTATGTACTTAATACAGGGTGGCGCAAAAGTAATCCTCCTATCAGAAAATGCTATAAATTTTGCGATTGGCCCCTAAAGTCAGTTCTGTTTTGACATTTGTGTAGTAAACACATACGAAATACACGTTAATAAACAATGTTACGCTACACTGCTCCATAACGCGGAATATTGCTGACTATTTATTTGACCAATAATCGGTCGGGGCCAAACGGTTACTGTGAATGGTGAGCGCTACAGAGCAATGATCAACGAGTTCTTTTTGCCGCAACTTGATGAATTGGGATTGGAAAACATGTGGTTCCAACAAGACGGTGCAACAGCACACACTGCACGTGCCACAACCGATATGCTGAACATCGGAAGCTCACTTTTGCGCCACCTTGTATTATAATTGATTCTGACCACTGATTTTCTTTACAATTATTTTTATAATTAGGGTGAGCATATTAAAAAAATGAAAGTTCACAGAGGTGATGTTGATAAAGTTCTACGCTGTGTATTTGATGACAAAGTAATCTCGGGTTATAATTTTGATGGTCGACAAGGGAAGCGCTCACTTTCGAAATTAAATATTGTTTCAAAGCACGTTTTTAGTAAGTCAAGATGTCCAAATACTCTGAATTTTGAATCATGACTATAAATTAATATTCTATGTGCATACTCTGTATTTTCAGATGCTTTTTCAGAGGTAACAAGACATGAGTTTTTGAAGTTACTACGACGATATGTTTTGAAGAGCCACAACAGATATAACAATAGAAAGAACCATGCCAAGAAATATGATGTTTTTAGTTACTAGGTTTATTCGATTTTAATTTTTTTGTTAAATAATTACAAAGAAAATCAAGAAAGTGTCATAGTTTTTCGCTTTTAACGATGACGCAGTTTAATAGAACATGCCACCTAGTTTGCTGTCACATTTCGATATCAGAGTGACCAACCAAGCCAAATTAACACGCAGTGAAATCTGAAAGCTTTGGATACTCAACACAAATGGATGCAAATCTTGTCTTAAATTGATAAGCTATGGATACCCCTAATACATCTGGCGCTTGCATTCTAGTCTGACCAGAAGAGGTCTTCAAACTTATTCAAAGCCCATTGTGGATAAGGCCTAACGTTGAATCAGTGGGCTTCAATTGATCCCCACTATTCCGTTAAAACATATTTGGGGTAAGTCGATTTTAATTTCTACAGCTTACTTTTAGGTGTTGAAAGTAAACTTGTCCAACCGTACCCGTAGGGGAACAAAGGTTTGGACATGAAAGGGCCAATTAGTCTCTTCATAGCACATGCTCAAACAAAAGGGATCACCCCAACCCATACAAAGAGATCAAAACTGGCATTGGTCGCATGCTCTTTTGCGACTCATCCCGGATCCATCGCGGACTAATCGCATTTTTTGCTTATTAAATAAGTGGAAAAGGGTTGTGTTATCTTGTTGCCCTATTTCACTCGACAAGATAGAAAGCATGTTAGGCCCATGTATGTGAGTTCCGATAAAAAGCGTAGAGGTGACACTTTGAAGTTTATATATAAATATGCCTATATAATTTTCAACAAGGCTCGATGGTAAGTAAAGCAAAGAGCAATCCTTTACAGTTGAGTTAGAAAAAATAAAGTGTTATGATGAGAAGAATTAGTTGGTAAAGTCACGGTGTAAAGTACGGTCATCATCATATAGCATCAATTTCTATATAATAAATAACAAATCAGGAAGTGTTCATCAAAAAAAATTCGCTATCGGCTGATACAAGGCCAAGATTTGAGTAACCAACATTGTTGCGTCTCATACTACATTCGAGTTAAAGCAACAACTCATAGGATTAACAGTGCTGCAGAACTCTTTAAAATCTTTGGATTCAGACGTACATACAAAAGTAGAATTTTTAGAACAAAACCAAAAATATGAATTGAACCATGTGTCGGAGCTGAAATTTGCATGTGAAAGATTATGTACATACGGTAATTGTTTCCTTTGGGAGACAACTGCTAAAACACGTCCAAAAATATCGGGAAAGGTATCAAAAGACGTGTTTCGACCTCGGTAACAATAATCCGGAACCGGATTTCCGAGTTTTTGTTTCAGTGAAGAGATATTTGGACCGGCTAAGGGTTCTTTTTTTGAAGCGCGGCCGAAGGCCGCCTACGCAGAAAGGTGTTCTGCACATAAATACCTTGGATCAAGCCCCCTATTTGGGATCGGATCCGGGTCATTTTTGGGGTTTTTGCGAATAACTTTTCACTGAAACAAAAAATTGGAAATCCGCTTCCGGATTGTTGGTACCGAAGTCAAAATGCGTTGTTTGATACCTCCCGATATTTTTGGACGTGTTTTAGCAGTTGTCTCCTAAAGGAAACAATTACCGTACATACATATAAAGGAGTCCCATGTAACAACCCCTTCTCGAGGGGTTACCAACAACAACCCCTTATCGTATTATTTGCTCCGCTTATTTCGAATATACAAGGAATATACAAGGTTTTGAGGAGTGTTGTCGAAAGTGACAGTCTGCCGGATATGAACCCGGTATGCTCCTGTACTTGGCTGACAGTCGCGGGAGCAATTTGGTATGACCAGTGCAACCTAATAGAGCATGTCATTCCAATGAGAGGTATCAAATCCGTAGATCAATCATCAAGTTACATTGTACATTTTAGTCGCCTTTTACGACAGGTATGGCATTCGAACCAATTGAAACCCCCTTTATAAAATTGCGACTGAACTTAAGGGGATGTTGAAAGTAATCGATAAAAAGTGCTACCGGGGTCATGATCCAACTACAACAGGTCGTCGCAGCTCGACAAACATACAAACACTCAAAAATTTTCCATGCATTTTGTTTTTGTAATTTCTGAATTTAACGTCAAAATCGTACTGAGAAATTAGTGTAATGTCAAAATTCGAGCCAATCAGCTGGTCTATAACACGACCTGTATTACTGGATCATGACCGGGGTTGTATTCGCATACTATTCGGCACAAAAATATTGTGACGAATTCGATGATTCCTTGATTATTAATCCTAGGTTCGATCACTATAAAGTCAAATAAATACACGCACAGATATTCACCCCTATCATGCATTTCGACTTGGATTAAAATTTTCTCCGTTTGGCAACTTTGGTATCATGCGTTCCGTTTCCGTTCAGTTCAACTTCGAAATTTACAATTCTGCCTATAATGCACTTCGATCGTAGCTCCGTTTTTCTAAGTTGCAAATTTGTTGGCGGAGAACTTTTTGTTTTTTTATTTTGCTGTAAAAATTTTTTTAATTTGCGTGATTTTTTTTTTAATTTTTTTAAAATGTAAGTAAAACTTGTATTTAAAAGTTGTAAAACTCACGATATTTCCAGTTTTTGCGCCCTAATGATGTTTTTTGATATGCTTTCAGTAGCGCGATTCACCTACTTTTTTAACACAATTTGTCAACGATAAATTAACTTAACAACAATTTTAACAAACTATGCTATTCACTAACTTTTTGTCTACTCTAAATTCAACAACTTATCGTTGTCGATTGGTAAATTGTTATTTTATCACAGATTCTTTTTGTGCTGTTAAAGTTTTGTTTACTTTTGTTTTGTGTGGGCAATTGTTATATTTATATTTTATGTCATGGTATTCGAGTTTGTAGAGTCCAATATGACACGGAGTGCAGCTGCAAGGAGCGCAACAGTAGATCGAAGGTTACTTGGGGACATAGATGATCCCTTTGACCTAGCTCCATCGGAGTTTAGAAAGTTGTACCGGGTGTTTGTTGTCCTACGCTTGTCAAACAAAATAAAATGTACTACTTCTGTAGATTGAAAATTTAAATTTTTCTTATTTTATTGTGGAATTTAGAAGTAAGGCACAACATTTATTAAAAACTGCAGGTACACGGTTGCTTGTACGACTTTTTAAATCACGCCAGACCTGTAAAATTAGCTGTAAATATATTTCTAAAGTTCACTGAATCAAAGTGGGCAGACTTTCTATTATGGGGCCCTGATTTTTCATGTTTTGCAAAGGTAGCTCGACATAATGGAAAGCCAACCCCACTAATATGCATACTTATTGGCACTTCTGCGGAAAAGCGTGTCAAATATAACGTTGCAAGTACTCTTCACATTACACCATCTATGCAGTGTAAAATGCATATATTCATGCAACTAATAAATTTTTAAAAAGCAGTGACAAAGTTACACACGATGCACCATTCCATAGAAATTGTGGTAATTGGTACCTTCAGGAGACAACTTCTAAAACACGTCCGAAATTATCGGGAGAGGTATCAAAAAACGGGTTTTGACCTCGGTATCAACAATCCGAAAGCGCAAACTCGATTTTATATATCTTAGAAGAGATATTTGCAATTAAAGTTGAGAATTCTCTATAATTTTCATGTGGTTGTTGTAGACACAGACAATTTTGCCAATAACTTTTCACTAAAACGAAATATTTCGTTTCCGCTCCTGGATTATTGTTACTGAGGGCAAAACGCGTCTTTTGATACCTTTCCCGATAATTTCGGAAGTGTTTTAGCAGTTGTCTCCTAAAGGAAACAATTACCGAATTGGTAAGTAACATTTCGTTCACTTAGTACTTACCGTAATCCATTGCTCCACACTTTTAAATGCTCCCCCAATGGCGTTCAGCTTCTCCGTCATTTTGTTCCACTTTTTTTGGTGCTCCAACTTGCCGTGCATGCGTTGGAATCTCCCAGATGCCAAACCAGGCGTTTCTCCCAGAACGTCCACCATCGCCCATATTTGTTCGGCTGTTGCCCTACTTCTTCTGGGTGCTGCAGCACTTGTTGATGCCATCCTACAATTAAAAATAAAGAGCAGTAAATGGCTAAAAATACAATAAATACCAAAAATACTTCCCTTCGCTGAAATATCTGCACAAACCATAGTATATGTCTACTAGTAGCGCAACTTACTCCGAATCTGCACACACACACAAACCACACAGGGTGTGTTGTATGCAGTAATAAAACAATCAAATTTAAATACTGCAATATTGAGCATGAAGATTTGAAACTCCCAAAATATTGAATATAAAGCAGTTATAACACGTTATCAGTTAATATAGAATGTATATTTCAGTTTAAATTGAAGTTTTTAGTTGCAGTTTTTACTTTAAAACAACTCTGAACGCGATTTCCTTCATTACACTCTCTCGGAGTACATTCATCCACTGCCTTCCACTCCGATTCGCAAAAGAAGATGCCAAACTAGTACGGGTAAACAATGGCACAAACAATCGACGCGAACAATTATTTTTGTTCTATTCCTCTTTGAACTTTTCGTAAATTTTGACATTTCAGTATCAGTGTTGCCACTTTTTCTCAAATTGAAAACATTGATAACAAGTGTGGTTAAATCTGAGATAGTGAATCGCACAATCGTTAATGAAAGCAATTTACGTTTACGGTAAACATCTCGATTGCCGAATCGTTAAAAGTTAGTGAATCGCGCTACAGGTCAAAAACAACAACACCAGAGCAATTTGGAAAATTGTCTATTTTAAATTGTCTAAGAAACGTACATATACAGGGTGGCGCAAAAGTAATCCTCCTATCAGAAAATGCTATAAATTTTGCGATTGGCCCCTAAAGTCAGTTCTGTTTTGACATTTGTGTAGTAAACACATGCGAAATACACGTTAATAAACAATGTTACGCTACACTGCTCCAGAACGCGGAATATTGCTGACTATTTATTTGACCAATAATCGGTCGGTGAAAAACGGTTACTGCGCAAAAGTAATCCTCCTATCAGAAAATGCTATAAATTTTGCGATTGGCCCCTAAAGTCAGTTCTGTTTTGAAATTTGTGTAGTAAACACATGCGAAATACACGTTAGTAAACAATGTTACGCTACACTGCTCCAGAACGCGGAATATTGCTGACTATTTATTTGACCAATAATCGGTCGGGGCCAAACGGTTACTGTGAATGGTGAGCGCTATAGAGCAATGATCAACGAGTTCTTTTCGCCGCAACTTGATGAATTGGGATTGGAAAACATGTGGTTCCAACAAGACGGTGCAACAGCACACACTGCACGTGCCACAACCGATATGCTGAACATCGGAAGCTTACTTTTGCGCCACCTTGTATAACTAAATACCTAACAGCCATGTGTTCCTTTCACCTTCACGATATCGTCGTTCAATATAGCACCTCAGCTTGCTCAATCCCCATACATGAGCATCGTGATTGCACCCAGGATACTTAGCGTCAATGCTTCTTATTCGTAATTTGTGATCGCACACCTAAAAAAATTAATTTTCAATTATGGAATTGATTTCATGAAATACAATCCTCACCACCATAGCATTGATGCTATAAAATCCTTTTCTATTGTAATAAAGAAAGGGTTCATCGGATGTCTTGGTTATTTTTATGTGCGTGCCATCAACGCACATGATAACACCTGGGAAACCAGCCTTCGTAAAAAATCTTGTTTTGCTTCCTGCTTTTCTATTTCATTTTGCTCAAATTTTATTCACTGTGGGCATAGCTTTCTCTCCATTATTTCGAGAAAATTTAACAGCCACTTTGACACGGTTGACTGTGCCATTCCAACATTGTAGTCTGCGCCAACTCCATGCTGGTAACTGCCTTCCGCAAAAAATCTTAAAGCGGATACTACAATGTTAGGCGGAGATAACGAGGACAAAGTACTTGCCGTCGTTTCTTCCGCAAACGTATCTAGGACATACTTGAATGCGTCCTTATTCAAACGAAAGTTTTTTTTGAATCTAAATAAGTAAAAAAATTGTAAGAAAATTGTCTACTTTCACGTGCAATTACTTACAGCCCGTCATTCATCTGGAAGGGATCGCACATATCTCGTAATCTTCTCCTTTCAATTCTCACCCCAGCATTCTGAGGTGCGCTGCTCTCCTCCTCAACCAGTAATATCGCCGCGGATAAGGATTCCATACTTACGTTTAATAAAAATAATAACAATATAAATATTTTACTTTTATTTATTTTCTTTGAACAGCACTAATTTGTTTATTTTTGCTTTGTTATGTTCCAGTTTCACACATTTCAAGGCAAACAGCTGATTTCGAAAGAGTTATAGCTCTTCCTCTTCTTCTTTCAATCCAATTGCAACGCACGATACCTACCTTCGACTCAGGCGGAGCGTAGAGCGGGAACGTAATCGAAATGCATGATAGGGGTGATTGTAACTAATAGCTACTTTTATTTACTAGTAATAAACGCAATACAAATTTAAGAGTTTGGTAACTTCGCAGTAGTTCACCGAACAACGCTTGAAAATAAACTGATCCCCCTGCCTTGTTTGGTCACTGCCACGGTTGCTGTTTGCCTAAAATTTTGCGTACCAAAATTCGTAACAAACCGAAAAAAAACGTACTAAAATAATTTGCTAGGCAAACAATATAACATTTGTTAAAACAATTTTAAGCAGTTCATCTGCTGACATAAATTAACACAGAAACGGGGGTTAATATACATATATAAAACATAAAAAAACTAAAAACATATAACATTTTATTCTTCTAAATATATCCTCTAATGAGTAAAAGTAAATGAAAATGTCCACAATTCCATTCATTTGCTTGCGCATATTCCCCCGATTATAAAATTTACCTATCCATCTTTATTTTTCCGCTTCAGAACTAAGACAAAAATGCTAATAATTTTAATTTCATTAGCACTACTTGCTGGTGCTATTTTTTATCACAACCGAATAGTGGTACCTCTACAACTTTTTTTAAAAATATCAAAGCGACGTATGACAGAGAAAGACTCCTACGTATAAGTTGATACCAGTGGTACCAATTCACTTCTACTGCCAGTAAAGCAGGAGAGTGAAAGAGACAGAACATTATGACTAAATAATTTTTGTAGTCACTCAAATGCAGGTTTGATATTTGTAGCAGTGTCATCGGAGTTGCGTTGAAGTAAAAATGACAAAAACACCAAATTTGGAAGTTGCGTACCAACGTACCCGGCGAAAAAATGCGTACCACAAATGGTACGTTTCGGCAACCGTGGTCACTGCCTAATAGTCCGGCATCTCTCTTCCTCTTCCTTGGTACACGCCATGATCCAATAATTTATATGGTCGTCTCACATGACATAGCGTCTTCTTCTTCCTCATCCACACCTTATGTCAAACTATCATATCTTTGTTTTTTGTTTACATTCTTTGTTTACAGTTCTTGGAAAAGCTACTGAGTTCACTTCGTGTTTTGTTTATTTTTAATAAAAATTCGCTGTGAATTGATATTTAACAAGTGCTTTGTGATAACATTTTAAGAAAGTGTGTGATTTATGTGTGTGTTATACGTGAAAAGCTTAGAAAATAGGCGAATCGTTTTCGCGCGTTCCCTCTCACATGTGCATTTTGACATAAGAATTAAACGACGTCAAACGGTAATTTCGTGTTGTTGGCTGATTGCGACGACCATATAAATTATTGGATCGTGGTACACGCTTGTATGCATGAGTAGCCATTGTCATTTCTGTTGTGTTTAACTAGAGGTGGGAGTGTTATTGAATTATGTCAAGGCAAATTTATACAGGTGCACGCACGGCGATATATGTATCAAACTTTTTTTATTTTTACTTATGGGTCTTATGTCAAACTCGAAGCGAATTGGGTTTGTTTACGTGCCACACTCTCCACATTAATAAAGCGTTCACGAAAAGCCTCCTAGAACCACAGAAACAAGCTCGTCGCACTCTAAAAAATCGAGCTGGGCTTTAACCGCTTCTGAATCGCTATCACCACGGAATGCTTCAACGGCACGTTTTAGCGTCAATTCACCATCAGTTTGCAAACGTTGAAGTTCTTTCTGATAAACTAACACATGCGAATAAACATGCATTATGAACAAGTCCAAATCTTCTTTTGAAAGATTCAATTTTTGATCGGACAAATTAAGACCGGGAAATATAGATTCAATCTCCTCAATGAAATAATTGCGAGCCTTTTCAACCTACATGGAAAATGGGTATTAATTTTATGTGCAAACGTATTTTTTATTTATAACTTGACGCTTACATTTCTCCAATATTTTTCGGACATGGTAGCGAGATCCTTATGTTTGTAAAGCTCATCTTTTACGTGGTTAATGTGTTTCATTAATGATTTAATTTTTTTGCGGATGCTGATTATTTGTTCATGATTATCAGAGTTAGCTGCTGTGCTTAGTGCTACCACACATTTTTCTAAATTGATTAAGTCCCCAATCTCCCCAATCAACTTCTTAATTAGTTTTTGTTTATATTTTCTTCTTTTGTGCGCTTTAATATTGTTGTATTCGAAGCCCAGCTTGGACCACTGCGTTTTCTCCATCAAATTGTTTTGCATGCGACAACCTAAATAATCCTTGGCTTCCAGTCGGAACTTTGAATTGTTGTCGTTGTTCTGACGCAAGCAGCGCATGTACAGAAGATAATATTTTTTTCAAAGATTATCGTGATCAAGTGGAAAGCTGCCCTTATCCGGTGGGTCGGTATGAATGTCTTCTGATTAAGCGTATTTGAATTCATTTGACAAAATTAATAATGCAACAGCTACCTGGGAACGGTTTTACAAGTTGCCTACGCACAAGTCAGGACGAATTCAAATTCAAAATTATCCTCAAAGAAGGAACAGCTATTGTTGCTGCCAGTTGTACTTCTAACACAACTCCCACTGCTACTGCTTGTGCCTGGTGATTTGCTGATATTGTAACTATGTGCGCGCTTGTCGTATAGCATTCTTTTCGATATCGACTTGCGTTGAATGGCCTGGATAATCATAGAGATACAAATATTATATTAATTTATGTCTTTTTATGAAGATTCAAATGGCTTCTCAAATATTTGTAATTGTTTCCTTTAGGAGACAACTGCTAAAACACGTCGGAAATTATCGGGAAAGGTATCAAAAGACGCGTTTCGACCTCGGTAACAATAATCTGGAAGCGGATTTTCGAGTTTTTGTTTCAGTGAAGAGATATTTGCAATCAAAGTTGAAAATTTTAATGTGGTTGTTGTAATCACAGATAAGGGTGTACCGAAAAGTGCAAAAAGTGTGTTCTGCACAGAAATTCACAGAAATGCACAGATATACTGTGGACCGCGTAGCCGGTGTTGGACCGGCTAACGGTTATTTTTTTGAAGCGCTGCCGAAGGCCGCCTACGCAGAAAGGTGTTCTGCACATGAATACCTTGGCTCAAGCCCCCTAATTGGGATCGGACCTGGATCATTTTTGGGGTTTTTGCGAATAACTTTTCATTGAACAAAAAAAATTGAAAATCCGCTTTCGGATTGTTGACACCGAAGTCAAAACGCGTTGTTTGATACCCCTCCCGATATTATTGGACGTGTTTTAGCAGTTGTCTCCTAAAGGAAACAATTACCCAAATATTCACTATGCATAGATGCCAGGCATTCACAACAAATTTTCTTTGGCAGCTCGTCCCTTAGCTACTTGGGATTATACATCAACGAGTGCTAAAGCCCCGCATTTCTCAATTATATCAAAGATGGATGGCTATTGTGTGGTATAGTATCACCGTCATTCCAGGATGGTTCAACCAGTTCATCCATTCAAGTCCGGCACAGAAAATCAAAGTTCTGCCGCTTTTAGTTTTAACACCATTTCATCATTTCGGTAGTTGTTTACGACGCACTTAATAGATTAATATTTTATGCACAATAACTGCAAGCACCATTGATAAACAAAATTCGTATAACTATATTTATTTATACTATTTATTGGATCACGTGTATTAGAGTTTGACATTTAAACCTTAAGCGAATTGTGGTTTGACAGTTCAACTAGCAGCGAATTCCGATTACGCCCGAGGCGAATTTTTGCTTTTGACAGGTCACCCATGAAATTACAAAAACAAAATACACGGAAAATTTACATACATCGCCGTGCGTTCACCTGTATAAATTCGCCTTGGAATTAGGTATGGTACATGCTTGAGAATAATCGCCACAATATTGTGACGAATTCGATGATTCCTTGATTATCAATCCTGGGTTCGATCACTATAAAGTCGAATAAACACACGCACAGATAATGTAACTAATAGCTAGTTTTATTTACTAGTAATAAACGCAATACAAATTTAAGAGGTTGGTAACTTCGCAGTAGTTCACTATTGAACGCTTGAAAATAAACTGATCAACCTGCCTTGCTTGGTCACCGCCTTATATAGTCCAACAGGATACTTGCCTACGCACCGAGAACTTTCTTGGTTATTCCCTTTTTGTGTTCTGGAAGGGTCGGTGTTATTTATTGGAATCTCCTCTTTGCATCGTATTCGCAAACACTCGCGCCATCTCTCTTCCTCTTCCTAGTTACACGCTTGCATGCATAAGCGTAGCCATCGTTATCTCACCTGTGTTTAACTAGTGCTGGGAGTGTTATTGAGTTAGGGATGGTACATGCTTGAGAATAATCGCCACACTGCCCTCCACCTAAGTCTGATCGTCCCGATCAGACACATTTTCCAAACCAAACGCTGCTAGACGCTCAATGGTTGGCACTGCTTTACCAAACCTCATTTCCTCCAGTGATTGAAACTCCGACATCAATCCTCTCCTGCAGAGATTCCCACAATGCATTGCAGTGTCACATATTCCAACCATTTCGTCCGTTCTTAATCCCGAATGGATTTTTGCCTTCACTTTCGTTCCCAGTGGTACCCGGCAAACATTCCTGCAACTCGTTTCTTCAGGATTCCGTTCCATTCTCTCATGCCCATTGCACTGTTTCACATTGTCCACTAAGTTGCGTTGCTTCCTCGGAACATGACCACCAGATGTTCGTCTTTTATCCTCGGCACGCTCTGCACACTTAGTAATCCATTTCCTCACAGTTTGTTTGCAACCGATCCAATAGAACCGCCGATTTACCTTTTTCATCGTTTTCTTTATTCCCATGTGCCTTCCATCTGGGCAACTATGCGACGCTTTGATAACATCTGGAATTCTTGCCTTGGGAACAACAATAAGTGCTCGATGATTCCGGCCATCTTCACTTTCCCATATCCGATGCATACAACCAGATATTAGCTTCAAATTACTCCATTGTGTCCAGTATGCTTTTACGATGCGACTCTCTCTAATCATCTCTCCTCTTCTTGGCTGTTTGTTTTCCTTTATTCCTTTCAACACACGTGCCAAATCTGGATCTTCCTCCTGGTCTTGCCGAATCTTCTTCACGAGGTACTTGTCCGTGAAAGCCTTTGGTCGAGGACCTTCCTCTGCTGTACGAGGCTCCTGTTGCTTCATCTTCAAGATCACTCCCTTGGTGGTATAGCCACTATTGTGTCCAAAGACTAGAGGAACTTCTTGGCCGTTGTAATTCATAACCCTGTTCCTTACGTTGATGTGAATGTCTCTCTCAGCCAAGAAATCGACGCCAATGATGACTTCGTCGACAATATTCGCTACCAAGAAATTGTGATACGTGGCCACATTCCCAATCACAACCTTGGATATCACTTCTCCCAGGACTTGCTTGCTGTCACCAGTTACTGTCCACAACTTAGCTTTCCGCAATGGTCTCACCTTTCCGCTGACCAAGTCACTCCGAATGATGGAATGTGATGCATCAGTATCCACAGTCAGCAAGCGCTCTTTCCCGTCCACGTAGCCTGCAACAGTAACATTACTCGCTTTCCGTTCGAGTTGTGACAGAGATTATTGGGCATTCATCTTGCCCATCTTCCCCAGCTTTGCGTTTACGTCCACCTGAATTGCTGGGGTTACTGGAGCCAGTACCGCAATAACGTGCTATGTGACCTGATTTTCCGCATTTAATGGCACCATCACTTTTTTTCTGTACTCCGTTCAACGCTTCCAAAATTTTGTCAACCCAAGCCGGAGTTTCCACTTCTACACGATGAGCCTTGTATGCAGGTTTACTCAAAAGTGAGGCTGTTTCCTGCGTCAGAGCATGCGATACCGTTTCAGCGAATGTGCTTTTGGGGTTTGCATATGTGGCCCGCTTCGTCTCTACATCGCGTATTCCATTTATAAAACTTTGGATTTTTACCCTCTCAGTATACTCCACGGGTGCGTCCGCATTTGCTAGATGGGCCAACCTCTCGATGTCCGATGCAAATTCCTGCAAAGTCTCATTAGGTTTCTGGGAGCCATTCTGTAGCTCTATTTGGTATATCTGCTTTCGATGCTCGCTACCATAGCGTCTCTCAACTGCACCCATTAATGCTTCATAATTGTTCCGTTCTCCGTCAGGAATAGTCTGCAAAATTTCGGCTGCAGGTCCCTTCAATGCCACGAATAATGCAGCAACTTTGTCTTCCATGCCCCAATTATTCACAGCTGCCGTCTTCTCAAACTGTAGCTTAAATACCTGGAAAGGAACAGAACCATCAAATGACGGGGATTTTACCTTGGGAGTATTCGCTGAAGCAGATGGACGGTTCAGTTGCAACTCCTGGATACGGCCCCTTAACGCATCTACCTCGGCCTCTATTTTATCTTGAAATTGTGCAATTTTTGCATCTTGCACTTCTAGTTTCGCTGACACCTTTGCTTCCTGTTCTTCCAACTGCGATGAGATATATGCCTTCTGTTCTTCCATTTGAGATCTCATGTATGCCTTCGTTTCATCTAGTTGAGCTGAAATCTGGGATGTAATACGTGTATCCTGTTCTTCCAGCTGAGATACTATGTGTGTCTTTTGTTCTTCCAACTGAGATGCCATGTGTGTCTTTTGTTCTTGCAGCTGTGTCGAAATGCTAGATGACATCTGAGTCAATACAGTCAACAACGGATTAGTGTCCACACTTGCGGCTGGAATTGTAGACTCCTTCTCTTCCATTTTTGTCGATGCTTCTTCCACAAGCTGAAACACATGATCGTCAACGTTAATTCCTTCAGCTTCCATAGCCTCTCGCAATCGTGACTGTAGCTCTGATTTATTGCCTGTGGTATTCAAGCCACGCTGTTCCAGCTCATTTTTGAGTTGCTGGATCTTCAGCTCATTCAACTTTGCCATGCCTTTATTATCCTTGAAAACTCTCGGTATTTATTTAACAATATCACTTCTGACACCAATTGTGACGAATTCGATGATTCCTTGATTATCAATCCTGGGTTCGATCACTATAAAGTCGAATAAACACACGCACAGATAATGTAACTAATAGCTAGTTTTATTTACTAGTAATAAACGCAGCCGCCGTGGTGTGAAGGTAGTGTTGCCGGCCTACCACACCGAAGGTCCATGTTTCGAGCCCTGGTACAGGTAACATCAAAAGTGATTTGAAAAAAGTTTTTCAAAACGGGGTCGCCCCTCGGCAGTGGTTTGGCAAACTCTCCGAGTGTATTTCTGCCATGACAGGCTTCTCAGCAAAAATTCGTCTCCTTTGTAGATGCCGTTCGGAGTCGGCAAAAAACTGTAGGTCCCACCAATTTGTAGGGAAAATTCAAATCGGCACACCACAAATTGGAAGAGAAGCTTGGCGCAAAAAATCTCTTAGGAGGTTTATGATGATATACCTGTTGTATATCGCGCCATAGAGAGAGAAACGCAATACAAATTTAAGAGGTTGGTAACTTCGCAGTAGTTCACTATTGAACGCTTGAAAATAAACTGATCAACCTGCCTTGCTATATAGTCCAACAGGGTACTTGCCTACGCACCGAGAACTTTCTTGGTTATTCGCTTTTCGTGTTCTGGAAGGGTCGGTGTTATTTATTGGAATCTCCTCTTTGCATCGTATTCGCAAACACTCGCGCCATCTCTCTTCCTCTTCCTAGTTACACGCTTGCATGCATAAGCGTAGCCATCGTCTACTCACCTGTGTTCAACTAGTGCTGGGAGTGTTATTGAGTTAGGGATGGTACATGCTTGAGAATAATCGCCACAATATTTTGACGAGTTCGATTATTTCTTCCTGGGTTCGATCACTATAAAGTAAAATAAGAACACGCACAAATACTGTACCAAATAGCTAGTTTTATTTACGACAGTAAATACCTATACTATAGTTATAACTACAGTAAAAATTCGGGAGTTAGGTACCTCCACAATAAGTTCACTGGTCCAAACTTGAAAATAAGGTAACTGTTTCCTTTAGGAGACAACTGCTAAAACACATCCAAAAATATCGGGAGAGGTATCAAATAATGCGTTTTGAATTCGGTATCAACAATCCGGAAGCGGAATTTCAATTTTTTGTTTCAGGGAAAAGTTATTCGCAAAAAACCCAAAAATTACCCAGGTCCGATCCCAAATAGGAACTTGATCCAAGGTATTTATGTGAAGAACACTTTTCTGCGTAGGCGGCCTTCGGCCGCGCTTCAAAAAAATAAAGCTTAGCCGGTCCAACACCGGCTACGCGGTCCACAGTATTTTTTCCCAGAACACACTTTTTGCACTTCTCGATCCACCCTAATCTGTGATTACAACAACCACATGAAAATGACAGAAAATTTTCAACTTTGATGGCAAATATCTCTTGACTGAAACAAAAACTCGAAAATTCGCTTCCGGATTATTGTTACCGAGGTCAAAACGCGTACGATACCTTTCCCGATAATTTCGGACGTGTTTTAGCAGTTGCCTCCTAAAGGAAACAATTACCGGAAATAATCTGATGTTGTTATTGTAACGTGGTAGTGGTAACGACAAAAACACTTTTAAAGAGTACTCCGGTACTGCCTTGCGGTACTGCCCGACTGTTGTGGTAACGATTTATGACACCATGTTATGTCACCCGACCTTCCGTAAGGAAGGATAAGATGGGTAATAAGAAGTGAGAGGCATCATATCCGTACATCAGCCATCGAGTTGCACGTCCTTCCTTCTTTGTTGTTGTTTTGGTAACGACAAAAATACTCCCCGAAGGTTATATTAGTCGCCTCTTACTACCGGTATGCCTACCTCGGGCATATTCTAAACCCCCTGATCATCATGCCTGTCTTAGTTCCTGCCATTTAAAGTCCGACAGGGTGCTACCTTACGCTCCTAGAAGTTTCTATGTTGTTCCCTCTTCATGTTTTTGAAGGGTCGGTGTTATGTACCGCCATATCAAGTGAGAGAAAGGACATGCTTTTCTAACAAAACGCCCCAAGAATATTTTCTAAAACATGTTATGTTTGCTAGGAAGTTAGTGAAAGTACAAATTTCTGCAACTGGAACAGCAGATTTTTTATGCATATGCGATAAAATTAAATATGGTTTCAACCAACTAAAAGGTGTATATATTTTAATAAAATATCAAGGTTTCAGCTGTTTACTTTTAGATTTTCAGCTTGCTATAAAAAATGGGTAATTCTATACGACAGCACGTAACTGCTAATATACGTCCAAAAATCTCGGGAAAGGTATCAAACGACGCGTTTTGACCTCTGTATCAATAATCCGAAAGCGGAAATTAAATAATTTGTTTCAGTGAAAAGTTATTAGCAAAAAACCCACAAATGGCCTAGGTCCGATCCGAAATAGGGGGCCTGATCCGAGGTATTTATGTGCAGAACACTTTTCTGCGTAGGCGGCCTTCGGCCGCGCTTCAAAAAAATAAGCCTTAGCCGGTCCAACACCGGCTACGCGGTCCACAGTATTTCTGCGCAGAACACACTTTTTGCACTTTTCGGTCCACCCTAATCTGTGATTACAACAACCACATGAAAATGACAGAAAATTTTCATCTTTGATTGCAAATATCTATGAACAGACATAAAATATCGAATTTCCGCTTTGGGATTATTGATACGGAGATTAAAACCCGTCGTTTGATACATTTCCCTAGATTTTTGGACGTATATTAGCAGTTACGTGCTGTCGTATAGAACTACCAAAAAATGTAAACTTTTTGGTCTCACTAAAGCGCCAAATACATCACACAAAATCTTTGCACAAGTTCACAAGTTATAAATTGGAGCCAATTATAATTTTGACATGCACAACACAAAAACACTGCACACAATTTATTTCTGAGCTAGCGCAGGAAAAGAAACATGTGCTCTAATTGTATTAAAGAAGTAAGTTCAGCTTTACTTTTTGCTTTTTTTAAATAAAAGATGATACCGCTTCCCCTACACAAATTTATGATACTGATAGCAATGTTTCATTCTCAGCAAATACAGGTATTATCAGCGAACATGAAGAAAAAGGGATGCGCAATGTCTGCTGACATTCATAAAAATCTAAATTCTTTTTATTTTAGCACAGTTCTCTGCGCAATCCTTGTGCGAATAAGAGAAAAACAATATTTTGCAATATAAATGTGCACTTTTCCGCCTCAGGATTATAATTTCTAGGGCCGAAACGCATCTTTTGATACCTGTCTCGACATTTTTCGAAAAGTTTTAGTAAGACGGAAAGAACTGTTTTATAGTACCTGTAGCTTTTGTTTTCAATGTGCTCTGCTCTAAAGTTTACACGGACATTGTATTTGGACTATTCGACATGAATAAAATAATTTATATGGTCGTTTCACATGACATGGCGTCTTCTTCTTCCTCATCCACACCTTATGTCAAACTAACATATCTTTGTTTTTTGTTCCCTCTCACATGTGCATTTTGACATAAGAATTCACCGACGTCAAACGGTAATTTCGTGTTGTTGGCCGATTGCGGTGACCATATAAATTATTTGATCATGCTATTCGAAATCTAACAATATATCGATCAGCTTAGTCCATTCCTAACTTCTAAATAGGAATACACGATTTAACTGTATACGTAGAACTTTTGTTTAGATAATCTGACTTTTGATAGTTATATATCTTATAAAAATTGCAAGTAATGACATCTTATCAGTGTCGTACGTGCCGTGAGACCAAAAAATGCCAGTATTATGCTCTCACAGATTTTTTGGACGAGGAACGCTGCCCTAAGAAGACACTTGCCGATTTCCTTTGGGATATTGCAAAAATCAATGTATTATCTGTAATATTTGATAATTGGGGTTGGATTTTAAAATCTCTCTTTTTTACTTAGAACAAAACTGAGGACGCCAAACGTTTACCCCAACAAATTTGTGCAGGATGCTCACGCAAGCTTAATAGCACCTATTCGTTTATCCTCCAAGCACAAGTGGCTAATAGAAAACTATTTGCAAGCTTATATATTGGAAAAGCAGGGTGTAGCTCTGCAAAAGATTTACCAAATAAAAATAATGATTGCTTATTGGAGACTCCCATAGATATACCGATACGGCAAACAATTATTAAAGAAGAACATGATAATACCGAGGAAGAACGCAGAGAAGACTTATCTGTCGATAAAGAAATCGAAAACGGAGCAGAAATTGGAAATGCGGAAGCAGAATCGGTGAAGGAAGAGCGTATAGATTTGGAGCTCAAAACAATAGATACTGGAAATGCAAGCGAAGGTTATAATACAGAAAAAATATAATGAAGACTTTTTATTTTAAAGCCATTTGGGTATTTTTGTAGATGAAAGTGCCGGAGTCGATCCTATTACCACAGTTGATAAGGAGAAAGGAAATCCGGTGACGCTAGACAATGCCAGTGATCACGATGCTGATAAGAGGTTCACAATGCTAATCCAATCAATACCCTTGATTAATATTTTACTCTGTTTACAGTGAAGATGATACTCCACCAATTAAGCGCAGACGCGGTAGATCGCAAACAAATACACAAGCATTAGAATTTGCTTACTGTGACGATAATGGACGCTACCATTGTAAAAAGTGTGATAAAAGTTTTGTCTGGAAAAAAGATGCAGAACGTCATTACAGAATACATACTGGCATATATCCATATGAGTGCGATCAATGTGGTCTTCGCTTCCAAAGAAAGGATAAATATGATAATCATATGAATGTGCATGCTAGACGAAATAATGAGGAAGATAAACCTATTCCAGGTGAGTGACATACGTGCATTCACTGGTATTAATAATGCATGGAAGTATAGAACTGGATCGGAAGAATCTGATCCGCCTATCCCTCGACTTTAGGGGGTAAGATATGCCGCCGGTCGTAAGAGGCGACTAAAATCCACCGAAACTTTCAATGGCTTCTGACTACCTACCAATTATCCTCTCATTGACTTCATAACTTCCGAACGCCATACATTTACTAACTTCAGCATAGCGGACTGGGACCATTTTACGGACTATGCAGAGCGCTCCTTCGCTGTCCTACTCACACCGACAGACGTACGCCAAAGTGCCTCCGGTCGCATCATTCACGCTGGAAGATTTCCGGAAACCCCCTCGAATTTCCCTGTGGAAGCAGCGGCTCTGGTAAAAGAGTGTCACGTAGTGCGACTCATCAATCCCGCAGATCCCCGAATTAAAGGTCTCAAAGAAATCCGACGGACAGTCAACGACTATAAATTGACCAAGTGGAAACAACACCTAGATACATGCAACCTCACCGGCGGAGTCGGCAAATTATGGTCAACAGTCAAGGCTTTACCCAATCCGACCAAATACAATGACAAAGTCGCCATTACATCTGGTGACATAACAGTCTCTATCGCCGAGGTCAAGGAAGCCATAAAGAGGGCCAAGACCTCAAGATCAATCTACTAACCACTTTCGTCATTCCATAGATTTGACAAAGTCGCCATTACATCTGGTGACAGGGTGTCTCTATCGCCGAGGTCAAGGAAGCCATAAAGAAGGCCAAGACCTCAAGATCAATCCACTAAACACTTTCGTCATTCCAGAGATTTGGAAACCAGCGATGGAGGTTCCCTACTTAAACCAGGGAAGCCAGCGAACGAAATAGTTTTATGTCGTCTGATTTCTCTTCTGTCGTCGGTTCGAAGTTATTAGAGATCATTCTCCACCATCCCCGCTGGTTAGGGGCTTAGAATATGCCCGAGGTAGGCATATCGGTCGTAAGAGGCGACTAATATTCACAAATGTTGTTGTTCTTAACAGTGCTTCGCCCAGCCTAATGGGCACGATCACTCTAAATTGTCATCAGGCTCCTCTAACGGAAGTCTGAGGAAACGCACAGTTTCCACAGGGTTGGACCAGAGTGATGTAGGTGTTAGAAGAGTAGGTTCGACTGAACAGGAGAAGAGATGTTTGGTATCATGAAGGGACATACCGCATGCAGGACATGTGTTTGCAATGTTGGGGTTCAGTATGGATAAGTAAGAGCTTAACCCATTAACCTAGTCTCCCTCGGAAGTACACGCTCCTCTTCAGCCAATTCAGGTGGGTGAGTACTGATAACGGGATTCACAGGCCGAAATCTGAGGGATCTATCTACCGACTCAGTGTGGAGGTCATTTAGAGCCCGCCTATGGTTCCGCAGATCAAACGGCAAAGAGATGTGCTGCCGGATCTTATCGTAGTGCTTACGAAGATGTCTCTGGGGGGCGGGGCTACATCCAATAGATGTCGATTTGGATGACTGGGCTTATGACAGTTCAGCAGGTACTGTCTACTCAAGAGTTCCGCGTGCTTTTAAACATTGAGCAATTTTGCCTCTTGATGGAGGTGAGACTCAGATGACATAAGCAGACATCCCGTAGCAGTTCTGATGGCGGTGTTTTGGCAGACTTGCAATTTCCTCCAATTGGTGTCAGCAAGGTCAATAACCGGTCGGCCAATAGCCTTATATGTAGAAAGCAATGTTTCTTTGTCTTTCCCCCAAGTACTGGCGGCCAGTGACTTGAGGATCTTATTGCGGCTCTTTACCTTTGAAGCTATTGCGGTGGCATGACCAGCAAAGGTGAGGCCGTTGTCAAACGTCACACCGAAGATTTTCGGGTGGTTGACAGTACGTAGAGGTACTCCGTCTACGTGGACATTTAACTCTTGCCCCATCTGTGCATTCCATGTCGTAAACAGGGTCGCCGTCGATTTAGTCGGAGGTAGGGTCAGATTTCGCTCGGGGAAAAGCTGGAAAGATCACGGAGGTAACTGTTGATTCTAGTACAGAGTTCGTCAATGGAGGGACCCTTGCCCGAGGCCATTATCGTACAGTCATCACCGTAGGAAATAATGGAGACTCCCTCTGGTGGGGGGGTAAGTCTCGAAATATGCCTTGCGGCACCCCTTGTTTTATTCTTCGTGAGCTTGATTTCTTGTTCCTGAATTTGACTGATGCCTGTCGACCATTGAGGTAGTTAGCGGTCCACCTTTTAAGGCCGGCAGGGAGCGGTGTCTCTTCGAAGTCTCGGAGGAGTGTGGCGTGGTTGACCGTATCGACTGCTTTAGGGATGATATGACCTAGAAGGTTCCACTGGTCATACCAAATCGCTAC
Organism: Merzomyia westermanni; assembly: GCA_949987695.1. NCBI lineage: Eukaryota > Metazoa > Arthropoda > Insecta > Diptera > Tephritidae > Merzomyia > Merzomyia westermanni. The sequence goes on along the minus strand of OX465288.1, from coordinate 41,343,218 downwards.
CATGACAGTCGGGCAGTACCGCAAGGGAGTACCGGAGCGTACCGGGTTCATATCCGGCCAATGACTGTTATTTTGACAGCACTCCCCTAAACCTTCGGGGAGTGGTTTTGTCATTACAACAACAACAGCAACCACTCTGCTCCCGTATTACACGGCAAATCTGTACTCTTGTCTCTAAAAACAACACACAAAACAACAAAAAACTGGTCCACCTGCTTTGATGGCAATGCTAGGTAAGAAATGTGACAACACTCCCCAAAACCTTCGGGGAGTGTTTTTTTCGTTACCACAACAACAACACCGTCTATTCTATGAGTTAGAGGAGCTTGAAAAACGGCTCGATCAGAACTCGACTAATTAGGAAGTGTGTGAAACAATAAGCTGCCTTGGTTTAAAATAACGGCAGTTATATTTTGAGCCTGGTCCATGGTTAAAAGTTCTGAATAGAAATGTAGTAATAAATAATCTAAAAAACCCATGAAATACTTTTTCTTTTTACAGAAGACGAAATGTTGGACATAGAATCGAAATTGGAAGTAGAATTGGATGCGAATGATACCAGTGACGAACAAAGTGAGGAGGAATATGAAGAAATGTAATATAAAATTGCCAAAATATTTAAGCAAAATTTAAATAATACAATTAATTCTTCTGAATACTACTAGTAAACCTAAACGACGTCGGGGTAAGCAATCTTCTTCAAAGAAGCCGGAATTTACCTTTAACAATGACGATGAACGCTATCATTGCAATAGATGTAATAAGGACTTTGCCTGGAAAAAAGATGTTGAACGGCATTTGAAAAGCCATTATGGTATTTATCCATACGAATGTAATAAGTGTGGACATCGTTTTCAGCGAAAAGACAAGTTTTCCAATCACTTGAAGGTGCATGAGAGACAGGAAGCTGGGGGTACACGTCGACCAAAATCAGAAAAACGCGCAGAATTAAGTTTCGCAGAACATTTATATACAGAGCTGCGGTTCCGTTCGCTCGAATGTAAACTGTGTACTGAAAATATACCAAATTTAGCAACACTCCGCACGCACTTGCAAACACATATCGAACCAAATACAATACATATAGAAGCGGATAGTGACATCGTTAAAGAACTATTCCCTAATGCGAATGGTGGATTGAATCACATAAAATTACAAATATGTAAAGATATCAAAGAGCAACGTTTTGGGAAATATTATGCAATTATTAATGCTTATGGTTATGAAATGGCTCTTAGTGATTCTGATACAGAACCTAATACTGAGGAGGCGGACAACAAATATGAATGTGAATTATGTCTCGTAAAGATGGCACGCAAGCATCAATTAATACAGCATTCAAAAACAGAACATTCCCAAGAAAAATTTCCACATAAATGTAATGTTTGCAAATTGCAATTTATAAGCGCACCAATGTATGAGTTTCATTCACGTACACAGTGCCGTAATCGTGATAGAAAATATCAATGTCTAAAATGTCCAGGAAAATTTGTATGGTTGCAGAACCTTCAAGGACACAAATGCTCCAATCGTCTTAATTTGTACGCGCCAAAAAAAACAGAACAGCGTAAACGAAATTTGTTACAATGCAACTTCTGTGATAAAACTTTCCGTTACGCCACTGACTTGAAACGTCATCAAGAAACTCACAATTTGAGTAGTCGTTCGCATATTTGCAGTATTTGTAGTCAACCATTTTTAAAAGCCGAAAATCTGCGTCAGCATATTCGGCAAGCTCACGATCAATTCAAACGACGTATTCTGTGTTGCCTGTGTGGTGAAAAACCTAAAACATTGGCAAAGCTACGTGTACATTTACAAAATCATGCGGATGGTTGGACTGGTATCAGATACACAGAGGGACTCTATTTTAAAGCACACTGGCCACAAGGTTGCAAGGGTAAAGAAGCAGAAGTAGAACAGAGCATTGTAATCGATTTTGCTGGACAGAATCTTACGCCCTATTACTGTGCCGTGGACGAGAGTGGTAATGAGATGGATTTGTATGACTCTGAAACAGATTTGGAGATGGAAACTGATGCACCCTCGTCTAGTGGACAACCTACATCAAACGTGTATAGTTGCGATTTGTGTAACGAAGTATTCTACAGAAGATCACGTATATTACAACATCAACATAGTGCACATTCCGATAGTTCAGAAACATTACCACACGCCTGTGGACGTTGTGAGAAGCAATATGTTTGCTTGGGCTTACTCGAACGGCATTATAAGCGTGATTGTGGTAATATATATAAGCGTTTTGATTGTAAGCGATGTTCAGCGCGTTTTGTGTGGGAAGAAAATTTGAAGCAGCATATGCAACGTCAGCACATCGATCCAGAACAACAAATAAGTCGCCAACTTGCTAATAAACTGCAATGTGATGAATGCAATAAAGTATTTGTTTGGCCCAAGGATTTAACACGTCACAAACGTATACATATGCCTGATGATGAGAAGTTTGAATGCCCATATTGTGAGCGAAAATTCTATCGAAAAGATCATTTGCAAACTCACTTGAAAACTCATGGCGCCTCTGGTAATACGGCTGCGGCGACTACAACTGCAGCAGCTACCAAGCGCGAGCTTAATCGCAAAGTGAATGGTAAGTCATAATCATAATAGAGTTTATTTCATTAACAATCAATTAATGAATGGGAGCGGAGTAATTCCCATTAGAGCTGAAATACCTAAGAATTTAGTAAAACCTACAAATGATTCAGAAATGGCAGGTTAAATTGTATTTCAATGACCTGCCGCCGTGGTATGGTGATAGGCTACTGGCCCACCATATCGAAGGTCTCAGGTTGAAGTCCCGGGACAGATAGTGTCAAAATTGTTTAGAAAATGTTTTTTTTCTCAGGATAATAATTAGAATCGATGTACTGCTTGGTGGATAAGGTTGGCCTAAATCTCTCACCAAATATTGTTATTATCCTTAGATCGCCTGATAGTTCTGAACTCACCATAATACAATTTGTCTAAGGTTAGTTTTGTTATGTAAATTTTAAATTATATCTTGTTAGTAAATTGCTTGTTGATATAAAGTTTAGATAAGAAAAAGTTGTTAAATTTTTCACCCGAGTTGGAATCACTCCAGCTCTAATGGTTACATTGAAAACAAAATAATTTATATTTCCCCTTAGCTGTTGAGCCGCACCTTTGTAAACCCAATGGTCTAAAATGTGTGCAATGTAAAATCTGTCTTTCCACACATACGAAAATTGCCGATCTTCGTGAGCATTTAATGGAACATCGTAGTGAAGGTTCACTGTCCCAATATGTTGCCACAAACTCAAAAACATCTCTAAACTTCTATCCAGATGAAGCCCCTATGCCAAGGGAGTTATTGATAGCAAGAATGATGGCTGATATAACTGCTGGCCAGCTAGACCGTTTTTATTCCATAACAAATGAGCTTGGTCATGAGTTAAGCATAAGTGGTTCTGATACTGATGATACGGACTCAGATTCAGAGCCTGATGAAACTTTAGATCGTGCCATTAGATATAGCATTCAACATCCAAGACGTTCAACATACAATTGTGATTTGTGTAGCATTGCTTTTACACGCAAGTACAAACTGTTTGCTCATCAAGCAAGCGATCATAGTTGGGACGAAGCTCCTTATGTATGTCAAAGTTGTCAAGCACATTTCCTATGCGATAAATTATTGCAGTCGCATTATCGCCATCAATGTAAAAATTTGTTGAAACGTTATGTGTGTCGCAAATGTCCACAACGTTTTATGTGGAAGGAAAACCTTAAAATGCATTTACGAACTATGCATCCGGATAGTGAAGATGTACAAAAGGTAAAATAAAAACACATGTATATAGGGGGAAATTCTATCTTATCTTATGAAATGTTACGTTTTAGATTTTCTCGCTCAGTTCCTTTGATTGTGATGAATGTTCACGAAGTTTCCAAATGCAGAAAGACTTAACTCGTCACCAGATGATACATCGCACCGATGCTACTGTTTTCCCATGTCTCTTTTGCCAACGGAAGTTTTATCGCCGTAGCAACTTATATTTGCATATTAAACGTCATGGTATAACATCACATGAGCTGAGTGCAGCCGCTGCTCACATCACTGCTCACAAAGGGCCGAATGGCAAAAAGGATATTCATTGCCGCGTATGTAGTATGCAATTTAAAACCTTGTCTGCTTTACGTGCTCACCTTCGTCAAGAGACTACAGCGATACTACCATCTCACCACGACTACAGCTCACAGCAAAACTATTCTATTATGAATGAATTAGGATTTGAATTAGATATGAATGATTCAGAGACAGAGGGGGAAGATAATGATGATGCAATAGTTAAGTCCTACAAATGCCAAATTTGTGGGCTGGTTTGTAAGAGACGCTATGAAATGGGCCAACATCAGTTATCTATACATAAACACGAATATATAACACTTAAGTGTGATAAATGCGTTTTTAGAACGGTTTCAAATGTAAGTATAAATTGTGTACAACTTAAAATTAACTTAATTGACATATTGTATTTCGAACTTTTAGGATATTATGGAGCATCACTTGCGTACACAATGTAACAATAGTGAAAAACAGCATCAATGCGGTCAATGTTCCTACAAATTTATGTGGCCCGAGAACTTGGAAGTCCACGTTAAATTGGTGCATCCACCAATACCTGAAGAAGCACAGCCACTTAAAATTGCAACAGAGGCAATATCAGCTACAACAAATGATGCACCAGGACATAGTATACCCGTGCCACCTCAAGTATTCCAATGCGATCAGTGTGAGCGTCGTTATAACCGTAAAGATCGGTTAGTTGCTCATATGAAAAAATCACATGCTCACAACTCCGACAACAATGATCCTAGTTGTAGCACAAGTGCAGCTGAAACTAAAACATCAATTGGCAAAAAGCCGCCGAAAGAGAAGTCGTTTCTATGTGCATTCTGTGGCCGTGCTGTGAGCTCATCATCCAATTTGATTGTTCATATGCGTCGCCACACAGGCGAAAAACCGTTCCAATGTGAATTTTGTGATAAGGCATTTCCTCGTTCTTCGGATTTGGCATGCCATCGACGAACACACACAGGCGAGAAACCCCATCATTGTACTGTGTGTGGTAAGTCCTTTTCACGATCATACAAATTGCAACAACACATGCGTATACATTCTGGTCAAAGGCCATACAAGTGCACATATTGTGAGAAGAGCTTTACGCAATCAAATGATCTTAACTTGCATGTTCGTCGGCATACTGGTGAACGTCCTTATGTGTGCAATGTTTGCGGTGAAGGGTTCATTCAAGGGACGGCTTTAAAGCATCACCGAGCAGCGCATGCTCATTTCGAAGGAGATGCACGAGAGCAACGAACAAACAATGTTTTACAATTAGATGAAGGAAACAGCTTAATGCAATTGTAAAATAGGCATTAAGAAGCCGGCAGCTTTTAATGATTATGAAAATACCAGTTAGTTTTTAAAGTTTCTAGTTTTATTGCTTGTATTTCTATACAAATAAATAAAGGATAACAAACATACTAATTTTTAGCAAACCTTGTTTCTATACATTATTTATGAAGCTTAGTATCTATTGTTAGATACTAAAACTTAGCGGAAAAATGTTTTATCATAAATTTCAGAAGTGGAATACTCTAGGCATTAAACAAGAAATCGAAAATGCGGTTTCGTTTTGTTGATACAGAGGCCAAAACGCGTCGTTTGATACATCTCCTGACATTTTTGGACGTGTTTTAGCAGTTCTCTTCTAAAGGAAACTACCAAAAAGAGCATAAACTCCCTTCAATTTGATATTTTGGTACCATTCTAGAAGACGGTTGAATTACTAATTTTCATCGAAAATTATCGATAGGGGTGTCAAAAGACGCGTCTTGACGCCAGGATCAACAATCCGGCGAAAGTTAAATTTTTTATTTATATTGATATTTGCAAACAAAGTTGCAAATGTTCATTTGGTTGTAATATAAAATATAGGGCGCTCCGATGGCGTAGCCGGTGTTGGACCGGCTAAGAATTATTCTTTTAAAGCGTGCCCGAAGGCCGCCTACGCAGAAAGGTGTCCTGCACAGAAATATCATGGACCAGGCCCCCGGTTTTTGACCGATTTAGGGTAATTTTTTGCCGATAACTTTTCACAGAAATAACATTTGGAATTTCCGCTTTCGTATTATTGATCCTGACGCCAAGACGCGTCTCTTGACACCCCTATTTTTGATGAAAATTAGTCATTGAACCGTCTTCTAGAATGGTACCGATATTTTTTTTTGATTTTGTATATTTTGAAGTATATGATGAAAGTGCCTATTTACGCGTTTGTATGTACAGATCCTTGAACGGACTTGGCAAATCCCGTGATTTTTAAGAAGAATGCGATTTGTGACTGACTTCTCAGCCTTAGCTCTTTTCATCAGTGGCCATTGTTTACCACTACTAGTTGGCATCTTCTTTTGCGAATCGGAGTGGAAGGTAGTGGATGAAGGTACTCCGAAAGAGTGTAATGGAGGAAATCGCGTTCAGAGTTGTTTTAAAGTAAGAAGTATAACTACAAATTTCAATTTAAACTGAAATTTACATTCTGTGGAAACTGATAAGGAGTTAGTACTGCAAATTATTTTATAATTTGTAAGCTTTATGTCTTCACGTTTTATATAGCAGTATTTAAACTTTGATTGTTTTATTTCTGCATACAACATACCATGTGTAGTTTGTGTGTGTATGTAGATTGGGAGTAAGTTGCCCTACTAGTAGACATATACCATGTCAGTGGCGTGACTGCTCTTTCAAAGAAGGGCTACCAGCATTGATTGTTATTATTGTTTAGAAACTGAAAGTATTGAGGCATAGTCATAGCCAAAGTATGACTTAAATTTAAAGTAAAAATTTAGAGCAAAATCTACTTTGTCGTATCAATCGAATCTGTTCTTACGCACGCCAACACTTTTTATACCCAACGTGTACTAGTATACAGGGTATTATAGTTTTGGTCACATAACGATGGTTTGTAACGCTACAATATAATAGAGATAGATATGGAGTTCCATATATCAAAGATCTCAGAATGAACAGAGGAATTCATTAAGACATGTCTGTCCGTCCGTCCTTTCGTGGATACGATAACTTGAGTAAAAATTGAGATATTTGAATAAAATTTGATTTGCTGTTTGAAATGGTCGAAATCGAACCAAAGCCACGCCACTTTTTTCGATATCGAAAATTTCGAAAAACGTATAAAATAGGTTAATTCAATAATAAAAGTAGCTGCAATGATGAAATTTACTAGATTTATTAAAAAATTTTTGAAAAAAAGGCGTGGCACCGCCCACATATGAGTGAAGAAATTTTAAAACTTTCGTAGGAGGTAGAAATATTGAACTGCCCATATCTAATTAACTGATACAGGTATAATAATATAATTTGATGCTTACATCAATTTTCTTATTATTTATATAATTTTTGAAAAATTTTGGAAAGTGGGCGTGGCAGCGCCAACTTATGAGTCAACCAAATTTCAAATTCGACTGTTAATAACGGTGTAAGATAGAATTACGAAACTTAACACGAGGTATGCTATAGACAGATATAAAGTTGAAAATTTTCTGTCGTTTCATGTGGTTGTTGTAATCACAGATTAGGGTGTACCGAAAAGTGCAAAAAGTGTGTTCTGCGCAGAAATACTGTGGAGCGCGTAGCCGATGTTGGAACGGCTGAGGGTTATTTTTTGGAAGCGCGGCCGAAGGCCGCCTACGCAGAAAGGTGTTCTGCACAAAATACCTTGCATCAAGCCCCCTATTTGGGATCGGACATGGGTAATTTTTGGGTTTTTTGCGAATAACTTTTCACTGAAACAAAAAATTTAAAATCCGCTTTCGGATTGTTGATACTGAAGTCAAAACGCGTTGTTTGATACCTCTCCCGATATTTTTGGACGTGTTTTAGCAGTTGTCGGTAATTGTTTCCTTTAGGAGACAACTGCTAAAACACGTCCAAAAATGTCGGGAGGGGTATCAAAAGACGCGTTTTGACCTCGGTAACAATAATCCGAAAGCGGATTTTTGAGTTTTTGTTTCAGTGAAGAGATATTTGCAATCAAAGTTGAAAATTTTCTGTCATTTTCATGTGGTTGTTGTAATCACAGATTAGGGTGCATCGAAAAGTGCAAAAAGTGTGTTCTGCGCAGAAATACTGTGGACCGCGTAGCCGGTGTTGGATCGGTTAAGGGTTATTTTTTTGAAGCGCGGCCGAAGGCCGCCTACGCAGAAAGGTGTTCTGCACATAGATACCTTGGATCAAGCCCCCTATTTGGGATCGGAACCGGGTCATTTTTGGGTTTTCTGCGAATAACTTTTCACTGAAACAAAAAATTGAAAATCCGCTTTCGGATTGTTGATACTGAAGTCAAAACGCGTTGTTTGATACCTCTCCCGACATTTTTGGCCGTGTTTTAGCAGTTGTCTCCTAAAGGAAACAATTACCCAGTTGTCTCCTAAAGGAAGCCATAACAAAAATTTGGATCAAGAAAGGAGCTTCCATTAAATTTATGTCATAATAATCATGGATTATAGAAAAAGGCCAAAATAACTACCCTGACTGAAAACACTGAAAATCTGAGGAAATTGTGAATGGATAGTGTTCTGAGTAAGAAGAAGAATCAATTCTTTCCACTACCAATTAAGAAAATTCGAAAAATTCGTTACATATTTCCCTTTTGTCACTAAATTTTATAAAATATCGAATTATATTTTTGTATAATATATAGTGAAAGTTTGTATATAGTAATAGAGTACGTGGGTGCCATGAGCAACACCGCATACTCGGCATGTGAGAGCGACGCTTCCGAAAGCGCCGATAACACATATTGCATATTTTTGCATCTGGTCGAAGGTGAACCAAAGTGAAAGTCTTCCAAGTATGATTTTACTGAACTCTTATTTTGCAAGGTATTGGTCTTCATCGTCGGGATGGAGTTGGGGATTACACGGAACGTAATAAGGATAAGGTTATTCTCACTGCCACTTTGAACGGTGTAAAATTCGAAGTAGAGGGCCAATCTACAGAGACTGTAACAATCTTCAATAGCAATTGCATTTGGGAGTGTGAGCTATCGGATATTAAGCGGTAAGAAATACATATTGCATTTTTGTATTCATATACATAAGAGCTGTCACTTTCTCCCATTGCTTAGAATGAAAACTGACAATCGGCCCGTAAAGGTGGAAATATTCATCAAAGGTGGCCGTTCGGATAATTCACCGCGTCGTGGCATTGGCTCGCTATTACTTCCTATTAGAGGTATACCTGTAGTAACGGCATTGAAAAATGTGCAAGTAAGTTACCTATTTTACTCTTATTACCAGATAAAACAAAATTTTTTTCTTATGTAGTTGAAGTTGCACTGGCATAAACTCAACGTACTAAGCTCAGAATGGCGACAGAACAAGCCAGAAATTTATTTGCTTTTGGTGATCGTTAAAAAGAATCTAATTGATAATGGCCAATTCGAAGAATTCTTTGGAAAAGTAGTTCTATATAATACTTAGTAAAACGATATTCTAACCCTTATCTTTCCACAGAAAAAGGGTATGACAAATGGAGCGCTATCGCCAAAAAACTCTGAGACATCTCATATGTTGCAATCACAAAGTAACGTATACGTCCAGCTTCTCGAAAAAGTCGGTCTCATACAAGTCGGGAATAATCCTGATGTTGATTGTGATATCTTCAATGTTGCTTTGACTTTTAAGCAATTGAGAAATCTAAAAATATTGTTGGAATCAGAAAAGAAATATTGCCAGCCTACTAGTCTCTTTGTATTCCATTATGATTTCCTTGGTAGCGCTTCGCAAATTGAAATGCTTGTAAATCAGTCTGATACTTATACTATCAATGAAAAAATATCGCTCAGTTTTAAGTCTTCATTGAGGAGTTTACGAACCTATTTTCAACGCATTTTCTATGTCCCAATAAGTCTGTCTCTTAATGGTGTTATTGTTGGTGAGTAATAATTTTTTTTTTATAGAAATAAAATATGTAAACTTATCGTTCCTGTTTTTGTACATCATCCCAATATCACATATAAAGCAACAGCATCACAGTATCGCGGTGCAAAGTTGTGTTCCGCTGGGTGCTTGAATTCAATACCCACAGATATGTGTAATTGTTGGTAAAATTGATGCACTATTCACAGAGGTAACATTAGAAAACTAAGAACTGTTGTCAGCTTTTTGCGTTTTGCAAGCAACGTAATTTTTCTGTTAATCACCTTTTAAATTTAAGACTGCTAGTATATGACATTAATCAACAGCCGGTTCTATCGTACCGGAATTACTCGGGTTTTACCCGACCAAGGGCTGTTATTTCGATGTAACCCTGTCTAACTCGTCACCTTTCCACCTACGGGCATGTAGGCCGCTTTTATATCTAATAGAATTATATTCGAGTCTTCGTTAATTTCGAGTATGTTAGTTATATGGCTGCAGTGCCTGCCAATTGGCAGGCAGACAACTGTGGAAGCCTCCTAACCCGCGGGGGGTGTATGTTTTTGATAGGCTACCTTGACAGATTAAACGACTGTGTCAGCACGTCGAGATGGCCTTTTCAGTCTATGGAAGGACCTTTCGATATCAAATTGAAGTAACAAAAAAAAAAAACAAAGACGAGTGCTGACCGCCGAAGGTCCCAGGTTCAACCCAAGTCGCGTCATAAAATACTTTAGAAAAAAGTTTTGAAAACCATTCACAAACCTATTGCCTTATACTTGTCTTTTAAAGTTTCACATATCCTGTGCGTTTTATTTATTTCAATATACGCTTAACTAGTAAAATTAGGTATAGCGACAGTGTGCTGGCCTCCTGTACCGAAAGGTCCCTGGTCTAAGTACAGGAACAGTTAACATGTTGTTGTTGTTGTTGTAACGACAAAAACACCCCGAAGGTTTTGGGGAGTGCTGTCGAACTGACTCCCTTGCTACTGCCCGACTGTCGTAGCGATTTGGTATGACCAGTGGAACCCCTCCTCAAAATGGCATCGCTCAGCGATCCTCTCAGCGTATTTTAGCTATGAAGGAGCTTTTTAGTAAAAATTTATCTACTTTGGCAGACTTCGTTCTAATTCATCATAAAACATGCACGTCCCGACAATTTGTGGGGAAAATTTGATTAGAGATTGAAAGAAAAAGCTCGGTTTTAATCTCCTCGGAGATACATCGAGCCAAGTTACTTTTATTTTTCTCCGTAGTAAAATAAATTTCTAATTTATTTATTCCTGTAATTACCAGCAAATTATAGAATGGACTTCTCAAAACTCTTGCCAGAAGATGCATATTTTAACACAAATAACACTTGTAACAAAACCGGCACTTTTTGTTTGGATCGATTATGTAAACCCTTGAGTGCTTGTGCCGCAAAGCCGTCAGTAGATTATTTATTTTCATTACAACTAGTAACAAGCTACTCTAAAAAATCTACATATGACTTTGTGCCAATGAGTGCCTCATATAAGATCGATGACAAATGTTCTGTTGATGTAACAGAGTGTTTTAGAAATCTAGATTTTCCAACAACTATGCAACAAATGCGTGCTCCATACGATGCTGGACAAATGAGTAGGCGTAACTTTAGTAATTTCGAAATCTATCAACGTAATTATATGAAAATGCAAGCAGATGCTGTCATTATAGGACGTGTGCTGGGAGAGAATAGTGAATTGTTTGGTAAATCATCTGATGACTTTTTAAAAGTTAAAGATGGGAGCAAAGATTCTCTGACACACCGCTTAAGTAAAACGACAATGGCTGGTAACTATGAAGAACTGACTCGGTCTCAAGAGAGCATTTTACATGATTTGCAAGCGAGAGCATCGGCGAGCACCACAGCTACTCAGACAAGTAAACTTTTAACACGTAGTGTTGCGGTAAATACCGATCCAAACGAAACAGATTCCGAAGAAATGACAATGAAAATCGTACAAGAATTAGAAGAATGGAAATCACAACAAATGGAATATTTCATACAAGGCTTGGAGCAAAAGGAGATCGCCTACTTGGCTGAATTAGATAAACAATGGGAACAACAACGTGCTATATTACAGGCTAGACTTGAGGCGAAGTTATCGGCGTGCGAGAAATTGAATGCAAAATTAGAAATGACACATGCTGAATTAAACGCCAACGCTTTGAAACATCAAGAAACCATAAGTATCGTGCAAACTGTGAAGCAAGACATTGAAAAAAGTTATGCGGAAAAATTTCAACAATTGGATGATGAAATGCAGCGTCTTAAGCATGAAATACAACAACGTGCTACAGAAAGTGCTGAACGTGAACTCGAACAAGCACAACAACAGTCACAAGCAGCTGAAGCGAGTGATTTGGAATCGGAGGAAAAGTTAGAAATGAAAATACGTATTGAACAATTGGAAAAACAGTTGGCGGCCATGGAGAAGACACATTTCTCCGCTGAACAATTACAGGGCATGTTGGCTGATCTGGTTAGAAGTTGCACAATGACCGTGTCACATAATATTCGTTTTATTAACAAATTACTAATTTCAGCACAAGCAAACGGAACGCTTTTTAGACGTTGAAAAAGCAAAAGATTTCTATAAGGCACAATGGTCAAAATCCGCAAAAGAATTACATAAGCTGCAGCGGAATTTGTTAAAACAAAAAGAGAGGGAGTTGGAAGAAAAAAAGGATATAAATGTTGAGTGAGTCTTACAAATACTACGAAAATCGAAATATTTAAAAAACTGTTGCTGTTTCTACCTAACTTTTTTGAAATATTTTAGGATCTGTTTAGAAGAAATACTCGAAGAGGAACAGGATGCCTTGAATAGCGATCGAAATGACTTGAAATGTATAAAGAATTTGCTTTATGAATCATCAGACGAAGCAAATGCTGATTAGATATTGACCCAAACCCGAACGAACAAACAATATTCACATTGTGTTGTGTTAACTAGACAAAATTTTACTGTGATATTTGTAGGTACTTTTTTACAAACACACGCTTATGTGTACGATAGGTTTTTTACTATGAAAAATACATTACAATTGTGTCAATTATATATACTATTTTTTCTTATGCCATTTTTTTCGTGGCCTTACATATCAATAAAATATTTTTGTAATATATTTAAACTGTTGTTCATACAAATTCTCATGAACTGGGCTCTTACTCTGTAGATCTATTCGAAAGGCTGCTCTACTCGAAAGCAAAAAGCGATTCTAATACACATAGGTACTCTGTAGCTCGTTAGAATTCTCTCTATCTCTATGGCGCGATATACAACAGGTATATCATCATAAACCTCCTAAGAGATTTTTGCGCCAAGCTTCTCTTCCAATTTGTGGTGTGCCGATTTGAATTTTTCCCTACAAATTGGTGGGACCTACAGTTCCATAATAGTAGGCACCACTGTTTCACAAATTTCAAGCGCAAAGCAAAATACAAAAACACTTTGCATACGTCTCAAGTGCGGTATTAGGCAGCGCAGTTTTACATGTCACAGTAGCGCAGGTGATAAGAATCTCAACTACCATGCGTGTGGTTGGTGGTTCGAACGTATGTCCTTGCACAAGTAATTTTTATTTTTTTTTTATTAAATAAAATTTAATTTTTTTAAATAATCTAATCCCAAAAATTTCTTTGGTTAAATTTTTCCAAATTTTTAATTAGAATTCTTTAATTATTTTCTGTCAACAACGATTGCTTAACTCTTTCTGCTATAAAAATTACTTCTTGATGAAAGAAATACTAATTGTTTTATTATAATCGTAAGAAAATACATTTTTGTGGATTTCCGTTTGCTAAATTGTTGCCGTTTGCTAAATTGTCGAATAGAATTCAACCTTCCGGGAAACGGGTTGTGCGTTGGGTTTGGGACCCATCACATAAAACAACGTTCCAATGAAATTCAACAACAAAGCCTCGGATATGAGAACCCCTTTTTTAGATGACAACACCCGCAAACGAAATAAGGATTATGAGATAAGGGCATGTACCTGGAATGTCCGGTCCGTTAATGGGGAAGGTGCCGCTGCCCGGCTGGTTGAGGTCCTGAGGAAAGCAACATCTGCATCAGCTGACATCACCGCCATACAAGAGATGCGATGGACGGGGCGAGGAAACACGATCAAAACACTTTGCAACATCTACTGGAGTGGGCATGAAGACAAGCGCAGATTTGGCGTGGGATTTGTGGTGGGAGAGAGACTCCGTCACCGAGTACTGTCGTTCACACCCGTGAACGAGCGTCTCGCTGCAATCCGCATGAAAGTACGATTTTTCACCATATCGTTTATCTGCGCTCATGCACCGACGGAAGAGACGGACGACGTGGAAAAGGATGCATTCTACGAGCGCCTGGAAGAAGCATACGAGCGATGCCCCCGTCATGATATCAAAGTCGTGCTTGGCGACTTTAACGCCAGGGTGGGTAAGGAGGGTGTATTTGGCCCCACTGTCGGGAAGTTTATTCTCCACGATCAGACTTCGCCAAATGGATTCAGGCTGATCGACTTCGCCTGTGCCCGAAACATGGTCATATCCAACACTAGGTTTATGCACAAGAAGATCCATCAGGCTACATGGCTGTCCCCCGATTGAAAAACACGCAACCAGATCGACCACGTTGTGATAGACGGACGGCATTCTTCCAGCGTTTTAGATGTTCGCACAATACGAGGACCTAACATCGACTCGGATCACTACCTAGTAGCAGCCACGATTCGTACCCGCCTCTGTACGACAAAACAGGTGCAACAAAAAACGCAGGGAAAGCTGGACGTCGAATAGCTGCAATCGCAACAGACCGCCAATTATTTCGCAGATCGCCTCTCATACCTGCTCTCCGTGAGCACAATTCAACCTAGTGGAATGCATTAGCAGTGGGATCATATCTCAGGAGCACTCCGTACCGCAGCCGAAGAAGTAATTGGATTCCGGCGAACGCGAAGAAACAACTGGTATGATGATGAAGAGTGCCACGCTGCAACGAAAAGAAAGGACGAAGCCTACAAGGCAACGCTGAGATCGAATGCAACGAGGAGTGTGTGTGAACACTACCGCGAGTTGAAGAGGGAAGCGAGGCGGCTTTTCCGGGCGAAAAAAAGAGAGGGCGAAAAGCGTGAAATAAAGGAGCTTGAGATGATGGCCAACGGGAATAATGCCCGAAAGGTCTATCAAAAAATTCGGCGAATGACAGAAGGTTTTAAACCCGGGGCAAACTCCTGTTAGAATGAGAACGGCGACCTGGTGGCCCATGTTCAGAGAGCACTCAGAATATGGAGGGATCACTTCTCTGCCCTTTTAAATGGAGAAACTGAGCAAGAAACCAGAGAAGATGCCGAACCCGAGCCCACAATCGAAGATGATGGAATTGACGTTCCACAACCCGACTATAATGAGGTGCGAATAGCAATATCCCGATTGAAAAACAATAAAGCAGCTGGCGCTGAGCTATTCAAACACGGAGGCGAGGAGCTGGTAAGGCGCATGCATCAGCTTCTATGCAGAATATGGTCGGATGAATGCATACCTGAAGATTGGAATCTAAGTGTTCTCTGCCCAATCCACAAGAAGGGCGATCCTGCAAACTGCGCCAACTATCGCGGAATCAGCCTTTTGAATATCGCATATAAGGTCCTATCAAGCGTATTGTGCGAAAGACTGAAGCCTGATGTGAACAGACTGATTGGACCTTATCAGTGTGGCTTCAGACCTGGTAAATCTACCATCGACCAGATTTTTACAATACGCCAAATCTTGGAAAAAACCCGTGAAAAAAGAATCGACACACATCATCTCTTTGTTGATTTTAAAGCCGCTTTCGATAGCACGAAAAGGAGCTGCCTATATGCCGCTATGTCTGAATTTGGTTTCCCCGCAAAACTTATACGGCTATGCAAAATGACCTTGAGCAACACCGCCAGCTCGGTCAGAGTTGGGAAGTACCTCTCCGAGCCGTTCGAAACTAAACCAGGTTTCAGACAGGGTGACCCCCTATCGTGCGATTTATTTAATTTAATGCTGGAGAAAATAATACAAGCTGCAGAACTTAACCGCGCTGGAACAATATTTTATAAAAGCGTGCAACTGTTGGCATATGCTGACGATATTGATATCATTGGCCTTAACAACCGCGCCGTAACTTCTGCTTACTCCAAATTAGAAAAAGAAGCGGAGAAAATGGGATTGGTGGTGAACGAGGCCAAACGAAGTACCTTCTGTCATCATGCAAAGAGTCAGCGCATTCGCGCCTTGGCAACCAAGCCACTGTTGGCAGCAATAGTTTCGAAATAGTAAAGGACTTCGTTTACCTGGGAACCAGCTTTAACACCAACAATAATGTTAGCCTAGAAATCCAACGAAGAATTACTGTTGCAAACAAATGCTACTTCGGACTGAGTAGGCAATTGAAAAGTAAAGTCCTCTCTCGACGAACGAAAATAACACTCTACAAGTCACTCATCGCACCCGTCCTGCTATATGGTGCAGAAGCGTGGACACTAACAACATCTGATGAGGCCGCTCTGGGAGTATTCGAGAGAAAGGTTCTTCGAAAGACTTGTGGACCTCTACGCGTTGGCGACGGCGAGTACCGAAGAAGATTTAATGATGAGCTGTATGAACTCTACGCAGACGCCGACATAGTTCAGCGAATTAAAACACAGCGGCTTCGCTGGCTAGGCCACGTAGTGCGAATGAGCGAAGATGCTCCAGCCCAGAAGGTATTCTTATCGGCACCCGCCGGTGGAGGCAGAGGAAGAGGGAGACCACCACTCCGATGGAAGGACCAAGTGGAGACCGATTTGCCATGCCGCGGTGTTTCCAATTGGCGCCAGTTGGCGCAACGAAGAAACGACTGGCGAGCTATGTTGGACGGTCAAAATCGCCCAGGCGGTTAGATGACCATTTAAAGAAGAAGAGAAGAAATTGTTGTCGAATAGAATTTTCTAACCTTCGACCATTGTGGCATATGTTTTCGAAGTAGTGAGTACCAAATTTTCTACAATAGAAAGGGGGATAAATCAAATCCAAAGGGAACAGAATGGAACTCGAACAACGAATTCGTTCCACTCGAAAATTTCTCACAGAGTACGAATTACTCGAAAGCGAACAAATTTTGTTTCGAATAGAACTACAGAGTGAGGATCCTGATCTTCCTTGCGCCGTTATACGTTATTTTTCAAAAACTTTTGTCATATTTAATTAGCGCTTTCTGTTTACTACAATTTTGCGTTTACGATTTTTCCATATCTCTTTTGGTTAAGAAGTAATCGAAAAAATCAGTTTGAACTCAGTACTCAGGGTCTCAAAAACTGGTATCCACTTGCGTATACCTGATTTTGATGCAGGTTAAATTGAACAGTGTGCTTTGCTTTCCTTTTAAAAATATTGTGTAAACATTTATGTATCGATATACATATGCAAACAAAATTGGAAAATACTGTGAAGAAGTTTCTTGCTCTCTTGAAATATTATCTTATAACAGACTAGCTGACCCGCCGAACTTTGTTCCGCCTTAAAAGGAATAAATGAGCAGATATTAGATTTTATTTTTATTAGAATGATAAATGTAAAAAAAAAACACCTTGTTTTATTTGGATGGCCTTAAATGCTTAACCCAGCAAACAAAAAATCAGTTATTTTAACGATTCTGTTTTGGTCATGTATTTTGGTGCATGGGTTGTACTCTTCAATCAAGCACCTTGTGATAGACGAAATTTTTTGTTTTATTATCAGGAATTCGGCTTGTCATTTGTTAATGGTCATGGCAAAACAATGTCCATTTGCCCAATGTGAACCCTAGAATGCAAGCAGTAATCAGTGCTGCAATCGTATCGAAACGCTGCTCGATTCAAAACAGTACTTGATAAATTTCTCCTGTTCCTTATCTAGACGATTTCGCATTGCCAACCGAGCCATTTCTCGGGCTGCTTCTCTTTGCTCTTGTAATTGAGAAGCACGAAGTCCTTAGTCCTTTCATTCGCAATGTTTCGAGTCCCACTTGTATCACGGTTTTTTCGTGAAAGATTTGATTGTCTTGTTGGCGAGATGATATTGTTAATGATATTATCGGCACAATACTCTAATAGAAACTCGAAATACACACATCAGCCGGTCAATTTCAAAATATAAAATTTTTAAAACTTTCAAAGAAGTGCCAGTAAAATGAGAATGACGCAAAACTATCTCGAAACGTGAAAAGTAAAAAGTTTCCGGTTAGCAGGAATCAGTAAATACTTGCAAGCAAAACTGCTTTTGGATTTTTCATTGGTTAATAGCTTGAGTTTTTGAGATTTTTTTGTTGCTTTCCTATGTCAAGACCATTTGTTTTTCACTTGCAACTTTTACTGAGTGAATTTCCCCCATCAACTCTCTCTCCCTGCAAATCTTGTTTGTCGCACCATGAATAAAGAAAAATTAGAATAGGTCGGTCCCTGGTCCAGTTCCCGAAAAAAAAGAATATTAAATAGGAGATATCAACAAAATCAAAGTGCTACCAACCAAATCCCACCATAAATAAAAACTTTGGAATAGGACGGTCCCTGATCCACTTCCCGAAAAAAACCAATATTGTTGTAACCAATCGTAAATTTTAATTAAAGTAGAAGGCTAGCAATATACCAAATTTCGCAAAATAAATAAAAAAATGTTGGGATAGGTCGGCCCCAGGTCCACTTTCCGGAAAAGAAGTATCCTATGTCCTTTTCCTGGTTCCAAGCTTTTTCCTCACCAATTTTCAGCCAAATAAGTCCAGCCGTTCTTGAGTTATAAAAAGTGCAACTAACATAACTTTCTTTTATTTATATAGATAGTAAACCCCGCTCGCTTCGCTGCGTCTCAGAACTAATAATAAACTGAGTCCGATTTTCATCATTATGTCCCATACCAGATAAGACATGAAACTTAATTACATTATTGCATCCCTTATTGTCACCTTTCGTGTGATACCTATTTGTACTAACACATTTTGGGTCACCATGGTCCACAAATCGATCTATATCTCCGAAACCGGTCAAGCTATCGGAACAAATGATACCTTAAATTTTAAGTTAAATGTCTAGTAAAACAACGGTTAAAATTCCATTAAATTCCATTCAGTAGTTTTTGAGTGATGCGCCCAAACATACAGACACACAGACAGACATATAGATAGACAGACAGACATATAGACAGACAGACAAAACTTCTGAAAACAGTTGATTTGGCTTCTATTGGCCTAATAATGATCCCTGCTATAGATTTTTCTTAAATATCTGCAATGTACAGCCATCGACCTTTTACAATTTTACTATATGTAGAGATAACCGTTTTTTTGGCGCAAAGTTATTTTCTAAAATATGTATTTCAAATCTGTGTTAGTTTATTTATAGAACATACAAATGCAAACATGTATAGCATAACTTTCAGAAGTGGAATATAGTATACTAAGCCACCCTGAATATCGCCAATTTGAAACTGAGTACTCGATATGGCCTTAACCTTAAAAAATTTGTGTGACTTATTTAAATGAAATTCAAAAGAAAGATGTTGTGGTGGTTTGTAACGGCAAAAACCCTCTCCGAAGGTTTTGGAGAGTGTTGTCGAAAGTGATAGTCCTTTGCCTGATATGAACCCGTTATGCGTCGGTACTCTCTTGCGGTACTGCCCGACTGTCGTGGTAGCGATTTGGCATGACCGGTGCAACCTTCTAGGTCATGCCATCCCTCCTTAGTATACTACAGCTTTTTTAAAAATGTGTTTGGAAGCAAAATAGTGTAGGATATGTTTTAAAAACGGATATATGTACATTGTTTTATTAAAACGTATATACCATGTACATTGCAATTTGTTTAATTATTAATAATAATTTGTTTGCATCGACGTTTTAAAATTTTGTTAGCACATTTTCGTGTTTTAATTATATTTTAATTTTACGAACTACGGTTTCCGACAATACTTATAATAGCTCAAAAAAAAAAAAAGTACGGCTCACTCAATTCTGCACGCGTACAAAATAAGGCAACGTATCAAGTGGTGCACTGTAGGCCATCAACCATTTAGGGCCATGGTGCACAACATTCGTATTGCCATCCTTCCACTCGCCCTTGGGCAAGTAAACATCACGTACAATAGCGCCTTCTTCGACGACAGGTGCGGCAATGATGTCATCACCAAGTAGGTATTCTAGAGAAAATATATTTAATGTCATTCAACTTGCTTGGTTTTTTAAATTATTGATTGACTTACGATCGTAAATGCTTTGAGCAATCCTATCTTCGGGGTCAACCCACCAAAGTGGCAAATTTACTGGTTCACCTGTTTCTGTTGCTAGTTTAAAGCGTTTTATAATTTCAGGCGCAAAATCAGCATGCATATCGATAAACTTTTTACTAATTTCAATAGCTTCTGCATCGAAACTCCATGGTACATATGAAAATTGCAAACTAGGCATAAAAACATTTGCTTGCAACCAACGTAAAAATAGCTCCTTGTTTGGTGGCTTATCATCGTAACCATTACCACCAATCATATCAGGCAGTACAAATGGATAACCATTCAAATTCATCTGTATGGTAGTCGTGATTAGTGTAAGCAAACCATTATTCCAACCCCATTCGGAATCTTTATCCACTACACGCACAAAAATGGGCATATCTTGTGTATTTTGGCCGGAACGTACTTCCACCATCGGACCAAACGCTCCAACCGTGCGTATATAGTCCCGCGTCATTTGTGTAGGTGATAAACTCAGATCACCTTCTAACACTGGATCGTCTGGCATCCAACTTGATTCACCTGCATCAAATTTAAAACTATCAATACCGCCTTCTTCTTGCAATCGTTTCAATCGATCGCTGAACCAAGTGCGCACCTCAGCTTTGGTAAAGTCAATATAAGCCGCCTCATTCGGACCACTGTTCCACCATTGGGTATCTGGGTTCCCATTATGGTCGAGAATCAAATAGCTGAAAGAGAAGAATGCTTAGATATTCAAAGAGTTGCGATTTGTTCTGTCATACATTTTCTATCTATTTTAATTCTAACTAATACAACCAATTTCACTTCAGCTTTTTTTAGGCAAACTGCAAAGCAACTTACCCTTTATTCAAAGCTTCACTATAGATGGGTTCGCAATTTTTATTGATGAATGGATGTATCCATAATGTTACACGGAATCCTTTGGCTTTTAATTCATCGGTAAACTTCTTCATATCGGGGAATTTTGATTTACGATATGATAAAGCGCCATAACAATCTTCCCAATCATCATCAATTTCTAACTGACTATTATTAAAACCATTGTTCAAAATAGCATCACCGAATTCACGCACGACCGACTCGTCAATATCACGCTTATAAAGTGCCCATGTGGACCAAATCGGATGTGTTACCATACGTTCATCTGGATATTCGGCAGGATATTTCAAGAACGTCTTTACAGCATACATATGAGCTTTCTTCGCATTTGGTGCTGAGCCAACATGATAAACAAATGTTACTTTATCTGCTCGTGTATTATATGGCAGTGCATTTAGAGCGCTGAAACATAATTTATTGTCGTAGCCAACTGAATTTTGTTCGATAAACAGTGGCGTTTCATTTTCAACATAATAAAATTGACCCCTGGTGTTAAACCAATATCGTTCAGCTACACCCATATTCTCTAACTCTTTGGTAACATATGAGAAATTTGTCAATGTCTGCTTCTCCACTGGCCAATAGTGGTTTTTGAATTCCGGCCCACCATACCAATGTGTATTCTGTACATCTAAATCGACGCAATCAATAGGTTGACTGCCTGTTGGAACGGTACGCGAGACACGTAAATGCACAACGCCGGCTTCACTGGGTACCAAAGCAAATTCAATTGTTGTATCTCCAGTATTGAGCGTGAATTTGCCTGAATCCGTTTGCATCAACTTATTGTTTGTGGTTGTATTTGCTAAGGTAATTGTTTGTACTGCTTTGAAGCCTAAAGGGAAGAAATTAAAAAATGAACAACTGCGTGTTTCGTATAATTTGAAGTGGAATAAGGACAGTTTTCTCATGTAATTCATGTTATTAATTGATAACGATTAGAAAAATAAAGAAATAATCATGATTTCATACGATTATTAAAAAGAATCAAAAAAAGTTGTTTTGATTATCTGAAATTTTTTTTGCCTTTTTTTTTTGATTATTTTTGATTTTGTTGAGTATTGTTGATGTTTATATTTATGTGCTTCTACGACAATACTGAAAAAAAATTATCAAAAGTAATCAAAACAACTTTTTTTTGATTATTTTTTTAATTAATTGGAAAATAATCATTAAAAATGGATTCTCAAGAAAATAACTAATCAAACCGGTAATAATTACGATTAGTAATCATTATTTCACAGGTCTGATTTTATGTTAACAAAATTTATGTTGATTGTGTTTACATGAGAAAACTGCGCTAAAAGTATTTTTTTTTACCTTTCATAACCTGGTACTGTAGTTTCGTTGAGTGTAACAAGCGCAAGTAGACATCACTATTTGGAAATTTAAAACGTCGTTCAACTCGTTTACAAGATGTTACTTCTAGCGGATTTAGACAGAGCGCAAGCAAAGCACACACAAATATGAAATTTTTGTTATGCATTTTGTCAGTGAAATGGCATTTAACCGCTACAATTGCTTCACTTATTCAATTTTAAAGCAATGGGAAAATCCTTATTTTTCAATTGGCTTATATTTCACGATTTTTTGACTGCTAACACTTTGGAAGGTGGGTTGGTTGGTACTGCTGTTGGTTCCTCTGAAACAATGCTATTTATACACCAAATACACAATTCACATCCCATAATCATCTCCTTCAGCTGGTATGTGATGTCAGTTAGTATTTTTCATGATAAGATATATCATTTGTCAGTGATTTTGTGTACCCTTTTGTTTTGTTATAAGGCACTAGAAATAAAAACAACACTCTTGAGATTCGAGTGTTCCTATTTTCTCAGTAGTTTTTATCGCTTCACACACTTAAAAATAAATATAAGCATGTAATTTTTTGCTTGTTTTGACAAACAAATACAAAAATGATTACATTTTTGCTTGAGCTTAGTTTAAGTTTGCCTGCAATACACTTTTTTTTGTTAACAAAGGTTATTGAATTTTAACTCCAAAAACAAATATAGTAATAAAAAGTGAGTTACACAACCTAAGTCCAAGCCCTGGTATCAGCATAGGATCTTATTTCCATGGGGTTGTTGTTGTAGTAACAGTACTTCAACCAGCTTAGTCAGGGCGTCTAGTCATGTACACGAATTAAATAGGATTATACTGAATAAAGATGCCTTGTTCGGGTAAACCCCGAGTCATACCTAGACCCGACTTTCGTGGTTGCATCAGTTAAATAAACTTGAACATTCTCACTAACGCCTTTTAATTAAAATTTTAAGCGTACCACACTTTCCTTGAAAAATTATGAGCTCCGTGAACCTTATCCCAAAAAATGGGTGCTGAAATTTGTAAATGTAGTTTAAGATAATGCAATCCTATTACAAATCTATTGACATGAGAGAAAATACAGATAACTCCCATATGGCGCAGTTTTTCAAATTTGGAGTGTAACGTTCTCCTGCTCATTACTTCATATCACAAGTGTGGTCAGTGCTTAGGGAATGGCAGGCTTTTAAAGATCATCAGTGTAGTACATGATTTAATAACACTTGAATCGCTAAGCACAGGTAGTGCTTGTTTTAACATGCAGTGGCGTTACTAGTAGGGGTGTTACCGCTGCCTTTTGGAATTTACAGAGTTGGCCAAAGTCGTCTCAGCAAGAAGTCGCTACTGCAATTCAGAGCTAACAAAGTTTCAATTGAGTTCTGCTTGGCTTGCATAACTCACTCAAATTCTATCCCAATATTTCTATATATGGGGCAGTGAGCCATCTTGTAAATAACTTGCAGGTTCATGGCAATTAATATTTAGTTCTTGACTTCTTGCGAAGCCTTAGATATGAAGAGCAGAAATAAGCTGTAGCACTCTCTTTTCAAAGCTCGAAAATTAAATTGGCTCAAGTATACTGTAAAGTAGATTTGGACCAACATTTTTGTTTTAATCAACTATTTTATATTTTTCAGAATAGCCAAACAATTTTTTTGAAGGCTGTTTTTAATTTTTTCTTTAAAATTCATAGTTTATTGAAGTAAAAAAATTAAGGTGCATAAAGTTTTGTAGCAAATTAAATTAATTTAAAAATTTTCGTAAAGTGGGCTGTTTCAGAACAAACCTATATATACTTAAAGATTTAACGTTTTTATTTTGAAAAAAAAAGAGCACAAATCAATATAGAACCGTTTTTCTATAAAGTTGCATTTCATAAGTAATTAACTAACTTTTTTGGTCTTGTCCACAAAAATGAGTGACATGTGTATCATTGAACTATGGTCACATGGGTCACTCACGACTCATTGAACAGGGAAGTTGCTAATCTTACAAACAAAAATGAATCTGTGTCCTTTATAGGCGTCCAAAGTACTCAACCGATTTTTATGAAATTTTCACAATATATTCTTGGGTTCACTGGTTACAGCATAGGAAAAGTGGGCGGTGCCATGGCCACATTTTTGTGTTTTGTTTGTACTTTATTCATGTACAAAGTTTAATGCTGATCTCACTGAAACTTTTACAGTGGACTCAGGAGTCCGCTGGGGACACACAGGTCATATATAGCCCCCAGGCTATTTAAAGTAGTAATTCGGTATAGCTAGGAATTTATATGGTTCAAGTTAATGATATTTTATATAAAGATACGTGTTCTATATTTAAAAAAAACCTGGGAAACAGAAAGCTGTATCAGGATCCAAAAAGTTAATTCGCTATACGAGGTGGGTTCAAAAAGTATCGCGAATTTTGTGTTTTTTCAAATATTATTTATTTATTCATGAATATCTATTTTGTCCCCTTCAAAGTAATCCCCATGAGATATTATGCACTTGTGCCAACGGTTTTTCCAATCTTCGAAGCACTTCAAAAAATCATTTTTTTGTATCTTGTTCAGCTCCTCCTTCGATGCCGTCTTTATCTCGTCAAGAGAAGCGTAACGTCGTCCTTTCATAGGCCTCTTCAGTTTAGGGAACAAGAAAAAGTCACAGGGGGCCAGATCTGGGGAATACGGTGGCTGCGGCATCATTAGTGTGTTGTTTTTGGCCAAAAAGTCGCGCACAAGCAACGATGCGTGAGCAGGGGCGTTATCGTGGTGCAAAAGCCAATTTTTGTTCTTCCACAAATCCGGGCGTTTCTGGCGGATTGCTTCGCGCAAATTGCGCATAACTTGCAGGTAATATTCCTTATTGACCGTTCTTCCCTGTGGCAAGAACTCATGATGCACCACGCCCCTGCAATCGAAGAAAACTCTCAGCAAAACTTTCACATTTGACCGAACTTGGCGCGCTTTTTTCGGTCTTGGTTCGTGCGGCAGCTTCCATTGAGATGATTGAGCTTTGGTTTCCACGTCATAACCATAAACCCACGATTCGTCACCAGTTATGACCCTCTGGAGCAAATTTGGGTCGTCGCGGACAGAGTTTAACATCTCATTAGCAATGTTCATGCGTTGCTGTTTTTGGTCACAATTGAGCAATTTTGGTACGAATTTCGCGTAAAAATCGAAGACGATCCAAAACACGTGCAAGCAAAGCAGCTGTCAACAATTACCTGAACATTCAAAATGGCCGAGCTTGTCGGCATAAGTGAGAGACATGAGTACCAACATAATGCCAGCGAAAATTCAAAATTCGCGATACTTTTTGAACACACCTCGTATCTATAAACTATGTATGTACATATCAGTACCCACAGAGGAAATGGGGAAAGAAGGGGAGTACAAATAGAGATTTCAGATGTAGAGGAGGTGTTAGAGGAAAATGAAAAGAAAAATAAAGATATAATTAAAAAATGAAGATATACGAATAAATAAAGCAAAAGCGTAAAGTGGGGAGGGAAAAGATCACAATTTGTTAAATGTAGGCAAATCAAATATTAGGCAGGACGTCTGCCGGGTTTGCTAGTTTCTTATAAAACTATATGCAGCTAAAGTTTATTCCTTCAGTGTTTAAGCAGTTTTAAAGAAAATATTAAATCAGTTCTAAAACATCTAAAGTAACCTCTGAAAATTTATGTTAAGATCTGAAATTTATTCAGTTTTTTGTTTGACATTCTAAAAAAAACAATATTAAAATAATTTAAAAATAGTTAGCGCCAGAAGGAGAAAATTCTCAAGCGACACCTTCACTAACAAAAATTGTTTAATCTAACCTAACTTATGTATTTATTCCCTCTCGTAATGAAATTTCAATAACGCCTCTTTTGCTATTGTTTAATGTAAAATATTATCCCATTGATGATTGATTGACAATAAAATAATATTTTCGTTCAACAATTTTTAAAATCATTCAATGTTTGCTTATACTAGGGAAGAACACTTAATAGTCCTGCAGTGAAAAATCAAACTAGTCAGTAAACATACTAGTATCCAACAATAATTTTCTGCTTGAAATCATACTAGTCAGTAAAAGTTCAATCCATACTAGTATACTCGTACGACGACAGTTTTCATAGTATGTGTTTAAGCGACATTAGCTGTAGTTATTTCTTTCGTTTATTTCATTTGCATTGCATGCTATTGTAATTCGCAACCAGCTTATGAAATATTCCAAATATACAAGGTGGCGCAAAAGTAAGCTTCCGATGTTCAGCATATCGGTTGTGGCACGTGCAGTGTGTGCTGTTGCACCGTCTTGTTGGAACCACATGTTTTCCAATCAGAATTCATCAAGTTGCGGCAAAAAGAACTTGTTGATCATTGCTGTGTAGCGCTCACCATTCACAGTAACCGTTTGGCCCCGAACGATTATTGGTCAAATAAATAGTCAGCAATATTCCGCGTTCTGGAGCAGTGTAGCGTAACATTGTTTATTAGCGTGTATTTCGCATGTGTTTACTACACAAATCTCAAAACAGAACTGACTTTAGGGGCCAATCGCAAAATTTATAGCATTTTCTGATAGGAGGATTACTTTTGCGCCACCTTTGTTTATGTTTTGCAATCCCAAGTCGGGGTTTTTCACAGCGAAAATGATGAAAAATGAAAATGATGTAGCTATGAGTCCATTTTCTTATTTTAATCACTGCTAGAGGTCCACATTTGGACTAGTATTCTTTTGATTTTTTTCGAACTGGTATGATTAGACTGAACAACAAATTGGGCTTTTACTGAATACAATGACCATCTACTGCAGGTAGCGCCTAATGCATTGGTGATTTCGTATGTGACCGCAACAATATTTTAATGTTAAATATTTGTATCAATCTTAGATAAAGCGTGCATTTATTCATGTTTACTTTCCAAAGGGATGCCATATCGGTATAGCGTGTCATTCATTCCTCTCTGGTGAAGAGGTTCTTGTATTTCTGGCTGTAAGGGCGGCCTTTAGCAATCCCTAAGTTGAATATGTATAACTAGGCACTTGCCTTCGAATGCCCATGAGACACAAAAATATTTTCCACAAAAGGAGCAGTGCGTCCATTTCCTGCTTTCTTCCACGTTGAGTGGTACTGTTAAATCCAAACATCTTATTTAGAACACATTATCAAGGGTCAAACTCATATAAGCGAGGCGAATCATTTACTAAACATAAATGTATGAGTATATACATACATTTAGGGTCGAGGGGGTGACATGGGCTGATTGCACTAGTTATAACATGTGTCACCTAAATTCCGACCATCCGACCCATGTTCCTCTAAAATGAATATCTCAGCCGTAGCTGAAGCTTTGGCCAATGAACATGATCAAGTGTGCTATTGATCCTTTAGAGATACCAAGCTCTAAACTCAGATGTTTGCTTGATCAACAAAAACATATATGTAATCTATCTGCTGGTGTTGGAAAGTTATGGTCAACCGAAAAATTCTTATCTATTAGAGTGAACCTAGGTACTGACTGTCCTTAGCCCAAAATCTTGGATGTGACGTTTGGTTAGGCTAGATTGAAGTGGCTGCCGCAGAGCTAAACAAACTCTAATGTGAGAAGGCCCGTTGTGATACCACGTAAAAACAGGGAACTCCCCGCCGTCTGGCTGTTATGCGAATGGCTGAAGGCGTTCTGGCCCCGAAGGTTTTTATAGATACCAAATTTCGGCGGCAAGTGAAATGGAGTGTAGCCACTGATTAAGAAAAAAAGGAAGGTGGAAAAAGGGTGGCTAAGAAGAGGTACAGTTAAGAATAGAGGATAAGTAGAAAATAAAAGAGCAGTTGAAATATGAAGTGGAACAAGAAAGGGCAGATTGAGAGGTAAAAGAAGACGAAACGATATGTGAGAGAAGGTGGAGTAAGAGAGAGGAGAAGAAGAAAATATAGAGATGGATGGGGAGAATGAGGAATGTGCTGCTACTTAAATATCTCCATTTTTAAACGGAAAACTCAAAAATACAACGGCGCTATATACCATAAAATTGTTTTTAATTTATTTTCTATTATAAAATAAGAGTTATTACAGATGTTTTTAATATGCACTATGTATCCATGTGACATGAAATTTAAAAAATTGATTTCAATACAGTTAAAAGCGCATTTAGGATAAATAATATCGACTGTATAAGAATAAACTAAAACAAAATAGCAAAAAATGGCTAATAAATTTTACTTAGTAACAAGTACTTGTTCTTTGTAGTCAAGTATGTATGTATTAGACTGGTCTAAAACCAATTTTATATTGAAAATTATGTAATTTTTCCTCTAATATCAATTAACAAACAGAAAATTATATTTTAAATAATGGTTTTATAAACGCGAAAAAGAAATTTTGTGAGTTTCAGACTTTAATATTTTTAGAACTTATCTCATTCTTTACTGTCTTGCTATGGAAGTAAGAAAATTTATTGAATACAGTTTTGTAGGAAAAATTCTAAAACCAAAAATGCAAAAATCAGTTTAAATAAAGCTAAACACGAATTCTTAAAGGAAATTGTGTGGTTTAAAAAACAGCTGTGGAAACATTTTTCTATAAAGTTACTTTTTAAAATTTATTTACTATTTTAGTTAAAAAAAATAAAATTTTAGTTTTCTGTTTTTAACTAAATTTTTTTACACAGTGAAATTAATTTCTATCTCACATTATCTAGAATTATTATTTTATCAACAATATTACTAAAAGAAACGAATTTCATACTACATTCATTGCTCAAAAGCCGTTTAATCGATGTTAAATGTATTTTTATGTATTTAACGAGCAATCAGAATTTGCTCAACGGGTCGAGGTTCGGCTCTAACCTCAAATAAAGCACTTGCGCAGCCGCTATTAAACTCTAATGGCGGATTCGGATTCAGCATTCCATTCGCTTTGACAATCTGTATTTATCTTTTTTATATTGATTATTTCGTTTTTATTAATTTTCCAAAGTAAATACATGAAATCAGAAAACCATACCTTAAGAAAATTTTTCTCGGAGCTTTGTTGTGGAAATTTAATTTCTTACACAACTACTAGGAACTTTTTTTTCTTCAAGGGTTTGGCAATTTCAAAGCAAAAATAAGATCAATCCAAAAAAATCTAAAGCAATGATAAATATCTAAAAATCCATATCAAGGTCTGAAACTTTTGCAGTATTTTTTTGCTTTTCTAAAAAATAATATCGAAATATATACATAGTTTAAAAAAAAAGTAAATTAAATTTGTTCATGTTCCAGTCTAGTAAGTAGTATGAATATAAGCTGCACCTGTTGCTTATCACCTAAACACTATTTACTATTTCCTTCCTCTGTATAGTGCGTCGAAAATCTCGTCCTCCGAATCGCTGGTCTCCCCAACCACAGCTTCAATAATTGATGGCTCTAATGGGATATTAATTGTAGTATCCGGGGAGTTGTCATGGCTAACCTCATCACGATATTCGCGCACGGTCTTACCACTACCATCTGCCACTACGTCATCAGCTTGCTCAACTTCACCTTCATGATCATCATCATAGTAATCAATATCGTCGTCATTTAGCAACGCAACACGATCATAACTGACATTTGGTAATTCTGCTTTACTATTAATATATGCGGGAGTACCCTGACGCCTCCAAAATGGCCCACGTAAATTATTGCGACGTGCTAATGAAACAAGCGTTATAGCAGCGATGACTAGCAATGCTGATACCGTGATCAATGTCAGATATGTGATGCTTGTCGCGTGCATAGCTCTATTATTCTCCACACTATCGATCGTCTGCACAACGGCATTATAGAAACCACCACGACTATTACCCGAACTGCGTTCGGTAAAGATATAACAGAAGGTTTCATTTGTTTGTGGTATTTTGCGTAACTGAATGCCGGGCGGACAGGTACTACATTGCGAGTTTAATGGTCCATAGCAGCGTTGACAGCTAATGTCACATTTTTCACAGCGACGCAAACGTAAGGGTGCTAGCAACTCGCTGGTATCGGCGTAAAGACGTACTGCAGATTTACGTCGTCGTCTACGATCGATTGATTGTAATTCATCGTCATCGGTTAACCTGAACGCCTTAGATATGGTATTGTCATAGAGGTTGGCTGCACCGACGTCTGTGCCCGTGGTTTGGGATTCATCATCTTTGTTGTCTTCATTGGTGATAGGGTAGGTTTGCGTAGGACATTGTTCATAACAGTGACCATTGTAATAATATGTGGGCATGGCACAATCTGTGAAAATAAAAAAGAAAAAGGAAGAGAGAGAAAAAAAAAATCAAATTATATCTCATTTCAAATGTCAGTCAGTGTAAGCTGCGAGTTTGTAGCAAAGTTCAAGTAGTGTTTAGTGGGCTAGCGGGTGTTCAAGCAAGATGTGATAATTACAACCACCAACTCTACGTATTAGATATATAAACAAGTTATTTTTCCATTAAGATAGCTGCCCCATGTATGTATATATTTATTTATATGTATATGCGCCTTATTTTAATAGCAAGGAAAAGAAGTAGTCGAAAGAAATAAACTCACCTCATCATTAA
The DNA here is from genome assembly GCA_949987695.1 of Merzomyia westermanni. Taxonomy (NCBI): domain Eukaryota; kingdom Metazoa; phylum Arthropoda; class Insecta; order Diptera; family Tephritidae; genus Merzomyia; species Merzomyia westermanni. The sequence continues at coordinate 41,312,220 of OX465288.1, read as the reverse complement.
AGACCTTCCGCTGATGAGCTGCGCTCCAAAATATATTACTATCTTCCGTCTTTATCCGGTTTTTTCCGGGCGAAACCTGACATTGTCCCCGACTGTCCACCACTCTAAAATCTGAGGGGTGACGTTTGATAACATGTCCACTTTCGGTGCTCATTCAACCGCCTTTGTCACAAAGGTACAAGCCGGTTCCTAGTATATAATAACTGAAAGAAGTGTTAGTCCTACTTTAACACCACATTTAGGGCGAAATGTTCAGACTTTTGTCTTACGAAAGATTGTTTTGAAGTGAAAAGCTGTTCTCAGAATCGCCGTGTAAATGTTGAACGGGCAAGTCTTGCACTATGATGAGAGCCGGCACCAACATTTTGCCTAGCCTCAGGCTTTACAAACTTTATATGTCAAAGCCTCACTTATAGCATACATCAAACTTGACTGTCAAAGTAAAAATCAGAGGTTAAAGTTGTAGGAATGTAAATGGGCTGATTTCGATTCGGAATGTTTGAAATCGAAACTAAAAACGGAAGTCGATCAGTCGAAAGCGCTTGTGTGAAACGATTACAAATTTTTAAAGGAGAATACGTCTTGCCAACAAGTGTTACTTTAGCCTGAGAAGGTAACTGAAAAGGGTTTCCTATCAGCACACGAATTCGGCAGCAGAGGAAAGGGTAGGCCGACGCCCGAGTGAGCTGAAAAAAATAAGAGGAGGCTGACTTGGCCCTCCTTGGTGTCAGTAAATGGCGTTTGTTATCTCTAAAAAGGGATGGATGGAGTGCTTTCCCATAAATAATGGTGAAATTTATCTCACGATAGTATTTTTGCAGTTTTTTGTCACATGTCCCTAAGTTGGCTTCACAAGGGCCGATTTCTCACGAACGCAAAATCAATTGAGAGCCAACTCCCCCATGTAATCGAAAAAGCATTACTTATTCATTCGCATTAGGAGTCATAATAGCAAACTTAATTACTGATCCGATTCCGGAGCTGCTACCTACGTAACATTCCTGGTCTGAGGACGAGAAAACAAGTAGTAAGTAAATGGGTTCTGAAGTTCTGAGAGCTTTTAATATGTTTGCGAGCACAACAAGGGAAAATATTTCGCCAAATTATTTTCTATTTCATTTTTTTATTTTTTTTTGTTTTATTTTTATATAGGGTTCTATATGCCTCTTAAGTGCCACTTAAATTAATTTTACCCTTTACAACAGAGCCAATGACTCAGAATGTTCAGCAAAATGTCTCAGAAAAAAATTGCAAATTTGAAATGGTCAGTGGAATTTTTTTTCTCCAAATTAAAAGATATTTCAAGGTTTAAATATATGGGTCTGGGTCTTTCATTCTCAGTTGGAAATATAAAGTCCGAAAAAAAATGTTCCACAGTGTCCAACTAAATTGCCTCAGAATTAAAATTATTCAACACAAGACACTTTTTATAGTCCACACCATACTAATTGCTCTCAAAATAAAAACAAAAAGATTTACAATCAAATACAGAGATCTTTAAATGCATAGTAAATTGTTTTTAAATAATTCTCTTCTTCCCAAAAATTGTTACAACATAAATATACATTTAATTCATGAATTTCAGTTACAAAAAAATTAATAATAAATCAACCATATTAAAATTTAAAAGATGTACAAAATAATTTATTCTATTATTTAATAAAACATAAAATAAACCTCTACAAACACAATCAATTACTAAAAATTATTACAAAATCAATTTGTATCAAACATACACACTAATAAAAAAGTACTTAGAATACATATACAGAAATGTAATTATTGCATGCTGCCAAGGAAATTGCAATTTTACAGTTCATCAAGCGATGCGAATAAAAAAATTAAAACAAAACAAAAACCAGCTGAAAAAACCAAAAACCACATTTGGAACGCATAAAAAAAGGTGAAACACTTTTCAAAGTTATGAATTGAAAATGAGTTTAACGTGGAATAAAATATTAAAATTTAATATGATCGTATTTATAAATCACTAGCGCCTTCGACCGAATATTTTGGCGCAACTTTCGCATATGACGTCGAATATATTGGAAACTGTGCTTAAAGAAGAGAATCATATTAGCGTAGTCCCGTAAAATGCTATCAAGACGTATCTCTTGTTTCCGCCATGGTAATTACGGCATCGGCAGGAGAACACGACTATATTTCAAACTCATCTTACGTAAATTACTTAAATTACAACATCGAAATCAATATTCTGTTCGATAAAAAATTCGATTTCCAAATAAAAAAAAGTCTCTCATTAGCAATCATAATGGAATACAAGGTGGGTGGTAAAACTGAATACCAATAGGAGTTCAGCTGACAAACAAAAAACATCGTTCTAATAACCTAATGGTTAACAGAACGCGCCAAAATTTCTCTGATGAAGAAGTCTACCAATCTAAAAACCATTATTTTTGGTCTTGAGCTCATTTATAGCCATGGATCGAAAATTGAAAGCATTTCGAAATCAATATCGTTGCAATTTTATTATCAGCCCTATTCTAGACGAAAAATCCGCCCCAAAGAACGTATAACCATAAGAAGGTTCGACGCGACGAATAGTGGGAAGCAGTAAATCATCAATTCGTGGGTAGGTACAGTGGTAAATTACCTACCATCGATTTGACAGCGTTCACATGCATTCGCTGTTGTACTTTCTTATTGTTATTCGTTCTTTGTCAGCACGTATTTTTTCGCTTCTCACTCTTCGCCTATTCTACATAAAGCGAAAATTGGTTTAGCGAGTAAAATAGGTATCACCAAAGAACATATAACTATAAGAAGGTTCAACGCGACGAATAGTAGGAAACAGTAAATCATCAATTCGCGGGTAGGTAATTCACCACTGGGGAAATTTGAATTTAAATCGCGAGTTTTAAGGACATTTGCTCACTTATGTTTATGTAATATTCACACTAAAACGTTTTTGTACAAGAGGACCCGAATGAATCGATTCGCCACCGTGCACAGCAATTGGAGCTTTGTCCATCAACTTTATGGAAGATTTTGCGCAAAGATCTTGGCTTGCGACCTTACAAGATCCAGCTTGTGCAAGAATTAAAGCCGCGAGACCATGCAATGCGTCGTGATTTTGGTGTATGGGCCGAAAATGAGATTGATTTCGATGCTGATTTTCATCGCAAAATTTTGTTCAGTGATGAGGCTCATTTTTGGTTGAATGGCTACGTCAACAAGCAAAATTGCCGCATTTGGAGTGAAGAGAATCCACATGAGACCCTTGAAACGCCATTACATCCACAAAAACTGACTGTTTGGTGTGCTCTATGGGCTGGTGGAGTCATTGGGCCATACTTCTTCCGCAATAATGCTGGAGAGGCAGCTACCGTTATTGGAGACCGGTATAGAGCCATGATAACCGACTATTTTGTTCCCGAATTGGATGGCATGAATGTGGATGAGTTGTGGTTCCAACAAGACGGTGCTACATGCCACACAGCGCACGTCACAATCGATTTATTGAAGGAAACATTCGATGAGCGCATAATTTCGCGGAATGGACCTGTCAATTGGCCACCAAGGTCGTGTGATTTGACACCATTGGATTATTTTCTTTGGGGATATGTGAAGTCGCTCGTCTACACCAACAAACCAGAAACGTTAGGGGAATTGGAAGCCAACATTCGTGGCGTTATTGCCGACATACGGCCCCATATGCTCGAAAAAGTGGTTGAAAATTGGACCTGTAGAATTGGCTTTATTCGAGCCAGCCGCGGCGGCCACATGCCCGAAATCATATTTAAACATTAATGGCATAAAATCCTTCCAATAAAGCCAAATTGATGGACCTTAAAACGATTTTCTTGTGTTTTATTTCAATTCGAAGTTCTATACCCCTAAAAAAAACACCCTTTACTACAAACTATAACTTTTTGTGTAAATATTTGGCTAAAACACAGTGGATTCAAGCATTTTACATGCAGCTTCAGTAGTGAATTACCTACCACCGATTTGACATCGTCTACTTGCATTCGCTGTTGGACCTTCTAATAGTTATATGTTCTTGGTATCACAAATAAAAAAAAAAGCGAGAATACACAAGAGTTTTTGCGAAATATTACACCAGGCAATTTTAAGTGAGCGCTGAGCAAAATGTAAAGTAAAAGTAAAGCTCAATTTTAATAATAAAAAAAATCACTTTTGGATTTTTTAGGACGAATAGTATTAATACAATGCAAATAGGCGCCTTAGTGAGCCTTATGCAAGGGCAGCCGGAAATTGCGCGCGGCTTCTATTTATAAAGGAGGTAAGGAAGCGCTGAACAGATTTTGGCGAAATGCAGAGGAATCAAATGCGGCAGGACCACCAACAAAATGTATCGCCGAATGGAAAAATTTACCTACATGTTTATAACACAAGTTTTATTAGAAGCTTATTAAAACTATAGCATTACAGGTATGGGGCGATCAAAAAAAGTACGTACAGCCAGCAATATGAAGCATGCGAAAGGTAATCATGGTGATCCAAACCGGCAGTACAAATTAACGGCGACGGAAGTAGCCATATATGAATTTATTGGCTTGCGGGAGTCCGTGGAAGGAGTGGCGAGGAAGTTTGGGCTTTACAACCGGCGAGACTGAGAACTGCTTTTTGGCTTGTTTTGTGTGCGTTATTAAAATGTTCAACAAATATTTATATGCGAACTTATTCACCCTATAATATTTAATAAATTTGCAAAGCAACTGAATCAATAAAATGCAATGAAAAGAATTTTGTTAGCTCTTACAAAGATTCCGTCAACTCAAGTGGGTTCGTATTATCGCGCAACCTTGCCAGAATTGGCGGAAATTTTCCTGGCGAATAAAAAATTCCGCAAGGAAAGAAATCCGAGTGGATATTTAGAATTGGGCTGTATATGTAGATATAATTCAGTTCGAATAATTTTTTTTTCGGTCGAGCACTAGCGCAGAACGCAAATTAAAAATTAATCACTTAACACCTGAGTGTACATATGCTAACACATTTTTTACAATTGAAACTTATAAAAAATGTGTGATGTGTATGTGATTTCCAATAAACTAATGCTGATAAGAATTTAATGTTTATAAAAAATGTTTTTTCTTTTTCTCAAAATTTTAATGCCATGGTTTGTGTTTGTTTTATTAGTGCGAAAAGGTTCATGAACACCAAAAGTGGTTAATTGCAACATATGATTAATATGTAAACAGTATTTATTGTAATTTAGAAAATGTTTGACTGAACTCACCTTGTTTCGTGTCTGTTTGTCTTTTAAGCTTTTGCGTCGTTCCCAACCATTACATTATTTAAACCAAATAGAAAATTGGTTTTTGGTTTTTCGTTTTAGTTTTAAGAAGAGTTCAAATCGTTTATGATTGTAATACTCATGGTAGTTTTTGCAACCATAGCTGGACAATAAGGATTATCCATTGCTTATACGATTATGATTACTTTAACCTAATTTATCATTTTTTAAAAATTAATTTGCTGTATTTGTTAACTGATGTAACTGCGATTGTAAGTACAGTAATCGTAATATTAAGAGTTTTTAAATTATGCTGTAATCATGGCTCGAATGGCTGGTAATCGTAATGCATACTTCTTAACAGGCCGCTGGCCTAAATAGCTAAGTGCTTACAAAAAGAAAAAATACTTATAATAATTTTTTTTAAAACAAGTTTTAGTAAGATTTAATTCCCGGCGCCCATTTTCTTTTGAATTGGTGCTTAATCCTCTAGCGAGTTTTGTTCAATTCCAAATCAAATCATTTTTTTTGCTCGAAGAGCTTTCCGTTGTAGTGTATCCTGATTCCTTCTTTCTTCCGATTTTGCTTATCCCACAGGTACAAGACTTCTCATTCTTCTGTCGTTTTCATTTATTTTTTGAAAACAGGATTGCCTTCTTATATCTTGACCACGGTGATTTTTAAAGAAACGCTCGATAAACCTCTTTTGGAATTCTGCCAGAGTGACAGCTTCTTGGACTTCCTACTCAAAAACTCACCACCTAAAGTGAAGTAAGTGCTTTATATTTGTGAATATATAAATGCTATGTTTATGCCCATGCATACGTAGTTTTTGTTTGTACACCTTCACTCAAAACGTATGTACATATAAACAGAATTTCAATTCGCATTGAAAGCACAAAGTGTTTTGACTTAAACCATTTTCAAATTATACCAACGTGCTTAATTTTTTTTTATACATACTTATGTATTTAAATATATTAATGTTGTTGCTTATAATTTTGCAAAATAATTCACGTGTTTTCTATACACACTTTTCCCGAAACTCACAGCTGTTTAGAACTGTCAGTTTAAGACTATTTTTTTTCTTTCGATTTAGGTGCGTTCGTATAAACGCTTGATAAATATGTGTTCAGTAAATGCGTTTTTCAGAACCGTTTCTTTATACGTATAAACAAGGTAATAGTCAACTTACATTTAATCAGTTTGAGGCGTATACAATGCCTTTTGTGCAGCTTTCCAATTAATGACCATGAGAAATGCATTTGAGCTAGGAAAAAATACGCAAAGCCTCCAAGCTGAAAATGAACTGAGACACTATTGCCTTCAACCAAGTAACTCATTCAAAAAAACTCGTCCGTAAAGTCAAGATATATGTTCTACAACTACATTTCGCCCCCTTAAATTAGTTTCCCCTACTACGCATTGTACCATAAAAATTAAAAAGGCTTTTACAACGTCCAATTTCGCAGTTTCGAAGGCGCATACCTCTACTTCAGAGACCCACATCTATCCATCCCATTTTTATTTAACTAAATCTCATAAGCTAATTGATTTGGTCCAATATCCAGACGAGTGCTCTACAATAGAACATGTTATACGAAATTTCAAAATGTTCGATGCGTGATTGAACACTTACATTGTGAGGATTTTAAAACTTTTGGAAAGCATTATTACGACACCCGATTTTTATGGATGTAATATTTTTGTAAGAGCATTAACAGTAGGCCCATTTCACCCATTGAATTTTTTATAGTCCATATTCTGTACTCAAGATGCAACGCACAAAATGAAAGCAAATAGAAAATTATTCTTATATTTGTTACCAAATTCATATATAGATGTGCCTTTGTTTACGACCTTTATAAAAAGGGAAAAGAGCTTCCCAATTTATGGGAAATAGTGAAGGTATAGAAATTAGAAATTCCGATTTTTCTACAGGGCAACTACAAATTTTCCATCCAATTTTCTGAATTCTTTCAAGGTAACTCGTAATACGCTGTACTATAAAGTTTTAAGGGTAAGGTACATATTTCTTATAACAAATTAATTCCAGGGAGCCAATAATCGGACTTTCCCAACTTTCTGCATTTCGTGCTAATTTACTATGGGGTAAACGTTTCTGAAACGGGCCACTTAAAATTTTGATTTTTTTGTTCAAAAATAGTATTATTTATAGTTGAATACTAGTCGCTATACTAGACCAATTTTGACAATTCAAACACCAATATTCTCGGAGTTAAAAGCTCTTCAAGATCAGATTTTTTATTTCTTGAAAATTTAATCTAAAATATAATTCTTTTCAAAATCGTTTCAAAAACACATTTGAAAAATTTTACTCTCCAAGACATTACGAAAAAATGGCGCCCAATGTGAATGCCAGATATTTAAATTTTACATAGGGAACAATTTTTTTGAGTTGAAACCAACTGGACAAACATTGTCAATTGGCGATAAAATAGGATAAAATAATTTGTTTGCAAAAATATAAGAAAGAGTTTTTTTTGTATTGTCAATATTATTGGCTATTGATAATACAAATATGTTTTCCCAATTTTAATATATCCGTTTTAGTAATTCTTACCTTATAGAAATCAGCTTAGAACACTACAAAAGATTTAAACCGGTGTGAGAGACACTTAAAACACTCTTTGGTCTCTATGCGACTGAAGTTTTTTAAATGTCACAAGGTCAGTATGCACTAATCAGAGATCGTGATGCGGATCGAAAAATATTTAAAAGTCTTGTAATTTGGATACGGGATCGCAATATTGTCATTTATACATATGGTGTCTATTGTTTTGTGTCGATATGTCAGTAGGGGTTGTATTTTCGATGGAATGTTCGTTCCATCACGGACACCATTTTCTATTCTAGGATCCTCTTTTTACTTTTTTGTTTTATGAAAAACATAAACTTAAGCATATCGGTTTTTTATTTTCGTGGTCCACTCTTTAATACATGTGTTTTGAACTACACAACGTCCTTTTGTCAAACGAAATGAAATACGTGAAGTTTTGTGAAAACATAGTTTATTGTTCGCATTTTTTATTCTCAAATTTTTCATTGTTTTTGGATGTTTTCTATGCAATTGTTTATTTATAATTATTTACGTTACGAATTACTTAAGACTGTAGTTACTGCACATTACTCAAATTACTATTTAAATATTAATCTACTAGATATTAATCCGCAATTTCGAATATTATTGATTTTTTTACTTTTACTTTTAATATTTACACGCAATACGTACATTTAGACAGTTTTTTTTATTTATTATTATTTTAATTTTATTAATTTTCAATTATATGTAATTTCATTTTCAATTTACGTTTTATTAAAATTGTATTATTGTTATTGTTGCTGTGCTTTGTTTTCGTTTTTGTTTCTGTTTTGCTTTTGCTCTATATTCATAATCGTAATAGTATGTTTGTATTTGCATAAGGATTTATGTATTTGTAATTGTTTTGTGTTTTTTTTTTTTTTGTTTACTTACTACTAGTTGCATACAGTTTTTTGTTTATATATTACAGTACTTTTTGTTTGTTTTTATTTTGCTACCACCATATGTTTTTATTGAATTGGTTTTAATTATTATTACTTTTTTTTTTGTTTGCATCACTTCCCTTTAAGCAAAATCTAATTGCTTGAATTACAAAAAATAAGTTTCATGAACATTTTGTGCAAATTGTGCTCGTTTGAAAATCACACATACTCGTAATTATATATGTTTGTTTGTCTAACCCTATATTGTTTGCTGCTGTTGTGGCTTTGACTAATTTCCTGTTGACATTTTCACACATACACACACACTTACATGTATTCTAATTCTATTCTTATTGATTTCTTATTTCCAATTATTACTTATTTGCAGTTTTTGTTAATTTACTATTTCATTTTTGTTTCTCTATTTCCCTATGATTCATCTCTTTCTTTAATTTACTTATTATGTATTGTTATTTGAGCTATTTTTTATATTATTTGGCTTTTTCTCTATTGTGCTTGTGCTTACTTTAGTATTTATTGTTTTGCTATCATACATATATTTATCATGTACATATAACTGTGTATGTGTGGAAATATTTTCAAAAGCATCCATATGGGAATTAAATATTTGCTTAAGTCATAAGTACCAAAGCCCGAAAAGCCAAGTTTTGGGAAGGATGAAGAAAAAGGATAGGAAATAAATAAAACAAAATAAAAAGCCAAACAATTTACCACCTAAAAATAACACAATACGACGCCACAGAGGCCAAGCATACGTACAAGGGATGCCAAATTTTTGATTTAACCATCCCGGGATCCAATGTTACAATCCCGGTATAACGGTTTTAGATATGCGCTAGGAGTTTAGATTGAAAAAATAACAAACAATTGGACTTATATTATTTTTACTTATTAAAAAAAAAGGTGTTAATTCATTAATAAGTTCAAATCAAATAGATAAAACATTTTTTTTAACAAATATTTTGAATTTTTGAAGCAGATTTTTCGATCATCTTGGTAAACACAATGTTTGGTAAAATATAGATGTGTATATTTTTTTTATAATTTTCATAAATAAATCACGCTTATTTGGTTTTTAGTAGCAAATTTCTCATCCCGGAAATAACGCAATTTCCTTCTTACAAAGGAGCGGAATCCCGTTGTTGGCAACCCTACTACAGTCAGGTCACTTTCTACTACGATCAAGCAATGGCAATCAGACACACAAGATTTGCCCAAGGTATTGCAAATCGTAAACGTTAAAAGTTTTGAGAGTTCGAGAACCTTTGAAATTGATTAGTTTAATATTATTTCAATGTTTTAAAAAATTATTTTTTCATTCATTTTTTTTTGTTAAATTTTAATTAAACAAGGAGGTTTTAGTGCGGTTTTAACCGAATAATATGTACGCATATGTGAGGTAGTATTGGATATTCGCTGTTCTTTTCGTAAATATATCGATGCATCGATTTTTTGAAAAAAGTTCAATTTTGGAATCTTGTAAAATGTTACAAATCCAATATCTATGAACGCAGCTATATGTATGTGCTGTTTTTCAAAATTCTCGAATTTCTCTCAGTCATAATAACAGAAAAAAATCACCGAAAAACTAATATCGAAATCAAAGCTAAAACATTGATTTATCGATATAACCTCGATGTTGTTTCTAGCACTAATGCGAGCTTTGGCTTTGGCAACGTCATTATATGAAATTTGGTTGTGGCTATAATGTCCTCAATTTGGCACTAAAAATCTTTTATATAAAAGTCGGTGTGGTTTATAACTAAACTCTTCAATTTTACCAAAGTTATCGTGTTCACGGACGTACAGACAGACGAACATCACTCAATTAACGTATTTTTGAATTCTGAACAAATTTTCAAAGCGTTAGTGTGTATCTATCTTGATTCGTTTATGCCGTTACGCCCTACAGTTAGCCAATTTACTTGATTGTGAAATCTTTCTGGACAAAGCTTATTTTGAATTTTAATGCAAAATGATCTCAAATGTCTCTTTCCTGCAAGTTTTTTCACTTAGGAAGCATGATTTTGAAAAAGAATACATTAAAGTCCTAACAATTTTTAACAATTATTTGAACCCACAACGTGCCTTACTAGCTGCCATAATTTACGAAAATCTATTGAACATGCCTTAATCTTTTTTGATATGATTGATATTTCGATCACGAAATATGTAACACGACAACAGGTTTTTACACTCGATAAATTTGTAGGAAACGAAAAATTTTAACTGAAATTTGTATGGCTTCATATCAAGATATTTTCAAACGATTTAAATCAGCTAAAATAATTACTACAACAATTAAAACAGTCAAATGCAAATAAAATATATTTCAGACTAAAAGAAGTCCAAAATTTTTAATAAAATAAATAAAAATAAACCAGAAATTTGTTATATGTGCGTTGAAATATTCTGGTGGTGTGCTTTGTTTTACCCAAGCATTGTTGTCAAACAAAAATACAAATTGACTAATAAAAATATATTGGAAAATTGTGCTAATTATTTCCTATTATTATTTGTGTTAAATGCCCACACGCATATATGTACATATTGCGTTTATTTTTATATACATATATTTACCGTGTTAGATTACGAGGTGAGGTTATGTTTATTAAAAAAATATACAAGCTTTTAATTGATAATTAGTTAGTACAGGGTGTGGCAAAGTGGAAAACGAAATTAGAACAATTTATCAAGACTCTGGTTCATCAATTGGGGAAGATTTAACGGTTTAATATAACGACGACATCAAATCATATTATGCCAAAACTGTACTATGATACTTGTAATTTTAGTATGATTTTTAAAAATAAGTAATAATACATTAATACTGTAAACAGCAAATGGTAATATAAATATCTCCAGTAAGACCGCTGCAATTTTCAATGGATTAATATTTTTTCTATGAATACCCCGTTTCCGAATATTAAAGAAATCGAATTATAAATAGTGATGTTCCGATGCGAGTAAGTACCAATATATAGTCGAGTAATCTGCTCAAGTATTGAGTTTCTTTTTAGTCGATTGCCTCGTACCAGCACAGGTATTGAGTATTTAGGCTCAGTGTCGAAGTCGTAGGTCAGTTACCGTTTCACAACTGTTTTGCTTTGTTAATTTAAGAAAAAAAAAATGTATAAGAATTTACCCATTTTGCGTTCCCCTATAAAAATGTTTAATAAGAATCTCCCCATTGTACGATTCGCCTAAATTTGGCCTTTTTGCGTTCCTTTATTGGCGAATGTTTAAAAATATTGCGTTCCGCTCAAACAATTCGACAAAACAAAATCGAATTTTTCTTCACCATTTCTCTGCTCGCAATTTTTAACCATCGTCTTATGGTGATTTTGTTTCAACCAAAAAATTCTTTCTTAGAAATAAATGCGTTAATAATCCAAAGTTTTTATATGTTTAGGATTCGTTTTCACAAGTATTTGAGAGTATAATACCAGTAGTTATCGAGTACATTCCCTAGATACTTTTTTGCAATCGATTCCTTCTCCCGAAAATTTAAATGAGTACATGTATCGAATACAAGGCGGTACCGAAGCAACACCAATTATAAATAAAAGCTTTTTGAATATGTTCATCACCGCGGCATATCGTACAAATTTCTAAATATCTCGATATGTACCTTTTTTTATAATTTTGCCTTTTCGGGATTCGATGATAATTTCGATTTACATTAAAATCGAAAACAAGCTAAATCGATTTTCATGTTTAACGGAAGCATGTCACAAAAAAGCAGAAAATATACATACATTAGAAAGGTTGGGTTAAGGTTTGGGAGTTTTGGCTGAACCCGAACCGACATAGCCAAACCCAAAGAAAAGCAAAAAATCGTCACTCTATAGCAATTTAATGGTCGGCATTGATTCTCCTGGGATGGTTTTATTTGCCTTCACACGTTAACAATCGACTTTATGCGCAATCGATTTGTACATGCCAAAGCTCAATAGCCTTTATTATTTTTATATTTTTGCCACACCCTGTACTTTCAAAAGCAATCATTTACTTTAGTTACGTTAAATGCTGCTATTGGGTTTCATTTAATAATAAAATATACTTAAATTAAGTTAAAATTAAAAAATAAAATTATCTACTTAGTGTCGGTGTGGTAGGGGTATAACAAAAACAACAACAAAAAGGCAACGAATAAAAATAATATAATTAATAGAATTAAATTAGGTTGGAATCATTTAGCTCACTTAGCCATAAGCGCAAACGCATAAACATATTTACATATTAACAATTAAAAAATAATTTTAAAATTAAAACAAGTTAAATTGATTAAAAAGAAATTATAAATAAGAAGTAAGGCAAACATTTTTTATTATACAAATATGTTAAATATATTACAAAGTTAATAAACATAACTGCAGCTGAATTTTTTCTGAAGATTTTTCTATGTTTACATTAGAGTGAAACGTTAAAATCATTATTTTTTTAAGTTCTGGTTTAAATTGTGGTACCATGGTTTAATTATGACTGAGCTGTGTTGTGGTACGTTGATTTTTGAATTTAATTACAATACATTATTTTCAGTATATGCAGGGCTGTGCCTTTATGACTGAATCGAGTAAGTTGAATAATTATTTGGCCTATTACTCGATTGAATCAGCAATCAAAATTGGTATAAATCAAACTAAATATTGAACTTAATTTATTCATCACTTCGTTGCTAGATAAAACTTTCTCTGCTTTTCTAAAGCAAAAAAATAAACAAGCAGAAAGAATTATAAGCGTCCACAATTTTGGTTGCTCTTGCAAGCGATAAGTTCGCATTTGATTTCGCAAGGAAATTTCAAATTGTGAAAAAAAACTTCGGGCTGCTAGTTTATTCAAAAATTCGCTAAGTGTTTGCCAAAAAAACGGCAATTGTTTGAATAACCTCAAAAATTGTATGCGATTTTTTCCACCACAAAAATTTTAATTTCAAAAAAAAAGTCCTAACATTTTTATTAAATGTTTTGATGGAAATTGTTATAGAGAAAACTTAGTCACAGAAGAAACTGTTAACTAAATCAATTAAGAATATCTCTAATTAATCGTAGTACTCGTAGTAGCTGACTGAATGATGCTGATAGGCTGATCAGTTCTTGGAATACCTTTTCCTCGATGAATTGCTAGAAGAGATTCTTTCAGGAGCTTAATGAAGTGAAAAATCAAAGATCAGCCATAAAACCAAATTTCGAAATTGTTTAATCAATCTGATACTAAAGAGGGTTGCCAAAAATGATATAGTATGTTCGAGGTAGGCGATTTGGTTTTTTTTCGATATTTAGGGCGTTAGAATTTGAAAAATTAAAAAATATATCTGTGGCAATAAGGGAAAACTACCAAAGTAATTTTTTTGAATTTTTCAGAAGAGCGCTTTAAGAGTTGAAATTGTAGTGCAAATGAATGGAATTGATATATAGTTTTTTGTTCATAAAATCCATAATTTTTGAGAAAGAGCCGATTCTGTGTGATTATAAACCCTAGCACGGAGAAAACAATGGTGGTACTATCTCGTTTTCGACCAAACTTGAGTTTGGCTTTTAACGCTTATTGCTACAGATATTTCAAAATGTTTTTCAAAAACGCCCTATCTCAGAGTTTGTTTCAATAACGGCATATTTCAAAATTTGATACAAAAAAGCTTTCAGCAAAGCAAATGTATGGAATTTTCATTCAGATAGGGGGTTCTTGAACCAAATTTCGAAATAGTACGTTATTGAAAAAAATCTGAGATAGGGCATTTTTGAAAAAAATTCTGAAATAGAGCATTATTGAAAACTATTTTCAAATAGGGTGATGTTCCACTCAGCCCTCGAATTATGGTAGTTCCTGTGAAATTTTTTTTTAAAGCTGCTATAGCGTGTCGAAAGCCAATAAAAAGTTAGACTTTGATAAGTTTTTTTTCGTATTATTTATAAAGATTAAAAAAGTTACATTCGACTATTTTTCTGTTGACAAAAAAAATATTTTCATTGGAATTAATCAGGGCATTCGTTTATATGCTTATATGCCTTGTAAATTGTGTAAATCTTGTACATATGTAATTTTTTATATACAAGCTTTACGACTCATATAAGAAACTAAACGAATACCCTGATAATTATTTAAGCATCCAGTGAACAACTACAAACTGCTGAGTAATTTTTTTTCAGTTTTTTTCCAAAGGTTTTTCTTAAAATACAAAATCTGCCGCTATGCAAAGCGAAAAAACAATTCCATATCAAATCGTTCACAAGTAAGCATTGTATTGATATCTGACAAGGGACTGACATTGCGGTAACACTTCACTCAACCTTCGGGAGTGTTTTGCTGCTACACACACAAACAATAACAGAAGATATGGTCAGATGAGACTACATTACATGATCCAATCCACGGCTGTGATTCCTTAATTAAAAAAAGATGCTAGAGTTGTTGCGAGGCAACATCAGGCATCCAAATAAAAACTATGTTTTTTATTTCAAGATGGACGTCTAGCAATACATCGGTAAAGAAACCATTTCATTCCATGCAGTAGTTATTTAGTAATGCGCATACAAAGATGCATACAGGAGACAAACTGAGACTGTTTTCTGTGTACAAATTAGATACGCAAACCTTGGATGGAAATAGGCGATTTAAATTGATTTGAAATTTGAATTATTTTAAAGCGGAAGCTTGTTTTCATGATACCGCGATACATATCTATGGGGTGCCCCAACACAGGATTTAAATTTAAATTGTTTGAGAAGAACGCAACACAATTTGATGCAATTAATGCTTAGCCAACAATTCGGTACTAATCAATTAAAATTGCAGCTACTTTCTTAATAGCTCACATGCTTCAAATAAGTAATTACAAACGTTCTTATATTTACTATATTGCAATCAATTAAGTTGATATGTTAATTATGAAAAATAAAAAAACTATATATTCCATAAGCTGAAAGGGCAAAACAATCAATTGTATGCCTAAAAGCATTTTAATATTTGTAAAAAAACATATGTACATAATATGTACATTGTTAAACATTTGATAAACACACTATAAATCAAGTGCAGTCTACTTTTAGGCGTTTAAGCTAATTACAGCAGAATTTTGAACTTCAACACTTAATTAGTAGCTAACAAAAAATCCCCTTCAGATTTTCTTACTCGCATACGATATGTACATAATATATATTGTTATATTTATTTTTAATTTGCATATACATTAATACGGATGTATGGGGCATTGGGCGTTGCTGCGAGTATACAATATGTATATGTATATAGTTAAGCTTAAATAAATTTACATAAAGGTTACATAACATATTCATATATAGTATTTATGCTATTGTATTTGCCATAGTTAAGTATACATGTATATATATATATCCATAAATTATAAATGTAGTTAACGTAAAATTGCATATATATATACGCATGTATGTTATGTTTTTTGTAATATTGCACTCAAGTTACTTTTGATTATTTTGAGGAATTCGTAAATACTTATTTACTGATCAAAATTGTTAATCATAAAAAACTAAAATTAGTCTGTACCGTAGATAGAAAACTTTACTGGTAAAAATTAGTGATGTGGGATTAATCAACTAACCGAACAAGTCAACTGACTTAAATTTGATTAATTAATTAATCCCAGAATAAGCAGTGTTGAATAATCAAGACAATTAGTTTCCTAATTAATCACAGTTTGATTAATTAGAATCCAGTTAATTTAATTGTATGTTCACAAAACGGAATACTAACAATCTGGTTAATCAAAAAAATTTAAATGCTTAATCATTTTCGGCGTTAGCAAACTCACCACTCAACAAATTTCATTAGAATAGCGAAAAAGTTTTCGTCTTATACTCATTTGATATAGTTTTAGGAATCGTACTTAAAACCAGACCTCTTAAATCTGATTAGTAATTAGTAATCAATTAATTAGACGGGTTTTTTAATTGGTAATGATTATTTTAATTGTTTTTCATGAAAGGGCAATTATTATTTGATTACAATAAGAAAAAAAAAATATTAAGAATGATCAAAAAAAGTTGTTTTGATTACTTTTGACTATTTTCGATTTTTTTAGTATTTTTGTAGAAGCACATAAATATTCACATCAACAATAATGAAAAAAATCAAACAAAAAAATCAAAAATAATCAAATGTAATCAAAACGAGTTTTTTTGATTATTTTCGATTTGTTTCATAATCGTATAAAACCATAATTTTTTTTGATAATTTTTTTGATTAATTGAAAAATAATCATTAAAAACTGAAAGTAATTGGTAATCAATCATTAAATGGATTCTCAAGAAAAAATTAATCAAACCGGTTATCATTACGATTGGTAACAGTGGCGTAGCCAGGGGGGATGCTTAGCCAATAATCTTCCGCCAAAAATTGCGTTTTACGAACTTCAGAGTTGCGACAAAACGTCATTTCATAACTTAGCTTATAGTTCATCCAGCTCATCATCATTAAATCTTCTTTGGTACTTGCCGTCGCCAACGCGTAAGGGTCGGTAAATTTTTGAAGAATCTTTCTCTCGAATACTCCCAGAGACGCCTCATCAGATGTTGACAGTATAAGCTTCTGCACCATAAACCAGGACGGGTACGACAAGGGACTTATAGAGTGTTATTTTCATTCTTCGAGAGAGGACTTTACTTCTCAATTGGCAACTAAGTCAGAAGTAGCACTTGTTTGCGTAAGTGATTCTTCCTTAGATTTCTAAGCTAAAATTATTGTTGGTGTTAATGCTGGTTACCAGGTTAAAAACTCTAATATTTTCTTTGCGATTTCTGTATTTTCCTCAATACAAGGTTATGCAAGCAATTTGTCTTATATGAAAGAAACACATTTTTAAAACAAAATTTATTGTGTGTCTCAAATTTGAGGTTTCGAAAAAAATTTATTTTCATCCTTCCAAATGCGACATACATATTTGAAGACTAACACTATAAGATCTGTGTTTCGAAAAAGTTTCTCCATAATTTGATTATTGACTTGAAAATTCGAATTAAGATTGATTTCCCTTTAAACCTAGTTCTGTAAACAAAAATACAAATCTTAGTTTAGCAATCAATCCACAATGATTGATATCAAATGTGATGAAATTTTGTTTTTCAATTCCAAATTCTTTTTATTTTGCCTTAAATTAAAATGTTTCAAAAACTGTAATTAATTATTGATTACCATTCAAAAGTCATGTAAAGCGAAAGCTAATCAAAGGCATTTTTTATTTTTGGGCTTTTTGCGTGATTATTTCGCCGTATCATTCAAAGAAGCATGTAATTATTCACAGCAAAAAAGAAAATCACAAGTAATCCTTACTTTAATTATTAATAATTAATGATTACTTTTGATTATAAATAATTTTTTTCCAGATTTTTGTTTTTCATTTTAAGCTGTGAAGAATAATCATTAAAAATGTAAAACAATGGTGACTCATCCTTAAATGGCTTCTTAAGAAAATAATAAATAAAACGTGTAATCATTGCGGTTAGTAATAATTATTTAGTAGGTCTAAATTCATAATCATATTTAACAATTTAAAAGTATGTTATTTTGATTTTTAAATGCTGCTTTGATATGTGGAAAAATATATGTACGCATACGAGGAAATGTGCAAATCTCTAAATAAATTTTGAATATTTTAATTCTATAATTAATGACCAATAATTTGTTTAGTGATATGAAAAATTGTATTTACATAAGCGCTGCACGTTTGGCAAACATAGTTTATTTGTAAAAAACGAAAGCAAAAAATTGTGTAATACGCTAATGCGTTTTATATTTTATAATGTAATGCAATTGCAATTATTAAATATTTATTTTTACTTAAAGCATATTTTTTTTCATTGATTTTTTGTTTACTTAAAACTGTTTGCTCTTTGAAACGCAGGAACTTTTTGCTTAAATATTGTTAAAATTTAGTTTTATTTATAAATTTTGCATGCGGAAAACTTTTTAATTTAGTTATTTATTGTTAAACACCTTTACACCCCTACTGTCTAAGTTTTATGTTTTTAAAGGGAGCTTAAACTTAGATTGAAATCCCTACCACCAATTATTTCGTTTATAGAACTAAGAGTTTCAGCAGTTATTTCTAGCTTAATTTCTTTACAAAAAAAAAAAAAAATCCAAATTACTCTCGAGCCGCAAGTTTCTTTCTGCATATTTTCCAAAATGTGCAGGTTTTTTTGCAGTCAGCTAGTAATGTAATTGCACTACAAACGCAATTACTCAAATGTCAAAAAAGGAATGGATTACTGTTTTAATAACTAACTGATTTTGCGCGTAACTGATAACTTTGCTCCATTAAAGAGAACCCAATTACTTTTCGAATGCTAGATTTCATCACTATATTCGTTCTTGGTTTTTCAAATTGCATTGCAAGGAATTGGATGTTTTAATTTAAGTTTAATTATGTAACATAAGCAAAAAAACTTGTAAGGCTATTTTAAATGGGTTAAATGAAAGGCAAACTTGGCCTTTATTAACGGTGCTGTAATGTAACGAAAACGATAAATGTAATTCAATTACTTTTAAATAGTTCAAAATGAGGTGCATTATTTTTTCATATACAAATGTAATTAGTTTCAAATCATAAGTAATTGTAGTTAGAAAGCAAAGCAGTGCCGAGTAAATTCAATTGCATTACAAATACATAAACACTACTCAGTAATAACAAATGTAATCCGATTTTTTTGCTGGGCGCTGAAGTAATTGATTACTATATACAATTACTTACAAATTGAAATTGGATTTACCAGCGTAAATTCGTATCATATTTCTGCCTTAAAACTTAAAAAACCAAAGCAGATAAAAATATGCACAACATAGCTTATTTTACACACAAAAAAAAAGTTTTATATTGTTTGATTTTTAAAAATTTTTATTGGAATACTCCTTTTCAATGCGATTTCGACATTGCAGGTGCTTTCAATGCTTACAATCAATAAAAAATGCTGCGACAAAAGTTAATTGCTGACAGTTGGAAACCGAAAAAGGAAAGCATAAAAACAAAAACACGATAAAAATAAATGCATGCATGACTAAAATGCACATTATTGCGAGTTGGATCGCCTGAAATGTCCGGAAAAAATGCTTAATGCAGCATGCCGCATTGGACGTTACCGTGAAAGCTCTTTTATTTTAATGGAAACGGAAAGTTTTTTCATTGCATGCTATAAAACTGTGGAGTAAGTGACAAGCCTGCCATGAAATTCGCTGTATTGAACGATTTAAAATTTTTTTTAGTTGATTTATTCTTGTAAAAGTCAATTTATACTTGAATAACATATATGTGTATATACATCCATGTGAAAAAATGTATGAATGGAAAGATTGAATTGTGCGGGTGTACCATTTTATATTAACTTTAAAAACTTATGGAGAAAAAAACATTTGTTTTTACGCACACATTAAAAACATTTCAATAAGATGCTGTTTACTTAGACGTAAATTTAATATAGCAACATTTTATTTAATAACAGGTAAGGGGACCGCTGTCAGAGTTTTACGTTCCTAGTTTTTTGATTGCAGAAATTATAGCTCCAGCCTCGTTTATCGGAATAATCGATTGTATGGAGGTTACATGCTATATTGGTTCGATGCTATTGGTTGGCTAAATGATGACCGCAGACCCAATTTTAGGCAGATATTTCTAAGAAATATTTATTGATTTGTCCCTCTTTTTTTCTTCATCTCAAACTTACAAACAGCGAACCAAAGTTTAGATACCATTTTATGTTTATGAAAGGTATAAAAATGTACTTTAAAAATAAGTATTAATACAAAAAAAAAAAAAAACAATTGAATGAGTATGTTTTTCGATGTTTTCCCAAATCGAGTAAAGTAAATGCAAGCAACTTTTGAAAATGCAGTTTTCAAATTCGTAAAAATTGTTCGCTTTCGATCGGCAAAGCAACTCAATTCCGTCGTCAAACCCGTTATAGACCTGATAATGTTGTGACAAATTTGAAACGCTTATTTTCTAATACTTAATTAATGCCTATACGTTTCAGAAAAGCATGGTCCATTCTTACTTAATGCTTAGTATGATATTTATTTCATACCCAGCTGCACAATTTAGTTGTTATTTTTCTTTTGCTTATATTACTGTAAAACTTTGTTAAAACAACCTTTAAGCTTATGCAGAATTATTACCTCATTTTTAAGTATTTTAATTTAGTATATTATTTTCATGAGTTTTTGTGTTTAGTCGCCTAATGCATTGAATTCCTAGAACTAATCATAAGTTCTGCCGAAAAAATTTACCTTCTATGCTTATCGAAATAGTTTGTTATCGAAAAATGTACACCCAAATTGTAATACTAATCGATTTTTTCGTAATTGGCTTTTTGTTTTCTCAATTAAGTTTTGTTTTTAGCTTACTCTTAATTTAGACACATTTAGGACTGTCTACTCATGTGAACCTTAAGATTTATTCGTCCAATAACAATTTTTTTGGTAAAGCAAATTTGTGTTTATCACGCAGTTAAATTTTAAAGTTTACATGCGAAAACGGCGCTAGGTTTCTTTTGTAATTTAAACCCACTCAGCACTTTGGAGTAGGTAATAGCTTAAAAAAAAAAATCGTTGTTTAGAAAAAGTGTTTGAAATTAGTTTTTTTTAGAAAAGCATTATGCGTTCATATTCTTATCGCATTGTTACACTGAAAATTTACACGCTTTTTACATACAACTTTGCTATGGTTTATGCTTACATTATCTCAGGAAATTTTTTTTTAAATTTTTTTCCATTGCTTGTATTATTATTTTTTGTTTCAGCTTTAATCTCAATATAAAATGTTTTGCAAAAGTTTTTGTTTTTAATTTTAGAAAAATTTTGCGCGTTAAAGTGTTACTAGTTTTTTAAGATTTTCTTGTTGCTGTTTTTTTGTTTTTGTTTTTGTATGCACTATATATTTATTTGTATTACTTTTTTGGCTTTCTATAAATTTACAATTTTACTTTATACAGTTTTGCATTCTTTTTAGTATGCAAAAATTTTTTCAATTTAATTTTATTTGATAACTGTGTCTATCTATCTGTTGCCGTTTTTGTTGTTGTTGCCATTGAAGCTTAATAGTAGTTGTGTTAATAAAATGAAAATTAAACACAAACCTAAACATCTTTGATCAGGTGTCGCCTTTAGGCATGATGTGTTCGTTCTGTCATTAGCCATCGATTCGCCAACCTGAAAAAGGTAAGGAAAGAAAATTAATTTTCAACAAATTTGAAAAGCTTATTGAATATAGCAACCCAATAAACAATCAAGTAAGCTAGTTTATTAAACAATATTTTTCAAACGTTGAAATCAATGTTTTCCCAACTAGTTTGTAACTAACAAAATTCACAAACGTTTTAATATGTTTTCACAATTGTATGGTAGCTTTGGGGAATTAACTTGAGGTGAATTTTCTGCGAGGTGAACAGTTTGGCAGTTTCAAAAATAATGTTAAATAATTTACCTACTTGATTTATATGAACTTTATTATATGGCCAACGTGGTGTAGCGGTAGTGTTGCCGGCCTACCACACCGCAAAGTCCAAGGTTCGAGTCCTTGGACAGGTAACATCAAAAGGGGTTTGAAAAAGGTTTTTCAAAACGGGGTCCGAGGGTATTTCCGCCATGGAAGGCATCTTAGCAAAAATTCATCTGCTTTGCTTTGCAAATGCCGTTCGTAGTCGGCAAAAAACAGTAGCTTCTGTCAATTTGAATAACAAATTGTAAGCAGCACGCCACAAATTGGTAAAAAAGCTGGCGCCGAATATTTTTTGAACTTTTTTTTTTTTGTTATACTTGAATTGTGAAACAAAGTAATAAATGGAATTGAAATAACTATAAAAAATATTTTAAAATAATTATAATAATTTATTTAATAAAAAAAGTTGAGGAGCAAAGGCCTAGTACATATTCATTAGGCTACGGGCTCGTTTCCACCGTCGTTTCCACCGTCGTTGCCTGAATTGTAGTTTTATCAATGAGTTTTCAACAAACCCTTACTTTACGTCGAATAAAAAGTTAATTAAAAATGGTTTTTTGAACTTCATTTCCAATTGTTTAAAAAGGGATCACTTTCGTTGATTCGACAATTTTTTCCAAACGTTTAACAATAATTATAGTAAACATTTCCAAACGAAAAGCTTGCTAAAGTAAGTTTATTGTAAGCTTATAGTAAACGTATTTTGCTTATTGGGAAGGTCTAACTTTTAAATACATAAGAAACAATTTCAAAATTTAAAACTAGAAGGAAAGAAAAATATTTTTTTTTAGAGAATCGGCCTGCGACTTTTTGAGCTTTATTTTCTCTATTAATGATAACTACCTTGATACCCTCATTAGCATATCTCAATAAATGTGTCAAGACGTTTGCGAGATAATATCGAATATACACAAAATTAAATATAATGGGGTTGGGTGGCAATCCTACGAAAAATACGTTTCGTTTGATACCCATTCTGCCATATACCACTAAATTTTTAAAATTAAAATAGGTGGAAACCCTGTAAAAACTTCCTGGTAGCAATGCTTAGGTCGACTCCGAAAGTTATCTGCCAAAGCAGCTTATTTTTTAGAAGCTTTTAATAGCAGAAATACATTCAGAATTGCCGACTGTTGCTTTTTTTGGGACCATGCGCCGGGCCTTCAGCCTAGGACCTTCGGCATTGTGGGAAGGCAATCGGTAAATTTGAAAAACGGTCAAGAATATCCGTGCATCACCATTTGGTGTTAAGTATGACCGTGCCCGCTCTTTCTCCACAGACGTAGTATAATCGGCTTTTTGTAGTAGCCAAATGGAATTCTCTTCTTGTAGTCAAAAAAGTGCCTGCCCTCACAATGAATTGTTGAACAAGCCTATTGCAGGTACCCTGTTTCATAAGTAAACTGGAATCGACTCCCACTTCACGTGACCATGTCGGCGCTTTTCGCGACCGTGAAGGTAGAGAAGGCTAGAAGAAGATTGTTGCAGACTTGATCATCCCTTTTGACGGGCATAGACGGCTGCCACAAATGCTTTCGAAGGGTTGTAAAAGTGGCGCAAAGTTTACCCATGTGTTATGTTGGTGAGCTTGTGGTAAGGTCAGGCGAAGTGTGTTTATTGTTCCAACGTGTCGGGCAATATTGGCTCAATCGCTGCCCTTTTACCAGAAACGAAGGGTAAGAGGCATTAGCTCTGGTTCCCAAATAGACGAAATCCCTCAAAGTTGCAACTAACAGCATAGACGTGGCTGCAAGACCCACTTTTCGATCCTTTATCCGCGACAGAGAAGGCAGAACATACATACGTTCTTTAAGTTCAATGATATAAATATTATCAGCAGACGCAGTTCCAATAATGGGATTTAGCTCTGCTACGCTAATTATTTGCTCCAACGTGAAGTTAAAGATAAGTGTCACGAAGGTGAGCAGCCTTGTCTGAAGCCTGACTTGGTTTCGTGTAGCTTGGAGAATTACTTCCCAGCCCTGAAGAAGCTGTAAGTAAAGTACGCAGGGAAGCCAACTGCAGGCATGGCAGTAAGCATGCATTTCCTCTCCGGGCTTCCCAAAACTGCTTTGAAATCGGCATATCACGGATCTTCTCCAGGATAAGGGGTTTGGCGTGGGTCTGGTTGTTAAAAAACTTCCTAGGTCGAACGCCGCATTGATAAAGTCCAATCATCTGGTTGTTAATGGGCTTCAGTCCTTCGAACAATAGGCTAGATATAGCCTTAACTTAGGTAGACTGACTTTAGAGTAGTTGCTGGTCTTTGTGGGATCACATTTTCTCTTGATATGGGCAGTCTTTTGTCTGAATTTATCTAGTACTCTTCAGTAATAGATATACTGCCACGGGAACGACTTCTTGGACCAGTCGAACCTTGTCGTCGCGAAGTTTAATCGCTCCTTACGACCAACATTCCGTATTGCGGGTGTGTTCTAAGATGCCAATCTGCTGGGGCGAGTAGAATTGATCACTCTATAATTTAGACACATTCTGTATGTCGGTTACCTGGTCCGCCTGACCTTTTGGAAGCAGTTTCGGGCATTACTACTAGCAGCTATTACCCCAAGCTCCTTACACTCACGCCCCATTTTCATTTTCCAAAAATCATCTTTTTGCCTCGCCTCATGTCGGCCTTGGATTCGAATTGTACCTGAAAGTCATGTGCGATACTGAATATAATTGTTGTTATTTTCAATCCAAGAATTACAAATGTCCTAATCGATTTAAGGAATTGGCAAAACTCCATCAATAATTCTAAAATTCACAACAGCTGATGGAAATGCCAATAGAAAGAGTCGAATAAAGATGAAAAGTAAGTAATGCGGTTCGCTAAAATACCCCAAAGTGTTGCAAACTATTAAAAAGTTTTCGAAAGCTTGCACACGTACTTCTCACGGATATTTGTGGTTTATGTAGCGCTCGTTTTCAAGGCTGACATTTTCACATGCATCGTTTTGTAGCCACACACACATACATACATGTGTAAATAAACAAACCAAAACAATGAAAGAAAATTCAAGAAAACAAGGCAAAAGGAAAATTGTGTTACAACTTAGGCCCGGTTTTTCAGTACTAGTTTAACTCAATTTGTCAGTTAAACTAAGCTTAAACTTGTTGCGCAGTTTTTCAGTCAACTTTAAACGAAGTTTAAACGTAGTTTAAGCGGTCAATTCGGCAGGGTTAAACTCTAGTTAACCTGTCAGCTGTTTTGCATATTTGATGGTTTTGGTTGTGAAACAATAAGCTGAACGCAATTAAGAAAGGACGATATTTTTATATTTAATTAAATACTGGATATAGCATCTGACGAAAGTGATTATAGTGATGCAGAAATTGGCGAAATGCTAACTATTACAATACTGAGGAGAAGCAATGGCGTTGAATATGTATACAAATATTATCTGTTGCCGTATCTAGATAAAGAAAAAACCAATGTTGCCGTATAAAAACCAAATATTAAAAGCGGCCTTAAACTCACACTGAAAAACCGCTCTGCAGTTTAACTGGAGTTTAAATTTATGCCGAGTTTAAGCAAACTTAGTTTAAACTGAGCTTAACCATGGACTGAAAAACCGGGCCTAAGTGGCAAAGCATTGCTAAAACATTCGCTTGTATGTATGTATGTGTGTAAGGGAATATTATTTTATTTGATTTTGGCAAGTAGATTCCCCTAAGACTAACAAAAACAAAAAGAACAACAATTGTTACAAAGAATGACTTTTAAGTAGCCGTGAAAAAGTGTTGAAAATCAAAGGCACATAAAACTCAAGAAGTGAAAAGTAGACGTTAGGGAGCCAAGAAATTGCCAAGTGTAAAAGCTGTGAGCAATGCACAGTGGAGCAATGGATATCAGTATGGCGATGTAAGGTAAAGAGGGGATAAATAGCAACAATGTCACAGATAAATGTTGCAGCTAAATATTGTTCATTCGCTTTTGCTACTTTGTGGTTTTATTTTTGAGTACAATTCCTTGTTTTGCTTTTTTTTTTTTTTCTTTTTCAGAATGACTCGGCTTGGTGGCGGCTTTAGTGTTTATTAGAATAATGGAAATGTGTTTTCAAGATGGCGCACAGTGGGCCAAACGCAAATTTTCTAGACAGAAATTTTCGGAATACATTTTTTTGAACTTTTAAGGTAAATATAGGAAATTAAATGTAAATATTGTAATTTATAAGAACACATGTTGAAGACAAAAAATAATAATAGCTCTGAAAGTGAAAAAAGTAATAAATAACAAAAGTCATTATTAAAAAAAAATAATAAAAAATAAGCAACAATTTAATTGAAAAAAAAAAAATAATCTTAAAAGTGAACAAAAATTAAAAGAATTAATATATTTAACAAAAAATAATCAAAACTTGAAAGCAAAAAAGTACTGAAATCAAAATAGTCAAGTTAGGAACAAAAAATGAGCAAAAACAACAAAAAAAAACTTCAAAATTAAAATGAAATACATAAACAAATAAAAAAAAATATAAAGAAAAAAACTAACATAAAAATTAAAAATAAGCATAAAACTAAATTGTTATATGAAAATAGAAAAATTGAGATAAAATGATAAAAACTATCCTTAAATTAAAAAAAGTTTTAAAACCAAATTGTGAATATGGAAAAACAAAAACTAAAGAATTTTAAAACATAAAAAAAATACAAAACCCAAATTGAGGAAAAAGAAGCAATAAAAGAAATATAAAAAACAAGTAACTAAAAAGAACCTCTTATAGCTATGAATTGAATGAATTTATAAAATATAAAAAAAATTTAAATTTGTGAGAAATATAGAAAATTGGATAAAACTAGATTAAGTAACAAAACTAGAGAAAAACAGTAATAAAACCTTACCTTAAAGGAAAAAAGTTATAAAGCCAAATTGTGAAAAAGTTAAAAAAAAAGAAGAAAATAATGACTATAGCAAAATAAAGAAGAAAAAAATTTTAAAAATATCTTTCCAAGCGGAAAACATAAGATCAAATGTGAATATAGAAAAATAAAGAAATAAGAAATTTAATAGAAACTAACCTTAGAACTGAAAAAAGTTATAAAACTAAATTGTGAATATGGAAAAATAATTTTAAAGTAAAAAAAGTTTTATAAAAATAACCAGAAGCAAACTGTAAATATAGAAAAATAACAAGTAAAAATTGAACGTAGAATACTTCAAAATTTAAAAAAAAAATTAAATTGTCAACAAAAAAAAAAAAATTTCAAAATAAATATCGAATGGTCAATCAAGAAAAATAAGAGAAATTATAATAATCAATTCGACTGCTGAGTGGATGATAATCCTATTTCAAAATATTTTTCAAAGACGCCCCATCTCAGAATTTCTTTGAAGAACGCCCTACCTTAAATTTTTTTTCAATAACGCCCTATTTAAAAATTTGGCTTAAGAACGTCCTATCTCAGAACGAGTTTCGAAAACGCCCTATCTGAACGAAAATTCAATACATTTTTAGCTGAGATAGGGCGTTTTTGAATCAAATTTTCAGATAGGGCGTTGTTGAAAAAAATTCTGAGACAGGGCGTTTTTGAATCAAATTCTTAGATAGGGCGTTGTTGAAAAAAATTCTGAGAAAGGGCGTTTTTAAATCAAATTTTGAAATAGGGCGTTATTGAAACAAATTTTGATATAGGGCGTTTTTGAAAAAGATTTTGAAGTAGGGTGATCTTCCACTCAGCAGTCGAATTACTTTAAAACTCAAAGGTATACATTTATAAAATTATTCAAAATATTATAGAAAAAATTACAAAAATTGAAAAAAGTAAATAATAATAGTACTCAGTTTCCATTTACAGCTGAAGAAGAAAGCAACCTAACCACGAATACTCAACTCAATCCACCTACCTATTATATTTCGATGTATATTGGAACGATGTATTTTCTGCAGGCGGCCATCTTTTCGAATGCTCAACTAAGCAGACTCTTTTGACAGAAAATTTACCTATTGAAACTGTTAGTTTCCTAGGGCCTAAGAGATTCTGGCCTCAATTTTGTGAGGGACTATTTCTTCGAAATCGAGTTTTTTTTTATCACCGAATCAGCTAAACTTACCCACAGTACGCTGCAGTGTAGTGCATTTGGTGCAAAACAATGTTTGCAAAGCTTGCCACGGAATGTTGCATGTTGCCAAACTGTCTGCCACAAACTACGATTTTAACCATTGGCGCAAGTATTTTGATATTTCGCGTGTCTACTTTTGGATTGGGTAACATTTGTAGCATTCTGCAGCTGGACGATGTAGGTTCTAACTGCCTGCCTGTCTGCCAAATGCTTATCGCGTGTTCACTACTTACAAACAAAGTTGGTTCATCTTCACATGAAATGTGGGGAGCGGTACGCTGTTATAACGGTACTGTCAGCCGACAAGTGTCATGCATGCAACTTCTAAATATACTCATAAATTTAAAGGATCTCATGAGACTTATGTAGCTGCATAGGCCACAGTTAAATGCTTCCTGTTGCTTCATTTTTTGTTGCGCTCCAAGTTTGGTTTTGTTAAGTTGAATTTTATTATTTTGTGTTTCATTGTGTTTAGCTAGCAACGACGAAGGCAGGCACTTCGCAGTGATCGCGTATTCCGTTGCTGTTAGTGTCTTTGTCATTTCGTCGTGGCGTGATGTTGCCTTTGCTCTGGTAGCTAGTTATACCCAGCTGTGATTGTATACTAGAATTAAATATTTGGTTTTTGTTGTTGTGGTAACGACAAAAACACTCCCCGAAGGTTTTGGGGAGTGTTGTCAAATTAACAGTCCTTGACCGGATTTGAACCCGGTACGCTCCGGTACTCCCTTGCGGTACTGCCCTACTGTCGTGGTAGCGACTTATGACCAGTGAAACCTTCTAGGTCATGTCAACTCTCCTTCCGTAAGGAAGGATAAGAGGTGAGAAGCATCACATCCGTAGATCAACCATCGAGTTGCACGTCATTACCTTTGTCCTGGACCTTATATTTGGTCCTAAGGCTAGCTTTGGTATGACCCAGATAGTTCGATGTGGTCATAGCAAATGGTGCAGGTTATTACCAGAAAGTACCGGCTTGATAATCGGCAAAGGATTACCGTTTCGGTAAGACTCCTCAATACCGAAGAGAGTGTTCTTAATACAACAACAACAAAACTGGATATTACGTAGTTCTAGTGGTACCTCAAATCCAGCCGTTCAGACATGCAAGCCAAGCTACAACTTTTTTACTTCAAGGATATCAAAGCGGATTCTCTTCCCATTTTTGTGAATTATGATAAGAGCTGACCTCATACGCGAGCTTGAAATAAGGAGCGTTAGAGTGGAAACATTGGCCAAATTGTTTTTTAGTAGTCAGCAGAAATTATCTCGACAAGGTCGCCGATCTTCTATAGCCCATTATTCAGATAAAACTGAGCTTATTATTTTTATGAGGAAAATTGTATCCAAATACCGATCAGCTTGACTCTCTCTAGAGCTGAGACCGTTCAAATAGTAACTTCCATCACTGAAGCTTCATAGTGCAAAAATATGAATGCCACCAACAAATCTTTATCTAAACTTTTCCATGAACACGCCTAAAAATATTCCACTTTCCTTGAGTTAACATATAAATTATATGTACCAAAAAATGTATAAAAGGAATAAATTAAAAATGGCACATTAGAGGAAAAATGCATCGTGACGCTACAGGGCAACATAGCTAACAGCGGCTTTCGAAACATGTCATCCCATACCATATCTGTGCATAACGGAAAAGGTCTGACCATATCCATAACACACTCAAAACCGTGGAGAAGGTGTTTTGCGATTACAACAACAATAGCTTGGGTGATAGTTAAGTGATGCATCAAGATCAAATGCATAGTTGAGAGACGGCGTACTAAGCTGACTCAAGTCGGACTGGGAGCAGAGATTTTAGAAGTTACGGAACCGATCATGACTATGATACTTCCGATAGGGCAATGTCTGCTGATAACAGATGCGATAAGGCTAAGTACTGCTGATAACGCATTATACAGAGAAAGAAAGATTCATATACTTAAATTTTAATCAATGACACAAGGCTACTTCCTCTCCGGTGCACTAAGTATTGCGGTAGCATAATGGAGTTGCTGTGGTTGTTTGTAATGCTAGAAATACCTTCTGATGGTTTAGCAAAGGTTTATCGATGTGGAAACTCGTTTTTCGGATATGGATCCGGTACTAGTACCTGGTAATACTTATAGTACTAGCCTGACTTCTGACTGCTGCATGAACAATTTCTTGGAATGGCCTATTTCATGTACATCCCCCTTCGCTCCAACCGCTTCTACCTAACCTAACCTAATAGAAAGAGTCGTTCTATAAATCTGGCTATACAACTTTTGGGCCACTATTAACTACTCGTCTTTATTTTATTTTTTTTTTTTTCCTCAGTTCATACTGTTTGCTACATAGTTGCTATAAAAAACTAGATGAAATAATTATAAAAAAACTAGTCTAGGAAGAGAAACATAGCGATAGCCACAACATACGTGACAACATGCAATGCTACGTGCAACGCAAATGCCGACAAGCGGACTTGCTAGACGAATTGGCAGCAGTAGGCTATTCAACTTTTAGTTTACTACACTCGCATCCAACTTTGTTAAGTTTTTAGTTGTATTTTAAAGGTTTTTCTTTTTTAAAACTTATTTTCCTGCCAATTTGGTTTATATTTGAGTCTTATTAAAGCGAGAAGTAAGCCTAGTTCGTACTTCGTCCTAATAGATGGTAAACCCCGACTCATTCCGGTGGATAGGTGTGGAAGTCATGGGAATCATTACATAGTTCTAGAAGCTATATGTATCAAACGAAATATATTTTACGCCGTAGCTAAGTAAAATATTAGCAGGAAAAAACACCAGCTAGGGTTGCCACCAAATTGTATTATATTTATTTATCGTTTTTTTTCGAAAACGAAACAAACTAAATTACACGGCAACCCTGAAAAATGCAAAGCAAAACTGGGTCGTCCAGGTACTAGGAAATACAGCATTTAAAAGATCGAGGGAATTCTCCAAGTTGGGGAGCTTTTTGGAGACCTTTAATACCACCAATTTTTCTTTCCTAATTTAAAATAAGGTGTTAAGTAATAGAGGAACAAAAAGTAAAGAAGTCATTATGCCGATAATCACACTCATCTACCCTGGAGAACTATGCGATGTCATCTTTGATAAACCGCCAAAAAATAATGAATGCGCTAAAAAACAGTTTTCTTATCTTCATCAACATTCTCGAGGCAACAGAGGTCAACAGCAGTGACACAAACGATGTGCTGGCAATAGTGCGGTGCATAAACAAATGTCTCTAACTACCTACACACATCTATACTTATTTGGTTTACTTCTAATTCGTATTTTTCTTAGCTTAGTTATAGCAACGTTTTCGTTTTTTTCATCACATTTTGTGGTGCATCAAAAACAACAACAACAACATACATCAACTAACTAACAAATAACCAGAGGCAATCAACCAAAAAAGTCATACAACCAACTAAACCGGATCCAATGACAGAAGTTCTGCAACAGAGCAAAGACCCTGCAGAGTCGAGATGTTTGCATAATTGAAATGGAGAACAGCAATATGAACTGCATATGTGTAAATGTACGACGTGGTGGGGTCGAATGGGCAAGCAAGTGACATTGGCAAATTGCCCATTGGCAGTGTTGTGAACACATCACAGGGAATGCGGAGTACCAAAAATGAATTAAATGCACATTTCTGAGAATGAACACTATGAAATATACATGTGTATGTATATATAAATAGTGTGCTATATTGACTATGGTTGCCCTTTTTTGTGTGGAAAAAAGTTTGGGTCTAAATGGTTTCTAAGCATTTGAAAATCGCATTTCGACTCCAATCTGTTTTATTTTATTTAATATTATTCTATAGTATTCTACTTGATCGTATTTCATTTTTTCAGAGACATAACATATAAGTTTTATCGAATAAGCGTTGCTTCATAATAATTACTCTATGAAGAACAAAATATATTTTTCAAATACGAATTATACGTCAACGTTTGTTTTTTTTTTGAGAATAATAGTTATTTGTCAGGGTTTATTTTTTACGTTGCTTCATAACTATTATGGATGAGAACAAGGCGAATTCATATACAGGTGATATCATAAGAACATATGAGCAGCGGCGTCTAGTGTCAAAATAAACAATTTATATGTAATTTGTCAGGAGAAGCCGTGAAAGCAAAAACAAAACACATGAAGTAAGTGTGTGTATACAGGAATTAATTCGCCTCGATATCACCTGGTATAAATTCGCTTTGGATGAGAACTACTTTTCTTCGTTGCCAAAAACTTAGCTTGAAATACATTTTTGTATTTGTTTTATAATAGTTTTTAGATGATATATAGTATATATATTTTTTTCTCAGCAATTATTATATCCCAATGTTTGTTTTCGTTATTTAATAACCGTTGTTAATTCATATTTTACTTTAAATGGCCAGCTAATCGCCAAGCCGATTTTGACGGTCCAACAAATTTAGCTCTCCAGTTTTTTTCATTGCAAATTGGTGGCAATTGGAGACACTGCGGAATCGGAAATCGGTCTCCACTTGATCCTTCTATCGATAAGAATACTTTCCTGATATCTTCGCTCATTCGCATAACATGGCCTAGCTAGCGAAGAAGAGGTGCT
The DNA here is from genome assembly GCA_949987695.1 of Merzomyia westermanni. Taxonomy (NCBI): domain Eukaryota; kingdom Metazoa; phylum Arthropoda; class Insecta; order Diptera; family Tephritidae; genus Merzomyia; species Merzomyia westermanni. The sequence goes on along the minus strand of OX465288.1, from coordinate 41,279,379 downwards.
CCCTCCATAATCTAAGCACTCTTTATCACCAGGTCGCCATTATAAGTTTTCAGGAGTTCGCTACGGTTTCAAATCCTTAAGAAATTCGGACGGAGAAACCGCCTCGGTCCCCTGTTGAAGTTACGGTAGTGTTCATACACACTACTTGTTGCATTCGCTCTTAGCGTGGCCCTTCTTCCCTTCTTTGCGTTGCAACGCAGCACTTTTTTAACAAACAAACGAAACAAGACGCGTTAGAAAATAGTAGTTATTTATCATCTAGAAACGAAACTATTATGAAAAAGTACAAAAGTTTATTTCAAACTTAAATTTCTTTGGGCAACGAAAAAAAGTCTTTCTAATCCATAACAGTTATCAAGCAACGTAAAAAATAAACGTTGACAAATAACTCTTATTTGAAAAATAAATTTTTTTCTTCATTGATAACTGTTATGAAGCAACGTTTTGAATAAATTTTAGAAACGTTTTTGGTACAGAAATTTCAAATAACCGTTATTTTTTGTCTCTGATTTTTATATATATTTTTTTATTTTATTTTCTTTAAGCCATTTCATTTCATTTTGTTTAATTCCATTTCATTTCATTTCTTTTTAATTTAATTTAATTTTATTTTTTTCTACTTTATTTTATTTGACTTAATATTATTCTACTTTATTTTATTTTATTTTATTTTATTTTATTTTATATTTAAAATTAATTTTACTTAATTTTAGCTTATTTTATTTTATTTGCTTTTATACTTCTTTATTTTATTTTATTTTATTTTATCCTACTTTATTTAATTTAATTTATGTTATTTTATTTTTTTTAATTTTATTTTTTTATTTTAATTTGTTTTATTTCATTTTACTTTATTTAATTTAACTTTTTTAAGCTTTATTTCCAACCCATATGGGAAATGCCATAAAATAAATTAGGACTTTAAGAAATAAAATTCTTGTGCCACCATGCTTATCAACCACCCTAGTACTTATATATACATGTAAATTAGCGATGAGTGTATGTTTGGGAAACGCAAAACTGTTGTGTTCAATCGTTGTTCTGCTAAAAAAAATTCATTGTGGAATAAGCGCCATTCTTGAATAACCGAAATGACATTTTCGGCCTGCGGACATACTACATACGAGAGCACAAGGATGGAATTACGATGTAAACGCTGCAAAGGCGTAAAAAGGGCAGAGTCTTACACAGCTCATTTAGCACTGCATTCAATTTGTGCTGTTCTTTTTTCATGTTTTCGAATTAAATAGCATTTTGCTTGAAAACCGACAAAAGCCTTTAGCCTTGACGGTATGTTTGTCTGTACGTATGGGGAATTATCTTGGTTGCTAACGACAGAATTTTTAATTTCAATATATTTTTCAGCATATTTTCCACAACGTTTAACTACCCAGTTTCATCCGCAGGCAAAGAAAATAAATTAAAATAATAGCTTATAGAATTTATTAACTACAAATCTGTCCCTGAGCCAAGCTTCAATTTGAAAATATGCCAAAGTGAAATGGCATGGAAAATCCGCATTGCCACATTTATTTAGGAGTGAGATGCGAGTATTTAGTATGTAAATAGTAGCAGAGAGTCAGTCAGTCATCTGATTCAAACGACTGCTTCAGTGCGAGGAGCATTCATTCAAATTAGGAAGGATTTAAGAAACGAAACTTAAGGAATTCTCATTGCTTGGATTTACATAAACAATGCAGTAAAGAAGGACATATGTACTTCAAATTTATTCTCACCACAAAAGCACTTTTCCAATGTTTTTGTTTTTTCCTCCAGCGGACAAAAGGAATGTGGAGCACTCACTGATGGTGTTTTAAAAATATGTTGTTCCTTCCAACTGTTTGCTTGTTATTTTCTTCGCTGTTATTTGTTTTTGGTAGCCTTGTAAAAGTATGTACAGTTGTGTTCAATATAATAGTAATGAAATTAAATTGGATATTGTTCGACGAAATAAAAAGAAGCTGTTTTTAATAAAAAATAAATTTCAAAGTTTACACAAAGTTCAGGAAAGTTAATTAAACTTTTTAAAATTTACATCAAAATTTGAATATTTTTGGGCAGAATTTTTGGAAAATTTTTGAGTAAGCAGTTTTATAGCTCATTCAATTTTAGCATAATAATGTGTAAGTTAGAAGTACCTCAAAAATTTCCCTGAATTTTTTGAATTTTTTTGTCAATTAATTTTTCTTCATGCGTTGTATAGAAGAAATCACTGAACACCCTTGACGAAAAAAATTCTGAGAATTCAGGGAAATTTTTGAACGAGTTCTAACTTGCAAAATGTTATACTAAACTTGATTGGTCTACAAAACTGCGTAATAAAAAATTTTCTAGAAATTGTGCCAAAAAATTTGAAGATTTTGATAACCATTTTTCAAAGTTTAATTAACTTTCCTGCACTTTGTGTAAACTTTGAAATTTCTTTTTCGCTATATTTTAAATAAAAATTATTAAAATCACAGCTTCTTTTTATGTCGTCGAACGATATCCATTTTAATTTCACTACTATTATATTGAACACAGTTGTAGGTACAGTGGCGGCCGCTTATATATTCATAATCTCGACAGCCGCGCTGCATTCAAGTGTCAAAATCATACTGAAATAATGCGACAACAATAACAAAATTATCCCAATAACAATGATACCGAAAAAGTCGTTGAAAACAATTCGAAATGATCCTAAATGTCCGGAAATAGAACGAAAAAGTCAATTTCGAAAGGGTTCCGAAATAATCCCAAAATGAAACGATGCCGAAAAAGTTCCGACATGATCACCAAACAGTTCGAAAACCATCCCGAAATTATCCGAAGCCTGACTAATTCTATTACAATTAGCTTTTTCCTAAATTCTATATTACCTAAATTTTACTACAATACTCAGTTACAATTTTTTATCTTGGTTGCATCCCTAAAAATATCGATCTACTCCAAAAAAATCTAAGTTGTTAATCACACATATTTCGTCTTTAGTGACATATTTTCGATCACGAAAATCCCGGCATTGTTCAAATAAATTGTTACTTTTGGCGCCTAAAGAGCACAGGGATCCCGACATTGCCATCCCTACAATGCAAAAACGATACGGGTAAAATGATTAGTAAATTGACCGGGAGCCGTACTGAATGGATTCGTATTCCTCCCATCACGTTTTTAAGAGCTGCGGTAGACGTTTTGACTGTTCAGTTCCTTATGTTCCTGTGTGTGTGGTTTTACATCTCGCTCTTTCTAATTCATTTTTTGACCTAAGTTAAACATATAATTGTAGTGCTCACACTGTGGTCACAGCTAATAGTCATTTGACTGTTATATAACACGAAAAATTACCGCAATCTTACCGACATGAATACGTATTGGAGTTTCAGTCATTCGATTTTTGCAGGCACCATGTTCGAAACGGAATACCCCTTATTGATCAAATTCAATAATGAGACCGGTCACTGAATCTGAAAGTATTTCTTTTATTTGAGTATTCTGGAAAAATCAAAATGTGCTATTTATGTGTACGCCACTGTACGCATGTAGGCCGACAACGAGAGGTCACATTAAAATTCTGAACACTCGACCACACCAAGCTTGGCCTTTGCCATGTTAATTTCAGCTGATGCCATGCAATCGACTTGCATTGCGCTGGATTGTAAAGGATAAATATGCATCTGGTCAATAGCAGTGGTGCCTTGTAGTGCCTTGTAGTGCTCAAGCATTCATTCATATGTATACTCTAGATATTCGTACGAACATGTTTTTCAATATTACATCACGATTGTTATAGTGTAGTTGTGTGTATTAAACAAGAAGTAGGCCGCAAGAATAAAACCATGGAATGGTATTTTACACCAACTGAAAACATTGCATTAATGTCACTGTTGAATTCCATCATTGAATGAAATACTTTACTCTATAGCTGAAAAAATATCTATGTTAATATAAATATTTTATTTTTACTATCTTCTATGCACTTTAGAAGATTATGAAGAAAAAAGATTTAAAATTCATCAAGACAGTGACGAAGGAGAACCCTGGGTAATAGGCCCCATGCCAAATGGAGAGTAAGATACATTTTGACAGAGGAAAAGGAAAATTCTGACATTTCTCGTGGTGAATATGAACTTCAGAGTTTTAACTATTTAACTATTATTTGAAATTTATCGAAACTTCGACTTTATCCAAATTCACTTCCAAATTCGGATTAAATCGATCATGATCTGTTCAGGAATGGACGTTTTCAAAAATTTTAGTGACGAAAAAATAACTAATAAAAATTTAGTTTTTATTCAAAAAAATTTGAGTGATGAGTGAAATATTAATGGTTATTCAAAAAATTTTGAATAAAAAATAAAATTTCAATTTTTATTCAAGATTTTGAAAATGAAAAATAACACATCGAGATACATGAAAATTATACCCGTATGTGCATACAGATATAATGTGTATTTATAAAGATTTTTCAGGTTATTTCTGTATAAATTGGAATTCACTGAGTTAATCAACTCGGGACCACTGTTCGACAAAAGAAAGCTTTTGGCGGGATTCCTTCGATGTTTTCGGGATAGTTTTAGAAACCAATTTGAAACTTTTTCAGGGCAATTTCGTGACACATGCTGAATTTTGTTGTGGGCTTTACCGGGTCATTTCGATGTTGTTTTCAGGACTATTTTGGAATCATTACAAGACTTTTTGGTAGTAATTTCTCTAAAAAAGTCCCACAAAGATCCCTTAAATTATTCAAATATGGCCTTAAAAAAGTCTTAATATACTCCATCAATCAATTACGAAATGGTGATGAAAAAATCCCAAAATTAACCCTAAAAATTTTCACGAAATCACCCTGAAAACCATCAAGTAGTCCCTAAGTAGCCTTATTTTGTGCAGCAATGATCCCGAAATTGAATCAAATAAACTCAGTGCATCTCAATTTCTACAGAAATAATCAAAAAAATCTTTACAAATACGCATTATGTCTATATGCTCATACGGGTATAATTTTGCTGTATCGCGATGTGTTATTTTTCATTTTCAAAAGCTTAAATTGAAATTTTTTTTATTCAAAATTTTTTGAATAACCAATAGTATTTCACTCTTCATTCAAAAAATAAAATTTTATTTTTTATTTTAAAAGTTTTTTATTAAAAGTGACAACCTTGGATCCATGATCCAATAATACAGGTCGTGTTAATAGACCAGCTGATTTTTACTTTTGTCTCGAATTTTGACATTACATTTTTCTCAGTACGATTTTGACGTTTCACTCATAAATTACAAAAACAAAATACATGGAAAATTTTTGTGTGTGTATGTTTGTCGAGCTGATACGACCTGTTGTAGTTGATCATGCCTGGATCTATTACATTTTCCCCGTCGGCAGTTCCATCGCTTCAATAACATTTCATATTTCTGAATTCATTCTAAATTCGGCCCTGGGTAGGTATACCAGTTGGACAAAAAAATGTACATTCTTTGTAATATCACTTTTAAAATAAGAAGAGCTCCTGTCTCAAATGTTGCGTTTCAACAATGTATGTAATGCAAAATTTGATCAACATCAATACATACTGGAGATGCTATGGAGTTTTAATTTCGATTACGACTTTGATGTGATTATAGCCTTCACTGTATTCTCTGGGTTGCCTGCTTAAATAAGCTAACAAATACTTAGAGACGTTTTTGGCTTTGCTATAGATTCTAGGAATCTATTATCAACCAAATCTCTTCCCTTGGCGGCTAAGAAGGAAAATCGTTCTATTCCGGCAACCTGATGGAGTGGGTAATCGTGTGCACTTTCAAAGATACCTCATGCTTCAGTTCTCTATCTCATCACCAAGGAAACGTTATCTTACGATAGGTAGTATCTAATAAATAGCGTAGACTCATAAGAGCTTATTCTAACTCTACGCCAATCCTTAAACTACACAAAACCATACAAATCAAAACACGAAAGCATATACTTATATACATAAATCTATAAAACTACATACAAACATATGCTATGCAATTCTTAAAACATATTTATCTAACATATTTCTCTTTCATTATTTACCTGCTGCATATTTCGCTCGTGCAAATTGGCCTCGTAATCGATGTCATTGTGTGCCATATCATTGCCAAATAGACCATCACTAATGTGTACAACATCTTCCGGTTGGGCGGGGATTTCAGTACCATAGAATATTAAGTCCCATTGTGTGATTTGTGCTACAAAGGGAACAATAAAAAGTATGTTTTATACAAAGTGCCAGTAAGTATTATTTATCAATAGAAAGTAACAAAATGCTGCGGAAGCTATGTGGAGCGACTGCAGAAATAACTAGGTAAATCCAAAAAGAGAAAATAAAACAAACGAGGATTAATTTTGTAATATATTCAAATACAATGTGTACATATCTAACTATACATATGTATGTACAAATAAAAATTTTATATGTATGGCTTACAAAAGAAATTAAAATATCATAAATATTTTATTAAAAAAACAATCCGCTTAAAGTTTAGAAATTTGTAAAACCGAAAACGGAATAGGGTTTAAGTTGTAGGACGTTATGTACATACATGCATGAGTTAAATAGTATTAAAACGAAAGTATGCAAAAACAGTAATGGATACAGGGGAGTGTTCTCGGGGAGCTCTTAAGTATGCAGGCATCTCAGCTAGAATCTGAAAAAAGTTCAGTTTTTTCACAAGCAAAATTTAAAGACAGGCTGTACGAGCTTTTCCCAGATATGACCGGAGCGCAACGAGTCACTTCTTCTCGTTTAAAGAAAAATTCGTGTTCACTCCCTTCAGTGACGATAACTAAATCTAAGTTGCTTTGCGAATTTGGTTCTTATTACATACGGGTGAAAGTGAATGTGAATGACTGCAACACAGAGTGCCATAAACAGTCACGGTCTGATCAAGAAAGTGTTTCTATCACCACCCTGCAAAAAATGGTGCTACTGATCTCTAAAGAGAGTGATACGCGATCAATAGTTTTCGTCTACAGTTGGGTACAATTGATCCCAACTACTTCGTTATGGGCATAGATGGGATGTCGATTTTTAGGTGTTGAAAGTAAAATTGTCCGACCGTACGAGTAGGGGAACAAAGGGAATCTGTCCTACACTAAGCCATTGGGCTTGAGAGAGCCCAATTAGTCTCTTCATATGACATGCTCAAACAAAAGTGAGCACTTCAACCCATTCTTTGCGACTCATCCTAGACTAATCGTATTTTTTGTAGAGCAGCTTAGAAATTAATATACGCTGCCGCTCTGGTGAATTATTTTTCTCTAGGGGTTATAATTTCGAAAGCTTCATTGCTTTTTACTTCGTAAGTTTTAATATAAATTCTGGCGGATGGTAATGTAGGTAGCGAACTGCAGCTATAACCAAGATTGAAACTGGAACCGAAACTGAAATTAAGTCCGAAACCACAACTGACAGCAAAATCAAAACCAGAAATTGAAAATCAGACCGAAATAGCAGTCGAAACCGGAATGCAAATCCGAACCAAGGAAGAAACAGGAATCAAATCTCGAACCAAGATGAAAAGCACAACTGACACCGAATTGTAAGTAGCAAGTGGGACCGAAATTGAAAGCGAAACTGAAATTAACACCGAAATAAAATTAGAGCCGAAATAACAACTGGAATCGGCACCGAGAATTAAATCGGAACCAAAACTGCAACCGAAAATTGAGGCTAGATCGAAACCGTAAATGAAACAAAAACTTAAACCAGAATCAGAATCTCAGCTGTAACCGATATCGAATACCTTACAAATAGCAAAAACTGAAAAAGAAACACGAATCCAAACAGGAACCGAAATAGGAATCGGAACCGAAAGTGAACTAATGGAAAAACTGAAAAAGGAACACAAATCCAAACCGAAACTGAAACTAGAATAATCACCGAAATTGGAATCGCCACCAAAACTGCATATGAAATTGCATAGAAAGTAAGATCAAAACCATAAACGAAACCAGAATCGAAAACGTAAACGAAACATAACGAAACACGAATAGGCAGATAGGATAACACCGAATAGGTAGAAAAACTAAAACCGGAAAAGTAATCGAAACCGATAGCAGATTCGAAACAAAAAACAGAACCTTACCCTTATGAAATAACTTGAATAAAAATCGAAAATAACTATTTCATAACAAATAAAGTAAGACACTTAAACAAGTACGTCGGTTGGTCTCTTCGGTGTGAAAAGGATGGACAACAAAATGTTCTTGTCTAACCTGTAGACTGAAAAAAGTGAGTTTCTTTAGAGCTGGAAACTTGGATTCGGCTCTGATAGCTATTCTGTTTTTCCCAAAAACGATATCATTTTTCGATTTGCCTGTCGAAGTGAAATGGAAATTATTAGGGAGTCCAAGGCGATTATAAGAATAGCAATTATCCAACCGTGGGTTGTTTACTTCAAGTTGATTTAAATATTTTCTGGGACCTTCTTGCTTTACTTGACTACTGGATGCTCCGGAAAACTGTAAACATTTTCTTGGGTAGGTTTCCTTCAGTATATCTTGCGTGAAAACCCCACAATTTTTCAAAAAATTTTAAGGCTTTAGTTATTCTTACTTAGCATTGCGTAGCATATGTAGTCGGGAAACATATTATTCAACACGAATTTTATCAGGACATTTTTAAAATGACAGTTTTCATGATTTGCTCCGCTTAGTTGAGTATGAGTAACACGGCCTTAACTACTTACAGAATACCTATCACCCTTTTTGCAAATCTATTAAATTGTAGTAGATTATGAGTAAAGCGTAGTGGCGAAGTAGATTTCAATTTTTCCAAAAAAGTAGTAAACCCGCTACGATCGTAATAAAGTTCTAACCCTCAGCACTGATCAGCTGTGATTTTAATAGCAATTAACTCTGAAGTTTTTATAATTTCAATCTATAATAATCCTTTTGGGTGAAATAGTTTCTTTATATTTTGAAAATATGAGTGATGGGCGCAAAAGATAAAGCGGCGCTGCATATAAAAAGCGAGCTTTGGACAAAACTAAAAAAGAAGTGGAAATTTTGATCAAAACTCCGAAGCTACATCATTTTTTCATTAAAGGAGGTATGTTGCAATAATTTTGGTAATTTTTGCAGGGATTTTTCAGGGATTTAGTTACTTATATACAAATATTTCAGTTGTGAATTGCATACGTAAAATAAATTTTTACTATATTTCATAAAGATAAAAGGGCGGCATTTTTAACAGGGCACAGACCGGCATTTCAAGTAAATCCGGCCCTGATTGTACCTCACTATATACGCCAATACGCCAATGAACTACAAAAGGGAGAGTAACAAAATAAAAATCGGCTATAAAAAAATCAAATCAAATCAAAAACTGAAAAATCCTGACAAAAGCAGCTTCTCTACTCAATAAACTGGCACTATCGAATAATTTGATTGATTGCATATCAGGTACCTATGTATGCATGTGAGTGTGTAAGTAGGTGTGCATTCCTATGTAAATAGCTGCGCGGGCGTAAATTGGTTGTTTGTCGAATGGAACTTGCTACCAGCAAACGGTGGATTAAAATGGACAAGTGGAGTAAAAATTCCTTTTTTTGGTGAACACAACGCATACTAATGTACTTGATGGATGGCTATATACATACTTACATATGCATGTCTGTACATGTACTTGCTTTATAGGAGTTTATATAACACACGAATAGACGTCGCAAGCATAAAAGCGGATAAGAATTGATTGCTTGGAGTAAATTTTTTCATCGAGCGCACTTTCCATTTGAATATCAATGCGAAAAGTATACGAGTAAATACAAACCTGCAAATTAGGAATGCCAATTGCGGGATCCTGGGATCTTATTCTGAGGGACTTTCGCGATTGGGGATATATTACTAAAAACTAAATTTGCGTGATTTATTTATGAAAATTATTGCAATTTCTTGTTGACGTCGAATATTTTCTAATACTTAATTTTTTTTTGTTGCTTCACATTCGACCTAAGCTCACGAGAATGCTTAAGTTTTCGAAACTTTAGCAATACCTTTTCGGCCGCCGTGGTGTGAAGGTAGTGTTGCCGGCCTACCAAACCGAAGGTCCATGGTTCGAGCCCTGGTACAGGTAACATCAAAAGTGATTTGAAAAAAGTTTTTCAAAACGGGGTCGCCCCTCGGCAGTGGTTTGGCAAACTCTCCGAGTGTATTTCTGCCATGACAGGCTTCTCAGCAAAAATTCGTCTCCTTTGTAGATGCCGTTCGGAGTCGGCAAAAAACTGTAGGTCCCACCAATTTGTAGGGAAAATTCAAATCGGCACACCACAAATTGGAAGAGAAGCTTGGCGCAAAAATCTCTTAGGAGGTTTATGATGATATATCTGTTGTATATCGCGCCATAGAGATAGAGATACTATCAAGAAAGTAACTAAAATAGTATAGAAAACTTGTTGAGAATGTTAACTTTAGCGATGGATTCCAATTCATTCTACATTAAAAAATTATAAATTTTTTAGTTATATTTGTTTGGTTTTTTTTTCTATAATTATAATATAAAAAAGGTATATAAAGCTGTGTTAAATATAATAGTAGTGAAATTAAAATGGATATCTTTAAACGAAATAAAGAGAAGCTGTTATTTTAACAATTTTCATTTCAACTACGGCGAATTCCATAACAGAAACGACATAAAAAGAAATTTCAAAGTTTACACAAAGTTTAGGAAAGTTAATGATACTTTAAAAAATGGCCATCAAAACCATCACATGTTTTGGCAGAATTTCTAGAAGGTTTTTGAGTACGCAGTTTTGTAGCATAACGTTGTGCAAGTAAGAACTCGCTCAAAAATTTTCCTGAATTTTCAGAATTTTTTTCGTCAAGGGTGTTGAGTGATTTCTTCCATACAACGCATGAAGAAACATTAATTATGTATGGAAAAAAATACCCAACATTCTTGATGAAAAAAAATTCAAAAAATTCAGGGGAAATTTTGAGGTACATCTAGCTTGCACATTATTATGCTAAAATTGATTGGTCTACAAAATTCCATACTCAAAAATTTTCCAAAAACTCTTCCCAAAAATGTAAACTTTTAAAAATGTAATTAACTTTCCAGAACTTTCATTTTTTATGAATGAAAATATATATATTTTATGTTTTAAATGAAAAATTATTAAAAACACAGCTTCTTTTTATTTCGTCGAACAATATCTATTTTAATTTCACTACTATTATAATGAACACAACTGTATATGCAAGTTTTTGATTACAAAAATAATAAAATACAAAACATGCTTTTTTTGCCTCCGGGCCTTCAGATTCTACAGCGTTCAGAAAAAAAATAATGGTTTAATGAAATGAAATGTCGAAAACTCAAAAGTTTCGGGAAGCTTACTACTATTAGCCACTTCCAAAGCCATGCTGTTGAAGCGTTTCCTTGCAAAGTCACCGAAGAAACTATTAGGGGCCTCGACACAAAAACGATTCTAGCATTTATAATTTAAAGAATTTTTCAATTGTTTGACAACAACACCATACACATATATTTTACACTCGAGATTCTGCGAACTCTCAAGTTAAGAGAAACTATCGCAATACTCTTATGCTCGCTAACATGAGTTTCTTGGTCGGGTGGGTTGTTTAAAAAATATTTTTTTCACACAAATTGTGTTCATAAAGATCAATAAAATTTTTTTTTAACTGTTTTGTGGACATCAGAAAACAGAACTTACGCTTTGTCCTCAAACCATTTAAAATCTTTGTATTTTTGTATTGAGGAATCTATAATTGAAAATTAATTTTTTTCACTATATATCAGGGTAAAACAAAAACAAAACTGCTACAAGTATACACCAATACCTCACTTTGCGGCGTGTTTATGTTCTAGTTTGAATTGTTAAGTTTACTATATTAACCAATGAATGTTTAATGTTTGACGAAAATCGCGGGTACCTTGATTACACCGACACCGCAATATTTTTCAATCCTTGTTACCCGAGTAAGCCGAAATGTACTGATTTTTCGAAGAAATCAAACTTTTAAACTCGTTTTACCAACATTTTCATTTTAGAATTAACGATTTACACAGCGATGGTATGGGATGATATTGTGGCGATTATTCTCAAGCACGTACCATCCCTAACTCAATAACACTCCCACCACTAATTAACACAACCGAGATAACGATGGCTACGCTTATGCATGCAAGCGTATAACTAGGAAGAGGAAGAGAGATGGCGCGAGTGTTTGCGAATACGATGCAAAGAGGAGATTCCAATAAATAACACCGACCCTTCCAGAACACGAAAAGCGAACAACCAAGAAAGTTCTCGGGGCGTAGGCAAGCAAGGCAGGTTGATCAGTTTATTTTCAAGCGTTCAATAGTGAACTACTACGAAGTTACCAACCTCTTAAAAATGTATTGCGTTTATTACTAGTAAATAAAACTAGTTATTAGTTACATTATCTGTGCGTGTGTTTATTCGACTTTATAGTGATCGAACCCAGGATTGATAATCAAGGAATCATCGAATTCGTCACAATATGTTTTGATGTTGTTTTAGTTTACTTTTCAAAATTTATTACTACTAATTTCCTACTCTTTTCATTTTTCTATTACCATTTCCTCGACAAATGAAAAAAATACTCCTACCTTTTTTTCTAAATAAACCCGAACAAATTTTAGAAAATGGGAGTGTCAAAACCAAGCGTCAGTTAGAGAGCTAACTTTCTAGTGATTGAATCATAGGTTCCAGTGTTATGAAAATACTACTTTTTTAAAAGAATCCCAGAGGTTTGATGGCATAGCGCAATAACAAACATCTTTTAGAAAAACAGATAATTCCAAAAAATTTGAATTAACGACTCAAACCCAAAACAACGCAACTTCAAAATTCTAACTACGCACATTGAAAATTAGTACTAATTCTGCAGCGACGCAACTTCGAAAAAACGCAAACGAAACAAGGCAAAGTGAGGTATTGCCGTATATGGATTGCACACCACAGTCCCGGCACGAGTTCCAAACAATTTGGCATCTCTAACACACACATACCGTTAGCTGATTGCAAGTGAAGATTTGTGACTTTTATGGCGCTTGAAACGGGCAAAAATTGCAGGCTTCAGTTGGTGGAAAACAATAATGAATGGATGATAAATCAAATATTAAATGATTGCAAAATGTTCTTAATTTCAGGTAGAAATTATTGGGATGATACTTGCGGGATTACATTAAATTGCGGCAAGCGTTCAGGTTCGTTCTGTTTTTAAATGATTACGACAGGGGCTGGGCTTGAGCTTAATTGAGTTGTTAATAAAGTTATAAGAAACTTGTTTACTAAAGTTTAGTTCATTGAACAGTCCATGCCAAGGAAGTAGACAAATTTAGACATAGCTGAGGCACTCACATTGACTACAATTTAAAGAACTCTGATCGAGCGGTATTTGCAACCGATCGGAACGATTTGGGTTTTAATTCAATGAGGTGGTTGTTCTGTGTAATGACAAACAAACCCAGAGAGGTTTTGGGGAGTGTTGTCGAAAGTGACAGTCCTTTGCCGGACATGAACCCGGTACACTCCGGTACTCACTTGCGGACATGCCCGACTGAGGGAGGAGCTAATTGGTATGACTAGTGGAACCTTCTAGGTCATGACACCTCTCCTTCCGTAAGGAAGCAGAAGATTTGTAATGGGAGGTGGGAGGCATCATATCAGTAGATCAATCATCGAGTTGCACCTCATTACCTTTGTGCATTTAAGTCGCCTCTTACAAGCGATATGACTAACTCGGACATATTCTACACCCCGAACTCGCAGGGGGCAATTCCATAAGGTCTGTCATTTCAACATAACGAGGTTTAGGTGTGTTTTCCAACATAGTTTTTATTAGCTCTTCTGCTATGGGCGCAATCCCTGCTCAGTCTAGTTAATCTTGTGCATTTTTATGTAAAATACTAAAAACTCGTTTAACGGCTTCAAAGCTTCATAAACCCTATTGTCTACATGAGACGCATATGAAACCATCCACAGGCTGCAGTACGACATAAACTTGGTCTTATTCGGGAGCTTTAGCAACAAAGTTTTTTTGTCAATACTAAAAGCTAAGAGATCTACTATGATTGAACACATCTGTGTTTCAGAGCATGATAGTTTTATATGGAAAGTGTGCGTGGTAGCACGGATGAATCGCGAGTTCAAACATGGACTGTACCACGCTCACTTAAATTTTATTTTAACATGACTAAATTTGGTTTAGGGTTAAGTTATTTTGTTTGAAAAACTGGAAATAATTAGAATTGATGAACAACTATTTTTCGCAGAGAAACTCCCATTACATGTAATATATAAAAGTGGGTATGGCCCTTAAGTGAATAATTATTTTCAATAAATCACCAAACTTCATCAGAGCAGAGAAAGTGCCAGCTAAGTTTAAGGGTCTAATGAGAAAAGATAAAACCTTGCTAGAAAAGGGAGCGGCAGAGCTTTAAGGGCATCCATCAGAATTTACCCAAATGTAGCCTATTCAATATAGACATCGACCGGGATATTTTGTTTGTTTGTTTGAGTTGCTACAAAAAGGATGTTTAGCTGGTTTTCCATGCTACAGTAGTGGGACCAAAAGGTAGTCGCTAGGTAATCATATTCCTTTCTGCCTAGGTGCATGGAGATACCGTAAAGCCCTAAGAGTTTAGGGCTCTTCGCTTTTCTCCCCTTTAACCTGATTATGGCAATAGCGCTTGACTGTTTTCCCATATTTCCGCCTGCTGATAGCTCGTTCTTTCGCGGCAGGATGTAGTATACGTTGTCGATAAAAACAGGTCCCACCTCTCTTCCGATCCAATACAATCGTATTTGTTAATTCAACTAAAACTTTGTCGTTACGCTTAGTCGGGTTGCTACTCCTATTTGGTCCATTTGTGCTGGTTCACCAGATGTCTGATACCCATATTAAAATCTCTTATTTCGAGATCACCAGGTTCGGACTCTCGTACATGACTATGTTCTCTGGTCAAGGTCGCATATTCGGTATTTCCGGTATGGATAATAATAAAATACCTTCGAGAATTAAGGCCGAGCTTCTATTCCAATTTAAGGTGTGCTCATTCCAATTTTCCGAACGAATAATATTTTACTGAGAAACCTTTCATAGCAGAAATGCTCTCGGAAGTTTGCCGATGCGATAAAAATGTGTTGAATTAACCTATACTATGTATGTAAAAAAAAGAAATAAAATTTTTCCTAAGAGCAGAACAGCCAATCTTCTGGGCCAATTCCTCTCATTCAAATTTCAAAATGACGTATTCGAGCCATACAAGGACATAGGGGTATTTTTAAAAATAAAGTGTTAATAGTAACTTAACTATTAAATTTCTCAACAAAAAAAAAAAAAATTGAGAAACCAAAAATGTTCGCTAATACGCATCACACTAAACAATTAGAACGGAAGGGTAAATTCAATTAGCGCTATTAAAACTAAGGTCTTAGGCATGCCATAAATTCAATCCACTACCGTCGCTGCTATCACCGCTGCTGCTGCCGCCTTTGCGATTGGGCAACACACCCACCACGCCGCCAATTGGGCGTTGTGTGCCACCGCTAACGCCAGCTGCCGCCAATAGTAATTGCTGTTTTTTGATGATGCGCTCATCGGGCACAAAACTGGGTGAAGATTTCTTGATATTTTCACGTGACGGTTTCGAAATAATTCCAACACTATCTAAACTTTCGCTGCTAGCAACATTTGTTGAACCCAACATGGGTCGGAAAGTTTCCGCTTCGTAGTCCAGCGCTGAAACACCTGCGGCCGCAGCTAATTTGCGTTTCTCAGCTTTTGACGCTGCTGCCGCCGCTGCAGCTGTGGTATCTTTCTCTTTTGGTCCTTGATATGGTTGGAATTCGGGAAATATTGCTTGTATCTTTTCGTAACGTTCGAAAAGTTTTGGTATGCGCGTATCAGCGAAAGAGGCCACCGTAAGTTTTTCATGTGTTTGTAGCGGCAGCAATGATTCCTTAATTTGTTTGGTTGCTTTGACGGGCAGCTTTGAGTAGCTGGTTAGTTGTGTGGCGACTTTTTTCGATGCAGTGTTGGTGGAAGCTGGTGTTAAACTTATGCGCGCCGAATCGGATGCTACGGTTGATTTTTTTGGAGTATTGTTGTTGTTGGTGCGTGTTGAGATGGCAGTTTGTGGCGTTGTTGTTATCTCACCAATCACTTTGCGGCTCAGCTTGTCCTCAAACGCCTGTAAACGTTCTGCTGATTGTTGTGCTTTCGTGCGCCCACCTTGCTGTGCTGATTTTCCGTTGGACTTGCCATTTCCGTTACCGTTTTGATGTTGTTGTTGTGATATGCGATAGAATTTATTTTTTGTATTCGTTGTACTACTTTGCTCTTTTTTGTTGGTTGTAGATTTGCTACCGCCGCCGCCACCATTTCCGTTTCCCTTGTTATTCCCCTTTTCGCTTGACTTGCCTTTCCCTTTACCACTTTTGCTCGCCTTCAGGACCGTCTGCGAACTCAAAACAACGCCATAGGTGGCAGAGATTTGTTGATAGCTCGGCGGTTGTATTTGTTGTTGTTGTTTGTATAATTGTTGTTGTTTTTTACTACTTCCGTTGGCTATATTCAACAATGGATTATTTGCGCCATTCGCGGCTGTGTAAACGGATTTATTCAATGGCATCGGCAATTTTATGGGAATTTTCACACCAATTCCACTCGACATAGCGTTGATGGCGCCAACAATGCTGCTTGCCGCCGAATTGCTATTACTGCCAACATTATTCGACGAGATGCGGGGATATTGTGGCGAGTAGATTTGATGAAGGTTCGTTGTGGTACTCGCTGCATTCGAATTGGGTGTTGTAATCTCGGCGGAATTGGTGCGCGGCGTGGAAATGGGGTCATTGGGGTCGATAGGCTGTGTGGTGCCATAGAATATGAGCGACCACTCGCGTAGTAAGGCGTGACCTTGTTTTCGGTTTGAATTGCATACATTTTTTTTTTTTTTTTTTGTTTGTAGTGAATTATGTTCGTTTTTTTGTATTAAAACAGTTATAAAGTTGAGGTCATGTTGGTTAACATTTTGTGTTTATACAGTTTTTTGATTAGTTACAATATAGATAATTTTAGGATAATGTTATCACATCATCAATCAAGCGCAGCATGTAAGTACATAAGTTGGAAGAGTAAGTGGTTAATAAACATTCGTAGAAAAGTTGAGTGTTTTTTGAAGAAACAGTAAAGCCGTTAGCTTAAAAATTCACATACAATTTTACAACTATTCTTCAATTAACTTACCCATATAACGACCTTCGTTGTGTATTTCAAGCTGCCAGTTGCCATGTGGCGACTCTCCCCAAGTGTGGACGGACATGAAGGGCCATTGGTTGAAACCAGAACGAGAAACGTCATGAACACTGCAAAATGCAAAAATAAATGAATACCGAACTGATTTAAAATGAGAAAAATTTAAGCATTATCTGTAGCCTATATATAGACCTTCAGCAACACAGCGCTGAGTTTAACCCATATACGCCCAAGTTTCCAAACGCATTTAATAATAACTGCGATCCCGTTCGAGTCGGAAATAGCGAGAAGCTTCACGAAACACTTCCGTACTCTGTTTTTCGACTACTGGGAACTAAAAAATTATCAAAATATTTCTCTCAGCCAAAATTTGCAAGTTCTAATTAGAAGCTCTAAGAACTACGTCAAGCGAAGCTCTCCAGACCTACTTCCCCTATATATATAAGGGTACCAAGCAGCGGCAATACTCGTATCAGCCCTGCGTCTACAGGAATCGTCCAGCTGGAACATACGGACCAAGGGACATTCTAGCACACTAAACAATTTCAGTTTTCTTCCCGGAAGTACGGATCGCTGCGCCTACTACAGTTTCGGAGTGTGACTTCACGGTAAACATCCCGAGTAGGGGGTATTGGGTGGAAACTGATCGCTAAACGTAAGCTAAACTATCGCCGATCTCTCCAAGAGCTGGCCAAGCAGAATTGTGTGAGCCTCACTTTGGTCCCGGGTCACAGGGACATTGAGGCAAACTGTAGGGCAGATGAGCTTCCTAGGCAGAGCACTACCAAGCAGGTTATTCCGGACAGAGAACGTTTGGGTATACCCTTTGTCACATGCAGGCTACTGCTAAACGAATCGATAGGTATGACAAGCCAACGCAAGATGGAAACAAACCCCAGAGTGTCGGATATCTAAGCAAACCTGGCCAAAAAGGGATCCCAAGAGATCTCAACACATCTACACCCTAAGAAGGGCTTATATTTCCAAGTTAATAGAAATACACACTAGGCATTGCCTTATTGGGAGGCACGCGGAGAGCCTAAGTGTCCCCTATTGTCGTTGCTGTAGGAGCTGCAAAGACGACGAAGAGGAAGAAACAGTAGAACACCTCTCTGCAACTGCCCCGCACTAAGCATCGCCAGACGGCGTTGCCAGGAAGTTCCCTTCTTGGTTCCCCTGTCGGCATGTTTTGTCCGATGGATCAGGCAATATTGCATCACATTGCGCAAAATACTACGAAACTTTCCCTTGACAGGCATTCCAGGTCAGCTACCCAACTAGCAGATTTCATGGGACCGGTAGATATGTGTATCTGAGAGACTTTCCTTGCGCAAGTGATAACTTAGACTACAGTATGCCATGTAGACTCTAGTTGGAGTTCGTAGGACATCTATGCCTAAATTCATGGAAGTAAATATAAACAGTTTTACCTGTCTTTGTTCTAGTCAATCAATACAGTGTTGCTGTTAAGTAACGGGCTGTTGAGGAAGGTATTACATCCAGAAAGGACGCGAAGCATCAATGCACCCGCGAAGCGTCAATGTCACAAGAGGCGCAGCACATGTTTCAATTCATGACCGTGGCCCATAGAATGTCAGATGTGAATAAATCTTCAATCTATAAATGCCCGATATACTTTCTTAGGAGGATACCTAAACGGGATTGCGTACTATTGGCACTGAAAATAAGAAGGCTTTGGGTAGTAAAAAGGCAAAGTTATGAATGGCTCACAAAAGTCGTTGGACCGGAAATCTGGCAGGAGACGTTTCTACTCCGAAAAAAGCCGGTCATTATAAACTTTGGCCAAGTTAGCTACCAGGTTACTTGATTGCTCTCTGACTAATTCTTACGTATATAAAATGGGAGAGATCGAAGATCCGACATGTCTGTATGGCGATGCAGACAAAGAACACACCTTCTAATCCCAGCAGGGTAGGGCATACCATCGGTGGGCTTGTTACGCGGCAGTCTTAGAAACCTCATGATGGAAGTAGGAGTGGTAAGTGCTGGAGCAAATATTCGAACAGAAGTGTAGCAATATATCAGCAACTTCGTAGAAACGGCACTTGAGAACCCAGGCATATAATAAAATTGTAAAAGTTCGATATTTGTACATTGTAGATATTTAAGAAAAATCGATAGCAGGGATCATTATTAAGCCAATAGAAGCCAAATCAACCGTTTTTAGAATTTTTATATGTCTGTCTGTATGTTTGGGCGCGCATCACTTAAAAACTGCTGAATGGAATTGAATGGAGCTTTTACCGTTGTATTACTAGACTTTTAACTTAAAGTTTAAGATACCACCAGTTCCAATAGCTTGACCAGTTTGGGAGATATCGACCGATATGTGGACCGAGGTGACCCAAAATGTGTTTAGTATAATACGGGTATCAAACGAAAGGTGACAATGAGTGCTGCAATAAGCGATATACATAATTAAGATCCATATTTTATCTGGTATGGGATATAATGATGAGAATGGGACTCAGTCTTTTATTAGTTGTGAGACGCAGCGAAGCGGTCCGGGTTTACTAGTAGAAACTAAAGCTGTTTAGGTTCCTACTACCTCATGATCTGGTGGTAATATTAGTTAATAAGGCCGTGATAGCCACCAGTCCCCTTATCTTTCACCCATACATCTTTAAATTAATTTTGCTAGAAATTATCCGTGCATATTCCACGAATAGGGTCTCTCGAAAGTTCTGCTGTTAAATTTTTTAAGAGGGTAACTTTGTACAGTAATCGGTTCTCAGGTGAACCCGAAGCCATGGTGAAATCCACCATGCCTTCAGTAAATTCGAAAAGATGTCACCTAAAAACCAAGCGCTCGTAACAAAAATAATCATTGGAAATGTTTTGATTTTTAAACAAAATTTGTGATATATTTCAAATAAAGCTGCCCACACAAAATAAAATACTCAAAAGTGCAACTAACATTAATTCACCGCAAAAATTACAATAAACAAATACAACAAATCAAGGATTATTTCGACCAGGAAGCGCAAAATTTTCAGGGAAAATTAAATTTAAAGCGAATGAACGAAGAAACTATTTTGGGAATTATTGAAATGTCGGCAGAACGCTACTGGCAACCACACAATGCACAGCAAATACACCAACAAAAACAACGGCAACAACAACAACGCAACTACCGACAGGATGCATGCACTATGAGAACCAGAGACAGTGTTGGTGGTAGCAGTCAAACACAAAATAACGCTATAAGCAGAGTTAATCAACAACAACAAACCACCATAACAACAACAGTTAATGCTGCTTCCAGCATTTCACAACAACCACTACCTCCCACAACCACTCCATCAATGACAAGCACGAGTACACTTGAAACGACGCGAGCGCCGCCAGTGACCGAACAAATTACTAATCTACTCAATTTAGCACAACGTCTGTTAGGTAGTGTGCGAGAGCAACAACAATTAGAACAACAACGACGCAGGCAGCGACATAATTTACGACTTCAAGCAGTCGCGCCATATCAGCGTATCAACGGTGATGTGCTGCAGGCGATGCAAAGGGTCAGCAGCACTGACGGCAACAGCAGCAGCAACGGCCGAAGTAATGAGAGTGCAAACAATATGCTTGAAAATACGACAAACACAATAACAATAAGAAATGTGAATGGAAATGGTGAAGCTGGCGGCAGTGGATATGTGATGAGTGCAAATAGCGGTGGCCAACGCAATCAAGTTGGCGAACAACAACAACAGTGGCTATGCGAAACACAATTTTGTAGTTGTGCCGAATGTGCGGCGCGTCTGTTGCGTAGTGGCATGGTTGTAGAGCCGACAGCGTCAGCTGTTAATACCAATGCTGCAGATGTGCGGGCAACGCGTTCCAAACAGTGGAATAAAAAAAAGTTTAGGCATCGCCATTGGAGCAGCAGCAACCTACGAAGCAGCAGCAGCGACAATATAAATTTTCAATGTTCAATTTGTTTAGAATCGTATCTGTTGCAACGTCCGATGGCGACTCAATGTGGACATATATTTTGCAGGCGTTGCATAATGAAGTGTGTCAATGGACAGGGCAAATGTCCCATGTGCAATAGCAAATTGAATTCCAGCGGAGTGTTTCGGGTATATTTTTAAAAGCCTAGCTATGGCATAATGGAATTGAATATTGTTGTTGTAGTCGTCTAGAGTTGGACTTGCAAAGGGGGTTCGAAATTTTTTGTTTCAAGTGTAGGTATGCTTGTATTTATACTTTTTTGCATTATGTATATTTGGATTTTATGAAGTCTTTTTCTTCTTTGATACTGGCCTTTTTGAGTATTTTTTATGTTTTATGTAATTTTTGTACTATTTTGAGATCGAAATGTTTGTCCAATTAAACTTTTTATAAATACATTTTATATACATACATACAGTGCGTTTCATAACACTGTGGAACAAATTCAGGTTAGAAAAGTCAATTCTGAGAGTGAGGGGTGAAAATAGAGACTAAATTAGAAGACACGTATCGCGGCGTTTGTTTATGTTAGTTCGAATTTTTTTTAATCGACCTTCGAACTTTGCAGTCAAATGCAATAAATTTCTTCCCCTTCTTCCTCTTTTTCCTCGTCTTCCTCTTTTTTGTTACCAACCACCGCACAGGTACCGATTTTTATTTATTTCGTACAAGCGAACTAATATCAAAAATAAAGATTCAGTTAAGTCTCGACACTCAGCCGAAGCTGATGTCTTTTAATTTTCGCTCGGTCTTTATAAAATTCGCTATTAATTTTATTGGAACTTATTTCATTTTGTGAATGATTCAAGTTAAGTGCATCGGTTTCATAAAAATAACAAAAACAACATTGTATAATATATTGTATTAAAAATGTCGGAACCAGCCTATATACAATAATTCTCGCAAGGGTTTATCACTGACGTAAACTATGCCCCTAAAAAAGTTTGCTTTAATTGCTATTCAAGTGTTATGCAATATAAAAGTGAAAAGAAGAAGGATATGCCTTTTGGTATACCAACAAGAAAATTGCTATGGATGTATCAACTACCATAAAACTTTGAACAGAAAGAAAGCAAAGAATAAAATTTATATAGCAGTGCCAAGTGTATCGAAAACGCCAAAAAGAGTTAGAAAAGTTTTTCAATGTGAGTGATGCAAAAAATTTCGCTTATTGCAACGATATCGAAAAGTTAATGGAGACGATAGGGTTAACCTATAAAAAAGATGATTGGCGTTTATTCATCGATAGCTCACTAATCAGCTTAAAAGTTGTGCTTTTGCACAAGACGAATAGAATGCCTTCTGTTCCAATTGCGTATAGCACTGACACTAGTGAAAATTTCGATAATTTGAAACAAATTCTGGAAGTAGTCAAATATAACGAACACCAGTGGCGCATTTGATGCGACCTCAAAATAGTTTCATTGATTACAGGCTTAACAGCATCTCGCCGTCCAAAATATCCGTGTTTTTTGTGCGATTGGGATTCACGATACGGAGAAGGTATTAGAGTAAGAAACTAGTACAAACAGCATAACTGGAATAGTCGCATTGAACGGAAATGGCCTAAATACAATAGGATACACGAAAGTCTTGTTTCTGAAATGAAAATTGTGTTGCCGTTGCTCCACATTAAACTTGGCATTGCTAAAAATTGTTTGAAATGTACCGCAAAAAGACCAGCAGTATTCAACCGCTTAAAAGACATTTTCCCAAGACTAAGTAACGCCAAAATTCAATAGTCCCGACATACGGAAACTAATGAGTCGTGAAGATTTTGACCAAGCTCTGACAGACCGAGAATTAAATGCATGGCTCGCATTGAAAGCAGTCATTAAAGGACTTTTGGGTAAAGAACGCAAAGACAACTACAGGGAATCTGTTGCAAACATGTTGGCAGCTTTCGATGAAATTGGGGTTAATATGTCGTACAAAATTCATCTCTTGCATCAGCATCTTGATCAACTCGCTCAACAGTTGCCAACTGAATCTGATGAGCAAGGCGAACGTTTTCACCAAACTGCGCTTCCATTTGAAATAAGGTAACTAGACTTTTCTAATATCTTTGTCAGAGTGCACAATTTAAACATATTAACGATTGAAAACTATTTTCGTTTCAGGTACAGAAGAAATAGATCTCCAGATTCAATACTCGCTAAAATTTGTCGGTGGTATAAAAACACCTTTGAAGAAGAGGAATACGAGGAAAAAGAGGAAAAAGGGGAAGACAAAGATGAAATTCCAGAATATCAGTTGGACGAATTTAGCTACCTTTCTGATGATGATGGCGATGACCAAGATATTAGAGAGAGCAGTGATGTTGATCCACAGCCGCCTGCTAAACGGCAACTGGCCAAATCATTAATTTAATTTTTTTACTTAAAACTTTTCATAACTAACATTTCAAAATTATATTTTTTTCCGTATTTTTATAATTTCTTTTTCAATGTATCTTTAAAACCAACACTGAAAAAATTGAGAAGCATATTATTGATCAAACAGAAAGAAAAAAGACTTAGTTTTGTGGAAAATATGTTCAAAAAGCATAAAAAAAAAATTTCCAACATTTTGCTTTATAAGCACTACAAAAATTTTATAAATCAATTTTTAAAAAAATTTTAACTGTCGCACAGGTCTCTAGCAATAATTTGGCTTTAACAGATTGAAAAAATATCAATTAGACGAGTTATAGCATTTTTTTTATAGAATTCTAATTTCGGAGGCGTTTAAATATTTATTCTAAACGAAATGCGCATGTGGCTAATTTCTTAAAAAGCTTGACCGGTATGCCACCTACCGGATTTTGTTAAACCAAATATTGATTTGTCATGGGGTTCTGAATGACACGTCAATTCTCTAACTCTCCGGGAAGTTTTTAAAAAGTCGATGGCAAGTTAACTCGATCAGCGCACCATCTGCGGAATTTTGTGTACAGCGTAATGAATGGCCTTTAATTGTTTATCTATGTCCTAAGTTTCAAGTTTTCAGCTAGTGAATGAATAGCAAGATTCAAATTTTAAATTAATTTTCAATATACACCTTTCTAGCCCACCTAGCGGATTGGCCGGAAGAACCCGAGATATACCTACTCAAAAACAGACGGCACGTCGCTAGTGGCAGTACGAGTTGCCTACTACAAACCGGCAATGTTCATATGGGCTAGTATTTCCACACTAAAGTTTATAGAGATTCATTTATGTATCGGGGTCCAAAAAAATTCTTCGTCGAAACAATTCGTGGCAGCCGTGTATTGTGTGCGGCTTTGACAGACCACCATTTTGATTTCCTAAACGCAGAACACTTCCCAAATGTTTGAAAGATAATAGAAGACTTTCGGAGACAAGCCCTTATGTTCAAGCTTTCCCATGGCGAGACCAGTTTTCCTTCTCAATCTCAATGGCAGTGATAAAAGTTCACGGATCCTCTCTTAGCTCTGACGTGAAGCGCGGTCCAAAAGTAGTGGCGATAACTTAGTTTTCTTGATGTATACTGAACGGCTTTTAAGTTGCAGAAGGATTCAGCAGATCTTGATAGTTGTAGCTAATCAGATGTGCTTTGTTAACCATTAACAAACTAAAGTCCTCTTGACACATGAGGTAAAAAAGACTTGAAAACAACACGTTTGAATGTCGAGTATTGAATGCAACCCGTCAGAGTGAGTTGAGGTCCT
This sequence comes from Merzomyia westermanni, assembly GCA_949987695.1. Taxonomy (NCBI): domain Eukaryota; kingdom Metazoa; phylum Arthropoda; class Insecta; order Diptera; family Tephritidae; genus Merzomyia; species Merzomyia westermanni. Next base: position 41,254,486 of record OX465288.1, on the reverse strand, counting down.
GCTCGTCTAAACATGGAACCAGTATACGTGCTTGGTTGGTTGCTTGGTGTGGTGAATCTACTCTAATTCTAATTAAACTCACTGTGGTCCAACTCTATTGAAACTGTCATTCCTTAAGACGACATTACTGACTGTTTCGGCACAGGACGTGCCGATAAGGCACAAAAACAACAGCTAATTTCAGCATGAAATAACTAGCAGTTAAGCTTTAATTATTCATTTGCAGTATGTGCTATAACTTCCTTACAAGCATTACTGTAAATGTTTTTGGAAAATAAGTTTAAAAACTGATTTATAAAAGTTTTCAAAACTATTTGGATTAACGCTTAGCTTAAACGTTTTGTAAACGAAAAATAAGTGTTTTACAAGCTTTATAATTTTTCATTGAACTTTCCAAAAGTTTACTTTGCTTGTTAGAAATATTTAAGATTTTCCATTAAGATCATAAACAAACAAATTCCGACTTACCGTGATGTAAGTAAAGTTACTTTGGTGCCTGCCGGTGATTTAAGATTTAGCTGAATATCACCGCGGCGTTGTGATGTGAGTGTGATTTTCGCTTGAACATGTTCCAGGTAATTGACGGATGAGCAGTGTTTGACTGTTAACTGTAATGTGATATAGCTTCTGGGCGGAATAACTCTGTAGAAAGCAGGAGAAAAGTAGAGAAAAAATTGAAAGAAATTTAGTTAAAATCTTTCAAAGACTCTAAGCGTGTTTCTACTCCCTCGATAAATCCCCCCTCTAATACTTACTTATCCACATGTGGTGCATTTATCTCGCAACGTTGCTGTTCTGGCACAGTCTTCCAATTGCGTGCCACTTTCACCATCGCTGCCGCATCCATCAAACCATAGCCGAACGAATGACTTATACGCCGTCCAACACCATTTTTCGACCACGTGGGATCGCGTAAGTTCGCCGGTTTCGCCGTACGCACCACAATATGTTGTAAATCCCGCCATGTTAAATTCGTATTGGACTCAAGCACTAGCGCTGCTATACCGGCGGCCAAAGGTGCCGATGCCGAAGTGCCTGTATGTGATACCGTACACGAATGATGTAAGTCTGTCGTCACCACCTGTTTCTCACTCTGTCCGCCACTACTGTAAGTGGTCGCCAATGTGGAACTGCATTTCTCCGAATACCAAGGTACATGACCCTCTTCGGTGGCACTAGATATCGACAGTGTCCAAATGGAATTTGTATAACCATCACAATTACAATTGTCCAATTCACGACCACCATTACCCGAAGCCCAAATAAATATGCTACCCTTGCCTTGGCGTCCCTTCGTTACACCTTCGATGAAGGCACGTTGCGCTAACTCACCAGGACCATCAACCGTTTTACCATCATCGTCGGGACCCCAAGATGCACTATATATATCGATATGTTGCGGATTAAGCGATAGAGAGCGCGCTTCAACAGCGTCCGTCACATCACCATCCAACATTCGGACACCGCCAACACTGGCACCAAATGCAATACCAACCGCACAGATTGAGTTATTGGCAGTGGCGGCTACTTCACCAGCGCAACGCGTACCATGACGATTCGAATCGGTCATGTCGTAGTGTGGCATTGGATCGTTGTCGTGGCTATTAACATCGTATGATGCTTCGGGATCCTAATGGTTTGAGATGATAAAGAAAATGTATACATAAATTGTTCGAACTTTTGACATTTTTCTACAAAAAGTATAGCATTTTATTGTTAGGTGTTATAACTTACATAATTATGCTCGATATCAGGATGATCCGATTCTAGCCCATCGTCCAGTATTGTCACCACAATACCCTTGCCTGTAATGCCCGCCTGCCAAGCAGGTACCACATTCATATCTAAGCCGCCACCACGATTCTGTTGATACAATAGAAAAGCGATAGGTGAATTCTTTTATGCTGAAGGTGCTCTGAGAAAAGCTGAGCTGGGTGTATACATTACAATTACATTTTTCTATTTTAAGAATACTTTTCAACGCGTTTAGGCTAACTGCAACGTAGCACATTCTTGTCTCTAACATTTTTTTAAAAGTAATAATTTTTCTAAGTTCGAAGGAAAATAGTAATTGTAATAATTTCAAACAAATAATGCAATTTTTTTAGGTCCTTCGCAAGGAGTTGAAAGTTAAATACTTGTTTCTTCATTTAAATTTTAGAAAACGTGCATTACCATTAAATTATTAATTGTAATAAAGAAGTTGCAATTCTTTGTAATGCAAAAAAAAAACAGAATTACATTCATACAATTTTTAGTGTATTGCAAAATTAATCAACTAAGTTTTTTTGTAATTTAAGAGAGCGAATAACTTTTAACGATATCTTGGTAGTAGAGATTTATTATATACAACAGTTGCTTACTGATACAAATTCCTTTTAATTGGTAATCATTACACACCGATTATGATTATAACAATAGTGGTTACAACTTTAAGGCAACACTAATCATAAACGTTTGAGCCACAATTACTATTGTAGTTATAGGTTTAATATATTTAATTATTGTGTTGATTTACTATTACAAGTAATAGTAAAAGTAATGCAATAATATAATGAATTTCGATCAGAGCAGGGTAATAAATATTAGGATTTTAACTTTAAGAAAGCAGTAATCATAAATGTTTGAGCCCCAATTAATATTGTAGTAATGTTATTTATAACTAATTACTAATTGTGTAGTAGAGCTAAATCATGTTACTTAACACTAAAGAAAAAAAAAATACAAACGGTAAAGGCGTGGTTTCCTCGAAAGCGGTGCCACTTTATAGCGGCCGTCACATAGCGGTGGCGTAGGTTGTCAAAAACATTGCAATGTGAAAGTAATTACGTGTAAACTAAGAAGACGGTGAAGTTCACTGTAACGTAATATAGCGGCAAGCATAAAATATTACGGCAGTCATGACGGCAAATCTTTCGTCAACTTTTTTTTTCACCGTCATATTCAAAACGGTGAGATATCAATCAAATATTTTTACTCAAAACAACAGTTGTGACATTTCTGTTGTTTTGAAAAAAATATTTGAAATAAATAAAAATCTAAAACTCATAAGACAGGCAGCAAAATAGTGGAAACAAAATCGGGCAAATTGACCGCAACACTCATCGAACTTTACAAGAAAACGGTTCCGCTAATGACGGTAAGCATAGCCGCCGCTATATAGCGACCGTTACATTGCGGCACCGCTTTCCGAGGAAGACAAAGCCTAATCATTACATGCATCAGTAATAACATAAATAATGGAAAATACTATTGATTTTCACCAGGCCTATGAGGATTGCGATTACAAGACTAGATTAACTAAATTCATCTTACTTCTAATTTGAAGATAACACTAATTACGAATGTTCGAGCCGCTATTACTATTGCAGCTATCGCAGCTTCAAATACTTAAAATCACGACTACTGAAATTGTAATCGAGATAGCTTAATGAAATGATTTGAACAAGCGTTACGAAATTACGATAATGGTAATCGTTAAGGACAGACATCAAGATTACAGTAATTGTGATCAAAATTATAGTAATTGTAAAAAACTAGGTGGACCCATGCGCGCCTTGCGCGAAAAAAAAAGTAAAAATGGTTTGAAACCTTTTATTAGTCCAGGTCCAGAATTTTTCAAACCTTTTTCTCAAATTATAAAAAAAAGATTTTCAGCTACACTTGTTGTGAGACCACAAAAAATTATACAAATATGCGCAAACAGCTATTTGAAATTCCACCACTTATATTACATTCACATTGAGCCATAAACTTAAGTTGATTGACAACATCAATATGAATTAACTCAAAAAATGTCCCTTTAACTCGAGTTTATGACCGAATGTGAACGCAGTCTTATTCACTTATTTTAGCAATGTTCAAGTGTAGATGGCGCGCTCACAGTGGGTTGAGCGCTATAATATTCGCAATGCCTTTAATTATTCTAGCACTGTTCAGTCTTGGTATTCAAATGTAGATGTCGCGAGGCATGTGAGTGTCACAGTCACAATAGCGTTGCAGTACAAATAGATTTTTTTGTGCATTTACAATCGTTTATTTTAAAGAATTCATTTTTATAAAATACGCTTAAACAAAAGCACTCCGCTAATTAAAACATGGTTTTGCATGTAGAGCTAACCCCCACGTTTAAAACGATACCTTATTTATTAATATTGGTTCAAAATGAGAGCAGAAAATTGGGAACTAACACAAAAAGATGTAATATATATGATGTAATTACGTTTAACGTGATCGTAAGTGCTGATTTTGATTAAGATTAATAATTTTTTGATTATTAAAAATAATTTACGTTATTAGAAAATCCAAAATAATCAAGAAAAAAAACTGTAAAGTATTGCTTTTACTACTTCTTTTAATAGCGAATAGTTATAATTACTTTTTAATTATTTCTTTTTGCTAATTAGTAACCAATAAACAAATATTAAATATAAATATAATTCAAAATCTAAACAATACAATTACTAATCATTACTGCATCACTTACCAAATACCACATTTGCGCCCATTTCGGGTCATTTAAAGGAACTGTATCCACTTGCGATAGTGCACGCGGCGAGGTTCGTGACGGTCGCATACGTATGTAGTCTCTTTTCCGACGTGACTTCGCTTGCTGTTGCTTGGCCCAATGCACACGATAATCGTCAACGAGACGCGTTTGATGTGTGAGCGCAGGCGCCAGTGAACGCTTAGAGACTTTGTGATGTGCAAAATGATAATGATCATCGAAGATCTGAAAGTAAAGAAATAAAAAATTGTAAATAAGATATTTTGAAATAAATAGAGGTGAAGTATGAGACTGTATTGATGGCTGTGTGAAAGATCTACCTATTTAAATTTTTATTTTGTTTTGTTGTTTTTCCGACAGGGTGAATGCTTGATGTATATTGGAACGATTTTTCGTCAACGAAAATCGACACTGATGATGGCACAACGCCGAAACCGGTTTGTCTCAAAACCAAATTTGACAAGGGATGACGAAAAATCGTTCCAATATACATCAACTATTTAAATTTATTTTTCAAAAACGCGCTATCTGAAAAGTTCGATCTTCGTCTTTCAAAATGCGTTTAAAAAACACACGTTCTCAACGAAAAGAAAATACATTTTCAATTGAGCTAGGGGGATTTTGAATTAAATGTAGAGCTAGGGCGTTCTTCAAAAATATTTTGAAATACTGTGATCCTCCACTGATCCTTCATTATGTAATTTTATTTTATTTTACGAATAATAGGCAACCTTTGTTTCGAACTTTAAAATATTGACAAACAACTAAAATTGACATAATCATTTTGAAAGGAAATTGAAGCTTATAGAATAATAGAAAATATTTTTTCACAAAAAATAAATATCAGAAATGCCGAATATTTGGTCACTTTTAGAGCAACTTCGCCATAAACTTTTAAAATCCCAAACATTTACGCGCGTAAAGGACTATTCGGAACACACGTTTTCCCAACAGATATTAATACGACCATATTTGGGTGATGCTTTCAAATATTATTTGGCCAAAATGACTGTGGCAATGTTGTTTTCGAGTTATAAACGTGAGTTTTGGTTGTTTGAAGCTTGAAGCAGCATTTTTCATAAAAATAAAAATCAATTTTAGAGCCACGGCGTTTAACTTGCACAACCAAAATGGAGAAAGAGAGCACACAAGCGCCTAGATATCAACCAAAAGAGTCAAAGACTTGGTCGCCAGATCCGGAATACATGAAACAATTTGAAGGTTCATACATGTACAATGATGTACCATTCCATGGACGTTGGAGTGGTAAATATCCCACACCAGAACATGCATATAGAACAAAATGTATTAATTTCGGACCAGCACATCCAGCTGCACATGGCGTCTTACGCTTGGTTTTACAATTAGATAATGAGACCGTGATATCGGCTGATCCGCATATCGGCTTGCTGCATCGTGGTACCGAGAAGCTTATAGAAAATAAAATATATATACAAGGTTTACCCTATTTCGATCGTTTGGATTATGTATCATGCATGTCCAATGAGCTGTGCTATTGTTTAGCCATCGAGAAATTGTTGGGATTGGAAGTGCCACCACGCGCCAAATATATACGCACTATGTTCTCAGAGATTATGCGTCTAACCAATCATACAGTCGCTTGTAGTACAGCTGTACTCGATTGTGGTGGTATAACGCCGTTATTTTGGATGTTTGAGGAACGTGAGAAAATGTACGAATTTTGTGAGCGCGCCTCAGGTGCACGCATGCATACAGCTTACATACGACCAGGTGGTGTTGCATTTGATTTACCACTCGGTTTTTGTGATGACTTGTTCGACTTTGTTTGTCGTTTTCGTCATCGGCTCGATGAATTCGAAGATCTTATAACAGATAATCGTATATGGCGTGCGCGTTGTGTTGGCATTGGTGCGATAACAGCACACGATGCCTTGAATTATGGTTGTTCGGGTGCGGTATTGCGTGCGACTGGCGTTAAATGGGATTTGCGTAAGACGCAACCCTATGATGCATACGCCGATATGGAATTTGAGGTACCAGTGGGTATAAATGGTGATTGTTATGATCGTTACTTGGTGCGTATGCGTGAGATGCGTGAAGCTTGTAATATTATTAATCAATGTTTGAATAAAATGCCGTCAGGTGAAATAAAAGCCGACGATCATAAAGTGTGCCCGCCACGTAGACACATAATGAAGCGTGGCATGGAAGAGCTTATACATCATTTCAAATATTATACGCAAGGATTTGCAGTACCACCGGGTGTAACATATACGTCGGTGGAGTCACCAAAAGGTGAATTTGGCGTGTACTTGGTGTCGGATGGTACGTCTAAGCCATATCGTTGTAAAATTCGTGCAGCAAGTTATACACACTTGGCTCTATTGAATAAGTTAGCACGTCAACATTTACTTGCCGATACGGCGGCCATTATTGGCTCATTGGATATAGTATTTGGTGAGATTGATCGTTAGAGCGGAAGAGCAGTTTTGTAGAGCACAAATTGGAGCATGAAGAATTTTGAAACTTGGGTACATGATAATGTTACTGTAAAATCTAGCAAAAAAATTTAACAGGGAAGAAGAAAAATAAATACAAACGAGGTAATAAGAAGCTGAGAGAGTTCATAAATCATATATCACAGGGTAGGTTATAGATCGTTGACTTTGTGTTTATGGAAAATCTGCTTGAGCTAAAGTTCAAAATGTTTTCAACTAGAACTTGTTAGAAGTGGGCCACCACTTTAGAATGAAGTCACAAAGGTTCAATATTATGGAGTTAGGAAGCTTAAAATATAGACGAGATAGGTATGACTATCGTAAGAGGTGACCAAAATTCACATGGACACCGCTTCCAGGGTCAACGAAATCGTTCCCAAGGCAGTCGGGCTAACACCAGACGGTGCCTTTATCGGTAAAATCCTGTTTGGTTTGTCACGTCACATTACATTATTGAATTTGCCGACATTGCTACAACAACAACACCCATAATTTGTAGCCTTGCCTGCTAGCAGATCAATATTTACGGAGGCGTTTGAAGGTGTTCTCAGCCCCCAAAACCTAGTGATTTCGAAAAAAAGGAGGTTTTTGCTGTAGTATTTACTTGATGGAAAAGGTAATGAAGCTAAATTGGTGCCGGATATTATAAGATTGAAGAAACATGCATACGAAAATCTCTATTAGAGAAATAGAATCCAAAACAAGGTTTTTTAAAATTTTTGTCTTCATGTTTTTTCCCTCATCACTCAAAGATCGCTCCAAAGTATTGAATGAAACTTTCACTAATATATTTCTTGATGTCTAAATAAAAGTTAAGGATCCATTTCACCGCAAGAAAATATATTGTTCCCGCAACATACAGTGGTGGCAATAAAAGTTGACTCAAAACATTTTTGTACATATACCGAAATAGTAACAGGCCGATGTCTGTGTATAGTTGGTGTTAATTCAAACAAGTTTTGAGTATCTGCCCGTTTGTATGTACGTTTGCACGCCATCACTAAATAACTACCCAGTTGGAAACATATGCATGCGGCATCAGATTTCAGGCATGAATTGGAACTCTGTATGGATACCAGTATAAATGCTCGTTCATTTCCATTTTACTAAAGATTAAAACTGTGCCAACACTCAATTAGTCGCTGTCATAAGGCATAAAACATGCCCAGGAAATGTCCTCCATTATGGAATATTTCTTTATATATTTTATACATTTTATTATTTTTATTTCAATAACGCCAATAACGCCCAATTTTTTTTTCAAGAATAGGTGATATCGCGGTGAATTAATTGCTGTATACACCCACCTACTTCATGTGTTTTGTTCTTGCTTTCGCGGCTTCTCCTCTCAAATTTCATAGAAATTTTTTATTTTGACACTAGACGCCGCTGCTCATATGTTCTTATGATACATGGCGAAACTAGTAATGTGAACGCACGGCGAAAAGCGAAAAAGTGCGAATGAAAAAGTTATGAATTCTTTTTCATTCGAACTGATTGATTACATTATCCCTCTTTTGATCTATTTGTGCGGAGTATCGGGATGATTTCGTTTTGAGATTAGGACCGAGATTGGCTTTGGCTTGTCCTAATTTTAAAGTATCCAAGATACTATATTCCGACTCCCAACGCCCACAAATACAGGTCAGGTCTGAGGTGGATGCTCATCCTATATTATGTGCAATTGTTTTTTTCTTGTCCAATCTTAGTTCAGTTTTCTGCCGCAATAAAATATAGTAAAACTACTGTTTCGAAACCTCCCTTAAGAGCTGTTTACATTAGTCAACTTTGGAATCAATTTCAGTGCACGAGATGTTGATTCAAAGTTCGCTGCCTACCTACTTATTACATGCAATTGTTGCAACTTGCATAAATCAACAGGAAATTGACTGTGAAATTGACTAATGTAAACAGATTTTTTAGCATCACTGATGCACCTTGTACCTTAAACTCGAAAAACCACATCTAAAGACATTTCTAAAGTGGACTTAAAACTTACTAAGTCCATGCATTTAATGGCTACGCACACATAAACCACCAATTAAATCACAAAAATTTCGTTTCACGTGGTTTTTTATTTATTTGGTTTTTTTAAGATTTTACTCTTATTTTCAATGATCTAATTAACAATTAGTGAGTGTGTAAAAAATATATTGCAATTTAGCAAGTTTTGCGACTCTTCAGATAATTTACAATACAAAACCGAAAATAAACAGGACCTGAAGAACTGGAGAACGATACAATTCATAACAACAAAACAATTATAACGAAAAATGATAAAGATGATGTGACGAACTAACTGATAATGTGTTGGTGACATAGGAATTTCTGCAGGTAAACAGCTTACAATGTAGAAATGATGACGTTATTATTTTGATGACGTGTTATCTAATGCGAAAATCATGATAATAGTCTACGAAGGTGATGATGATCATTTGACGAACTTAATAATGATGTGTTGACGGTGCAGGATTTTCGAATCTGCAGATACGCCGCATGTAGTACAAAGCAACAACGATGTGATGAGCTTGATAGTTGAGCGTTGCAGTAAATACTGTGGTTTACAAAGCGATAACGAAACAATATACGACAACACAAAAAAGCACAGTTGGGGAATGGGGAATTGTTTCAAGCAACAAGAGTGATCTCCGTATAATGTCAAAAAGCGAAAAGTGATCGGAACACAACGTTTCTCTGTTTCCCAAATTCATTTGGCAAACCCTGCTCCATTGTAGCCTCCTTGCGTTATCGTTCGGGACGTGAAAAAAACGATAAATTTCCCCGTTCCAATTTTTTCCCGCACAAAACACAATTCACAATTTCTTTACACTTACCTCCAAGTAAATAATTATAATTAAAAATCAAGAGTTTGAAATTATGCGAAATTTTTAATATTTTTCCAGCTTAAATTTAACGTCACACAATGTAAACAAAAAGTATCATTTGTCATGAATTTGACAATCTCATTATTGCGGCGAAAAAAAGTATTAATCAACTGATCATTTTCCGCCACCCAAGGCGAGTTCAGTACAAGGTGGCATTATCCGATCAGCTGATAGCTACTTTTTTCTAGAATTTTGTCGCGGTACGATTTGACATTAGACCTACGAATTACAAAAACAAAACACATTGAAAATGTGTGTATATGTGTTTGTAATTCGCTTTGCTTCCAGCTTGTATAAAATTCGCCTTGATATCACCTGTATATGAATTCGCCTTGAAGAATACAAAGAAAAATCTAAGAATACTCAACTATGTACGTGAAGTACAACTCAGTAAGGTGTATAGTTTTAAAATAAATTACTTTTCACTGATACAGCATGTTTCTTCATGCATACAAATAACTCATTCAGCATGCATACTTCCTTTGTGAATAAGCATGGTGTCAATTTGAAAGTTACGCCCTTTACATATTTTTTCATTCATACGGCATGCATGCTTCTTGCATGCGTACAACTGCTTTCAATTGGGTACTTCATCGAATTGAATGTTTTTTTCAACGATATATTGAAATATAAACCCCATTTTCCCGTTACTGCGAAAAAAAAACGTAATTATTTTTCTTTCCTCCAGGGAAACAAGTCTTGCAGTTTTCAAGTAAGATTTTAACCAACATAAAAATAGAGTGTAAGCAAATGCACTTAAGTCTATGTAATAAAATGTGGTGAGCGGTTTTATAGAGAGCCTTCGGGAAATCGATATATAGGGTAGCAACTTCTGAACCGCCTTTGAAAGCAGAGATGGAAAAACGGCCAGGCTATTGACAATGCTACTGATAACAAATAATAGTTTATTTTTTATGATTTTTTAGAAAAGATTTTGAGCAAAAGGTGAGTTTAGCGATATTTCTGTAAATAGTGACGTAATTTTTGTTTCCAGATTTGAAGTATCGAGTGCTGCATGATTGTACCAAAGTTCACCAGAAGCGTTATGTAATAATCTATCAATTTTGCGATCAATGAAACGATTTTTAATAAAACAATATCCCACGGCTATGCTTTTGGGATTAAAACCTTTTATTTAGTGTGTTTTATGCCTTAATGGTTTTTGTTTCTTTGTACCGTTAATTGCATACGCATACTTATGTTTGCAAGTTTTAATAAAATTTGTTTTTACCTGAGTGTGTGCAAGTGTGTATGTGTTAGCACTATTACGTCTGCTGTAAATTTGTAATAATCCCATTAAGCCATTTAACCCTTAATTAATTTAGCTGTAATTAACAGGCGACAATTAATAGTGACTCATGTTGTTACCAGCCGCACTGTTGATAGTTTGGATAATTACTTCAAGAACGAAAGACAACATCGCACTGATTAATGACACACAAAATTATGCAAATTTTAAAGCATTTTATTTTTTACAAAATTAATCACTTTCTGTAATTGAATATAACAATTATTTTATTATTGTAAAAACATGTAATTTTAATGAAAAACACATTTAAATAATTCGAAAGTATAAAAGGATGTTTAGGGGACATTCTGCTTTGACTTTGTAATCATTTTCGTTATGATTTTGAATTTGTTTTTGAAAATTTTCTGTAAAATAATAACAACATGAGCTAAAATTATCTTTGAGTGTTTTCGAAACAATACTTAAATGAACCGGAAAGTATTTTCATAAGCGATTCTAAAATGTTGCCGAAATACTTCCGAAATAAAACCAAAATCGTTTCAAAAAAGGTAGAAATGTTTTACAAAATTGAGGTGGTCTCAAAATAATACAAACTTAATCCTCAAAAAAAAAAAAAAACCAAAAATTCGCCGAAAGGATGTCGAACAGTTCAAGAGTAAAGTGGTCATGAAATATTTAAATCAGAGTTGCTACATATATAACAAATGCTTCCTCGTTATACGAAATGATAACTGTTAAGAATAATTGGGCTTAGAAATCCATAGGTTAGATAAATCTTTTAATTGAAAAAAGATTATTTCAATTAATTGATATTTGAAAAATCAAAAAATAATCTTAACTTATTAAGATTATTGCAAATATCAGTGCAATATAAAACTGCAAAAGTAATGATTATTAGTAATGATTATTTGCGATTTTTTTTCCAAAATTTTTAACAATCTCAAAAAATCATAGTAAAATAAATTATTTTCAGAAACCAGCAAAAAATAATTACTATTAAAAAAAATTAGTTAATAATCATAATTTTTAAGATATTATAGATTTATAGTAATTGTCAAAAAATAGAAAAAATAGTCGAAAGTGGTGATTATTAGTAATGAATATTTTTGGTTTTTACTTTGTTATTTTTTTCCACAATCTTAAAAAATCATATTAATATCAAATCCAGGGACCTGAAATAAATGATTACCATTAAAAAAGAAAATAATCATAATTTTTAAAGATAAACACAGAATAAAAAACATTTAGAAAATAATTAATGATTTGTTAAAAATCTTAAAAAGTCATAAATTTATTTTTAATCAATTGTATTATAAATATTAAAATAAAAAACGATGGTAATTACTAATTAAAGGGCTTCATACAAATAATTATCACTATTTAAGAGACCTGTTAGGCATTACAGGAAGAAAAATAATGAGTTGTAGTTGAAGTAGGTAAAAAATTAATTTTTATTCGATCGTAAAAAAAAAATTCTCAATGTTTTAGTTTTTCGAAATTAATTTGTATAAACCTCTAGAACAATACCTTGTTCAATAATATTGGGTCCAAATGTGAGCAGAAAATTTGAAGCATTGCGAGCCCTAACTACCATTTTAGTGGAACCAACAAAAACATTTTACAGGAGAAGGTTTTCTAGTTTACAAATATAAAAGATTTTAAAGCATTATTTTTGTAATGGTGCATATTACAGTTGTGATATTATGTGAGATGCTTCAAATAAAACAGAATTATCGATATCTGTCAATATACGGATTTTCAAAATTTTGTTGGTTACCCCAAAACTGATTGGCTTTCTTTGAAATTTTTGTATTGGTTTACATCAGACGTGTTAAATTTGATTAGAAATCAGTAATCAAATAATTAGACGACTTTTTTAATAGATAATGATTATTTTCAAGAAAAGCTAATTATTAATTGCCTACGCTTAGCAAAAATAAAAAAAAACCAAAAAATAATCAAAAAAAAGTTGGTTTGATTACTTTTGATTATTTTTGACAATTTTTGACTTTTTTTTTGATTATGTTTGATAAATTTCAATATTGTTGATGTGTGCTCCTACAAAAATACTGAAAAAATTTAAAATAATAAAAAAAAAAATTAACTATCAAAAGTAATCAAAACAATTTTTTTTGATTATTTTTGCTTTTTTTTAGGTAATCGTAAAAAATGATGATTTTTTTGATATTTTGAAAATAATCATTAAATGGAATAACTAATCAAACCGGTAATCATTACGATTAGTCGTCATTATTTAACAAGTCTGGTTTACATTCATAAGTTTCTGATGAACGTGTAGTTTTAATAACATTACGCTTATTTTGAAACGTTTTGTAAATAAAAATTCAGCGTTTTGTAAGCATACATTGTTAAGAATTTACTGTAAAGTTATTTTGCCGTTAGGACAACAAATCTTCCTGTTTGTCAAAAACCGCCTTGTTTCGAAACCGGAATTATTAATTTGATAGCTTAATTTTAGCTTAAAACTTATTGATTTCTTTAATCTAAGATCTTTTGAGTAAAGAATTTCATCGAGAGGGTGATTTTCAGCTCACCTATTGATGTGGCCTTCAAAAGTTTCTCATCGAAGAAATTCGAATTCATTTGATTTAGTAGATGCTCTTAGAAGTCGCGATCAAACATAGAGATCCCGCCGAATGCTAGGAAAAATTAAATGTAGCACAGCACTAATTAGAAAAGCAGCTCGTCATTAATCTCGGACAGTACGAGCTGAGTTCAAAAAGTATCGCGAATTTTGTGTTTTTTCAAAAATTATTTATTTATTCATGAATATCTATTTTGTCCCCTTCAAAGTAATCCCCATGAGATATTATACACTTGTGCCAACGGTTTTCCAATCTTTGAAGCACTTCAAAAAATAATTTTTTTGTATCTCGTTCAGCTCCTCCTTCGATGCCGTCTTTATCTCGTCAAGAGAAGCGTAACGTCGTCCTTTCATGGGCCTCTTCAGTTTGGGGAACAAGAAAAAGTCACAGGGGGCCAGATCTGGGGAATACGGTGGCTGCGGCATCATTAGTGTGTTGTTTTTGGCCAAAAAGTCGTGAGCAGGGGCGTTATCGTGGTGCCAAAGCCAATTTTTGTTCTTCTTTGCACATCTTCTCGGCCTTCTGAGAACATTTTGTACCACCGATAAACGTTGCTTCGGCCCAAGGTAGCTTCTCCGAATGCCACAGTCAACATTCGGAATGCATCAGCGCACTTAATTTCGTTTTTCACACAAAATTTGATACAGGTTCTTTGATCCATTTTTTTGAATAGGTAAAAATCGAAGACGATCCAAAACACGTGCAAGCAAAGCAGCTGTCAACAATTAACTGAACATTCAAAATGGCCGAGCTTGTCGGCATAAGTGAGCGACATGAGTACCAACATAACATTCCCACAACAGCCGGTTCTATCGCACCGGAATGACCCGGGTTTTTTCACCCGGCCAAGGGCTGTTATTTCCCTGTCCAACCTGGGGCAGGGCGAAGCACTGTTAACAACAACAACAACAGTACGAACATAACGCCACAAAAAATTCGAAATTCGAATATACGTAACCAGCGAAAATTCAATGTTCGCGATACGTTTTGAACACACCTCGTATACCGCGAGTGGAGAGTTATTAGGGAGTTTTTAGTAGATAGCTCCTGAATAAATAGTCGGTAATAGCCCTTATCGCTATCAGAGCTGGGTAGTAATCATTACTTTAGGAATCTAATTACCTCCAATTCCAAATTACAAGTAATTGGAAATGTAATCAATTCCTTTGCCTCAAACAAAAAACGAAGCTTTTTTATGGATCAAATGCAATCGACTCCTTTTATGTGAGGCAAAGGAATCAATTACTTTTCCCAATTACTGAAGAATGTAACTGTAATTGTAATGGAATTGAATTCACCCAGCTCTGATCGCTATAAACTAATACCTTCTCGCGGTCTCGAAATAAAAATAATTTTATAATTATGAAATACACTTTCAACCCGTCAATAGTAGATTTTTGTCGTTCATTGAAGAAAAAAAAACTTATCTAAAAAGCCCTCCAACTTGACAAATAAACCGCTTAACGAAAGTTATTTAAATCCGCTTAAAATTAATATTATAACTTTTAAACTACTCACATACAGGGTGTTTTTTTACAGGTTTGTTTTTCGAATAGAGATAAAACTGGCATTTTGTGGTCAAATCTGGCAACTCTAATGTCATTTATGTTCAGTTTGGTTTGCCATTTCATCATGAACAGGTTGACAAAAGAACAACGCTTGCAAATCGTGCAAATTTATTTCGAAAATAATGGTTCAGTTCGCGAAGTTTACCGTGAGCTCCGTCCATTTTATGGTCGACATAATCGTCCATCAGAGCAATTAATTCGGTTAACCATGGATCGTTTTCGCACTACGTTTACTCTATGTGATAATACGCATCCGCAGAGACGTCGAACAGTGCGCACCGAAGAAACAATTGCCGCTGTAGAGCAAAGTGTTGAAGAGGACCCGAATGAATCGATTCGCCACCGTGCACAGCAATTGGAGCTTTGTCCATCAACTTTATGGAAGATTTTGCGCAAAGATCTTGGCTTGCGACCTTACAAGATCCAGCTTGTGCAAGAATTAAAGCCGCGAGACCATGCAATGCGTCGTGATTTTGGTGTATGGGCCGAAAATGAGATTGATTTCGATGCTGATTTTCATCGCAAAATTTTGTTCAGTGATGAGGCTCATTTTTGGTTGAATGGCTACGTCAACAAGCAAAATTGCCGCATTTGGAGTGAAGAGAATCCACATGAGACCCTTGAAACGCCATTACATCCACAAAAACTGACTGTTTGGTGTGCTCTATGGGCTGGTGGAGTCATTGGGCCATACTTCTTCCGCAATAATGCTGGAGAGGCAGCTACCGTTAATGGAGACCGGTATAGAGCCATGATAACCGACTATTTTGTTCCCGAATTGGATGGCATGAATGTGGATGAGTTGTGGTTCCAACAAGACGGCGCTACATGCCACACAGCGCACGTCACAATCGATTTATTGAAGGAAACATTCGATGAGCGCATAATTTCGCGGAATGGACCTGTCAATTGGCCACCAAGGTCGTGTGATTTGACACCATTGGATTATTTTCTTTGGGGATATGTGAAGTCGCTCGTCTACACCAACAAACCAGAAACGTTAGGGGAATTGGAAGCCAACATTCGTGGCGTTATTGCCGACATACGGCCCCATATGCTCGAAAAAGTGGTTGAAAATTGGACCTGTAGAATTGGCTTTATTCGAGCCAGCCGCGGCGGCCACATGCCCGAAATCATATTTAAACATTAATGGCATAAAATTATCCTTCCAATAAAGCCAAATTGATGGACCTTAAAACGATTTTCTTGTGTTTTATTTCAATTCGAAGTTCTATACCCCTAAAAAAACACCCTTTATTTCTGACGATGGAAAAAAATGACCCCTTAAACGGAAAGTGGATTGTGGATTAACAAACTCAGTTTTTTTTATAAAATTTCAGTTTAAAATTTTTTAAACATAAATTAATATACTTCAAACAAAGCCAAAAAAAAAACAGCACAAATGAACACAAATTCAGCAAAAGCAAGTATGTTTTAGTTGTTTGCAATCCTAATGTAATTACCTCAATCAAACAAAAAAAGTATGATCATTTATGATATTATTTTATAATAAACTGAATTTATGGTTGTCAGCATAATATAATGAGCCAGGTGTTTTCAATGTGCAGTTAAGTATGAATAATGAACCTCGTCGTTGTACTAATGAGGAGGTGGCAAACTGAACAGCAACACTGCAGTGAAACACTAAACTAGTCAAACCAAGTAAGAAAGTAAGAAAGAAATTGTTGCGGAGTTAGGACCTGTGAAGGGTTCAAACTTTTTCTACTATCATGTGGGCAATCTTATGAATAAAACTGAATGTGTGTCTGGCGTACAAAGCACTCAACCGCTCTTTATGAAATTTTCACAGTAGATTTTCGAGTTCATTGGTTACAGTATTGGCTTTATATAATTTTGGAAAAGAAACAAGCTATATAAAATTACACTTCGTCATAAATCTGAAAGTATTTGGTCTAAATTAATGATACTAGTACAAAATTGGGAGTGGTCGTCCTCCGATTTTGCTTATTTTCAGTGGGCGTACTTTCCACGGAGATAGTATACCTCGTATTAAGTTTTGTAATTCTATCTAACACGATTCTAAAGGTGATAATATCTAAGAGCTGATATTTTGTTCATTCATAAGTGGGCGGTGCCATGCCTATTTTCAAAAATGAAATAAAAAAAAAATAAGGGCATCGGGTTGTTGTCACTACCAATTCTAGATAGGATATCTGCATCAGTGAAGGAGATTTGCTTGTTCCGGTTTCCTAACGCTTTCTTAGAAAGCTTTAGTACAAGAGTGGGCGTGGTCGTCCACCGATTTTGCTTATTTTCCGTGGGCGTGCTCTACATGTCCATAGTAATTCTATCTTAAACGGTTATGAAGTTATTACCAGTGGAATTTGAAATCGTATAAAGAAAAAGAAAATTGAGGTAACTGCCAAATTATATCATTCTACCTGTATCAGTCAATGAGATACCGGCAGTTCAGTATTTCTGTCTCCTTTTCAGATAACTGTAATAAAAAAATTGGTGTATGTACCACAACCATAGTATACCTTCTACTAAATTTCGTCATTCTAGCATAAACGGTTCTGTAGTTATACGTAGTCGAAGTTTGAAAATTTGTTCACTCATATGTGGGCGGTGCCACGACGCTTTCCCAAAAGTTTGGTAAAATCGTCAATATGACGACCAAGTAAGTAAATCTACCAAAATTCCGTTATTGTAGCTGCTTTTATTATTGAATTATCTAATTTTAAACGTTTTGCGAAATTTTCGATATCGGAAAAAGGGGCGTGGTTATTTTCGATTTAAATAGCAACCTACCTTGCCCAGAAAGCAACCTGTGCGTTCACCTGTCTGTTCATTCAAATATCTTAATTTTTACTCAAGTTATCGTGTACACGGACGGACGGACGGACGGATGGACGGACATGTCTTAATGGATTTCTCTGTTCATTCTAAGTACTTTGATATATGGAACTCTATATCTATCTTCATTTTGTACCGTTACAAACCACCGTTATATGGACAAAACCATAATAAGAACGAAAATAAGCATAAGTATGGCAGAACGCCGAAACCTGTTTGTTACAAAACCAAATTTAAAATGGGATGGCGGAAAATCGTTCCAATATACATCAACTATAATACCCTGTGTACTAGTATATGCTGGGTATAAAAAGCACAGTTAGTACACCAAAGACTACATATGTAACAACAAAAATTGAATTTTTGGAGAGTACTGGGGGGTTACTCTGTATAACGATGCGATTAAAACTTCTTTCGCATTTGAAAAAAAAAAAATACGTTATTTGACAGCTTTCGAATAGCAGGGCCCCTAGAGTGCGCAGAGTTAAAAAAATCTCCTAGAACTTATTTTTAAAATTTAATTTTTTCATCAAAACAGTTTGAAAAAGTAATAGGCCTAATCTATCCACTCTACCCGCAAGAATTTTAATTATTTTCACTTTGAAATTACCACCAAAATTGAAATATGATCAGAAAGCTCGAAATAAAAAAATGAGATTTGTGAATTGTAAATCAGATTAGTCAATTGTTAATTAGAAAGAGAAGAATGTATTTACGAATGTGTTATTTGTTAATAAGAATAATCAATTGTAAAGGAGAAAGCGTAACATGTGAATGAGTTTCGATACTTGCCAATAGGAAAGTGTCGCATGAAAATGCGAAAATGTTTATTAAAAATTAAAAATCTCAATAATAATTGATTATTCTCATTTACAATGGACTGTGCTTAATTATGAATCACGCTTTCGCATTAATATTTTACCCTTTCTCATCTGCAACTGAACATATTTCAGTCAGAAATCTGACAATTAATATCTCGTAGAACATCGCGATATTAAAAATAACAAAGAAAACAATTGGCTGACTAGTTGGGCTTGGTGTTCGTACTAGTTCTAAAGTAATATACAGCTACTTGGTTTGACTGCAGGGAACAAATTATATAAACACATATATAAGCAACTTGTCTCTAAAAAGGACAGTCTTAGAGCTACACATTTCGTATCTCGTTCCGTGTCGTTGACAAAAGCCATATTTAAAATACAGTGACACCCTCATCCACAAAAAGAGCTACGCCTAAACAAACTGCAACGAAACTTAATGAGAAATAGTCAAAAGAGAGCTACCGTAGAACTGTCCGAGGGTGAACGCGCCTGAACAAATTACCTGGGTATCGAAGAGGAAAGAGAGACGGCTATTTATCAAAAAAAAAAACGGTAGACGGAAAGACAAAAAAGTGAAGTGAGTTTGGGAAGTTTGCTGACAGGATTAATGATTCAAAATTCTACCTACATACATGAGAACAGGTTTCAAGACCGGGACGTAATCCGGCAAGAAAAATAGTGACAAATTTATAACCGAAGTTATGCAAAGAACACTTTTCCTGATTTCTAAATCGGAAAGGAAGGGGATGAACTCTTTAGCTCAATCCCTGATAATGAAAAACAAAAGTACCAGATCTCGAATATGATGAATAAGGAATGGCAATATCCCTGCTCTAATAGAAAAAAGTGCCGGGAAATGAGACACGGATGAAAGAGTTACATGCATTGACTCTTATGTAAAATACGGTTGGAGGAGCACATGACGACATATCGGCATTTGATTGTGCTCTACCCAAGGCGACACTGAACATCGCACTAACTACTGCTTAATCAGTCTCCTCAATATCTCGTATAACGGGTTAAAAGGACCTCTCCTGGCCACTCCTTAACTTGATGCTGAAGAAGATAATAAGGGTGGCGAAGATAAACAACACTGATAAACTCGGCCATCTCTGGTCTGCATAAATTTAAATAAGTGTTCTGATATATGGATTGGAATCATGAAAAGTGTCTTCATCGGCTGACCTTGAGTGAAAAATTTTGCAGAAGATGTATGGTCCCTTCAATGATTCCAAAGGTAAGCGTCGAAGGACAATTAACGATGGGCTGCACGAGCTCTACACAGATGTGAGCACAGCGCAGTGAATGAAGCCCCAATGGATTCGCCTGCTGGGTCATGTTAGGCATAGTAATAAAGGCACTTCTGCATAGAAAGGATTCTTATCGACACTATATTTGGGTGGAAGAGAAAGCGGCAAAATAGATGGAGAATGTCTTTGGTTACTTTGTTGTTTCTAATTGGCGTCGAGTATCTCTAATGGGGAGAAATTAGTATCCTAATACAAGTGTACATCAGCAAGCAGCCGCACGAATATTTTCCCATAATGATTCTTTCATTTCTTATAGATAGTTAGCTTGAGATTGATCGATTTCGAATTCACTAAATTTGTTCCGAATACCCTTGAACGTTTCTTAACAGCTTAAATCTAGTCAAAATTTTATTCTGCACCATTTAAATTTTAAGCTTAAGCAGCGCAACCGTTGTAACTTGTGCCACCTGTGACACTGACTTGAAGAGCTATTGCACAAGTACAACGGCACTTTGGGCATCAAAGGAACTTGCTTCATGTTTATGCAAAGATAAAGAAGTGACAAATCAGAGGAAAAAAAGGATTCTTTATCTAAGCATAAACTCATGTAGAGGAAACTGCTTTGTCATTGTTGTAGGTGTCAGTTAAGATTGAGTTAACCCAAAGCTAAATACACCTTAATACAATCACTTTGCCCAAAACCCAACCCGCCGTTTAGTACGATTACTAGGCAAGAAGAGTAGTACGATCAGAGTAATTTGAATAGTTTGAGAAAGCAGTGCAGTTATCCTTACACGAGTAATAATGATGAGACGATATTCGTGTTAGTTGCGAACGCTGTTGGGGGCATATTCAAATTTAACACCTAGTTACCCACTAGGAAATTTAATATAATAATAATAATTCCCGCACTTTCATTTTAGTAGCGTCTTTTCTTTCGTTTTCTTTTATTTTCTTTTCATTTCTTTTTTTTTCTTTTCTTTTCTTTCCTTTTCTTTACTTTTCTTTTCTTTTTTTTACTTTATTTTCTTTTCTTTTCTTATTTTATTTGACTTTATTTTGATTTATTTTATTTTAGCTTGTTTTATTTTGTTTTATCATATTTTATTTCATTTTATTTTATTTTATTATTTCTTTTACTTTATTTAGAATTTTTTTTTAAAATTAACTTTATAAATTTTTTTGTTAAATTCAATTTAATAAAATTTTTTTTAATTAAATTAAATTTTATTTTATTTAATTTAATTTAATTTAATTTAATTTAATTTAATTTAATTTTATTTCATTTTGTTTGATTTCATTTAATTTAATATAATTTAATTTAATTTAGTTTAATTTAATTTAATTTAATTTTAATTTTAATTTTAATTTTAATTTTAATTTTAATTTTAATTTTAATTTTAATTTTAATTTTAATTTAATTTAATTTAATTTAATTTTAATTTTAATTTATTTTAATTTATTTTATTTTATTGTATTTTACTTTATTTTATTTTATTCTTTTCTTATCTTTCTTTTCTTATCTTTTCTTTTCTTTTCTTTTCTTTTCTTTTCTTTTCTTTTCTTTTCTTTTCTTTTCTTTTCTTTTCTTTTCTTTACTTTTCTTTTCTTTTCTTTTTTGTTTTTTTTCTTTTCTTTTCTTTTTTTTTTATTTTATTTGACTTTATCTTGATTTTTTTTATTTTATTTGAGTTTGTTTTATTTTATTTTAGTTTATTTTATTTTGTTCATTTTATTTCACTTTATTTCATTTTATTTTATTTTATTTTATTTTATTTTAATTTAATTTATTTTAATTTAATTTAATTTGTTTTATTATATGTCACTACATTTTATTTTATTTTATTTTCCTTTTTTTAATTCAATTTAATTTAATTTAATTTAATTTAATTTTATATTATTTCCTTTTATTTGATTTTACTTTTTTTCTTTTCTTCTATTAACTTATTTATTTTGATAATTTGGTTCATAATGACCATTTCCAATTGGGTTGGTTAAAGCATTTTTATCTGTAGGTGTGTTCGCAACGACATACATATTCATAAGACGAAAGGATTTGTGCCACTGCTTCGCTATTCAATTTGTATTTACTTGGCAGCTTGGTTGGCTGGATTATGTTGCTTTGTTCCATCTCGATGTTTGGTGTGGCATGATTGGTCTCCCGCCACGTTGTTTGCCTGCCAAATTTGCATTTACGTGTCGTATGTAAACACACGCACGCACACACAGACTCAAACCCATTCAGCTACAACACTGCTAGTTCCGTGGTTGTCTTTTGTTGTCCATGATAATGTTCAGTCAGGTGACATTTGCAATTTCATGATGTTGATTTCGTACAACATGCAAACAGATGCGTATTCATACATAGATAGAGTGCACTTAAACACCAAATTAGTAAGCAAAAATACTAGTTCATAACTAGCATTTTCTTACTCATCTCAAACTAGGCTGAAACAAGCCAGATCTGTATCTACAAACAATCAAGTTGTTGGATATGACTGAAGTGTCCAGAGTTGGAAAAATCCAAGTCGTGTTTTTTTTTTTTAAACTTGACGTTTCCAGCACCAGAGCTTGATACAGTGACCTCTCCTACGTGGACCCATTTCTTATCCATTTTAATTTAATGATCGCGGTAATTTACATTATTTTCACTCAACAATTACCAATAAAATTTTACTATGATTTCTTTGGTCTGCTTTGAACTAGTTTGAGCCTGGTATATTTCGATTATTTCCCTCTTAGTTGAGCTTGCTGTTCAACTAGTTTTGCAGAAGTTTGCATTGTGATCGTATTTATGTATGTATGGACCTAACTGCGTGTTATCATTACCGCCTTGTTTGTCTAAGGAAAGGCTGAAAGTTGAAGAGTTTGTTTGGTTGTTTGCCGTTACCGCCTACGAATACTAGTAGCTCTTGTTGGCAGTTGTAGGAGCAGCGGCAGAATAGGCATTGGATCTTCAAGTGAACTGTCATGGGTACCTTGCTGTTTTTGTTGTTGGTTAAAGTGAGTGTTGAGTGGTCGCCTCTCGAATTAACACAAAACGGCGTCGGCAGTGGTAAGTAAAGGAGCAAAGACAATTTTAATGCCAAAGAAGATGCTGAGCTGACTGTGTGCATGTGATGGAACCTTTAGTAGGCGCCCTTTTTGCATATTCATATGTGGTTAAGAGAGTTTGAAGTGCATTCACTTGTATTACAAGTTTTTGAATATTTGAATAATGCATAAAGGGTTTTTTTGTTTGACGCTATGTTGGTATGTATGTATTTGGCCTTTACGTGATTAAAGGCAGAATTGTCGATGTATGTAAATAGCCAAGTTGATTACGGAAGTAGTTGGTGGGAGGGGATTACATATAAGGTTTGACGTCTACCTATTTAGTACCTGGATGTGCATAAAATATTTCACTCGCTGGCGATAGTGTGTTTTGAAAGTTTTGCCGCAGTTTTGGTCCAAAGAAAGCAGCTCCAGTACTCCTCTCATCAATTTAACACCGATCGTTGCAATACAATGTATGTATACTCGATGACTCGAAAGTTTTAGACTACGAATGTGAATAACTAATCTATATTAACTTTAATCGATTATTTTTTAACTATCGAATTTAAGAAAACATTATTGTATTTTTTAGTCTTCAGATCGAACGATGCCCGCTTTAATTATTATTAATTTTATATTCGATTTATCCAATCTGATCTTTTGAGGCCAAACAATTTTTAAATTTTTTACTCTTATTGTTTTGTATTATTAATATTGTAATAAAATTAGACTTGGTCAATTTGATTAGTAAATAATTAATTTGATTAATCCATTAATTAGACGGCTTTTTTAATTGGCAATGATTATTTTAATTGTTTTTCAAGAATATGCATTTATTAACTGATTACGATTAGAAAAAAAATAAAAAATAATAAAAAAAAAATTAAGATAATCAAAAGTAATCAAAGCAAAAATTTTTTGATTTTTGTTTTTAATTTTTTCGATTATTTTTGATTTTTTTTGATTATTTTTTTAATTAATTGGAAAATAATCATTAAAAATTGAAAGTAATGGTAATCAATCACTAAATGGATTCTCCAGAAAATAATTATTCAAACCGGTAATCATTAAATTATGAATAAAATATTTGAGGGTATTGAAAATTGTATGTGAATAATTAAAATCCTGAATTAATAAAATCTGAAAATCGCGCAAACTATACTAATGCATCGAAGAGGCATTTTTCACATAAATAATCGATTTATGAATAAAAATTGATTATTTTTTTAAATACCTATTTTTAACACAAAAAAAATTAGATTTTTGAGTAGTTATTTTTTCATATACAAATTTTGAGGTGAATAAAACAACACTAGGTTACTTTGAGACCCCAAATGTTAAAACAAATGTGGCCCTGATAAGCTTTCATAAATATAAAATACTAGCTTATACCGGTCGGTTTCACCACACATTTCTATAAAAATATGCAATGTATGGGAGGTGCCACGCCCCCTTTTTCGTTATCCCCAGTTTTTTAGAGGTGGTAGGGATTAATCTCATATAACCCCTAACCAAATTTCAGTGGTCTAACGCGAATACTTCCAGAGATACGGACTATGAAAAATTCCATTTGTATGGGAGGTGCCACGCCCCCTATATACATCAAAATATTTTTTAGCCTATGACCATCCCTGAAAGATATCCAGTGCGTGTTTAAAATTTGGTTACGATCGGTTTACGGTTTCCATTCCGACAGTTCTAAGATAGCTTCCGATAGTTCTCAACCTGTGCCCTTTCGGAAAGTTTGGGGATAGTTTTGTTTGTGGGTGAGTGGATATCGATATCCGATATTTTAAACTGTCTTTAAACTATCACTTTTGTAACCGGCACAGAACGATTCATGCAGCGTGCAGCTCAAGACGGTCTCTTTTTGAGACTGTTTCGCAAAATTTTACTGTAAAAATTGGACTGTCACTGCATGAACTCCACGGTATTTGCTAACGCTAGACTGAAACTAATGTTGGGGATGCTGATTTGGTGTAAGACGATTGACTAGAAGATCGACCAGTTGCAAATATAAGGGAGATGCAAAGGAAAGCTGGTCTCTGCACATCAGGCGAATTAAGCACGGCACCACAGGAAGGCCTACATGTTAGTTTTGTGCTATAACACAATCCTCAATGATACTTCAAGGGGAGTTTCATAATCCCAATTGGGTTTATGACACCTTTGAGATTAAAACATAATAAAAAATTACATAGGATTCTACGCTTCCCAGAAGTGGATTCTGTGCAGAAAAGCTGTGAATCCCGAAGCTGGCGTGGATTTCATTGTTTAAGGGTGCAAATATGTATCTTGGCTTGGGATTATGCCAAATTTTTACTTGAGATTATGACACCCTGCCTGCAGTGTCGTAATCCCAAGAAAAAAATTGTGATTATGGCGACTGTCCTGGGAATGATTTCTGGTCTCCAAAAATGCTTGGAGCTCTAACAATGTAGACATAGTCTTAAGTCAAAAAAGGTTGATTATGACACTGGAAGGGGAGTGCCACTTGGCATTACGTTATGTCACCTGTTATTTTCCACATAACGAAGTTCCATGTGTTCCTTCGAATAGCAGAACTTTCTTACAAACGCGGTACCTACACCACCTGGCGCAATTTTCCGTCCAATGCTGCATTGTCACTGAGTCTCTACGTCATCGGGAAACTACTCAAAAATAGATACAAGATTCCTCCCGTTCTTCAGGAATTTTTAGCTATCTCGATAAGCGTCTAGCGAAATTTATATTTTTACAAGTTCCATTGCTACTGAGTATTGAACTATTTGCTAAGTTCCCCTAGATTGCCGGGAAGGTAGTTAAAAGTTGCCCGTAAAATTAAAAATTGTAAACAAATTTTCTGAATAGCTCGATTCAGGCGCCACCTAGCGGATTTTTTCGTTTGCATTGCATTGTCACGGTGTTGTGAACTCTGTTTCAAGTATCTAGGGCAATGTGAAGTTACCTGGACAGACTTTGCAAGATTCCAGAATTTCGTATGGAAATGAGGGACTTAATATGAAGATACTTAGTAAAAATGATATAATTTGATAATCCTAAATTTTTTTGGAATGCCCATAATATCCAGACATGGAATCGCCCACTCTGGCTTCGCCACTATCTCTACCGATCTACATCCAATTTGTGCATTTAACATATATAATAACAGTTGATTCAAATCTTTTTCTATCACCAGGGCAATAAAATATTTGCCAATGACAATTGCAGCGCATTTTGCTGTTAACACCGAATAACTGTGATTTCCACACAAACATATGCTCCATACCGAATTTGATTGCGAAGTTCTACATCCCTGCCAACCAGCAACGGATAGATATCTGGATAAACAATGAGTCGCGCGTACCAAAAAAGTGTATAAAAAAGTTAGCAATTTTGTACGGCGAGGTTCACCTGTTCACCCATGTTGAAAATGTTTTTTCCGTGTACTTGTGAGGTCTAAGGGGTGCATACTTTTAGGCACTTGTTGTTTTTCATACAAATTCCTAAAAATACGTGGATGTTAATAAATATTTGTGAATTTGTGGAATCAGACCCTGCAAAAAATGCGATTAGTCTAAGATGCATCCGGGATTAGGCGCAAAGGAGGCTGCGACTAGTGCCACTTCTGATCACTTTGTATGAGATGGATTGTTCACATTTGTTTGGGTTTGTCCTATGAAGAGACCAATTGTACCCATTTACACTCGAACGGGTACGAAAGGATTAATCCACTTTCTACCCAAACGGGTACTTTTAACTCCTATGAGTATGCTACAAAAGCTAAAATTTACTTATACCCCTAAGAGCACGCTACACAAATAAAAATTTACTTATGTATAATAAATTCAGAACTGTTAAATAATGATTACTAATCTTAATGATTACCAGTTTGATTAATTATTTTTTTGAGAATCCATTTAATGATTGATTACCAATTACTTTCAAATTTTAATGGTTATTTTCCAATTAATTAAAAAAATAATAAAAACAAATCATGATTTCTTAGGATTATTAAAAAAAATAATCAAACAAAAATTGTTTTGATTACTTTTGGATTTTTTTCCGTATTGTTGTATAATCACATAAACATACACATCAACAATTCTGAAAAAATCAAAATTAATAAAAAAAAAATTAAAAAATAATCAAAAGAAAGTTGTTTTGATTGTAGTAGTAATTATAAATCAATTAATTATACGGCTTTTTTAATTGATTGTGATTATTTTAATTGTTTTTCAAGAAAAGCCAACTATTAAATGATTGCGATCAGAAAAAATCAGAAAAAAAACAAATGCAAAAAAATCAAAAATAATCGAAAGAAAGTTGTTTTGATTACTTTTGATTATTTTTGTTTTTTTCTAATCGCAATCAATTAATGATTGGCTTTTCTTGACAAACATTTAAAATAATCATTACCAATTTAAAAAAGCCGTCTAATTAAATGGTTGCTAATTAAATTTAACACGTCTGATAAAATTATAGCCCATTGTGGGCGAAAGGTATTAATCGCGGACAACTCTCTTTAGGGATTAATCGCACAATTTTTTTGCATGGGAGTTTCATCACCCTTAGCCGTGGTTATTAGGGATATGCATGCGCGTCACGAACACACATACACTAACAAATCGTACGGGTTTTATTATATTGTATAAATTTAGCTGCGTTTCCGTTTTTGCCCAAATTCATTTTCGAATCGGAATTTCATTTGCATGCAAAGCAAGTTTATTAAAACTTTCCGCCAAAAATACAAGCCCACAACAATAATTGAACTTGTCATCAATGCAGGTGTGTGCAAAGCGGAATTGAAGATAGTAACGGAAGCGGAAACGGTAACGGAAAATAGGTGAACTGCTTATGACATGTTTTGAAGTGCAAAGGTAAGTCAGTTAAGTGGTTATTGCGCAGCGGAAGCTTAATATTTTACAAATAAAGGATTGCTGATTTAAGTTTAGAGATAATGAACAAAACCTGGCAAATGTTAGAACTGCTTTTGGAAAAGATTTTGGTTTACAATTTAATTTTTTGGAAACTTGCCGGACATGCGCTAAGTTCTTGATACACATTTCAATTGAAATTTCTTTATATACCAACAATACAATTAAATGAGCTTAAGGCCAAGAACAATTATTTTTGTGTAAACTAACTATTGGTTTTATTTCTTTTTAATAATTTTTTGTTACTTACTAAAAGTTTTTATATGAATAGAAACCGAAGAGCAAAGTCGGAGTGGCAAAATGGACACATAAAAAAATCGATCAAAAGCAATGGTAAACCCGATAGATGTATTGCCCAATGTCGTGATAGAGAGAATGGATATAGAAGTGTAGTTGACAAAAAACCATCGTTCTGATAGCGTGTTTGTTAACAGAACGTGGCAAAAATTTTACGTTGAAGTAGTTTTACAGGTTTCGAAATTAAAATTTCCGTTTTCTATTCAAATAGTTACTTTAAATAATTAATAAAAAAAGATTAAAAAATAAAAACAATAATAATTTTCATACCGTTTGAATTGCATTTACTGTCATTAAAATTTCTTTAGTAAAATAAGTGAAAGAATGGCCGTAGGGTCTCTTAGATGTTACCTTAGACGGCGGAAAGTATATTCACCTTGAAGTGGATTGAAACAAGTCCATCTGTTTAGATTGCACTCTGATAACATCCACCAAGCTCTTTAGCCATCAACTGAACAACACATACCAAAAATATGCTGTTTTCGAAACAGATAGTTACTCTATTCTTTTCTTTCCCAACTGGAAAAGATTTGGGTGTTGAACAATGCACTTGAACAGCGAAGCATACTTTTCAATGTTGTTGTTATAACGGTAAAAGGCCCTTCTGTGTCAAGCACTTTTTTGGAATAGACTGTCTGCGGTTGGAGCGATTTGTTGAACCATCAAAAATTTTGGAGTCATAGATTTAAGGGTGTATTGTGAGTTTCTAGCCTGCTGGTGTTCTCACTCGTCAAGAACTGCTGCTGTGGTAAATTGTGTATGTATGTTGTATACTGCCACAACTCGGAGTGCTAGTGAGCGCTAACGGCGGGGCAAAAGTAAAGTTTGTTTAAACAAGTAAGGAAAGCGCTGTCTTCGATCTCGCTGATTCCGGCAAATGATTACTCTCTTGCAAAATGGCGGCTCCATACCAAATTTCATCAAGATATCTCAAAAACTGAGGGACTAGTTTGCGTACAAACAGACAGACGGACATGGCTAAATAGCGCGAAAAAAGACGAACCCCATTAGCTAAGGTGAAGTGAGAATGGCAATGTCCCTTAAAGTTATACAGCGCCGTGCTATGAAGAGAATTAGTTGAAAGCATGCATCAACTCTCAAGTAACGGGAGATCGGTTCTTGTCCACTAACTTGAACTACATTGTACCCAACACAATCTATGACAAGCTGCAGATCATGTCAACCATCTAGACTTACACCGGCTATAATGTACGATCCAGCTGCACTGTGCGTAAGATCTATCACGCTCGAATAGACCCACTAAGTAAAACAGCGACAATATCTTCTTCATACGCCAAATCCTGAAAAGGAAGAAACGTGGTAAGAGAATCCGGATAAACGCCATCTTGGTGAAAACAGCTTTTGATAGCAAGAAAAGAAGCTGCCGGTATGTGGCTCAGTTTGAATTAGACTGAACTGCAAAGCTTGTACGGATGTGCCTATGATTAGGAAGGATGCAAAATCTTCGGGGAACCCACAATTGAAGCAAACCTGTTAAATTTTGGTTAGTAAGTAGTAATAAATTAGTTCGACGGCTTTTTTTAATTGGTAGTGATTATTTTAATTGTTTTTCAAGGAAAGGCAATTATTTATTGATTGCGATTAGAAAAAATCAAAAATAATCAAAAAAAGTTGTTTTGATTACTTTTGTTTATTTAAATTTTTGTTTTTTTTGATTATTTTAGTTTTTTTGTATTATTTTTTATTTTTATTATTTTTGATTTTTTCAGTATTGTTGTAGAAGCACAGAAATATACACATCAAAAAAAAAAAACAAAAATCTAAAGTAATCAAAACAACTTTTTTTGATTTTTTTTTAATAATCGTAAAAAAACATGATTTTTTTGATTATTTTTTTAATAATTGATTATTTTCGATTTTTTAAGTACTGTTGACGGTTATTTTTATGTGCTTCCACAACAATACTGAAAAAATCCAAAAAAAAAAAAAGACAAATTTTTTTGATTATTTTTTTTTTAATAATCGTAAAAAATTCTGATTTTTAAAATATTTTTTTAATTAATTGGAAAATAATCATTAAAAATTGCAAGTTATTAAATCATTTAATGGATTATCAACAAAATATTTAATCAAACCGGTAATCATTACGATTAGTAATACTTATTTAACAGGTCTGAATTGAAGTTACATAGTAGTACGTACACTGGATTATTTCTGAATTTGTTGTATACAGGGCATCCCTCTTTGAGGGGTTACTGATTACAATTGAAATCATGAAGAGAGGCCAAGCATGATGATAGAGAGCAAAATAGTAATAGACAAACGATTCTTTTTTATATATCACTCCTAGCTTTAAAACGTTGATGGACACTACATATAACTACATTACTAAAGCAATAACAACAACACATTTGAGTCAATGAAAGTAGATTAATATGAACGGGAGAAAAAGAGATGGCAATAAGGACTACCAATATAGAGTGAAAAGGCATTGTGCTAGTCTGAGAGGGTATTGCTCTATAATCTGAAAGTTGTACAGTGAACTTAAGGTGAAGTGTAAGAAAAATAATATATTTAAGAATTTTTTAAATCTTTGTCATTCTAGTGCAACAAAACTTAAGAGCAAGTAGTAGAGTTATTCAAATTTTGATACGAAAATAATAAAACAGAAGGAAAAAAGTTCAAAAGCTTGAAAGCTTCATGCATTTAGTTTTCTTCCTGGCGATAAAAGCAAAAATGTGTTGTTACTGAAAAGCAATTTTTTTTAATGTGCTTCTCGCTCAAAGACAAAAATTCAAGAAGTTGCATAAAGAGTGGCCTTTCGTTTGATACCCATATTTAGGGTCACCCTGGTCCATATATCGTTCGATAACTCCGAAAATGGGTGAGTTATTGAAATAAGGGATACCTTAAATTTTGAGTTGGATGTTTAGTAATGCAACGATGGAAGTTGCATTAAATTTTGTTCAGCAGTTTTTGACTGATGTGCGACCAAACATACATACAGACAGACAAATATTCTAAAAGCTTTTGCTTTGGATTCTATTGGTTCAATCACGATTCCTTCTATCTATTTTTCTTGAAAATCTTCATTGTACAGATATTGACCTATTACAATTTTATATTATGTAGAGATCATGTATAATCATTATTTTTTATAAGCTTCCTAAATAGATCTATTAGAAAAGCTGTAATTTCCCTTTATAATCAAATTAAAAGTTTTAATAAGTAATAAAAAAAAATATTGAAAACATAAAAATAATAACTCGCATAGTTTCCATATTTCAGCAGGTCTTAAGGGGCCGAAATCGAAGCAGTGCATTCCTTATTTGCAACTGCAGTACTCTACCTCCAGAAGGTATTCTTATCGGCACCCGCCGGTGGAAGCAGAGGAAGAGGGAGACCACCACTCCGATGGAAGTACCAAGTAGAGACCGATTTGCGATCCCACGGTGTTTCCAATTGTCGCCAGTTGGCGCAACAAAGAAACGACTGGCGAGCTATGTTGGATGGTCAAAATCGCTCAGGCGGTTAGATGACCATTTAAAGAAGAAGTACTCTACCTACACCTGTTTTCAATATAATAGTAGTGAAATTATAATGGATATCGTTCGACGATATAAAGAAGAAGAAGCCGTGATTTTAATAAATTTTCCTTAAAATTCCATAATCGAAATCACATAAAAAAAATTTCAAAGTTTACACAAAGTTCAGGAAAGTAATGAAACTTTAAAAAATGGCGATCAAAATCTTCAATTTTTTTGGCAGATTTTCTAGAAATTTTTGAGTACACCGTTTTATAGCACATTAAATTTTAGCATAATATTGTCTAAGTTAGAAGAACGTCGAAATTTCCCTTGAACTTTTAGAATTTTTTCTGTCAAGGATGTTGAATATTTTTTTCAATACAAAATAAATTTTTCTTCATGCGTTGTATGGATGAAATCACTCAACACCCTTGACGAAAAAGGTTTTGAAAATTCAGAGAAATTTTTGAATGAGTTCTAACTTGCACAATGTTGTACTTAAATTGACGGGTCTACAAAATTGCATACTCAAAAACTTCTAGAAACTCTGCCAAAAAATTTGGGGTTATTGGTCGTCATATTTTTAAGTTTCATTTATTTTCTTGAAATTTGTGTAAACTTTGAAGTTTCTTTTTTTGTGATTTCGGTTTTGAAATCCACTATATTTTAAATAAAAATTATTAAAATCATGGCTTCTTCTTCTTATATCGTCGAACGATATCTATTTTTATTCCAATACTATTATATTGCACACAGCTGTATGTCTTTCTGATAGCTGCATGTTGTTTTTGTTGTCTGCCAACAAGTCCACTAGCTTTTTAGGACAGCCTGTCTATATGTCAATCATTAATGCTGAACTTTACTATTTTTAGAAGATGGTTATTGTACGTGCAACCCATGCACCGGTTTTATTTTATTTGGGTTATTAGTTTTACGGTTTCAGTTTGCCTCCATCTAATATACAAAATATACCGAATAAAATGACTAAAGGGACTTGAATACAAAGCAATCAGCCACTTAATGGCATCCTTTGAACGGGCATTTTATCTTTTTGCATCAAAGGACACGCAATTCATCAGTCTAATTGTCTCTGTGAGATTTATCTTTTCTTGCTTTTTTTCGAAGTGCTTTGAAGATAAATTTTTTCTATTCACTTTTACTCAAACATTTTGTTTTTTATTACCGTCTTGGAACTTTTTTAACACTTTGCCTTTCTTTGACTGTTAATTACTTTTAATTAAACTCAATTCCATTCAGTATTCATTTGTCTTAAGAACTTTCGAGTGATTACCAAGCGTTAATGTGAAGTGCTGACACGGCACGGATATTGAGGCATACTTGCAGGCGTTTAAGCGAGTTATATTTCAATTGAATGACAGCTAGCGAAGAATGATTACCCTCAACATGCATTTTCTTTAACATTGATTAATTGAATCGACAATTGTTTCTTAACTCTAGAAGAAGAGCTTATGCATTTGGGAATTGTGCCAACGCTTTTATTTCAAAGCTACATTAACTTATTTATCTATGTGTAATTAAGAGTTTTATAATTAAGTTATTTTTCGTTAGGTGTCTACACTTTCTCAGATGTTTTTACGTATTAATACCACTCGACGCCTTCAGAGCAAAACGACAATCCTACTAGCCAGTGACTAGCTACACTGCGTCTTTGTGCGCACTTACCGACTAGTATGTTAGTCGTTTTTGCTCTGTTGAGCTCGTCATTGGAGCGTTAATTAAAACGTACGTGGAATATAGGAAAAAGATAAAGTGGCAATGAATTAAAACGAAGTGGCAGTTCAAAGAGGAACATAAAATGCCTTTTGAGTGGTTGTTTGTGCGCGATACTGCCTTCCTGTTATTCGCTCCAGCAGTAGGATTAGCCAGTTTGCAGTAGTGGAAAGTCCGCAAATTAGTAGTGCAAAGTGCTTGGCAATTACATTCACGATGGCTAATTGAATGGCATTAATGATAACCTGTCGATGAGAGTAGACGATGGCGAATGACAAAGTGAAAATAGAGAAATACGCAGAAAAGCACATAAAACACTCAGTCGTGGTATTTTACATACAGATAACATGTTTTCAACTTTCTTTGAGAAAATTATTTAGAAAACGGCAAAAGAAATTAAGAAAACGTGGAAAGAATTTCTGAAAATCGGAAATGTATTTCAAAATAAGTAAAAATATTTTAAAAAAGCCAAACCATTTCACACAGATGAAAGTATTTCAGAAAAGAGAATATATAAAAAATAAAATTTGGAAACAGTTATTAGTATATCAGGTGAGGACAAATATATTTCAGAAAAATTAATCGAATTTCAGAGAAGCTAAAGTTATTTCAGAAAATGTAAAGGGCTTTCCAATAGGTGAAAGTATTTCAAAAAAAGAGAAAAATTATTTCAGGATAGTGCCAATATATTCCGGAGACGGTCACAAGAAATTCAGAAAAATGCAAATTAGAGAATCAAATGAATTTCAGAAGAAAGAAAAGGGAATTAAGGAATTTGAAAAGTGATTCGGAAAAGTGAGAAAACGTATTTCACGAAACAACACTTCAGAAAATGCCAAATGAAATTCTTAAAAGTCCAAATGAAAGAGAAAGAGCAAATGACATCCAGAAAAGGGGAAA
This sequence comes from Merzomyia westermanni, assembly GCA_949987695.1. Classification (NCBI taxonomy): domain Eukaryota; kingdom Metazoa; phylum Arthropoda; class Insecta; order Diptera; family Tephritidae; genus Merzomyia; species Merzomyia westermanni. The sequence goes on along the minus strand of OX465288.1, from coordinate 41,219,935 downwards.
GGAATTTCAGAAAAGAGAAAATATATTTCAGCAAAAAATTTAAGTATTTCAGAAAGGGGAAGGAGTACTTCGGAAAAGGGTAGCTGTATTTCACAAAAGTTCAAATTAAATTAAGAAAGGGTGAAGGGCACTTCAGAGCGTATTAAATGGAATTCGGCACAGGTCAGATGTATTTCAGTACAACTAAAATGAAATCCAAAACCGTGAGAGGTCGATTTTAATTCCGAAAATGGCAAAGAAAATCGAAAATAAAATTCAGTAAAGTAGCAAATTAAATCAAGAAAAAAAAAATAAAATTCGGAAAGGTCAAATCTATTTAAGTAAATGAAATTCAACAACGTGGAAGGTCAACTTAAATTCAGAAAGATTAAAATACAATTCAGAAAGAGAATATTAAAATTCCAAAAATTGAAAATAAAATTCAGTAAAGTAGCAAATTAAATTAAGAAAAAGGAAAATAAAATTTGGAAAAGGTCAGATCTATTTAAAAACAGGTAAAATGAAATTTAACAACTTGGAGGTCAATTTAAATTCAGAAAGAAGAAAAAAATGTAGAAAGGTAGCAAATGTAATTCAGAAAATCGAGAATAAAATTCAGAAAAGGTCAAATGCATTTCAGAACAACTAAAATGAAATCCAATAACATAAAACCAAATTTAAATGCAGAAAATGTCAAATGAAATTCAGAGAGAGGGAATAAAAATTCAGAAAATCGAAAATAAATATCAGGAAAGTAGCAAATTCAATTAAGAAATAATTAAGAAAATTAAATTCGGAAACGGGCAAATGTACGAGTATTTGAGAACAGATAAAATGAAATTCAACAACTTGGATGATCAACTTTAATTAATTCAGAGTTCATCAACGTTATAAAGTTTTTTAAAAAAGGCATAGGGTCAAATGAATTAAATCAAGCAAGGAGTCTTAGTTCGGGTGGAACCGAACATAATATACCTAGTAGTGATCTATTATCGCATACCAATTTAATCAGATCTATTTTAATACTTTTCAGTTCGCACCCGTGAACGAGCGTCTCGCCGCAATCCGCATAAAAGTACGATTTTTCACCATATCGTTTATCTGCGCTCATGCACCGACGGAAGAGAAGGACGACGTGGAAAAGGATGCATTCTACGAGCGCCTGGAAGAAGCATACGAGCGCTTCCCCCGTCATGATATCAAAGTCGTGCTTGGCGACTTTAACGCCAGGGTAGGTAAGGAGGGTGTATTCGGCCCCACTGTCGGGAAGTTCAGTCTCCACGATCAGACTTCGCCAAAGGGATTCAGGCTGATCGACTTCGCCGGTGCTCGAAACATGGTCATATTCAGCAGTAGGTTTGTGCACAAGAAGATCCATCAGGCTACATGGCTGTCCCCCCATCGAAAAACAGGCAACCAGATCGACCACGTTGTGATAGACGGACGGCATGCTTCCAGCGGTTTAGATGTTTAGATCGCCTCCGAGAGCACAATTCAACCTAGTGGAATTCATGAGCAGCGGGATCATATCTCAGGAGCACTCCGTACCGCCGAAGAAGTAATTGGATTCCGCGAAGACCCAACTGGTATGATGATGAAGAGTGCCGCGCTGCAACGGAAAGAAAGGTCGAGGCCTACAAGGCAACGTTGAGATCGAATGCAACGAGGAGTGTGTGTGAACACTACCGCGAGTTGAAGAGGGAAGCGAGGCGGCTTTTCCGGGCGAAAAAAGAGAGGCAGAAAAGCGTGAAATAAAGGAGCTTGAGATGCTGGCCAACGGAAACAATGCCCGAAAATTCTATCAAAAAAATTCGGCGAATGACAGAAGGTTTTAAACCCGGGGCAAACTCCTATAAGAATGAGAACGGCGACCTGGTGGCCGATGTTCAGAGAGCACTCAGAATATGGAGGGATCACTTCTCTGCCCTTTTAAATGGAGCAACTGAGCAAGAAACCAGAGAAGATGCCGAACCCGAGCCCACAACCCACTAACAACATTTGATGAGGCGGCTCTGGGAGTATTCGAGAGAAAGGTTCTTCGAAAGATTTGTGGACCGAAGAAGATTTAATGATGAGCTGTATGAACTTTACGCAGACGCCGACGTAGTTCAGCGAATTAAAACACAGCGGCTTCGCTGGCTAGGCCACGTAGTGCGAATGAGCGAAGATGCTCCAGCCCAGAAGGTATTCTTATCGGCACCCGCCGGTGGAAGCAGAGGAAGTGGGAGACCACCACTCCGATGGAAGGACCAAGTGGAGACCGATTTGCGATCCCGCGGTGTTTCCAATTGGCGCCAGTTGGCGCAACGAAGAAACGACTGGCGAGCTATGTTGGACGGTCAAAATCGCCCCGGCGGTTAGATGACCATTTAAAGAAAGTTCGTCTTATAAAGCCAGTTGATTGTTTTCAATAAAACCACTTCTGTTATGAGTTTTGAGGGGTGAATTAATTTAAAATAAATATAAATGTTTGGCGCGATATACAACAGGTATATCATCATAAACCTCCTGAGAGATTTTTGCGCAGAGCTTCCCTTTCAATTTGAATTTTTTCCTACAAATTGACGGGACCTACAGATTTTTGCCGACTTCGAACGGCATCTACAAAGGAGATCAATTTTTGCTGAGAAGCCTTCCATGGCAGAAAGACACTCGGAGAGTTTGCCAAGCCATTGCCAAGCGGCGAACCCGTTTTGAAAAACTTTCTCAAACCACTTTTGATGTTACCTGTCCCAGGACTCGAACCTTGGACCTTCGGTGTGGTAGGACGGCAACACTATCGCCACACCACGGCGGCCGCCATTAATTTATTTGTATTTAAATAGCTTCCCTACAACAACTGCTAACTAAATTTTTTCAAAATACCAAACCTGCAAAATTTTATGCTTGAAAAATTTGCGTTCAAATAAACAGACGGACGGAGGGACGGACATTGCTAAATCGTTAAAGGTATGAAAATCAAAAGTATATAACTTTCCTATTGCGGTGGGGTATTAACAACTTGCCCGGATATTTTACTTGTGCGTTATCCGATTAGCTTCATTTTTTGCATGAGTATACTACATACTATTGAGAAGCAGCTGACCAATTTTGATTGAAATTTCTTGTTGAAATTACAAGCAATCGCCTTTGAAAATAGCAGTTTTATTGCTGAAAAATGGGCGGCGCCACGCCTACTTCCCAATAATTCACAACATTTTTGTGCGGTTGAGTTTTTCTTAAAAAGCGTGTTATGTATGCAAGATCTTATTGATATAGCGTGCATGGTTATAAAAATATTGCCTTTTACATTTTACAAACAAATTTTTCAGAACTATGGTAAAGAACTGGGCGTGGCCGTTGACTGATCTCGCCCATTTACAAAAAACATTTACCTTTATGTGCACAAAATTTTTGCCAAATATCGTCTTCATAACCCAATTTTTTCCGGAGTTATGGCATAAAAAGCTTTGTGGAATAATCCACTATAACAGAGGCGGGGCCACGCCCATTTTCAAACATTTATATTTTGCGACTTTCTTCGTTCACGGACACTTTGAAAGTGAAATATAAATGATATAAAGCTTTTGTACGCAAAGTTATTGCCTATTAAATATATCCATGATCCTTTTCAAAATCTTTCGTATAAAAGTGGGTGTGGTTCTTAACCCAAGATACCTTGTATTATCTATATGTGTGCTGAATTTCGTTTCGATATCTTGAAAGGTTTTTGATTTATGATTAACATTATTTCTAAATTTGACTTAATCAAAAGTGGGCGGTGCCTATTTTCAAAAGTTTCTTGAAAAATTTATTTTCTGCCACATTAATGTACACACCAAATTTTATCCTTATAAGTGTATTATGTAATGAATAATCACTTCTTTCGTATTTTCGAAAATATTCTATGTATAAAAAGTAGGCGTTGCTATCATCCGATTTCGCACATTTTAAATAGCGTTCGAAGATGAGTGCCAAGGAACCTGCATACCAAATTTCATTAAGATATCTCAAAATTTACTCAAGTTATCGTGTTAAAAGACGGACGGACGGACGGACATGGCTTAGTTTCCTTTTTTCCTCCTGAACATTTTGATATGTATAAGTCAATATCTATCTCGATCCGTTTATGCAGTTACATACCATCGTTATGCGACTAAAGTTAAAATACCTTGTGTGCGTAGCACTACTAGGTATAACAAGTAAGGAAAGGCCTGTCTTCGACTGCGCCGAAGACTTTATACCTTTTATGAATACTTATCACAATCAAATCTATTGCCCAAACCCCATTTATCGAAACTTATGTTGGTCCGACCTGTGTGATTTTCACTACACACATTACATACTCGTACATAATATGTACCAGGCCTGCAAAATTTTATATTCCTATTTTTTTAATGGCAACAGTTATAGGCTAAACCGTTTATCGGAACAATCGTTTGTATGGGAGCTATGCGTTGTATTGGTCCGATCATGCTGGTTCCGACAAATGATTTATGCGTAACAAAATGGATGCCTCTTATCAAATTTCATCGAGATATCTCTAAAACTGAAAAAAAAACAGCTCATCCCCTGATCATTTCGGTATTCTTAGGGGTGGGTCTATATCTTCTTCTTCTCATACTTACAAACATCGGACTTAAGTTATAACACCATTTCATGTTCATGAAAGGTATAAAAATTAAAACATAAAATTTATAAAATTTATTTGAAGCAAAAAAAAAAAGCGAAAAACAAAAAAATAAAAACAAAATCTATCTGAAGCAAAAAACAAAAAAAAAAATTTAATTAAAACTATCTGAAGCAAAAAATAAAATCAAGCTGATCAAAAAAATAAGTAAAGCAAAAAAAGCTACAAAACACCACAAACTATTTGGAACTTAACCTAGATCGGAAGAGTGTAAGAAGACGGACTAGCCAGGAAAGCACCAGTTCGATACTAGTGAACTTTTCCCAGAATAGCCTGCACCTCAAGCCTGTAATAATCAATGCGTCTCACTGTTTTACCTGCGGACAAGATTTGTTGTAGCGGCAAATGGCCGAACGTGTTGCAGATGTTGTCAACCCACAACCCACAGCATTAATTTACACAATGTTATTTATTCGTTAACAAATGTAACTGTAATACATAAAAATGCATGTAACGTAATATACATAAAAGCTTACACAAAGGTAGATACAATTTAACGGCATCTACATATATTAATAAATGCAATTAACTTCAATGTTGGCTATCGTGGTAATGACGCAATGAAGGCGGCATGTTGACCACTGCAATCGGAATCCTTTGGCACTATGTACATACAAACAAACACACTTGCCAATATTCACATATACACATTTAATTTGAACTTATCGATAAATAATGAAATTATTTAATTGCAGGCGTTCGCTGTTTGTACCATACAAAGCCATTAGCAAAACGAGAATTAAAGTGAAAATGCAAATTCAAATGGAAAAAGGAAAATTAAAAAAAAATCGCTCAAATAAAAAATGCATTCGTAAATTTAAATGCAACAGTGATTTTTATGAAAAGTGTAGAGGTTATGTGCATTAGACTGAGCCAAATTTTTTTTTTTTTGAAATCATATTGATATTACTTTTCTAGTTTGACAAAAAAAAATTACTGTAAAAGTTTCAGACCTTAATTAAGCGCTAACAATTTTTGTTGCTATTTTACAATCGATAAGTTTGCCATTAATTTCCAAATTTTGGATATATTGACTTTTAGAGGTCTCTCATTGTTAGTTAAGATTTTTTGAGACAGGTCTAGTTTTTGCTTTCAAACTACAAAACTATTAAAGCAAAAAAGTTAAGATGCATAGATTTTTTTGGGAAGTGAAATTCTGAATGAAAATTTTGGCCACTCGAGCCGTTTTCGAGTAATCAATCTTTAAATATTTCTCATTTCACGTTCCTACATTTTTACTTAAAATTAATAACATTTAATTGCATAACTGCAATGTTAAATAGTAAACAGAATTAAGAATGCCCGCACAGTGAGCAGTTGGTGTGAACGAATTGACGTCGGTTTATTACATACCTGTAAATGTAAATATGTACATACTCGTACTATAGTCAATTAAATTGAAAAAGGATTGAATTAAAAAATTAAGCGTAATCATACTAAAATTGTAACAGAACGATCTTTGTACAATATGGGTATCAAAGGAAACGGATATTGGGGTCTTCATTAGTGTAATGGAATCCAAAATAACACTTTTAAGAATTTTCGTTTGTCTGTCTGTATGTTTGTATGCGCATCACTCCAAAACCACCGTACAGAATTGAATGCCCTCTTCATCGATGTCTTGCTCGTTATCTAAGTTAAGATTTGGGACCCTTTTAACGGCAGCAAAAAAAAACTTTTTTACAGTGGCTTTGTTGTGGTGGTTTCTTTAGTGGTGGCAATATAATTAGGGTCAAAATGTTTTAATACATGTAATGAAAATGTAAAACGTCGATGTACTTTAATTAGAGTTATTTTGTTAAAATGTAGAGTAATAGATGTCATAATCTGAATAAAAAATTCGCTTTGGGCAGGCAACTTGGTTCGAAAGAGAATTCCTCCTTACAGTCGACGGCACTGGAAACATGTTGATTAAATGAATTTTTTGCGTATTTTCTCTGTGACGGTATTTCCATGTGAAATGGTATCTTCCGTGGTCGAAGTAGGACTAACTTAAATTGGTTCAACTTTTAAAATCTTCTCTTCATCTTTTTCTGCAGAACTGTCTAGAGGCCTTAATAGTTGAGAAATTTTTGTTACTGGAATTTGTTATAGTTAAATTATTTAGTGCCGCTTCCATAAAAGCTGGTTAACATTAAACAGCGGTTAATTTGACAACTAACCGAACAAAATGCGTCAATTAAACCCCGGTTATCGTTGAAAGAAGCTGGAGAAAATGACCCTTAGGAATGATCGAAAGCCCACCACCAGTGTTAACACCCTTTTCAGATTCCGCTCAATATTTCAATAATAAAACGCTTTGGATTTGATGGAGATACAATTGTTTTTCGTTGCTTTTGAAGTAAATTTCAAAAAACAGGATACGAATATTTTTTTCTTGATTATTGATCAAGGCTAACAATTTGGTAAGAACACAGAATCGGGGGGGAAATAATATAGAAAAAGGGTTACACTGGCTTTGGCATTATCCATAGCAAATAGAATAGACGCAAGGACGGTGGTTGCCATTTTGGAAAATTTGTTTTTGTTTAGTATTCCGGAGCTAAAATGTCCACTCCGATTGGCTTTTTTTTCAAAAATTAAAAATTTCGAATTGTATGAAAATGGTGGCCATGGAAGCATTTAAATTTTGTTTTAATAATAGAAGTCGAAGAAATAATAATTATATCTCCGAAACTAGTTGAGATATCGAACTTAATCAGCACTCATTAACACCTTTCGTTTGATACCCATATTGTCCTAACATATTTATGGTCATCCGAGTCCACATATTGGTCGATAACTCTTACTTACAATTTTAAGATGGTAATAGAACTGTGTGATGAGCGACCAAACATACAGATAGACAGACAGACAAAAATTCTGAAAAATGTTGATTTGGATTCTTGTGTCTTAATAACGATCCTTCCTCTCGATTTTTCTTGAATATCTGCAATGTACAGATATCGACCTGTTGTAATGTTATTATATGTATAGATAAAATACCAGCTTAGAGCCACTTCAACAGTCACGGTTCCAGTCAATGACCGTCACGGTTAAAGTCAGTGAAACGGTCACCATGTCTTTCAACTGCAAGGTTACGGTCACTATAGCTGTCAAGGCTAAGGTTATTGTAATAGTCACTGTTCAAGTCACTAATGCAGCACATTTAATTTCACCGGCAAGGTTACGTTCACTGTAGCGAAGTGTCTTGAGACTTGCAGTTTGTGGGACTAGCACTTTTTGGGCTACAAAACTGCATACTCAGAAATCAATTTGAAATTCTTGCTAAAATCTTGGAAGTTTTACCAATTTTGTTTTTATATGTTCCGGAAATATTATGCATTTTTGCATATGCTTGGAAAGACTGATTTAAAAGTTTTATATGAAAGTTTTATTTTTTTATTTTTTGATAGGAATTTTACAAAAGAATTTCAGATGTACAAGTTTTCGTAATATACAGGGTGGCGCAAAAGTCATCCTCCTATCATGCTATAAATTTTGCGATTGGCCCCTAAAGTCAATTCTGTTTTGACATTTGTGTAGTAAACACATGCGAAATACACGTTAATAAACAATGTTACGCTACACTGCTCCAGAACGCGGAATATTGCTGACTATTTATTTGACCAATAATCGGACGGGGCCAAACGGTTACTGTGAATGGTGAGCGCTACAGAGCAATGATCAACGAGTTCTTTTTGCCGAAACTTGATGAATTGGGATTGGAAAACATGTGGTTCCACAAGACGGTGCAACAGCATACACTGCACGTGCCACAACCGATATGCTGAACATCGAAAGCTTACTTTTGCGCCACCTTGTATTAGAGTAAACAACTGGATAATGTTCGCTGTGAGGCACTGTATGTATCACAGATATTTCAAAGCGAAGATAAAGTGGTTGATAAATTTTAAGTGATTTTTAAACTTATTAACTATAAGATAAATATCTAAATATAAATATTTAAGTAAAATAAAAAAATAAGAAATACCGAAAATAAAAGTACACGATTACGGGATTGGAATTCCTGGTATGTATCCATATAAAAGCGAAAATGAAAATACCGTTGATGTCTGGCGAAGCGTCTGCTTAACATACAAAAATATGTAGCCGTACAGTTTCATTCCATAAAATAAAAGCCTAACGCCTGAGCCTTTATTTTTCGTTTTTCCCTGCTCCCCGCTTAACTTTTAGCTGCACGTATTTTTCCTCTTCCAAGTACATAACTTACACACCCCACCCAACCATTTTATGTTGGTCCATATGAGCAGCAGCGGCCTTTGTTTGTTTAGTCATACCTTAAACATTTGCAAAATAGTGCCACCGACCCACAACATTCACCACACACAAACTACCCAGATTCACAGAAATGTATGATTGTGCTCTTAGTTTACCGAAGCCTTTAGCAACATCTACTTTTATTACTTCCTCTATATATATTGTTATTGTTATTGTTGTGCATATTGTTTTCGTCTAAACGTTGGTGTGGCGAATTCCCTGAAGCGCAACTGCGTGTTTATAAAAACATACACCCCAAAAAATATTTGACCGGTTTTAAACTTGACAAGTTTGAGGCTGAGCTGTATTATAAGAGTATTTTTATGAAAGAAAATTTTGTGAAATTGTTGTTGACATCTAAAGAGCTCATAGTTCCTTAATGTTTGTTAAACTTTCAACCTTTGATAAAAAAGTGCCACAAGCACACACGGCGTCATCTAAATCCAAATCAAAATATTTTATTTCTTTTGCAGCGCAAAATAAAATCTTTCTCAAAAATCTGGCCTTTTTCCAAGAACCTCTTATATTTAAACCAGAGTTGCTATGAACACATGTAGGTACTTATATATGGGTAGATAACCTGTTATATATACATATGCACACTCCCTTGTGTACAATTCAAGGTGAAGCATAATAAAATAGAATAATATTTGTATTTTTTTCTCGGTTCAATGGCAATAAGTAAAAGCAGTGGAAACCGTGAAATGAAAAAATTTGCGGAAAATTTATGGAAAAGGATATGTTATGAAGAGGCAATACTCGTATGTATGCAGCACGCGGTAAGTGTATCGTGTGAGGGTGATTTTGTGATTGCAATAAATATAAAGGTAAATAGACAGAAAAGATCGCACAGTGGGGAAATTTTAGTATTTTTGTGACAAAACTTGACAACGCGAGAGCGCGCGGAGAAAGCGGCATGAAAATGAGAATCTTTCTTCTCATATCCGAGGCTTTGTTGTTGAATTTCATTGGAACTTTGTTTTATGTGGTGGGTTTGGGACCCACAAGCCGTTTCACGGGAGGTTGAATTCAATTACACGTTTGTATAACGAGCCGCTTGATCCAAGACAGACGCCCGCTTGTAGCCGCACCACATGGTGATCAGACGCTCTAGTTTGAATCCCCCAGCAATCTCTTAAACCGATTATGTCGGAGTGGCCTTACTAGGTTGTTGCCTTCTCACGTTTAGCTTACCACCAAACAGGTGTTCGGTGGTTACCCAGAGGATACTTGGGCGCAAAGCCCGGAAGTAGTGCAAAAGAATCGCTCTGGCCATTCCCAGGTGAATGGCGATCAGAAACTTTCCCCACTTGCGTGGACTTCACACGGCCCCATCTTCCAAGTAATATGAGAATCAGCTTGTATTAAAAAGTTTGGCTCGCCTTGAAAATAAACTGACGAGGAGCGCATATCGAGTATTGCACAACAGAAAGAGATAACAATTGTGTTAACAAATCTATAAGGTAAAGAGAAATGACAGATAAATGCATAGAAAAGATGTATCTAGATAATTTAAGAGAAGAGCGGTATATTCTTCACAGCCCATTAAAATGAATGAGCGAGGAAGGAAGTGGAATTACAGCCTTATATAGTGAACTTAAAGTGAAGTTACATAGAAATGTGAATTGTTTTACGATTTTTGTTAAAACGAATAAAGTTAATTTTTAGTGGATAGTATTTGATGCCTATTTATTTAATACTTTCAGCTGTCATTTGTACTAAACTTTATAATATCTCAAATTCCGCAAAGCATTATTACACTTATTTATTCTTATTTATATTGTTACACAAAATCATGAATTTAAACACTGTGGGACACCCTGCTCAAATAGAACTAAGAAGAAACAGCTTGCCGGTTCAACTTACATCTATGTTAAGGTGATGGGCAAGGGAATTACTTAAATACTGGAATTTAATATGTTGCAAAATAAGAAAAAGAAACTTGAGTGGTATGCGGGGGGATTGACAAAAGTACGTAAGTGCATTTATACGGGTGTACAACAAAGATGAGCAGTAAAATATGAAGATATTAAAGAATGTCAATTTCGCCGTGAGGAAACAGGCAGCTGTGCTTGTGACGAAGTCAAAAAGAGTTATCGGAAGAAAATAGATCAAACAGACAAGAAAAACTATCATAGCGAAAAAGAGTGGAAATAATCTTGACAAAAGAAATGAATGGATTTTCACTGAAGGAAAAAGTTTAAATCAAGTCCATTTATTACAGTTCATTACTATAGTGGAGGATGGGATGTGAGGTAGATGTCTTAATTCTGTGAAAGAAACCCTTTGATTTATTCGGACTTGAAAGCACATTGACCGATGAGCAAAACTTGGGGGTACCTAAGTAGAGTTGCATAGAATTAATTTAATAATTAGAATTAAGTAAGTTTAAGATCTGCATAATTTCATACCATAAGTTTCGGCAATCGCAAATATGGACTAAAATTATATATATTATGTTCTAAGTTGTGTCCAAGAGCCAGGCTATTCTTCTACAATATTTCAAGGTGGTTTTTCCTCTGGCACAGGCCACAGTGCTGTTATTTTAACCGACGAGGCGCCTATGAGACTGATTAAGACACATATTTATCTAAGGACTTCAGGGTGGATAACTTTGCGTTTAAGAATTATTTCAAGAAGAGCAGACCAAAGTGTGCTTGACGAGTTAGAGCAAGCAGCAACGAAGGTAAAAATTAAACCATTTGGGTGAAACAAGCCAAAAATGAGGTAAGGATAATCCTTCCACTACTGAACCAAAACAAAAATCACTAAATAGAATTAACATATAATTAAAATGGTATGGAATACTCCAGATTGATCATCATTTCGTGTGGTTAGAGCGTTGAGGAATGTGGGAGCGCTAAGGAACAAGAGGAATGAATCCTTACACCGGTGAGGCTTTTGTGAAGGTTGAACTTTAAAATGGCTAATGAACACAGAGCTAACATTAAATATTGTAAAGCAATTACAAAAAGGTGAGCGAATATAAAGAAGCAAATGGCTTTGAACGAAAATATCAGTTCTATCAATAAAAGTAAGAAGAACAGCTGGATTGTTTTGTTTGAAATTTCTTCAGAAACATCAAAAAGTGTAGATTCTACTGTACTGTAGAAAACAAATAGGTAACAAAGCTAGATTAGGACAACCCGGAATGAAAAAAATGTACAGGTCCTTGCCAAAAACTAATCGAACTTTAGTTAGACCCCCCACCCCCACTCTTATACTGCACGCCGCCAAAAGAGGAATGCTGAAGCTTTTCATTCACAATATTTTGGCGGTGGTGAATTCATTCATTTTTGAAATTGGGAAAATTACATTTTTGTATAGGACCTTTTTTGCAAAAAATACTTGTCCATGCATGCCAGCTCGTATCTATGTGAGTCCGCAGCCATATAAAATTTAATGGCTTCGACTGTAAGTAAGGTGGCAATGTGCGTGCATCTGAATGGACGGTTGAAGCCCATGGTGATACTTAAGGGAGTTTGTTTCACAAAACAACCAACACATCCTCTTACAGGTTTGGGACTTCTTAAAAGCTTTTACGTTTGAATTTCCTTTTATCGTTTGTATTTAAGCGTAAATATTTTATAATCTTAAAATTTAATTTACTTCTCTTAAAAGCTGGCATGTTTTTTCATGCCTATTTGATTGCGTGAATGGCAAATTTTCCACTAAATATTTAAAACTTTACGAAGGAGAAAATAAAATGACTTTAAAAGTCTTGGCATTCGTTGTATTAAAGTTAATAGGTATATGTTAAGTGTTAAACTAGTTGGATTGCCTTAAATGCTCAACCCAGCAAACAGTCGACTGGTAGTTTTTTATTTGTCCGCTAATATCTATTTTTCTATTTTCTTCTTTTTGTTCGAATTCGTAGATACTTCTTTTCCGTTAGTGGGACATCATCATACACCTTACCTCTTCCTAGCAGGAAGACTAGCTAACTTATTTTGTGTTTAATGTTTCTCAGGAATCTCCGAACAGAAACCCAATCTGGTGCTTCTAAATTGTGAGGTGCAAGGATAGCGGAACGGTACGGTTCACAAATACCCAATCTGGCGAAGAGAACGGCACGATAGATCCTCGTAAAATTGCTATGCTCCGGGACCTAGATGATACGTATTCTGAAATAGTGTAAGGCAATGCATAAAGAGGTCAGACTTTCCCATACCAACACCCATCGCACCACTTGATACGAACGTACTTATGATAGATGTGAGGTCAAGCCAGCCATGGTCTATTCATACTTGAACTATGGGCTCTCCGGTATCCCGTTTTCGAATCATGTGTACTTCGATCACTTTAGTTTTTGATTTAACTGCAGTATTGTCGTTTGTAAGAATTTTACAATTGTGTTCAATACGAAAAGCTAATTTCACTTTTCCATCATTTTGGAATCATATTTGGTATTATTGCAGCTGTGACTTTGACTGTCTCTTAGTGAATAAATAGAAGAGTCAAATTGAAAAATAACATAGAATATAATGATTTGTGACGAATTTTCGCATTAAAGTCAAATCTGGCAGCTGGCCACAAATACATATACACACATAGTAGAGATGCATCACCAACAATAGCAACCAGCAAGTTTTAGTTTGAAAGTGAAGTGAGGAAGTCAAAGTTCGGGTGAAACCGCTCATTACATACCTAGTAGCGATCTGTTACAGTGCACCACTTTAAGCAGGTCTAATTTAATAATTTTCAGACCCCATTATATACCCAGCTGTGTATTTCCAAAAAAAATTTTGGATAAAGTAAATCAGAATAAAAGAAAAAAAATAAAGTAAAATTAAATAAAATAAAACAGATTAAGCTAAAATAAAGTATAAATAAAATAAAATAAAAGAAAAAAATAAAATAAAACAAAACAAAGTAAAATAAAAGAAAATAATAAAATAAACAAATCATATAACAAAACAAAGTAAAATAAAATAAAATAACATAAAATAAAGTAAAACAAGATAGAATAAAATAGATTAAAATAAAATAAATTAAACTAAAATAAAATATGAAATAAAAAAATAAAATAACATAAAATAAGATAAAATAAGATATAAAATAAAATAAAATGCCCATACCTGTATTATGGGTTATCGGTGTTCCGTTGTTCGTTTTGATTTCTTCTGATGTATGATTAATAATTTTGTAGAATTTACTTCGAAAGAAGTCGGCGGTGCGAAGCCGAGTTAAAATTAGTGGATCATAGCCCTATTTGAAAAATTAATTTATTCTTTCCCTGAATTTTTTAAAGGGTGCCGTAGCAGATTTTTCCCAATAACGGCCTACTTAAGAATTTGGCTGAAGAACGCCATATATTCAAATCCATTTTAAAAAACGTCGTATCTGAATCAAAATTGGATATATATTCAGCTGAGGTAGGGCATTTTTGAATAAAATTCTGAATTAGTATGATAAAAAAAAATTGAGGTAGGGTGTTTTTATACATATTTTTAAATAGGGGCATCTTCCACTAGGAGAGATGTGATTAATAATCCTTTTTTAAGTATTAACCAAAACAAAAAGTGGGAGTGGCTATCATCTTATTTAACCCTTTTCCAATAGCGATGGGAGATGATCAACAAGGAACCTGATTCTAAAAGATATCTCACACTTTGCTCAATATATCGCATTCACAATGGACGGGCATTGCTTGATCAGTTTCTATCTTCAGCCCAAACACTTGATATATATTTATAACTCTATATCCATCTCGATTCGTGTTCATTAGGCGAATAAATTTAATATACATACCTTGTTCCCGTGGCACTACAAGGTATATAACTGTCTAGACTTTACTGTTCCGTCTTATGTTATTCAATACTTTCGGCATTGCGACACTTCGTTTTGTCAAACATTTGTATTATAGAATTATCACGTCTGATCATCAAGTGAATACCAATTTCTACGAATTGTTGTTAGCTTTTTTTTTGTAAGCCAACAAATTTAGCTCTGGGTATTTTTCCAAGGTTTCTTTCACCTCCTTTTTCACAACAACCTCGTCCTTGTGCGAAAGTGTAGCATCAGCTCTGCTGATTGGTGATTTTTGATGAGTGCTGAGCAGCAGCAATGCCACTTTGCTGCACCATTGGCACTCTGAAATCGTCAAAGCTGGAACATTCATCTTCTCAAGCTAGTGGAGTTAAGGAATCTGCTTACTGTTGTTGTAGTTGTTATCATTCATTTCATTCTCTACCTTCTGTTGGTAGCTCATGCATGTTCTTGTCGTCGTATTTGTGGGAAATTACAGAGGATTTCGAATATCTGCATATAACCCGGTGGCCTCTATAAATTACACTAGTCAACAGAAATTTCAATCGGAGTGGGGAAGAATCCTGCTTTTAAAAGATTTGGTCAATTAAAAGTTTGTTATGAAGAGCTCTAGCGATTTAGATATGTTGATGAGAAACTGACTAAGAAGTGTCAGATAAACGCAAACAGGCAGCGGGGACTTACAGCTAGTGACTTGAAGGATGGGGTGAGCTACGCGGCGGCTTTTGGACCCATAACGGGTGCCGAGGACAAGGAGTGAATAAAGCCTTGTATTGCGAAGGTCTCCAAGTTACTTATGAT
This sequence comes from Merzomyia westermanni, assembly GCA_949987695.1. Taxonomy (NCBI): domain Eukaryota; kingdom Metazoa; phylum Arthropoda; class Insecta; order Diptera; family Tephritidae; genus Merzomyia; species Merzomyia westermanni. The sequence goes on along the minus strand of OX465288.1, from coordinate 41,204,457 downwards.
ACACCAAAAATGGGTAGTATATGAAGTTGGCAACGGATAGTAATAATCGAGGGTGGAGGGTTTATAGAGAGTTAAAGGGTTGGTTGTTCGTTGTAGATTGCCTCCTTTACCGGAAACCCGCCCTATAGGGAACTTAGTCTTAGGACTCAATGCGCATCTTTTAATCCGAGATCCCCGTTATCCAAGAGGCATGCATGGTATTACTGCATGCGAATTTCACCTGTGGTAGAACTTGCATTTGCTTTGACAGCTAGCCGGCTCTTGAGGCTGCCGGGTCTGCAACGACTAGACTAAGAACCTTGCAAGTCGACACATCCTTTCTCTGCTATGGGTGTCGGGGCATTGCAATATACAGAAAAATAAGACGGCCTATTAGCTGGGTCCGCGTAGGTGGGCCCTTGAGAGGGAGCACCTTGCATTCCTGGAAGCTAATAATAGGTAGAGCCGGTAGAGCTACTCAAATATTGAAACTGTATTGTATGCGTGTTGTCTGACAGGATTCCAGCCGTGGTCTATGAACATTTGGCAGTGTACTTTATATATCTTTCTTTGGTGAATTGATGAGTCGTAGATAGATTCGCGAATCGGAGTCAGATGCCTGTATAAGAGATAATCAATCGTCATTCAGCCAAGTCATCCTCCACCTGAGTTTTTCCTCTCAGTTTAAGCTTTACCTGACTCCAATTGAAACCATTAACAAAGCCCAAGTCATCCTCCACCTGTCTTTTTGATCTCAATCGTTAGGAATACCTACCCGAGCCGCAGTGTCTTCTTCAATTCGCCTAACATAACCCGGTGAGCCAAACCCAATCCATCTCTACATAAAATAAAATTTCTACCAAGTCAATGTCAGAAAAATTAAAATATGGATCATTATTGAGCTAATAGAACTAGAATTTATTTTTGTCTTGTTTGAACGCTTATCACTTAACAAGTGATAAATATAATTGAAAGAAATTTTCACCATTACATTACTAGAAATTTAGTTAATAATTTTAGATATCCCTTATTTCGATAACTCGATTCGTTCCGGAGCTATCGACCAATATGTGGGCCAGGGTGACCCAAATTACGGTGCTAATGAGAACTGCAAACAGAGATAAAGTTCCATATCTCAACTGATTTCGGAGATATAATGATTAAAATGGGACTCAGTCTATTGTAAGTTCTGAGGCGCACAGAAACGTGGAAGGGTCTTCCAAGCTCCATTTGAGCTCCAACGCTGAGTGCTTATCGCTCTTACTTCCCAAACCAAGTTTTTTTCTTGACCAGTGTTAGCTTTCTCAATTTTATATATGTTTTTGTGGCTTTTCTACTTACTTAGCTTTAGAAAATGTTTGCTTTTTCGAAATCATTTCTCATAGCTGCGATTTCTAAAGTACAAAGTGATTTTCCATTAGCTACTCTTTGGCCAGTATTCACATACAACCTCCAGCTGTGAAATGATTTTGTCGAACTTCTGTGGGCGATTAAATTTGCGTAGTTACAAAGTGGCTGTAAGTATGACAGAGTAAAGAATTGAGTATACCACTTCGAATCGTTCTTGCTTTCTTTAGTTTACTTACAGTAGGTAGGTAGATGCAGCAAAGAAAGATTGCCAAATCGAAGTGTACCTAATTCAAAATTGATGGACATGAAGTGATTGAGCTGTGTTGCTGACTCAGTTTGATCTCATTCCCAGGCAACATGCTCAGTCTGGCATCATACAAATGCGAAATTTCGGCTGTCACAATTCGTTAGGGGAACTGTCACTAATTGGGTTTTTCATGAAGAATTCTGTAAATTACCAATAAGAATGTAGAATACATAGTTGGGTGGGTGCCAGAGTCACCCCCAATATGTTTTTATAGTTTCTGCAATTTCCTTCTTGCATGTGTGGTGTGGTCAAACGCAGTTAATCTTCTTTGGCGATTATTATGCGATTTTCCGCCACATGTGCTCTGCTAACATGCGCCACATGTGCTCGCTATATTTACAAAATCTGTATTTCTAGTCAGATTTTATTCATATTTGGCACGTATGTTTGATATATATGTAATCAAAACCTCTGTAGCTAGGTGGCGCAGAAGTCGTATTTATGGTCCAGTCGCTGACAACAAACAAAACGAAAACATTAAAAAAAAAAAAAGTCTACTACCGTTCATTTAATCAATTTTAATTTACTTTTGCTTTTTGGAAAGCTGATTTTAAGTGTTTTGTTATAAAGGTTTAAAACCCATTGTTTGTAACTTCAATATCCAATAAAAACGTGCCGAAAACGAAAATTTTTAGAAAAATTTACTTGTTTTTTGGAATAAAATACCAAAACTTAGTAATTTTTAGGTCGATTTGCAAACCCGTTGAAAGGTAATAGAAACATCTTTCAAATAAAAGAAAAAAAATTGAATTCGATCAAGAAACAAGAAAGTTATAGCATTTCGAATTTGTAATTTCACGAATTTCAGGGTTGTATTATATTTGTACGCAACAAATTTAAAAACGAAGTGATGGGGAAAAATCGCAAATGACACAGTATTTTATGGGCCATGATGAAACTAAAAAACCATGTGAGAGCCCCTGCATTTTTTTGGTGTAGCACAGTGTTATTTTTAAAATTTCCAATAGATAACAGATTAGTCCTTAAGAGAACGACTGATCAGGGTCTTACAAATAACAGAAAAGGAAAGAGAGAACATGTAAAACGTTTACAGCCCAGAGTATTGATGTTGCACCACAAATGGATAGTGATACTGGTGACAAATTCAAAGGAGGATCTGCACTGTTTTCCTATTGTCCTTTCCCTATAAGGTTATCTTTACTTTTGCATGTGTGTGTGTTGTATTCAGTATTGTTTCAAATTGACAACTATGGGTATATTCGCACACAAAGCTAACAAGCAAGTTAATTGGGAAAGTTTTTTGCTGGCGATACGCAGAACTCGTGACTGAGCAAAAAACCATGGCAAGTAATAAAAAAAAAAGAAAAAACCCTTCATTCTGCACCTGCAATTGTTACTCTTCGACAAAAGTGGCATTTTCACACTTTTTTAAAACAATTTTTGTGAATTTTAGGGTCTTTTACAGAAATACATAATGCTGAAAACTTTATAGCTGCACGAAACGAATTTAATAACAACAACAACCACAAACGAAAAACAATACACAAAAACAAGTTGAACTTTGCAGTGCCGAGTAGTAAACAGCAATAAAACGCCTGAGAAGCAAGTAAACAATGTATAGTACATCGTATGACAGGACAACATAGGACAAAAATAAACAAGTAAAGACAAATACAAATAAAAATAGTATTGTGTCAGAGGTGGAGTTGAGGTGGACAGGTCGCAAAACAGCAAATGGGAACGGAAGTAATGCAATGGAGCGCGTCTGCATTAAAAATGAAACGAAAATGTATAAAAATGAGTAAAAAGTAATATTGCTTGTTATGCTTTAGCTGAGACGTTTTTAGTAGGGGTAATTCCAAGGAGAAACGAGTTTAGCCGATTTTAATTATTATTTTTAAATTTTTATTAGAAAACCCGGCCACGCTTCTCTGCCTGCTATACCACACTGAGTCCGATTTTATTTATTGTATCTCCGAAATAAGTTAAAATATGGAGCTTAATGACATCGCTTATTGCTGCACTCAACATTCCCTTTCCTTTGATACCCATATGGTACTAGCACTTTTTGGATCACCCGGGTTCACATATCGCTCGATAACTCCAAAACCGGTCGAGGTATCAGAATAAGAGTTATCATAAATTCTAAGTTGGGCGTCTAGTAATGCAACGTCGCATGATGCATTCAAATCTATTAAGCAGGTTTTGAGTGATACTCGCTTAAAAAACAGACAGACAGACAAAAATCCTAAAACTGTTGCTTTGGATCCTATTGGCTCACTTATGGTGCCCCCTACCCATTACACATACATACAAGACCTGTTAAATAATAATTACTAATCGTAATGATTAATGGGTTGATTAATTACTTTCTTGAGAATCCATTTAATGATTGATTACCAATTAATTTAAATTTCTAATCATTATTTTCCAATTAATTAAAAAAAATCATGATTTTTTACGATTATTAAAAATAATCAAAAATAATCAAAAAAAGTGGTTTTGACTACTCCTCATTATATCATACATTTCTTTTTGATTATTTTTGATTGTTTTTCAGTATTGTTGTAGAAGCACATAAATATACAAATCAACAATACTGAAACAAATCAAAAAAAATAAAAAAAAAGTCAAAAATAATCAAAAGTAAGCAAAACAACTTTTTTTATTATGTTTAATTATTTTTAATTTTTTTTTTCTAATCGTAATCAATTAATAACTGCCTTTTCTTGAAAAACAATTAAAATAATCATTACCATTACAAATCAAATTTAAAAGGTCTGGTACATACACCGACATGACATAGAACGTGATAGTTACAGCGATAACGAGAGTGATAGAAATGGGGGGTCGGGTTAATTTCAACCCTGTCTAATCCGCACCCAAGAGTAGACTTGCATAATCAAGGCCTAGTACTGTTACAATAATAAAATAAAGGGATTACTTGGGCTGCGATTTCGAACCGGAAAAATCCATTCCTCAACAATCGATTCTTTTTCGTTTGTTCATTTACAAAAATCGATTTAAAATGTGTGATTCTTATAATTGATGTAATAACAAAACTAATAAAATCGACAATTTAAAAAATCGGTAACTAAAAAATTGATATGTTAAAAATAGTCGAATATCGTGAAAATCGATTATTTATGCATACTATATGTCTAAGTACACACCCATATTAAGATCGCTACAAACAATGTATTACTTACTCACAATCCTAGGAATTACCCCTACATATTTATACCTTTCATGAACATGAAATGGTATTATAACTTTGGTCCGATGTTTGTAAGTATGAGAAGAAGAAGAGATGATCAGGGCGATGAGCTGACTCGATTTAGCCAGTCCGTCCGTCTGTTTGAAAGCAAACTAGTCCCTCCGTTTTTGAGATATCTCGCTGGAATTGGCTAAGGGGCAGCCATTTTGTAAAACATTAATCACTTGTCGGAACCAGCATGAGGGGACCAATACAACGCATACCTCCCATACAATCGATTGTTCCGATAAACGGGTTTTGGCCTATAACTGTTAAAAAGCTAGGAACGTAAAATTTTGCAGGTTTGGTACACATTATATGTAATGTGTGTAGTGAAAATCACCCAATTCGGACCAACATAGTATATAGCTCCTATACAATCGATTTACCCGATAAGTGGGGTTTGGGCTATGTATCTTTAAATTAACAGTTTTGCACAGTTTATGCTAATTGTGAGTAAGGATCGGACACTTAAAAGCGTGATGTGTATTCATGAAAGGTATAAAGTCTTCGGCACAGTCGAAGACAGCCCTTTCCTTACTTGTTTTATATAGTTACTTGCTATTGGGGGCGTACAAATCAACAGGACATCCCATTGTGGACATACAAATCATTTCGATGCTAAAGTCTGTATCGTTTTCAATACCGCTACAGCTTCATACAAACACACACGCAGGCAAGAGCTTTCACAGCGTTGCTACACTTTTATTTTGTTATTTTAAATCAAATTGTTCTTTTGACCCATCGAGTGTGGTATGAGCTACCCAACAAACATTTTTGTAAATTTTTTTTTTTTTAAATAAAACCAAAATTTTCTAAAATAAGCTTTATAATCATTTTCACTATTAAATGTATTTAAAATAAAGTTTTCATAAATTTTAAGTTTTGTTAAAAAAATCTAAAAAAACTATTTGTTTTGGTTTCCATAAAACATTTTTTGCTTAATGAATTTTTATAAAGGTATGAATAAACAGACCTATTTTGAATTTGTTACATTTCGGTTACATTCCGTTTGCTTTTTTTAAACGAAAAATCAGCGTTTTGTAAGCTTTGTGTTTATCTTTTAAGCTTTTAGAAATTTGGTTGACGTTGTCCTGGTTGTAGTTGGGTATGTATGAACTGTGACTTTATATTCTTAGTAGGCCAGGTTGTCTACAATAGCCTACCAGTTGCTATATATGTATGTATAAGTAGGCAATAAGTTTCAATAAAAGGAAATTGAATTTTTCGAATATGTGCACCTTTATATTGAGAATAGAATGCGTGGGGAAGGGCGTGGTCAAAGGTAAAAGTTTCACTTGGAAATGGTTAAAATTCGGCGAAAGGATGCATTTTCCTTCATCAAAACTTTACGCCGAGAAATACTATTTGAATTGAAGGACTGAAATTGGACTACAGGATTTCTTGTTTTTTTTTTCGTTAAAGAGGATATTAACTTAAATTTATGCAATCTGTTTACATATATTGCAAATCAAGTTGCTTGAATAAATGCTTTTTAAATTTATAATAATTTCTATAACATCAATATAATGATCGTCACTTCTATGAAAAATACAATTTTTTGATGATTGAAAAACAGCAAAAAATTAAACGATCAATTAAAACTATAAGCGTCCGTTTCGCTTCCTATCGCGCAAGCGACGAGGTCGCACTCGATTTTAAAAATTTAAATTTATTCTATTATATTAAAAAAAAAAAAAAAAATTAAAATGGTTATTTTATTCACAAGTTGTTAAGTGCCTAGGAATAAAAAATTGCCTAATAAAATTTTAGTTTCGAATTTTGGTCTATCTAAGTCTATGCTTGCAGTCGCATAACTCAAGAATTATAGCACAGGATCTAATATAGCCTCCAACGTTCTATTACCCATGGTTTAGCTTGAAATATAGGTTTCTTTTGTGGTTGCTGATGCTTGTACTGTTTAATCTTAAGTAAGCGGCTAAGACTAGAAAACGTTTATAGACAGTAATTGTACTGAACATTGTAGTTCTCCGAGTGTCCATCTCACAAGAAAGGCTCGCTGCTTTAATGTCTTTTGAAGAATGAATTTAAAGGAACGCTAAAATCTCAACAAATTCATGAGATGTATTCGCGCCGAAAATTTCTTCAAGGGTCTCCTCAGGAAACATTCACTTAAATAGGTCTAAGCTGCATAGAGGAGAAAAATGCAGGAAAAACTTTTTTAATTGCTAGACAGAGTACATTCAGGTTCCAATTTGGAGGTATGCGATTGTACGACCATGACATCCGTGTACCTATGAGCAGATCGACGGTTAGAGTTTCATTTTCAGAAGCTTTATTATTTTTAAGCCATTGTATTTTCATTCTGAAGTCTTGATAGTCGGGTAGAAGAAAGAATTTTCTATGGTCAGGGATTGAGGTATCGCGTGTAATGGACCCGTCGATATTTAGAAATAAGTAGAAAATTTCCCTACTCTATCTCAAAAACGGCTACACCGATTTGGATGAAATTTGAAACACACATAGTTTACTATATTCTAAGACTTTCTACTTAGGTGTCGCCACTCATGCTGTTTTATACAAGGATGCCACCTATAGGGATTTTGTAAGTATAAAGAGAGTTATGCCAATATGGTTATCAAACGAAAGGTAGTTTACATCGTATTTCTCCAAAAATATTTCAAGGTATTGTATCACCTAGGGTTGCCACTTTAGATTAGGATACTATTTGTTTGCATATACGCTAATATCTCGAAAACGGCTTGAACTAATTGTATGAAATTTCGTAGATAGGTTATGTACTAGAATTAAATTTATCATATTTTAATGTTGTCCCTTAGGTTGTTTTGAAAAGTATCTAGAACAAACTTAATTATACGGAAACCTCGGAAAATATGGAGCAAAGCTTGGTCGCCCATGTACTACTATGTATTTACTAACATAACTAACTTTATACATTCAGTGTTATGTGCCAGTTACTATTAAGTTTATACAAAAAACACAGAAATTCACAAATATATAAATCACAAATAATAGAAAAGGAAATCCTGCAATTCACACTTCATAACCAGCAAATAATATCAAATGAGTTAAAGTAGAGGGAGTACGAGAGTAACCAATAAAAATGTATAAATTCAAAGAAAACAAGTCCGTGAAACAAATAGCAAGGCAAACGCAACCCATCCAGCCACCCTCTGCACGCAGCCCAGAAAAGCACTCCAACTCAAATACAACGGTCAAATGAGGTTATAAAATTGCAAATGTGAATCGAGTTTAATACGAAATTTGTTTTTGTTCACGATAGCTATTATTACTAGTTGTTGATGCTCGATATTACTGTTACAGTGCAAGAGCTGAAGCATAACAGAGGGTGAGATAAGGGGTGTGAAATAAAATGAGAAAATCATAGCGGTGGCTCACGTCAAGCTGTGAGTTCTATGCAGTAAGGTAGAGCGAAAGGTCAGACAAGGGAAATAAAGTCATAGCGTTCACAGTTGTGTGGCACTCAGTTTGTAGACAATCGACAATATCCAATTGTGTAGGAAATGCATTTCATTTAAGATTTTCATTGTCTACATTTGCTGTGTGTAATTTGTGATAAGTCATGCTTCGCTAGCATATAGTCGGGGTGGGTTAGAGAGTGTCTGTGGATCAACAGTCCAAAAACATCGTTGAGTGTTTTTGACCTTACAAAGAAAGAAATGTGAAGATCCATCCAAGACCTTGTGCTTAAGGGACAGCCACGTTTAAGTGTATGGTAGGATGGGTTAATTTAATTTGAAATAGTTTTGTAACCAACATTTTGAGGTGCCACACCTGATTTACAAATTAATAAACAAAAAATTAAAAAAGTTTTCTGTCCAAAAATCATAAACAACATTACAATGTTTTTTTTTTGTAATTCTCCTTCATTTTAAAACAAAAGTAAATTCATTTAGTTTTTCTGATTTTTAACTTAAATTTGTTGAAACATTTCGTTTGGTTCTATATTTCATTGCTTACGGTGCATGAACCAAATAAATTTAAGCCCTACATACAAACAGGTGGCAACAGTTTCTGAAAAAAAGGTCTAAAATAAAATTTTTTCCCGATATTTTAGGTTTGATTTATTTAAGCTTTGATATAATAACACTAAACGAAATTTCTTTAAACAAGTGGCAACTCTTTTTAAAAATATTTTGTGAACAAAAGTATGAGCAAATTCATTTCAACTAATATGTTCTAGCGTGTGGTAGCTCTGTTTGAAAAAATTTGTAAATAAAGCATTTTTTACGATTTCTGTTCGATTTAGCTAATTTACTACAGCTAAATTCTATTTTTTACAAGTGGAAACTTCTTTTTTTAATAAAATTTGGTGGAAACTTAATATTACATTTGGGTAGATATATTGCATTAAACTCATATTTCCAGGACGTTGCTAATTCTACAAAAGCTGAAGCCGTTGATTGAACTTATCTTTGATCTTGCTTATTTTAATCAAGTTATTTAATTTGTGGGAGATGGCATCTCTTTTTACAAATATTTTGAAAAAAAGAGGTATCTCATTTTTTTAGATTGACTTTGACATTTCAATGTTTACGTTTATAAATAAAAGGCTTCAACGTAATATTTGTAAACAAGTGGCAACTCTGGTTTCAAAGAAATTTTTCAAATCAACTTTCCTTCTCCTGTTTTCGATGCTTTAACTTATCTTGGGTTTGTAAACAATACACTTACAAACAATTTTTCTACTGAAGGCAATCGTTTTTAACTTCTCTAACTTTAATTAATGAAAAATAGTGCACATGTGGCAACTCTATTTAAATGGATAAAGAAACAGATTTCAAATTATAACTATAACCATAATTTAATAAGTGAACAGATGGCAACTCTATCTAAATATGTTTTGAAAAAGACTATGTGACTTTCGAGTTTTAATAATTATCGTGAACAAATTTACTTTAAATTAGATTTTTAAACAGTTGGTAACTTTGTTTTTAAAGAAGTTTCTAAAATTAACTTTTATCAAACTATTTTTAGTTTATTTAACTTATCTTTGGTTAAAAAAATATACCTATAAAAAGAATTTATAGATATTCTCTAACTCAAATCAATAAAAAAATTGTGTATATGTGGCAACTCTATTAGAAAATATTTTGATAAACGAGATTTCTCTAAACTTTATTTTTACTTTCATGATTCTGTGTTTTCATATAAAACCAGTTGTATTTTAAATAATTTTTTCAAGCAGACGGCATCTCCCTTTTTAAGGAAATTTCCAAATAAAGCATTTCTAGAACCTTTTCTCAATTAAACTTATCTTTTTACACACGAGTGGCACGAAAACCCTCTCCAGAAATTTTCGAAAAGAAATTTATTGCTGAGTTTTAAGTGCCGCTGAGTAGTTTACCAAAGTGTTAAGAGGAGTAAAATATAAAAATCACAAAAATTTGAGAAGTGAAAAGCAAATATATGCGCGCTAGTACTTGAAAATCTTAAAATTTGCTGGTATTAAAAACATATATACTTATGTACACACAAAATCGTATTAACTAAAATGAAAAAAAAAAAAAAATATTTCTCTGCATTCTCAAACAATATTTATGTTGCAAGAAAATATCTAAAAAAAATTTAACGCCAAAAAAATTGAAATCCTTTACCAGAAACTCTTTCAAAAGCTGTGTTGCGGTCAGATAACTAAATCGAGAAAATAAACGCCAAAATGCTTTGCAATGATACTCATAAATTGCGTCTGGGGTCAATGTTTGAGAGCGTGCAATGTTTGGGTTAGGCTACCGCTGTTGAACCATACAAGTGGAGCACGGACTCACATACATACAAATTTAAGTGTACTTTGGCACCATCACAAGAGAATATCAAACATGGAAGCCACTGATGCAGAGAGTCAAATCGAGTTGCCTATGAAGATTGCTCGTAGGCGAATGAATGCGATTTTGGATGGCTGGTACTTAGCAGACTTTCAATAAGGAAGCAATGCTCACAGACATACACACAAATCAAATAAAAGTTACATTACCACCCAATCGGAATGGAAGGGCCGTATCTTCGTAAACAGTCTGTGAGCGAAAGTCATTTTTAGGGTCAAGTAGGATAGTAAAATTACAAGATAGGAAGAATGAAATGATCAGATAAGAGGGGGAAGTAGAAGGAACGGAGTAAGACGAATTCGGCGACAGAGAAAGCGAGTGCAAAAGAAAGCGGAGAGAGTAAGGCAGGTACAAAGAAAGAGAGCATGAGAGAAGAGCGAGAGAGGAAAAGACAGAAGGAGAGGGAAATGATCAGAGAGTAAGAGGAGTAGAGGCAAGGGGAAAGGACAAATCCAGTGATAAAGAAAGAGAGTGTGTGAGAGAGGGGAGAGAAGAAAAGAAAGAAGGAGAGTTAAATAGTCATAAAATCACAGGAGGAGGAAAGCGGTTAACGCCAAGGGAAAGGCGAAGGAGAGTAAAATTATCAGACAGTAAAAGCAGTAGGAAAAAAGCAATAAAACAAAGGCGGGTATAAAGAAAGAGAGGACGAGAAAAAAACAAAGAGAGGAAGAGACGGCAGGAGAGTGAAATGATATGAAAGTAAGAGGAGTAAATCAAAGCGAATAAGATAAAGTGGGGATAGAGAGAGTGCTAGAAAAGACGGTTCTGTCGAAAAATATTTAGGAATAATTGAGAAAAGTACAGTGTAAAAGGGACGGAACGATTGTTAGATATGGATATGGATATGTATTAATATATGTAGAGTGAAATTAAGAATTAAATGAGCCGGCAATGAAAATTTGTTAGACAAAGGGAAGGCAAATGTAGACTAATACGAAGTCAAATAGGTAAAGGGAGACAGTAATGGAGACAGACATGGATGAAAAGAGAAGGCGTCCAAGGTCCAAGTCAGGTGAAGGGTGTGCAATAATAACTCGCATACTCATCGAATGATTTAGGGTATTTCGTCAAAGCGAGAGTTCTTGGTGAGATATGAATACAATTTTTCCAAGTCCTTATAATCTTAGCATCTTTTCGATTTAGGTTAAGCTATATATTACTGTATAGTTCCATTCTCAATGCTTAAGTCAATAACTTAATAAAACGGACGAAGGAAAACTAGATAAGGAGATAAGGCACTAAAACGGCACAGTGCATTTGGTGCAGAGGTCGTCGTTTAAAAGCACTTTTGTGGTCGCTCAAATCACACAGCTTCTTCTTGTCGTCGTACGTTTACCTCAACCTGGAGAATTTACTGTTCGACGCGAAATTTCGTTAATTGTTTTCCAACTGGGTAAGTGGCATTCTTCCTGCTGCTTTTGATATTGCCAACAATGCATACGTGCACTGATAGAATGTCATGTCTTTCTGTTTGCAACGACGCTACGAAATTTTGTTTTCACCACAATACTGAATACGTAGACGCTCGAGGGATAGTAGGAAGGCATTCGGGATGCGGAATAAAGTGTCGTGTTTTAGCTGGAAGTTAGTAGGTAATAGAGTTCGATTGAATTTATAAGGAGGAAAATGCAATAAGAATTCTTTCTTTGGCTTGTTGCACGTGACAACAAATCCACATAATCCGCGCTATTGACAAAATTGGTGAAACAAAATTTGCTGGTATTGATTACTTCCTTTTTAGTTTTTGTGTAACCTGCAGCTAGATTCTAGCATTTGTTAGCGCTTAAATTTCTGCCAAATTCGATCAAATAGAGTTAGGCGCGCTTTAAAGTATGCCGCAGTTTAATACTTGTCTGCCATGTCAGACGTATTGTGCCAGACTAGGTTGATTATTGCGACCAGCATGAGTCGTAACAGACTGCTGCATACTTTTAGGAGCATTTAATATTTTAGGGCTATTGTGAGTTAGATTTTTAGCTATAGCAAACATTTGTATACCAAATTAAAGTTGTTTAATTATTAATACATTTAAAGTTCACATTCTTTTTACTCTCAAAACTAGAATGAGTTAGATAAATTGGTTGTTTGATTGCACACATCTCCCGTTCCCCTCCATTTGCTCCTAGATATTCTTCTTATTTATCTTCCTCCCCTTTTTCTTTCTCATATGAGCTACCTTTTGCTTGTTTTCCTCCGGTGTCCTTTTCCTTTACCCTCTCTTTTAATTTTTCGACCCTTCCCTTCCGTTTCCAACAAAGAGAAAAACGTACGTCCACAAAATATCTGGGAGGGATAGAAAGCTCACCTTCTCATGCCTTTTGAAAGAAAAACAATTTACGACAAGGTCGACACCCCTAACTGCCTCTACTGTGCCAACAGCGAAGACGGGTAGAAGATACTCTTGACGACCTATCCCCGACAATGATTGATGGGATTTGGTTAACAAAAGCTCGCGAAGCGGAAAGACGTGAGAGTGGCTGCCCGCTTCCGAACCTTAAGTAACGTTAAACGTGGTTATGGTATGGAATAATTCGTGGGCCGTGGGTGGGTAGTCTTCAGTGAGTAGTATTTCAAAAGAAGAAGATAGTCTCACACTCGGCGAACCCCGAGATCAGACCATCCCGCAACTAGAACTTGCAAATATTTTGCAAATGTCGTACACAAAGCTTGTTTCAAACTTGATTTGCAAAATGCTTACCAGATTGTTTGCTGGGTTCTTGACACTCGCACTTGCACACTTCATATGGTGTCATCTGCATTTTCGAAGAGTCTTGTGTTAAGCGCTCTTGCACTTAAGTTATAACCCCATTTCTGTTTTTTTTTTCTTATTCTGCACTGCCAATTTTAGCTATCAAGTACTTGTCTCTTTGCATTTCCACCGACATGTCATTGGTGGCTGCACTTCGATTTGTTTTTACTTTGGCTCTTTTCACTTTCCTGTTTTTTTCTTTCTTTTTGCTTTCTTTGTTGCTTTTTGTTATTGTTTGTTGTTGCTTGGCACTTTAGCAACTGTCACCACATGCAATGTTTAGCAATCAATTTACAGCAACAAGATCGTTGATGTGGTGTTCCAGCATTCGTGTGGGGAAATGTGTGCAGGCACGTCGCTTTCGCGCGCCTCAAGGTATGCATTGTTTTCATATGACACGCACAAAAAGTTTTCACATGCTGTGGTTTACCACAGCCGCTACGACTTTGCTTCTACTAACCTATCTATCTATTTATTTTTAATGGAAAATTTTTTCGTTTATGCAGTGAGATTTCCTTGTATCGAAAGTTTTTGAAGTTCGCTTCTTTTGCTTTTTAAAATTTAATTTTATCTGCCTTTGATTGCTTTGAACGGAAGCTACACACCCACAACCTCGGCGCGCTTAACTCGTTTATAGCTTTTGAGGAAATTGTTATCTACGCATTTTGCAAGTAATTTGCATCTAAAATTTGGTTTGATTGAAAAAAGGTGAGAGCGCGCACCGATTCACATTTTCTATTTGAAAATGCACGATGAAAGGGGAATTTTGTTTGCTAAATTAATAAGGTTTTCCGCCGCGGCAGAGTCTTAGGCAGCAGCAAGGTAGATGTGTGACTGTTTGTGCATATACAGAGGGGGGTGTATGTCTTAATGGTATTCAATTGATTATGCACTTTATCGGTTACTGTTTAAGCGACATAAGCTGTACTTATGTCTTTCGTTTATTTCACTTGCATTGCATGCTATTGTAATTCGCAACCAGCTTATAAAATATTGCAAAGATATAGTATATCCAATCGGGGGTTTTCAGAGCGAAAATGAGAAGGCCAATACCTTATACCCCAGAGCCACAAGTGCTCGCCCCCAATTAATACATAAAAGGTGTAACAGGTGCCCCGCACCTCCTGTTCTAAATAGAAAAAATAATTTATTAAACTTTTGCCCAAGACGGTTGTCTAGGCCTGAACCAAATAAAATAATACAAAAATTAACATAAATAAGCTTCTCGCCCTCCATAAAGTTTAGATAGTTACAAACATGCATTTGTTCTTGCTTGCGTTGTTTTCTTTTGCTCGCGTTTCCTGTTCTTTCTTAGAAATTATTATCGGTATTAGTTTTGTTTCACTTTGGGTATGCAAAGAGTTCCGATTTAGGTTTCGTTCCCAAAACATAATTTCAGCTTTGGTTCTGTTTCCATTTTTTCCATAGAAATTATTTGCGTTTTAAATCTTGTTCCAGTTCGATTTTGCAATGTATTTCGGTTCTGTTTTTATTTTCGGTTTTCAAAATCAATTTCGGCTTCGGTAATGTTCTGTTTCGGTTTCGTTTTAAAAAAATAATATTCGATTCAGTTTCGTTTTGCAAAATTATTTTCGTTTTTTTTCAGTTTGGGTTTGCAAGGAATTCCGATTTAGGCTTCGTTACCCAATCTAAGTTTCAGCTTTGGTTCTGTTTCCGGCTTTTTCTTAGGAATTAATTTCGGTTTTAGTCTTGTTTTTTTTGGGTTTTGCAAACAGTTTCGATTCCGGTTACGGAAACGTTCTGCAAAATAAATTTCGGTCCAGGTTTTGGTTTTCTTCTCGAAAACTATGTCCGGCCTTAGTTTGGTCCACTTTCGATTTCTGTTTTAAAAAAATTCAAAACTGAGCATTGAAAAACGGTTTTGAAAAATATCACTGTACTTAATTCTATTCTTCTTTAGTTGTTTCGGGATTTTATAGATTTTAAGGTGGGAATGTGTCAGAAAATTTGGGGAATATTTTCGAAAAATTAAGAATTTTAGAAATTGAAAAAAAAATTTAATTCCTTTTTGCTATGGTATGGGTTGCTTTATTTCGTTCTCAAAAAATTATGTTCGGTTTCTTTGAGTTCAAGGTTCGGTCCCAATCGCTTTCCTACCCAAAAACTAAAACTTGGTTCGGTTCCGGTTTCGAAACTGAATAATGCAATATATATCTGGAAACTTGAAATTGCACTGATTCAGGTTTTCGCGAATCCATTACTTCGAGATTTTTAGCTGCAGAATTCGAATACGAAAAAAATAGTTCGAAAACCTTCAACTTTTCATAAATTACAAAAAAAAAAAAAATCATTATGAATGTTTCGAAAATAGTGTGTTGAACATTTTGTTTAGTTCTATATATCTTTGCCAACGTTGGCGACTTAAGAAAAATAATACCTGGTTTAATATTTGAAGAGTTCTGTGTATTAGATGATCAATCAACTGTGATAAATTACCTGAAAATCAAAAGAGAAACATTTATTAGATGTGTAAACATTTCTTTCATTAATCATTTATTAAAAAAAAAATTATTTAAAAAAATTTTAAGTTTTGTAGTTTTGGTTTTTGAATACCAACTTCCACGAAAACTTCCGAATCGATTCTGAGAAAAATCATATAGTTTAATGGGAATCCAAAACAGCTTACAAATTTCAAATCAAAAAATTTCATCGGATTCGAAGATCGGAATAGGGTTGCAAGAATATGAAAATTTCAGTTTTTTTTCTAACTTTGACTTTGAATTTAAAAATTTTGATTTGGCTCTTTAAATTTCGAATCATGAATTAAAGTTTCGAATTTTAGACTTCGACTTTCGAACCTTGTTCATGGAGCTTCGTAGTTTCAACTTTGGATTTTAGTTTACAAATTTGAAAATTTGGCTTTCCAATTTGAAGTTTCGTATTTCGATGTTTGCATTTCAAACTCGAACATAAAAGGACTTATCATGTCTATATTGAGTTTCTAATATTGAATTAAAAATTTTGAGTTTTGAGTTCAAAACTTGAATTCAAAAATTCAAACTTTTAACTTTTTGGTTTTGAGCTCAATAATTAAATAATAATAATTTTGTAACAAGGAGAATAATGTTTTTGGTGGCAGAAATACACTTGGAGAGTTTGCCGACCTCTGGTGTGACTGAACAGCATTTTTTAAGAATTTTTACTAAATTGGTTTTGTTGTTACCTGTACTGGTCCTTAAATCTGCTGTATAGTATGAATTTTGAGTTCAAAAATATAGTTTTAGAATTTCGAGTTTTATATTTCGACTTTCAAAATTTCTTTGGATTTCGAATTTAATTTTGAGTTTTGGATTAAAGTTTTAGAAACTTTATTTTCGAAACTTAGATTACTACTTTTGACATTTGAATTAAAATTTTGGATTTTTAATTTGGAGTTTTAAGCTTTTGCTGTTGATATTCGAAGTTCAAGTTTCGTATTTTGAAATAAAAAATCCAAGTTGATTTAACCAATCAAAGTCTAATTTAATTTTTGGATATTGAATTTTGAGTCCTGAAATATAGTTTTTGAATTTTGAATTTTAGATAGAGGTTGAATTTTGGATATCAGATTATTAGTATTGAACTTTGAATTTAGAAGTTCGAAGTTTGCGTTTTAAACATATTTCGAAATTTTGAACTTCCGATTTCTAATCTCAATTTTGTGTTTTGAATTTCTGACTTTGCATTTTTAATTTGAGCTCTGAACTAAAGTTTTTGAAAAGTTAATTTTTGATTTATATTTTGGATGTCGACTTTTGAACTAACATTTTGGATTTTAAATTTGGGGTTTTAAACTTTTGCTGTTGATATTCGAAGTTTGAGTTTTGTATTTTGAATTAAAAAATTAAAGTTGATTTAATCAGTACAAGCATTATTTTGACTCTGCATTTTGAATACTAATATTTTTTGAGTTTCGAATTTTTGATTTTGACTTGTGAATTTAAATTTTGGATTTAAAATTTGGAATTTAAAAGTTTGCATATCATATATTTTCGAATTTCTAAATTTATTTAACAGAATTCTGTTTTGAGATCTTTTCGCATATTGAGTAAAAAATTTTTAATTTTGAGTTCTAAATGTAAATTTGTGTTTTGTGTAAGGAATATTGAGTTTTACATATTGAATGCGAAGTATTTGTTGGTCTTTGAGTTTTGGACCTTGAATTTTCAGTTTTTAAACAATAAAATGGAATTATAAACTTTGAATGTGAAATTGTGAATTCTGAATTTGTAAAACAGAATTTTGTATAAATGTTGTATTAAATTTTGAATGAAATATTTAACTTTGAAATTTCAGTTGCAAATTTCCCTTTCATACTTCCCCTTCATACAACCCTTGCAGCATGCTACCAATTGAGGACAGTCTGCTCACTGGAAGTTTTACAAATTTCTTCAAATTTTTTTTTTAATCAAAACTATAATAACTTGGCATCGTAAAAGTCCGGAGCACAAATGTGAGTGGAATTTTTATCGTTGCGATTCAACGCAGTTATTCAACTGCTTGCAGTAGATTCATCATAGTTCAAAGCTCAAGCACACACACACACACACGCATATACACGCTCATGTAAGCCCTTTGCTCGACTTATGTAAATTAACGCGCAACACAAGCTGTTCCAATATGAAAAGTTGCACTTGCTACTAAGAGTTGGTATTGAATCTATATTTGTTGCAACTGCGAGCATTTGTGAAAAATAGAAGCTCGTCAATTTTTAGTTGCTTACCAACGGGCAGAAAAATTTTTCAATTCATTTTCTACCATTTGTAGCAGCTTGTTATGAATTTTGATTGATTGGCCTGTGTGTTGAAATGTGAAAGTCGTTACATTTGTTGCAAATGGGGGTACATCGGCAGCATGATTTGTTGTAATATTGACTAAGTCAACGAGGGTGGAAGAGGACGGCGATTTTCATGAAGCAATTAATTTCTCATGCACATTTGTTGATGAGACTCTTTTGGGATACATTTTGCGATCATTTTAGGACCATTTCGGGATGGCCCAGAAGTGATCCTAAAGAAATAACATGAAATGGTGCCGAAAACAATCCCGGAATCATTCTGAATAATCCCGAAAAAGTAGAAAGTTAACTTCTATCACAAGTGCTGTGCTACAAGCGGGTATTTTCAGCTTAGCTGCTGAAGAGATAATCGTTGTTGTTGTTGTGCGAACGACAAAAACACTCCCCGAAGGTTTTGGGTCCTTGGTCGGATTTGAACCCGGTACGCTCCGGCACTCCCTTGCGGTACTGCCCGACAGTCGTGGTAGCGATTTAAGACCAGTGAAACCTTCTAGGTCATGTCACCCCTCCTTCCGTAAGGAAGGATAAGATGGGTAATGAGGGTGAGAGGCATCACATCCGTAGATCAACCATCGAGTTGCACGCCATTACCTTTGTGCATATTAGTCGCCTCTTACGACCGCTATGCCTACCTCGGACATATTCTAAACCTCTAACCCACAGGGGTTAGAGATCATCGTTCTGAGAGCCTAGTAGTTAACGGATCATTCCAAACGTTCTGATGAAGTAGTCTAGTCTAGCAGCTTGGATCCAAAGAAGTGCTATGCCGATTGTTTCTAAATTTTCCTGGTCTATTTAATTACAATCTTTTAATAACTAATAAAAATTGTTCAAAAATTAAATACATTTTTCTCGAAATTATTATTCTTGGCCTGCTTTGAAAATGGAATAAAATAAAAATTGGTCTGACATTACCTAGATTCATCTAAAAGTGCTATTCAGAAACCACACTGCTCAGTTCCAATAAAGGCTTTCTTAACTTTACTTGCGTGCATTTAAACAATTGTACTCCATCCTCTCGTTACTTCCCCATCTGCCCCTTCAGTCCCATCTCCCCTTTCCTCCTCCTTTTCCGCTTACGTATCACAATCCTCTTCTCCTCTTCTCCGTTTTTGCACTAAAAGCTCTTTTCGCCAACATTTTATATTCTTTATTAATTAGTTTTAGTAAAGTTGATGCTCTAGCGCTTCAAGTTCCGCTAATTAACCATTTCAATTGAAAAAAATGCGAAATTTTGCGATTTGCCGTGCGTCTAAAAGCTCCAAAACCACAAAACTCTACTTTGCTTGCTAAAAAGCTTTCAAAGTTTGCACCCTTTGCGTTAGTTAATAATGTCGGAGGTCGCTTATTATAATGCTCTCAGGCCAAGTTTGCATTTTACAAAGTAAGAGTATGTTTGAAGAGGCTTTCCATAGTTATATTAGAAAATAGAGAGCTCTTTTGTATGTACAGCTGTGTTCAATATAATAGTATTGAAATTAAAATGGATATCGGTCGACGAAAAAAGAAGCTGTGAGTTTAATAATTTTAATTTAAAATATGGCTAATTCCATAACAGAAACCGTATATAAAGAAGCTTCAAAGTTTACACAAAGTTCAGGAAAGTTAATTAAACTTTTAAAAATTTACATTAAAGTTTCAATATTTTTGGCAGAATTTTTAGAAAATTTCTGAGTACACAGTTTTGTAGGCCAATAAATTTTAGAATAACATTGGGCAAGTTAGAACTCGCACAAAAATCCTTGAATTTTCAGAATTTTTTTTTAGTCAAGGGTGTTGAGTGGTTTCTTCCATACAACGCATGAACAAAACTTAAATCTGTATGTAAAAAATAGCCAACATCTTTGACAAAAAAAAAAATTCAAAAAATTTAAGGGAAATGTTTAAGTACTTTTAACTTGCACATCTTTATGCTATAAAACTGCGTAATGAAAAATTTTCAAAAAATTATGCCCAAAAATATTAAAATTTTGATGTAAGTTTTTAAAAGTTTAATTAACTTTCCAGAACTTTATGTAAACTTTGAAGTCTCTTTATATGCGGTTTCTGTTATGGAATTCGCTATATTTTAAATGAAAATTATTAAAAACACAGCTTCTTTTTATTTCGTGGACCGATTTCCATTTTAGTTTCACTACTATTATATTGAACACAACTGTATGTATGCATCAATCATGTGCGTGTAATATGAAACACAACAGTGTAGCTGTAGGTAGCGCAAAACACTTTGACGGTAATATTCGTGCGATCCTTTATACAATAACCAAGCACAAAAATAAGAATGATATAACAAGAATGTAAAGAAAACTAGGCCTACTTAAATTTTTTTTAAACTAAATGAATGAATCAAAGGCACGCTAGATCGAACTAATTGGGTTTCAGACGTTGGTTATCGGTTAAGTCAATTGTAATCTGTCATGCAGACAAACGATTTCTATTTCTTGATAAGAACCATTCAGAAATAATCCAGCTAGTCACAGTAAGCCAAGCCAAAACTATCCTGCATAGGCTTACACTAACCGCGGAATTGAGAGCAGCTTAAAATGCTGATAGTGCGATGCATGTGGCAACTTGTTAATCCCTAGGACTACCCTAACCCAACTAAGAAGATGCTTGATTACTTACTTCAAAGAAGTTAGGTGTTGGTTAGGCATAAATGCGGAGGTTGCGTACAAGGTTGCACAACAAAATGAAAAAGGAAGGAGGTCAAGTACGGATGGAACCGATCATTACATACTTAGTAGTTCGATTTTGTGCCTTCCACGTTACACACGGTCATATTTATAGGATTCAGATTGTATTTTTCTGTTAGACAATGCCGGTTTCAACTCCGGTCTTGATACAAGTGGCGCTATTGATTTCACTTCCAGTTATGGCTTTGGGCCCAGTACCGTTCTCGATTTCGGTTTCCGGTTTAACTCCGGCTAAGGGTTTGGTTCCGGTTTCGGTTTCTTTTCAATTAAGGTTCAATTCAGATTGGGTTTTGATACCAGTTCTGCGTTTGGTACAAATTCCGTTTTCTGTTTTGAGGCGAATTCCGTTCTCGATCTCGATTATGGTGTTGGGCCGAGTTTCGTTTTTGAATTCGGTACCGATTCCGATTGAGACCTTGATTTCGGCTGAGTATTAGGTTTCGATTATAGCCCTGGTTCTGTTTACACTTTCGGTAGTGATAAATAGACTTAGGAATGAGTTTTCGTCAGCCTTTGTCTAATTTGCCTTCCCGACTAACCGGTTTCAACGTACTTCCATCTTCAGTAGTTCGTTCGTCTTAGAGCTAAACATTTTCTTTCGGGTTTTTTTACCGGTTACAAAAGCGACAGTTTAGAGACACTTAGAACTGTCTGTTGAGAACTCGTTGCCAAGTAATGCACTGGGCAACAATTGTTACCACCAATGTCAACGATATATAAAAGTGAATGCGGAGTCGATTCCGTTAAGAAATTCGGTTTCGCTTCGGTTACAATTCCGGTCTCTTTTTCAGTGTCAGTTCTGGTTACAAATCCGGTTTAGAAATCGGGGTTCGCTTCGCTTACGATTACAGCCGCACTTTCGGTGTCGGTTCCGGCTTTAAGTCTGGTTTGGGTTCTAGAATCGGTGTACTTTTGGTGACGTTTGCGTTTTTAACTGCGAGCTTGGTTCCGGTTTCGTTTCCGTTCAGTTTTGACTACACTTATAATGCAGATTAAACCAAGTAATACCGAACTATCAGCATCTTGGTTTTAAAATCACTGGCTGTTTTGGTTTTGTTGGGGCTTTCGATTCGCTTTCATTCTTAGTTCTGGTTTCGGTTTTCCATAGGATTTCATTTCAAATTCAAGTTTCAATAACGATTACGGTTCCACTCTTAAATTTGGTATTGGGTTCAGTTTAGGTTGCGCAGCAAGAGCCACCCTCATTAGCGATGCGACAAACGATTTCTTGCAGGGTAGCTACTACAAAATTTTAAAAAATAACACACGATCATAAAACAAGTCAACTATTTTGCAGATTTTACTTTCTGAATCAAGGGAGTTCAACCTAAATCGTCCCCGTCTGTCTATTTGATTTAGAGCTATTCTGTGTTAGAACTGCAAGTTTGAAAACCATGAAATTATTGAATAAAGTCGATAGTCGTATAAATACCTTTATCAATTTATGTACGATTATGTATGTCTAAAAGTACAAGAAGCAAGCACACAAGAACCTTGCCCAAAATTAAAAACAAAAGAAAACATTTGTTCAAAAATTGCGGGTGATGCGTGTGCTGCGTGTGCTGCATGTTTTCAGCTTTCAAATGAAAGCTCATACAGGGTGGCGCAAAAGTCATCCTCCTATCAGAAAATGCTATAAATTTTGCGATTGGCCCCTAAAGTCAGTTCTGTTTTGACATTTGTGTAGTAAACACATGCGAAATACACGCTAATAAACAATGTTACGCTACACTGCTCCAGAACGCGGAATATTGCTGACTATTTATTTGGCCAATAATCGGTCGGGGCCAAACGGTTACTGTGAATGGTGAGCGCTACAGAGCAATGATCAACGAGTTCTTTTTGCCGCAACTTGATGAATTGGGATTGGAAAACATGTGGTTCCAACAAGACGGTGCAACAGCACACACTGCACGTGCCACAACCGATATGCTGAACATCGGAAGCTTACTTTTGCGCCACCTTGTACAAGCATTTCGTATAGAAGGAACAGAAAAAGCAATTTGCAGCAAATTGCCACCAGTTGTGGGCGCTGGTAAAATTGTAAGAAAAGCACTGACAGTAAATATAATATAAATGTGTAAAAGAGAAACTGTTAGCATGCTTTTTAAGCCGATGTAAGCCACAAAACGTGAGCACACAGACATATTTTCATTGCAGCAATAACGTAGGGAAATGCTGAAAGAGATTGCGTCTGAATGTATGCTTGGAGAGAGGGCTGGTTGGCCGGCTCGTTTTACAAGCGTTACAACTAGTGATGTGCGGGTGAGGGTATTTAAAGAAGCGGTTTCGGATCGGTTTTGGATTTGGCAAGTAACTGATAAAGCAAACATGTAGGCGAAGAGATGGAATATCAGTAGTTTGTCGTTAAGAACTAGATCTAAAGCGCCAAACAATAACTATAGACTAGATTTTCACAAGTTCAAAACAGGAGTTTAGTAACAATTACGAGGCATTTGTAATTGTATCAGTTAAGTAATGATCAAGAAGTAGTTACTGTTTCCATTTTATATATTTTTTCTGTTTTATAATGGCCGTTTTTTATTCCTCATTTCCATGCTAGCTAAAACTTTGTCTGCTGCCTAAAAAATGTTTGAATTGAAAACAACAAGAAAATAAACGAGCAGAAAAATATATATGCGCTTATGATTTTGGCTGCTATCTTGCAAGCGACAAGTTCACATGTCGTCTTCAAAGCAAATTGCCAAATTTTGAAAAAAAATTGAACTTTGTTATTTTATTCTTAAGTCGCTAAGTGCTTACCAAAAAAAAAATCAACTATTGTTATTTTATTCATGAGCCGCTAAATGCCTCCGAATAAAAAAACTGTCTACTAAATATCTTAAAGACGAGACGATTAAAAGTGGAACTGTTTAAGTGCTTTACTTGAACCAGGCCTTTGTAATGATTCACGGTGTAATTGATTACTTTCTTGCGATGCCACTAATTGACATTGTTTTGAATTTTAACTCATGACTGATGCAAAAAATCATGACTTTCACGATTATTAAAAAAAAAAAGTTATCAGAAATAATCAAAAGTTATGATTATCAAGAGTAATGCTTATTTTAGATTTTTCGTATCATTCTCTCTCTCTCTATGGCGCGATATACAACAGGTATATCATCATAAACCTCCTAAGAGATTTTTGCGCCAAGCTTCTCTTCCAATTTGTGGTGTGCCGATTTAAATTTTCCCTACAAATTGGTGGGACCTACAGTTTTTTGCCGACTCCGAACGGCATCTACAAAGGAGACGAATTTTTGCTGAGAAGCCTGTCATGGCAGAAATACACTCGGAGAGTTTGCCAAACCACTGCCGAGGGGCGACCCCGTTTTGAAAAACTTTTTTCAAATCACTTTTGATGTTACCTGTACCAGGGCTCGAACCATGGACCTTCGGTTTGGTAGGCCGGCAACACTACCTTCACACCACGGCGGCCGCCGTGTCATTACTTTAGAGTAATTTTTCACATTTCATCTTCAAAGAAAAGTGCAAAATTAAAAAAAAAGTTTACTTTGTTATTTTATTCGGAAGTCGCTATGTGCTCACCAGAAAAAAAAATCAACTATTGTTATTTTATTCATGAGTCGCTAATTGCTCACGAATAAAAAATTGTCTACTAAATAACTTAAAGACAAAACGATTAAATGTGGAACTGTTTAAGTGTTTTAGTTGACCCAGGCCTTTTGAATAATCATGATTAATTGTAATGATTCCCGGGTTAATTGATTACTTTCTTGCGATGCCACTAATTAACATTGTTTTAAATTTTAACTCATTATTTTCGGACTGATGGGAAAAATCACGATTTTCACGATTATTAAAAAAAAAAAGTTATCAGAAATAATAAAAAGTTATGATACTTAAGAGTAATGCTTATTTTAGGTTTTTCGTATCATTACTTTTGATTAGTTTTAATTTTTGTTTGTTTTTATCGTAAGAAACAACTTTGATTTTGTGTTGTTGTATAATGGGAATCAGTAATTAATTGAAAGTTTGGGAAAACAAATCAAATAATTATTTTCTATTTAAAAAGCATCGTTCACTTATACTAGATCTAATAAAATGGTCAGGTTTGAACAAATAAAATAAAACTATTAAAATAAATGAACTGTTTCATAAAACAGAAATAGTTTATCTACGAATATGGTTATACAGTTCTGGGCCCTCACTCTGTAGTTCTATTCGAAACAAAATTTGTTCGCTTTCGAGTGATTCGAGCTCTGTAAGCAATTTTCGAGTAGAACGCATTCGTTGTTCGAGTTCCATTCTGTTCCCTCCGGATTTGATCTATCCCCTTTCGATTGTAGAAAATTTGCTACTCACTATTTCGAAAGCATATGCCAATATGGTCGAAAGTTAGAAAATCCTATTCTACAACAATTTAGTAAACGGAAATTCACAAAAGCGTATATTCTTATGATTATAATAAAACAATTAGTATTTTTTTCATCAAGAAATAATTTTTATAGCATAAGGTGGTAAGCAATCGCTGTTGGCAGAAAATAATTCAAGAATTCTAGGTAAAAAATTCAAGAAAACAAAATTGTTATACATAGATTAGAAGTATTTATATATTAAAAAAAAAATAAAATTTTATCCAATAAATATAAAATAAAAAAATTGAAATTACTTGTGCAAGTACTTACGTTCGAACCTGCGACCACACGCGTGGTCGTCGGGATTCTTACCACTTGAGCTACCGGGGCATGTAAAACTGCGCTGCCTAATACTGCACTTAAGGTTCTTGCAATGTCTTTTTGTATTTTGCTTTGCGCTTGAAATTTGTGAAACAGTGATACCTACTATTATGGAATATTTTCTAAAGGAAATTCTAACGAACTACAGATTGCCTATGTGTATTAGAATCGCTTTTTGCTTTCGAGTACTACGGCCTTTGGAATAGAACTACAGAGTGAGGGCCCTGATTTCTTAGAAAAACAATTTCTAGGTAATATCTACATTAGTTAGCTTGCTTCGAACTATAGAGAAGGGAAGTCGAAACGTACTGGGACAAATACATATGAAGGGGTTAGAAATAAAAGGATCTAAGTGAGTTCGTCATTGATTCGACATATTCAAGTTTGAAGTTAATTACTTAAAATTATATTCTGGTTAGCAAAATGCTTTGGATTTCTTTGTCAACAAATAAACACTATACACTTACCTATACAAATATGGGTAAAACTCAAATTAAAAAAAAAAAATCACTTAGATCCTTTTGCTTTCGGCCCCTTCATATATTTAATGCAGGTTAATATCGTGCTGGAATCAACTCGAATATGCAGAATTAGTTTCGGATTAGTTCGGAACCAAAGAAATAGTACCAATAAACGAACTAGATTTAAAATGTAGAATATTTATCTGGTTCAGGAATGCAGAGAAAACAATACAGCGGGGACAATTTCTACCGCCTTGGATGTCAAGATGTTAAATTCGCGAGTTTTGTTTTGCATATCAAAGAGATTTAGGATGAACTAATTTGGTTACGAATTCACTAGAAGCACACCAGCTCAGAAGTAGCGTTTCCCATAAAGGGATTGAGGGATAGAGAGTAGGTAATCGAGAATAAAAGTCCTCTAGAGATGAGCCAAGAATCGCGCTCTAAAACCTCATATAACACTTGCCTAGATTTTTTTTTGGATGTTGTGCAGCCGTGCTTGTAACTGTAGACGGTATTAGGGTCGTGCGCAAAATTTTCCTACTAAAAATATTTCAGCTGACAGCTATGGTTTATAAGATCGTGATCAAAACCCCATTTTCCATAAATAAAGCGATGTGTTGCCCGATAACAATTTTTTACTTTTATTAGAAATTAAAATTTTTTCGCAAAAATGTAATTTTCGACATTATTTTTACAGTTTCTCTGGCATTTTTTAAGATAGGTTAATAGTTCATTACTGGTTAAAGCGGCGAAATAACACCTATTCAATGACATCGAAATCGTCTTGATAGAATAAACAGAAAAAAAGTTATGGGGTAATACATGCCTTAGTCTATGGAAAAGGGGTTTAGGACCTCTTTCTTATAAACTAGAGCTAATGAGAAAAATGTGGCCAGTTTTTTCGTATCAGCTCACAAAAATTTACCCGAAATCATATCTAAAATTGTCTGCATCAAAATTAGTGTTGGCCAGTTTAATATATATACGGCTTGTTTGAGAGAAAGGTCTGCAATAGTTATGAATATTTCCAAGAGCGTACATGGAAGAAAATTTTATAATAAATTTTAGAGCGAACTTCTGTTTTGAGTGACTTTTGAAACCGTGTTTCTTTTATCCTAAAGAATTATATTTCGTTTTATATATTACTTATTAAATAATAATAATAACATTTCGTTTGTTCTGTAAATAACGATTCAGTGTAGAACCCGGTTCTTCGCATCAGCTTCCTCAATACTCCGCCTCACAAGCGTCTACATAATTTTCTCCACTACTGCTCAGATCTTTTTTCTTTCGCAGACATTTTCATATTATTAGAGCATAGTTTCTGTTATTTGTAACAGTTTATGTATTTACAAGAAACTGTGAAACGTGAGTGTGCCGAGTTTTGTGGGCGAACATATGAGTGCCAACGTGCTGTAGAGACTGAAATAGCTATAAATAATAACGTGGCGAAAGAGGAGTAAAATACTGGAAATGAGAAAAACCACGATTATACCCAATAAACAATGAAGTAAGCTAAAAAACTGTAGGTCCCAACAATTTGTAGGGAAAATTCAAATCGGCACACCACAAATTGGAAGAGAAGCTTGGCGCAAAAATCTCTTAGGAGGTTTATGATGATATACCTGTTGTATATCGCGCCATAGAGAGAGAGAAGCTAGTTTATTAAACAATATTTTCCAAAAGTTGAAATAAATGTTTTCCAAACGAGTTTGTAACTAAAAAATTTCACAATCGTTTAAATATGTTTTCACAATTGTATGGTAGTAGCTTAGGGGAATTAACTTGAGGTGAA
This sequence comes from Merzomyia westermanni, assembly GCA_949987695.1. Classification (NCBI taxonomy): domain Eukaryota; kingdom Metazoa; phylum Arthropoda; class Insecta; order Diptera; family Tephritidae; genus Merzomyia; species Merzomyia westermanni. The sequence continues at coordinate 41,176,574 of OX465288.1, read as the reverse complement.
CTTTCTGCGAGGTGAATAGTTTGGCAGTTTTCAAAAATTATGATAAATAATTTACCTACTTGATTTATATGAACTTTATTACATGGGCGACGTGGTGTAGCGGTAGTGTTGCTGGTCTACCACACCGAAAGGCCTAAGGTTCGAGTCCTGGGACAGTTAATATCTAAAGTGGTTTAAAAAAGGTTTTTCAAAATGGAGTCGGAGGGTATTTCTGCCATGGAAGGCTTCTTAGCAAAAATTTATCTGCTTTGGTTTGCAGATGCCGTTCGGATATAAAACATATTTTAAAATAAGTATAATAACTTATTTAGTAAGAAAAGTTAGGGAAATTTTCGGGATTCGAACCAGCAAGCTTGGGAGCTATACCTTTGTACATATTCATTAGGCTACTGGCCCGTTTTCACCGTCGTTGCCTAAATTGGAGTTTTATCAATCAGTTTTCAACAAACCCTAACCGTACGTTGAATAAATATTGTTTTCCAAACCTCATTTTCAATTGTTTAAAAAGGGATCACTTTCGTTGATTCGACAATTTTTTTTCAAACGTTTAACAATGATTATAGTAAACGTTTTCCAACTGAAAAGCTTGCTAAAGTAAGTTTATCCTGAGCTTATAGTAAACGTATTTTGCTTATTGGGATAAAATTGTTAAGTTAGTTGTGTGCGCACAATTTACTGTTCACTCGTTTATTGTCTTAGCTGCCAGCTTTTGCGCTCTGGTTTCAATTTAATACCAGTAAATTTTAAATTTAATATTTTTTTAACTTTTTTTTTAGTTTTGGCGTGAAGGTTTTTTGGCTTTTTATCTTGAGCGAATTCAGCACTCTGTTTTACTTTAAGACTTGAGTTCACTTATTTTGGTCACGTGTGCTTTAACGAGGTTCAGCGAATTTCCAACCACTAACTTCAATACCTTTAAGCTCCAGAGGGTGTCGGACTAGTCCAAGAATTGTGCGATACGAAACAAATGGTGAAATAAAGAAATTATATCGAACTTCACCAACCTGACTTTGATCGCCATCTAGCGTTCTATTCTTAATTGTATACGGTATTTATGCGCTGTAGGATGCTTCTTAAAAATCAAATGAAACATTTTCTGCAGCCTCATCCCTTCGATATATAATACTACAGTCGAAGATATCATATCTGAGTTTTTTTTTCTTCACAGAGGTAAACTTTTAACTCTGTACTCCTAACTCATATTAGATATCTTTATTATTACCTATTGAAGCGGTGAGTTTGAAAAAAGATTCTTGATTGGATTTCTAAGGCCCGACACACTTTACACGTCTCTTATCGCAATCATGTGATATCTGATATCCAACGCCCTATCTCGAAATGAGTTTCAAAAAAGCCCTAACTGTACGAAAATTCAATAACTTTGCAACTGAGATAATGAGTTTCGAATAGAATTATGAAAGAGGGCGTGATTAAGATAATATGTTCTTCAAATCTGAAATCAGACCTGTTAAACTTGATTAGTAATCAATTAATTAGACGGCTTGTTTTAATTGGTGATGATTATTTTGATTGTTTTTCAAGAAAAAGGCAATTTTTAATTGGTTACGATTAGAAAATAATCAAAAATAATCAAAAAAAAAAAATTACCAAAGTTGTTTTGATTACTTTTGATTATTTTTGATTATTTTTGGATTTTTTTTTTGATTATTTTTGATTTTTTGTGTTTCTACAACAATACTGAAAAAAAAATAAAGAAAAAAAATCGAAAATATTCAAAAGTTATGAAAAAAACTTTTTTTGATTATTTCTAATTTTTTTAATACTCGTAAAAGGTTATGATTTTTTTGATTATTTTTTTAATTAATCGGAAAACAATCATTACAAATTTAAAGTAATGGTAATCAATCATTATATGGATTCTCAAGAAAATAATTAATCAATCTGGTAATCATTACGATTAGTAACTATTATTTAATAGGTCTGTCTGAAATAGAGCGTTTATTAAAAACATATTTAAGTACCAACCTAATGAGCATTTGTCTAGCGATTTAAACTAGCAACTTCCTACTGTTTTTGGCTGTGTTTCTGCAGTAGTGGCTACACTCGTACGCGCCGTGAGCTGCCTGAAAACAGGATCTTATAAGCACTCTTTCCTTTCCACGATCCATTGCATATAATTATTATATTATATAATTAATTTTTAGTGTTTATACAACCAAATGTAGCCCATGTATTCACGGATTCAGAAATTGTGATAAAAAAAAACACAATATTATTTCGATATTAATCTTTTGCTGCTTAGAAAACAAAATTTTATTAATATTATTTTTCTGATTGCCAACGAAATTACGATACTTTTTCAATATTTATTTTGATATTTCTGAAACAATTTTTTATTGTTTTCCACCTAACGTTCATAACGAAAAATATTTATTCGAAATCAAAATTTTTTTTTGTTTTTTTGTTAAAAATAACATTCTACCTGTCCGACCCAAAAATGTCCGCTAAAAACGTTGGTGATAACAGTTTTTTGAAAAAAAATTTTATTCTCGGGTTTTGGAAAGTCGATTTTTCGATCAAAACAAGTCCCAAGTGGTAGAGAAGCTGGGCCTTATTCTATTCGGAGGTATATATAGCGCCAAATATTTTTTTTTTTTTTATATAGTACAACGAATTAAAGGCCAAATTTTCTGCTGGCTGTGTCGTGTTAAGTGAAACAACAAGGACTCTTTTGCCCAGAAGGGATCGCTAACTACACAAGAATTTGGTTTCATAAAAAATGTAAGGTTTCTGTGCGTAAAGGCCAAAATCAAAAAAGGTTGATATTGATTAGACGAAAAAATGTAACAATCTGTGTGAAGTGACGGTCCACAAGTGTGGGCTGCAATGACGACCGCTGGCCAATCTTTTACTCTTGCCGGCTGTATTCGTGTAAAACGCCGATAGTTCGAGTGTAACACGTAACACGCGAGGTTATGTCGACTATTGATTTAAAGGTTAAAATGTGAGGAATTCCAAGTTTAACTGGTATTAATACTTGAAGGAACGAAATGAACTTGCGTATTTGTATTATCGACTTCTGGTCTTTCACGTCTCATTGTTGTTTACATTATACTCAAAATATAATTTTTCTATCCCAATCTTAATTTCATTCAGCCTAAACATAACGAAGTGTATTCTTATTCCATATCCCTTTGGGAAATGCATATAAAACGAGCTTTTATTTGTTTTCGTTAGGGTTGTAAGTAAACATAGCCAAGCAATGCTCAAAATGGCAAACCCCAAATAGTTATGCTTGTTTCGTATTATTTGGTTTCGCTGTTGTTTCATTAGGACAAAGCACACCTAGATCTGCCTGAGTACCCTTTACAATGTAAATAATTTTATTATTATTTTATTTCATTCCACCATAAATACCCGCAGGACTACTAAATTTCTCAGTTCCAAGATTTAAGCATTTTTGGGTTTATCTTGATAATATAGAAATACAAAAACATGTTGCGAGTGGTGTTGATGTTGTTGCCGGTAGCAAGTTTTGGGAAGACTTGTGTGCTTCAACGATTTGCTAGAGTGCAGTTGGATGTGGTTATGCCGGCAGTCACGTCTCAGCTGTGCTCAATCTCGATTCTTGTATGCTCTGAAAGAAACCTACCCTGCAGTCAACTGCCAAAATGGTTAGTAAACATTTTAGTTCATTAACTAGAATTTAGTGGGCTTTTTCATACCAGTTTAAGCGACTGCAACTATTCCGATATCATAAGCAGCAACAACCAGTGTTGCCACAGCAATAAAAAAGAAGAAGTAATCAAAAATTAAAAAATAAATTACCAAAAAACTACCATTTTATAAAAACGAACTAATACAGGTTTATTTGAAATTAAAGGTACGTACATACGTATATCAAATAATTTAAAAATATTGCATCTTAGATGGGATTGTGAAAAGAAAAATCAACAAAACCTCTTTGACTTTCTTTAACCAAATATACTTGTCCTCGCTGTAAGAGACTGCAAATTAAAATCAATAAAGGCGGGCGTACAATATGAATGATGGTGTGAGTTTATATCTGAAATTCAGATGTTTTAAAAAAACGAAAACAATTAACAATTTTTATCTTACCGCGGTTCCGTCTCTGTCGGCTAATTCAGAACGGCAATGTCATCGAGTACGGAACTTTGGTTTACAATGCTGCCACATGTGTACAATACAAAAAACAAATAAAAGACACAAATTTGAATTTGCTGGGCTTTCAACAACAATATTTCAAAAGTTATACGTTTTCTGAAACTACTGTACATTTTTTAATAAAAAACTATTAATTTTTCTGTCATAATTTAAGCTGCTTTTTCTGAAATGACATTCTTCCAGCATTTGCAAGATATTTTAACTAAAACTTTACATTGGCCCCAAGACATCGAAAAAATTACCAAACCGTTTTGAAGTGAGACAAATTACCAGTTTTGGTTAAAAATAACGAAAACGGCAACACTGGCAACAACCCACTAAAATTGCCGATACAGGCATACACGAACTCAAAAGAAAACCATTCAGTATTCGGGCCGCAATCGTTCAGTTAACAACATTTTAATTTTCTATTCATCTATTATTATTAAAAAAAAATAAAATTCTGAGCTTTTAAACATGTATTTAAATAAATTAAATATAAAACTTTCTTGAAAATAATAATTCTGATAGTAAAATCATAATCTTTTTGAGAATTTCGTGGTTTAAATAGTACCTTTGGGTTATAAATCATGTACGTACGTGCATGTCAACAAAATCACTCTAATTTTTGCCACGCCGCTACTGCAATAACGGCGCAGCAGCGAAGCAACAACGAATAAGAAATGTTCAAATGAAACCACTAAGAAACGTGAAAACGAAACGATCATTTGTCAAATCAATTGTGTAAGTAAATAACATTTCTTTTTGGAAAACTTAAGTTATTTTTCAAAAAAGAGATGTGAATTGATGTTATTTTTCAGCGTTGACTTGTTGTGATTCTGAAATGCAGTTTTCATAAATAGAATAACAATGAATGTTCAACGGAATCATTTAGAAGCTGCAACAACGAAATTGGTGAGCAGAGGCACATACAATAACAAGGTGGTTAAAATAGCACTTTTTAAAAAACTTAGTTACCAACAACTTGCACATTGAATTTCATAAGCGAGTTACCTGCATGGTTATTTGCAAAGAACTCCGAAACTTAAAATTTTCACCATAAAAAGCTTATCTTGAGTTGATTTGATTTTCTTTTTTTCCGACAGGGTGGATATAAGATGTATATTGGAACGATTTTTCTCGAACGAAAACATACACTGAAAATGGCGGATCGCCTAAACCGGTTTATAACAAAACAAAAATTGACAAGGGATGACGAAAAATCGTTCCAATATACAAGCTAATCTTCCTTGAATTTCTTTCATTTTATGTAAATATATTTTTACAAGTAAGGATAAGATTCTATCTGAGATTAATATTTTAATTTTAAAATTTATGCCTGTCAATTATAAAATTCAATCAAAAAGGACTATTATTAAAAAAAAAGAAAACTACGTTTTAGAAATGTTTTCCAAGAGTAAAATTGCAATGAATAGCGACTATATTTTTATTGAAATTGGTTATATTTGTTTAATATCGTGATAGATATATTTTTTTTATGTATGATGACATATATTTTATATCCGATGACTGAATTTTGAATAAAGTGGTTTGCAATTTAGGTTTTTTTTTTCAAAAAAAAAAAAAATTAACTAACCTACTATGAAGTGGTACGATAACTGGTATGAGACTGATGCATAGGCTGACTAGTATGACGACTGGTATGACTCTGGTGTATATACTGACGAGTATGTCAACTGGAATGTGCTGATGCAGAAGGGAAAATTGCCATCTCGTAGGACATCACTGTGCTAAAAATACCAGTTGCTAATACGGAAAAATTAAAGAACTCGAACTAGTTGAGCCGGTTTGGCAAACTAGTATTTGCCTAGTATAAAACTAGTAGAGTTGACTGCAGGGTAGTTGCATGATTTGTTGTCAGTGTGATGTACTGGATCACGACTATCGAATCGATGCAGGAATTCTGCATCGGATGAGTACTGCCTTTTAAAATAATGGCTATTGCGCTTTCCTTAGATAGGGTTCCAAAATCCCTTATCAAAAGTAGCCATCATCATAGCAAAAGCATTTGATGAGGTAAGGTACGAAGAGCCAGCCTATCGGGCTTTTCGAAATATACCACATTGCCCATCTGAGGAAGAAAAGCCAACATAATCCTCACCAAAGCAAGACTCTTTAACATACCTTTTATACGCGCCTCAGACTAGATAGACGTCGCGGATAAGGTCTCCTTCTATGATAAACTTGAAAAGATATACGATCGCTTTCCACGTGACTATCTTTATAAAATTCTCGCATTACGTTCATCTGGTCGCTGGGTATACAAAAGGCTAAAAGTAGTTTTATGAAAAGTGGACTATGCCACGCCCACATGCAATCCTAAATTACAATTAGTCGGTACTCGGAATCTATACGGCTCGGATTTATGATAGGTGGATATATATGATGTATTTATTATATATCAGCTAGGCGGACCCGTACCCATCATCGCCGTCTCGCTACAGTAATTATCTTTAGTATACTTTTAGGCGCCAAATACCATACTTGCGGCCACAGTAGCGTCATAGTACAAATAATATTTTCTATATGTTCAGAATAGTAGAAAGAGAGAGAAGAAATAATAGAAATCCTTCGACGAATGTCGATGTTGTTAAAATAAGAGGAATAGGAAAAAGGATAAGAAAGGGAAGATTAAAATTAGAGAAAGGGGAGAGAAACTAAAAAGCGGATCAATGGGAACAGGGCAGGAGGGGAAGGGAGAAATAGAGATAATTAACCAGCCGCATGAGACCAAGTGATAGAAGAGTTTTCGTAGGTCATACCCTACCAAGAAGGGCTATAAATTCGGTATAACCCTGTTTAGTCCTGAAACGTGAGTGGGCATGCCGAATAAACCCTAGCAAAGTACTACAACAGCAAAAAAAAAACAACAAAAATTGAGAATTCCAATATGCCTGATCCAAAATAATTAGGAGTCGGACTACTTGCAGAACCAAGAGGTGTGTAATTGTAACAAAATTCATACTTTAACTGTAATACATAGAGGGTTCGGACCAACGGATGTCTCCCGATTCGAATTGATGTCTGACCCATCCACAACAAGGGTGGATCCCGAAAATGGCGCAACTACCGCGCAATCAGTCGCCTTACCATCGCTAATAAGATAGTATAAAAGAGTAGCTTACTGTGCCAAAGACTGACGCACATCGCCGCCCAGCTGATTTTAGCTCAGCAGTGGTCCATCGACCAGTTGATACGGTAGATCTTACAAAAGAAAAACGGTAAAACAATCTATACACAAAATCGAAATGATAATTTCTCGTTGTCGAATTCCTATCTGTTTTTCATAGCGCGAAAAGTTGCTCTCTGTATGGTGCCATGCCCGAACTGGGCTTCTCTGCTAAGCTTATATGGTTATGAACCCCCCGTTAGGATTTTCAACGACCTTCTCGAGCCATCCAAAACCAGACTTGATGGTGGAGACTATACAAAGAGCTATAAGACAGCGCTACTGTTAAGAAATAGCATCAAAAGTCCTGCTTTTTCTGACCTGTGTGAAGAGGTTGAAAACGTAAGTATCGCAGTGAAAAAAGACAAAACAAAATCTTCTGTCATCATTGGCACTTCAGTCACGGTTGTCTGATATAAATTCGAACGAGTTCAGAACTTCGTTAAGCCAACCAAAGCGCCAGCGAAAATAGTCTGAAAATCCATGGATTTTGTAGAGTTGGAAAATTAATTCGTCTCTCGTCGAAAATTGATTAGGTAAGCCGTGCATCATAACTGTGCTGATATATGGCGCGTAATGATGGATGCTTTCAAAAGTAGATACCATGAGCCTTGGATCACTCTAAAAAATTTCTACGGTAGTTGTATGATTACGCTAACGCCAAGTACGGAAGTTTAAGGACGAGCTGTAAGGGAAATGAAGATGTGCTACAGTGAGCCAACTTGTAAATATAAATGAAAACGAAATTAAACACATACAAAGCTCATTCATTGAACATACGACTGAGTTAGTGAACAATTGTTGATTAACTCTCTAAGGCATGCTTGTTCCAGCACTCAAGTAAAATCAATTGGCGTTTTACTGTTATTTAAATTTCACTTTCTTTCGACTTTGGTTTTTTATTTTACTACTACAGTGACAGTAAAGTCTGCGTTCAGGTGGCAAACGACGTCAACATAGTCCCTATGGGCCGAGGTTAACAAAGCCATAAATGCCCACCACAGAGCATTGAAATGTCAATAAATGCTTGACTGGCAGCCGAAGGTTTGTGGAGGGTTTATGCTGAATTTGTTATGCCCACAGGTTGGGATATCTGGCATAAATAATATGCTAAAACGTTTGGGTAGTGCGCCTAATCTGCGTGGCATTGTACAAATTGTTCTTTGACCCGAAATTATGCTAAGTATTTAGTTGCTCCCAACTGATTTATCGTACACAAGACATATCTTTCATGTTAATGACTTGGGTTGTATGTTTTTTGATGAGGGAACATTTAGCAAATTTTTGGGTGGGAAAGAAGGTGCGACATAAAAGTTGAATAAAGGTAGGAATAGCATTAAGCAAAGATAATTTTATGAGTTTTTTTACTTGTTGGAAATTTAAGTCACTTGAGTATTTATACATCATGAAGATTAATAAAGCTTATATGTATTTATATATTTATTTATTTATTTCAATATAGTCTAGAATGTTTAGTGTCCTTACAGACTATTTACAAATTACAATTACAAAATTTAGTAAGTAACCAAGTTCATTTAACAACACTTTAAACTTAAACATCTCTCTTTATGGCGCGATATACAACAGGTATATCATCATAAACCTCCTAAGAGATTTTTGCGCCAAGCTTCTCTTCCAATTTGTGGTGTGCCGATTTGAATTTTCCCTACAAATTGGTGGGACCTACAGTTTTTTGCCGACTCCGAACAGCATCTACAAAGGAGACGAATTTTTGCTGAGAAGCCTGTCATGGCAGAAATACACTCGGAGAGTTTGCCAAACCACTGCCGAGGGGCGACCCCGTTTTTGAAAAACTTTTTTCAAATCACTTTTGATGTTACCTGTACCAGGGCTCGAACCATGGACCTTCGGTGTGGTAGGCCGGCAACACTACCTCCACACCACGGCGGCCGCCACTTAAACTTAAACATAGTCATTGAAAAATCTGTGTCATTAGATTAAATTCCTTTATACCCCGAATAATTGACTTGCGCGGATCCAGAAATATTCTTGAAATTTCCTCTGCTGTCTTTGGCCATCATATAGTTCTAGCAGACCTGGTTAATTTGATTAGTAATTAGTAATCAATTAATTAGACGGCTTTTTTAATTGGTAATGATTATTTTAATTGGTTTTCAGGAAAGGTAATTATTAATCGATTACGATTAGAAAAAAAAAACAATAAAAAATTATCAAAAAAAATCAAAGATAATCAAAAAAAAAAAGTTGTTTTGATTTTTTTTGATATATTTTATTTTTTTTGATTATTTTAAATTTTTTCAGCATTGTTAATGTGTAAATTTATGTGCTTCTACAATAATACTGAAAAAAATCAAAAAAAATAAAAATATATAATAAAAAAAATAAAATAATCAAAAGTATTCAAAAGAACTTTTTTTTTGATTATATTTGATGTTTTTGTATAATCGTAAAAAATCATTATGTTTTTTGTTTATTAATTGAAAATAATCATTAAAAATTGAAAAGTGATGGTAATCAATCATTAAATGGGTTCTCGCGCTATATTCCTTTATAACCCGAATAATTGGAAATTTAGATGTTCGACGAGTTCGATATGGAATGCTGAAACCTATGTATTTTAGAAGATATGGCGAGTCCATCGTCATATTTATAATATCATAAGCAAATGCCAGCGATAGGATTGACCTTCTAGTTTTTAAAGATTTCAAGTCAACTAGAAGATACCTAGAACTCAGACCTGTTAAATAGTGATTATTAATCGTAATGATTTCCGGTTTGGTTATTTATTTTCTCGAGAACCCATGTAATGATTGATTACCATTACTTTCAATTTTTAATAATTATTTACAATTAATTAAAAAAATAATAAAAAAAACATGCTTTTTTACGATAATTAAAATAAATAAAAAAATAATCAACAAAAGGTTGTTTTGAATACTTTTGATTATTTTTGAAAATTAAAATTTTTTTTTCAGTATTGTTGTAGAAGCACATAAATATACATATCAACAATACTGAAAAAAACATAATAATCAAAAGTAATCAAAACAACTTTTTTTTGATATTTTGTAATAGTAATCAATTAATAATTGCCTTTTCATGAAAACCAATCAAAATAATCATTACCAATTAAAAAAGCCGTCTAATTAATTGATTAAATTAACAGCCGGTTCTATCGCACCGGAATGACCCGGGTTTTTTCACCCGGCCAAGGGCTGTTATTTCAGTGTAACCCTGTCCAATCTGGGGCAGGGCGAAGCACTGTTAACAACAACAACAACAACAACAACCATGTCTGCTAGAATTATATGATGGCACGCAAAGACCGAAAGAGAGTTTCTGGATCCGGGCAAGTCGTCCTATATGGCACGCATGGTTGGCCTCCCAATACTAGAGATGTGTAAATTAATTTTAATGTGTTTGGAATATTGAAGTCCGCACTAGGGCTTCGAAATGCCAAAATGACATCATGTGGTTGACTATAAAAGATCTGATATTTCATCAATAGCTCACAATTCAGTGTCACCAATACAATAAAGGGCCGGAATGGTATTTCGGGATTTTGAATGACACATAGTAAAGCATTTACTAATAGCTAAGTACAAACAATTTCTACCACACCAATCTATTACGTTGTCTAGGTCCGGTTAGAACCTAATAGACTTGGTTTGGCTCGTGACTTTTTAAAAAATTCTGAAATCATCCGCAGGCAGTAAAGAAAATAAGAGCGGGTTCCAGAAAACTTCCCTGGGCTACGCCTGCAATCGCATTAAACAAGCGTGGACAGTTACCGGCTCACATAACAGAACAACGTCGATCACCCAGTTCACACTGCTAAGATAATAATAATGAGTCGTGTAGATGGTATCAAGTTGTGCTCTAATATTAAATGCAGAAATACAAAACTCTGAAAATACTGCAAGATTGGCTATAGCCGAAATTTCTATTAAACAATTTCAAATCATTTTGTTATAACGGACAGTTTGAAAAATGGGACAGTAGTTCGCTACATTGCTCTTATTACCACTTTTGAAAGTAGAAGTTACTTTCCACACTTTTTTAAACCCGAGAGACTTACCGAAAATAAGGAAGATAGGGTAAGCAAGTGCAGTGAGGCAGAATTATGAAACGGAAGGCGGGGAAAGAGATAGTTTTTGGAACGCAAGTGAGACATTGAATATGAGTGTGAGAGTGAATGAGAGAGGAGCAGGGAATGATATTAAGTAGATAAATGTAAAGGAGAGGCAAAAGGAAAAGAGTTGCATGAACATGGGTGAGAGGAAGAGCAAGAGGAAGAGGGCAAGCGAGGGAAGCAGCGTCTTGTAGACACTGAAGTGATGCGCTATTTTTACAATACGCCAAATCTTGGAAAAAACCCGTGAAAAGAGAATCGACACACATCATCTCTTTGTTGATTTTAAAGCCGCTTTCGATAGCACGAAAAGGAGCTGCCTATATGCCGCTATGTCTGAATTTGTTTTCCTTGAGCAACACCGCCAGCTCGGTCAGAATTGGGAAGTACCTCTCTGAGCCGTTCGAAACTAAACGAGGTTTCAGACAGGGTGCCCCCTATCGTGCGATTTCTTTAATTTAATGCTGGAGAAAATAATACAAGCTGCAGAACTTAACCGAGCTTAATGATGAGCTGTATGAACTTTACGCAGACGCCGACATAGTTCAGCGAATTAAAACACAGCGGCTTCGCTGGCTAGGCCACGTAGTGTGAATGAGCGAAGATGCTCCAGCCCTAAAGGTATTCTTATCGGCACCCGCCGGTGGAAGCAGAGGAAGAGGGAGACCACCACTCCGATGAAAGGACCAAGTGGAGACCGATTTGCGATCCCGCGGTGTCTCCAATTGGCGCCAGTTGGCGCAACGAAGAAACGACTGGCGAGCTATGTTGGAACGTCAAAATCGCCCAGGCGGTTAGATGACCATTTAAAGAAGAAGATGCGCTATTTTTACTGGAGTAGAAATCCCTTAGGTATGATATCCATCGTACTCGCACTTGTGGTCAGTCTCCCTAAAAACAATTTCGTTTATCTGTCCACTCAACGACAGCAGAGAAAGACGATATGGAAAAGGATGCATTCGAAAGCTTCAATCCCACATACCAACGTATCCCCGTTGGTAGTAGGGCTGATAGGGTGTTTCACTGTGAAGCTTTATGAATGTCCCCATGTTAATTGCGTGCTTTCAGCGTTCCAGAGCTTAGCATGGACTCGAGTCACTTTCTAGTTACAGACAGGCTCCGTGGCTCTGTGCGTTCAAAAAGGTATATCAAAAAGGTATATCAAAAAACCAAATTAAAGGTGGACGTTGAAAAGCTACAACCGCAACATACTGCAAATGCACAAAATTCAATCCAAAAGAAAAGATGAGCCGTGGGTGCATATCTTGAGAGCACTTCGTGTAGCTGCTGACGGTTTAAAAAGTAGATACGTGACGTACAGGGCGCTGCCTAAAGAGCCACGTAGATACCAAATGCAAAGAGGAGGAATTCCTGTTAAACTTTAAACGACGACTTGGTTCTTAAATGTTCTATCTCTATCTTAGAATTTTTTCGAAGAACTCCTTAGCTCCGCCTAAAGGAAAATTCAATAAAAATTCAGCTGAGATAGAAGGTACTTCAACAAAATTCCAAAATAAGGCGTTTTGAATATTTTGAAATGGGGTGATCTTCTACTTTGTTTTGTTACTTGGGAACTTTTAATTAAAAAAAAAGACTATCTGTTCATTGAATATATTGCCTACATTTTTTCTATTTTCATATGCTTTCTATTAAACCGTGCAATGATTTCTCTGAGCATATTGATTTATGCCACCTCCCTTAAATATTAGTTAACCATCATTAAAATTTTTGTGAAAGATAGACATCATTCCTAAACTTCTTTGCGGTTACTATGCCCTCAATGGTAACACCAAATATACAATAAACCGTTGCATACTTTTAGGCAGCAAGCACCACAAATTTTAATTTGCAAATGGAATATATGTAGACGAACCACAATAATGTCAAACCAAATAGCTGTTGCAAACATAGTTATGTCTCAAAAGAGTTACCTAGATTTGTATTTACGAACATATTTGTAAACCTCGAAATTATGCAAATTGTCGTGAGCTCGAAAGTATGCTACGAATTTCAATCAAAACGACATGAAGCACGCTTGGATGTGTTGTATGTGAACGAATGCCAGATGTTAAACCAGTTCAAATGCTTAATGGAAAATATATTTATGCACAAAGAAATTAGTGTAGGGTAAGTGCATTTATCAAGATGCCAAACAGTCTGCGCTGTCATACAAACACTTCTATAAATGCTAAGAGTAACTGATTTGAATTGCATGAAAAATTTGTCCCCTTTTGCAGTCGTACAAATGACTAAAGGTTGAACTATAAACTTTTGTAATTAAAAACGTTTAGAAATACTTTCATAATTGAAAATGGGTCTTTGTGCACAAGTGCCAAATTATTGCATACTTTAGGGCTTATGCACCTCAGTAGCATGAATTATGCATATAGATTGCTTTTTTATGTTCTACCAAAAGAATATCCTTATGTGTAGAACATGTGTAAGACAAAAACTTGGCAACCAATGGATGAAAAATGATAACAAATTGTTAGCTATGGGTTATTGATTAAAAATATGACAATTTCTTGGAACTATGAATGTATGTATGTAGAAGAGCACAGCATACTTTGGGGCGTTATACATCTGAGGCACAAGTCATGTCCAGAGTAAAAATTTGTACTATGAACGAATTATTAATGCATTTAAGACTATTATTCCAGTGCTAAGATAGTAGTTCAAAACAGAAAAGGATGTTGCTTGTTGCAATTGTTGTATTACGATTACAAGAGCATTATGATTACAGTAATGATAATTCACGCTTTTAGGACTACAGCAGCGGGTATCTAAATACATAATTTAAAGAAAAAAAAAATATGTTTCAAAATCATCAGTCGTAAGCGGAGGTGTAATCGATTACACACGATAAATAGTACGATTGCAACACCATTACCATTACCGCATAAGTATTAAACATTTTTTTTTAAACTACTATCACAAATAATTCAGTTGTTCCAGGCACTATTGCGATTGGGTCAATAGTAATTTTAAAAAAGTTAAAATTACAATTAGAGTAATTTTGAGCGCTTTATGCTTTAAAGTAATCACAATTGTTTTATGTATAACCGTATATTATATATGCATATGTACTTTGCTGTAAGATTTAGCAACAAAGTTGGAATTATTTCTTCTGGCGGCGAGTATAGACATGTTTCTGTTTGCTCCTGTTTTTTATTTATTACTTGTTATTAATCTGTATTGGATGACTATTGTGCTAAGTGCAACGTTGTTTTTTTGAACTTAGTTTAGGTTGATAGTTCAACAGGTATGGGTCTCAGTCGAATTTCGCCGTTATCTTTACTAGAAGATCCTTTGCACCCCACGCTTGAGATTACGCTTGATTCTGTACAACATATTACTCATTATATGGAAGCGAACTCTCGTCCTCGTTTCAGATGTTTTTACAAGGCGAATTTTGATTTGCTCAACCAACTGATCGCTACCCAATACTGGTCTGACTCTATGTAGGTAACGATGTTGATTCTGCTACATCCATTTTTTACAGATACCTTAATGGCTTTATCGAACGATGTGTTCCGGTTCACTTCTTCTTTCTTCTTTAAATGGTCATCTAACCGCCTGGGCGATTTTGACCGTCCAACATAGCTCGCCAGCCGTTTCTTTGTTGCGCCAACTGGCGCCAATTGGGAACACCGCGGGATCGGAAATCGGTCTCCACTTGGTCCTTCCATCGGAGTGGTGGTCTCCCTCTTCCTCTGCTTCCACCGGCGGGTGCCGATAAGAATACCTTCTGGGCTGGAGCATCTTCGCTCATTCGCACTACGTGGCCTAGCCAGCGAAGCCGCTGTGTTTTAATTCGCTGAACTATGTCGGCGTCTGCGTAAAGTTCATACAGCTCATCATTAAATCTTCTTCGGTACTCGCCGTCGCCAACGCGTAGAGGTCCACAAATCTTTCGAAGAACCTTTCTCTCGAATACTCCCAGAGCCGCCTCATCAGATGTTGTTAGTGTCCACGCTTCTGCACCATATAGCAGGACGGGTGCGATGAGTAACTTGTAGAGTGTTATTTTCGTTCGTCGAGAGATGACTTTACTTTTCAATTGCCTACTCAGTCCGAAGTAGCATTTGTTTGCAAGAGTAATTCTTCTTCGGATTTCTATACTAGCATTATTGTTGGTGTTAGTGCTGGTTCCCAGGTAAACGAAGTCCTTTACTATTTCGAAATAATTGCTGCCAACAGTGGCCCTCGTTCACCACCAATCCCATTTTCTCCGCTTCTTTTTCTAATTTGGAGTAAGCAGAAGTTACTGCGCGGTTGTTAAGGCCAATGATATCAATATCGTCAGCATATGCCAGAAGTTGCACGCTTTTATAAAGTATTGTTCCAGCGCGGTTAAGTTATGCAGCTTGTATTATTTTCTCCAGCATTAAATCAAAGAAATCGCACGATAGGGGGCACCCTGTCTGAAACCTCGTTTAATTTCGAACGGCTCGGAGAGGTACTTCCCAATTATGACCGAGCTGGCGGTGTTGATCAAGGTCATTTTGCATATCCGTATAAGTTTTGCGGGGAAACCAAATTCAGATATAATGGCATATAGGCAGCTCCTTTTCGTGCTATCGAAAGCGGCTTTAAAATCAACAAAGAGATGATGTGTGTCAATTCTTTTTTCACGGGGTTTTTCCAAGATTTGGCGTATTGTAAAAATCTGGTCGATGGTAGATTTACCAGGTCTGAAGCCACACTGATAAGGTCTAATCAGTCTGTTCACATCAGGCTTCAGTCTTGCGCACAATATGCTTGATAGGACCTTATATGCGATATTCAAAAGGCTGATTCCGCGATAGTTGGCGCAGTTTGCCGGATCGCCCTTCTTGTGGATTGGGCAGAGAACACTTAGATTCCAATCTTCAGGCATGCCTTCATCCGACCATATTCTGCATAGAAGCTGATGCATGCGCCTTACCAGCTCCTCGCCTCCGTGTTTGAATAGCTCAGCAGGCAAACCATCAGCGCCAGCTGCTTTATTGTTTTTCAATCGGGATATTGCTATTCGCACCTCATTATAGTCGGGTTGTGGAACGTCATTTCCATCATCTTCGATTGTGGGCTCGGGTTCGGCATCTTCTCTGCTTTCTTGCTTAGTTTCTCCATTTAAAAGGGCAGAGAAGTGATCCCTCCATATTCTGAGTGCTCTCTGAACATCGGCCACCAGGTCGCCGTTCCCATTCTTACAGGAGTTTGTCCCGGGTTTAAAACCTTCTGTCATTCGCCGAATTTTTTGATAGAATTTTCGGGCATTATTTCCGTTGGCCAGCATCTCAAGCTCCTTTATTTCACGCTTTTCTGCCTCTCTTTTTCCGCCTGGAAAAGCCGCCTCGCTTCCCTCTTCAACTCGTGGTAGTATTCACACACACTCCTCGTTGCATTCGATCTCAGCGTTGCCTTTGTTCTTTTTGTCTTCATCATCATACCAGTTGTTTCTTCGCGTTCGCCGGAATCCAATTACTTCTTCGGCTGCGGTACGGAGTGCTCCTGAGATATGATCCGGTTCATTTCGTTAAAGCTTAAACCGGTAAACCACATTGGTTTTCAAGGCAACTTGCGAACCTCAACAATGTCAAGTCTAGGCTTTATAGGCCTTCAAGAGATCTGGGTCTTCCGAAGATTAATCTAGCTAAACTATCAGCTTTTCCTAAAATTATTGAACAGATAATAACTTGTAAACTTCAGCACACGTGTATTTCTTTATTATCACCTTACCAGCATGGTTTTGTGCGTCGAAGATCTACCACCACAAACCTACTTGAGTTTACTTCTATAGTTCGGGATGGGTTTTTGGCTAATAAGCAAACCAACGTGATTTCTATTGATTTTAGTAAAGCTTTTGAATCAGTAAATCATGACCTTTTGATTTAGAAGCTTTATTTACTGGGATTTTCTAAGGATTTGACATCATGGCTCACAAGCTATCTTGCTAATAGGACTCAAAATGTACTGTACAAAAATAGTATTTCCAAGTCAAGCAATGTTACTTTAGGGTAGTCATTTGGGGCCATTGCTTTTTACGCTTTTCATAAATGACTTACCACTCGCGCTCTAATATATGCGGATGACTTAAAAATCGGTTTCACGTATTTGCCTTCGGACCCATCCTGCGCAAATCTTCTTCAGGTTGATTAACATTCATTTCAACATCGGTGCACAGTGAATGCACTTATTCTGAACTGTTCTAAATGTAAGCTTATGACATTTCACCGTATAAAGCCTGTTGTGAAAATTTACGTACTATATGGCACCCATATGTAGCGTATTTGCGCGGTTTGTGACTTAGGGGTTCTGTTCGACTCGAAACTGAGCTTAAAATAATAAATGAAGAATTGGGTACACTCGACTTCGTCAAACGTTGGGCTATAGAGTTTAATGATCCTTATCTCACCAAGGTTCTATATACGTCGTTGGTCCGTCCAATACCTGAGTATTACTCGTGTGTCTGGTGTCCAGGATATAACAGTCATGTAAAGCGAATCGAGTCAGTTCAGAAACAATGTTTAATTTTTGCCCTTAATTGGAACACCAATCTTCATCTTCCACCTTATAATGATCCCTTACGTATTTGGTGCTCGTACTAAAATTAGTATAGAAGTTTCGTTTGCTGCTCTACATACCCCAATACTTTCATGTCTTACTTGATATTTTAAAATTTTCTTTTTCAATGTTGAATGTTAGATACACATGTCTTGTTGGTGTCAATTTTATTTTATAGTTATTTCTAAGTTGCATTACTTTGTATGATTTGTTAGTCGACCGTATTTGAGTGTCGACATTAAACAAATAAATAATAAAAAAATTATAATAATAAGAAGCCGTGTCTATACAATATTTGGTCCTCAATGCTAGAACTTTGATTTCCACTTTGATTGAGTTCATTTGTATTTCAGAGTCTTATTATTAAAGCGCTACAAAAAATTACTATGGGCCTTTTAATGACTACAAATACTAAAAAAGCGATCAATAATCATAAAAGCTGATATATAATAATAATCAAATTCGATAAAGCGTGCGAAAATATCAATTCATAATGAGCGGTACCACGGACACTTAAATATTATTTAAAAAAAGTTGAATTTGGTAACATAGTTTCATATTTTAATAAAGCTTCAATTGTGCCACTATTTTGGTTTCAGACATATCGTTTTCTGAGGCATGTTTTGATACTAGATATGATCAAAAGTGGTGTCATGCCCATTTTCAGATTTTTTTACATTTTCGCAGTTCTTCTTACAGCGACACTTAAGAAGTAAAATTGAAAGAAACAAGTTTTTCGCTGATAAATAGCCTATTATATTCGTTAATAATATTAAAAAAAAAAAAATTTTATATAAAAGTGGGCGTAGTTCTTGCCAGATTTCGTCCATTTTCCCAGCCACAAAGCTACAAAGAAGGGTAATCTCGTGTCGAATTGAGTTGTATTTTTAAACTGATTTGGATGTATGATTAAAAATTTTTGTAAAATTTATTAAAAACCTAGAAAAAAATAATTTGATCTTCGAACTCCAATCTGGATCCCTGGTTTGGTGAATATGTGTAGGTGCATTATGAACTAATTAATCACTTTCTTGACTTTTTATAAACATTCGATATTACAAAAGGTGGGTGCGGCTATTATCCGATTTTGAATAGCGATGAGAGATGAGTACAAAATGACCTATATAACATTAAGAAATCGCAAAAATTTTACAAGTTATCGCATGCAAAGAGGGACGACGGATTTGGCTTAGATCTATATCGATTCTATTAGCTTTGTTAAGCTTTTAAACTAAAGCAACTTAGTTTTAGAGCAAAACAACGCCTGCGGGGTATACCAGTTACGAATAAATGTCAGAAAAGTCAGAAAATTTAAATAAGCTGTGATTAATAATTCCGAGATTCCAATTCGTCAATTTTAAATTTAAAATTCATTTGAATAAGGAATTGAAAAATAAAAACAGAGTATTAACTTTAAATAAAAAGTATTTATATGCATACACTTCCATTGACTTGTTGCAAATAACACACTTCTGTATGAGTACTACGGATGTTGCAAATATTCATATTCGCTTATGCGAATGACTCAGCAGCATTTCGACACTCGCATTCATATTCGCATTTGCAACGAATTGGTTATGCTTAGATAAGTTATGCTCGAAGTCATATAGTTGACTTTGAAAGATTTTAAAATTCCACGCAATTGAAGTCTTACCTAAAATAAAAGTAAACGACATCGATTCTCGATTAGGGTTCAGGCCACTCATTTAGTAGGTATGCCCTAAAATGGCAAACTAACTACTGGAACAACTTACACAGTCAGACGACAGAAATATATTCTCAATGTTGCCATCATTTTAAGTAATGAATTAATTTGATTTAATTTCTTTTTTTAATCTAATTTCGAAAGCATTGCGTCAGCAAATTTGTACGCTCAATAATCGCCTTCATATGAATGAATATGCAAATTATGACATTCGTTACATTCCTAGTGCGTACCAGGGTTGGGTCACTTAAAATAAAAAATTACTCAAATAAAAAATTGATTTATTATAAAAAAAAATTTAGGTGATGAGTGAAATGTTATTGGTGATTATTTATATTTAAAGAAAACCATAATATGTTTGTATGAAGGTTTTTTGGTTATTTCTGTATAAATTGATATTCAAGTTGATTTGATTCACGTCCGGGATCATTGCTGGACAAAATAAGGCTTTTTTTATTTTATTCTCTATTAAAACTTTTTTTGAATAACCAGTAACATTTCACTCATCACTAAATTTTTTTTAAAAAATAAATAAGACTTTATTTGTTATTTTTTCGTCACTCATCATTCAAATTTTTTAAAACGCCCTTTCTTGGTGCGTACTAAAATGTTGCTCATACGCCGTGTCAAACCCGCTCTCATACCATTGGCTGAACAGCTTATACCATACCATATATACATAAGCTCGAATCTATTAAAATCCGCTCTGAGTCCATAGCATTGGTGTTTTATGAATTCCATGAAAAATATATTTATTTACATTCATCTCAGCTTTGTTTGAAAATGATTTATTTGATTTTAGGCGCAAAATTTATGAGGTCCCCACATTTAAGTCAGTGACATTAACACGCCAAAATGGTACTCGCTTGTGTACAAATGGATGCGGATTTATGAAAATATTTACTTTTTACTAGTAAGATGAGTGTACTATTTATACGTTTAAATTAATATAGATATATATGTATGTAAATGTCAGTAATTTTGTGCGATCAACGAAAAATTATAGGTAACTACAAATTAATGTGAAGCTCTGGTACTTTTACAAATACATTTTTATCGTCAGTCTGAAAAATAATATAAAAATAATAAAAAAATATATCTTTTTTTTAGGAATTAAAGCCGGTGGTGATTACGGGTATAACGCGTAATTAAAACTAGTCTCAAAGAGGTAAAGTCGATAAAATTCTTAAAACCTTCAAAAACGTTGAATTCTCGTTTACAAAAATAGGCGTAACATAATCGAAGCAAATAGAAGAATGTTGATAACAAGCTCATGCATGTAAATCGAAACAAAAATTCGGAGAAATCGTTCAATTTTTTTTTAACTTTTATTTAAGTGTTTTTTATTTATTTTTTATCAATTGCAATAAAATAAATTTCTTTTCAAAAATATAAATTAAATGCTTATATCTTTAGCAACCGATAGCAAAGTATTCAAGCGTTAAAGCTGCAACTTGAATTTTTTTTATTTGTAACTATTCTCATGTACAAACTTTTAGAAAAAAAATGTCAAGCAATTCAAGAAGAAAAAAAGAAACAAATAGTTTTTTCTCTAGTTTCTTGTACACATTTGCATTTAACTTTTAAAATTAAGCGAGTAATTAAAACTTGTTCTTGAAGTTAATATAAAACAAGTAAGGAAGTCTAAGTTCAGGTGGAACCGAACAGTATATACCTAGTAGTTATTTATTATACCAATTTACGCAGGTCTATTTTAATTTTTTTTTTTTTTTTCAGTTCGGATTATAAAGCCAGCTGATTGCTTCCACTAAAAACACTTCTGTTATGTGTTTTGAGGGGTAAATTAATTTAAAAAAAAATATAAATGTATGGCGCGATATACAACAAGTGATTATTCACCGTTTTTAAAAACGTTTTCAAACCACTTTTAATGTTACCTGTCCCAGGGCTAGAATCTTGGACCTTCGGGGTGGTAAGCCGCCAACACTACCACCACACCGCGGCGGCCGCCATTAATTTATTTGTGTATAAATAGCTTCCCTATCAATGCTAACCGCATTTTTCAAAATACAAATACATGAACATTTTATGTTTGAAAAATTGGCTAAATCGACTCACCTCATTGTCCTGATTACTTCCGTATACTTATTGATGGGCCCATCTCTCATTCTTCTCATACTTACAAACATTTCATGTTCATTAAAGGTATGAAAATTAAAAAAGGTATATAACTTCCCTATTGCAGTGGGGTATTAACAACTTGCCCGGATATTTTGCTTGTGTGTTATCCGATTTGCCTAATTTTTGGCAGGAGTATATATCATACTATTGAGAAGCAGCTGACCAATTTAGATTGAAATATCTAGCTGAAACTACTAGCAATCGCCTTTGAAAATAGCAGAATTTGTATGCTGAAAAATGAGCGGCGCCACGCCTACTTCCCCATAATCCACAAAATTTTTTTGTGATCGAGTTTTGCTTAAAAAGCTTACTACGTGTGCAAGATCTTATTGATATATCTTGCATGGTTATAAAAATATTGCGGTATAAAATTTCCAACAAATTTTTCAGACCTATGTTAAAGAACTGGGCGTGGCCGTTAACCGATTTCGCCCATTTTACAACAAACATTTACCGTTATATCTTTCTTCTTTAAATGGTCATCTAACCGTCTGGGCGATTTTGACCGTCCAACATAGCTCGCCAGTCGTTTCTTCGTTGCGCCAACTGGCGCCAATTGGAAACACCGCGGGATCGCAAATCGGTCTCCACTTGGTCCTTCCATCGGAGTGGTGGTCTCCCTCTTCCTCTGCTTCCACCGGCGGGTGCCGATAAGAGTACCTTCTGGGCTGGAGCATCTTCGCTGATTCGCACTACGTGGCCTAGCCAGCGAAGCCGCTGTGTTTTAATTCGCTGAACTATGTCGGCGTCTGCGTAAAGCTCATACAGCTCATCATTAAATCTTCTTCGGTACTCGCCGTCGCCAACGCGTAGAGGTCCACAAATCTTTCGAAGAACCTTTCTCTCGAATACTCCCAGAGCCGCCTCATCAGATGTTGTTAGTGTCCACGCTTCTGCACCATATAGCAGGACGGGTGCGATGAGTGACTTGTAGAGTGTTATTTTCGTTCGTCGAGAGAGGACTTTACTTTTCAATTGCCTACTCAGTCCGAAGTAGCATTTGTTTGCAAGAGTAATTCTTCGTCGGATTTCTAGGCTAACATTATTGTTGGTGTTAATGCTGGTTCCCAGGTAAACGAAGTCCTTTACTATTTCAAAATTATTGCTGCCAACAGTGGCTTGGTTGCCAAGGCGCGAATGCGCCGACTCTTTGCATGATGACAGAAGGTACTTCGTTTTACCCTCGTTCACCACCAATCCCATTTTCTCCGCTTCTTTTTCTAATTTGGAGTAAGCAGAAGTTACGGCGCGGTTGTTAAGGCCAATGATATCAATATCGTCAGCATATGCCAACAGTTGGACGCTTTTATAAAATATTGTTCCAGCGCGGTTAAGTTCTGCAGCTTGTATTATTTTCTCCAGCATTAAATTATTAAATATATTCATCGTAAATATCGTTGCGATAAATCAATTTTTGCCGGTGTTATGGCACAAAAGGTATTGTGGAATAATCCACTATAAAAGGGGCGGGCCCACGCCCATTTTAAGAAGTTTATATTTGTCGACTTTCCTCCTTCAAGGACACTTTCAAAGTGAAATATTAATGATAAAAAGCTTTTGTACGCAAAGTTATTGCCCATTAAATATATCTATGATCCTTTTCAAAATCTTTCGTATAAAAGTAGGTGTGGTTCTTAACCGATTTCGCACATTTTTTTCGGAACATACCTTGTATTAACATAAATACGTGTGCTTAGTTTCGTTTTGATATCCTGAACGGTTTTTGATTTATGATTAATAATATTTCTAAATTTGACTTCATCAAAAATGGGCGGTGCCACTCCCATTTTCAAAAATTTCTTGAGAAATTTATTTTCTGCTTTAACATTGATGTACACAACAAATTTTATCCTTATAAGTGCATTATGTAATGAATAATCACTTTTTTGTATTTTCGAAAATATTCTATATATAAAAAGTAGTCGTGGCTATCATCCGATTTCGCCCATTTTAAAATGCGCTAGGAGATAAGTGCCAAGGAACCTGCATACCAAATTATATTAAGATACATTTACTCAAGCTATCGTTTTAACAGACGGACGGACATTGCTTAATCAATTTCTCTTTCCGTCCTGAACAATTTGGTATATATAAGTCAATATACAGGGTGGCGCAAAAGTAATCCTCCTATCAGAAAATGCTATAAATTTTGCGATTGGCCCCTAAAGTCAGTTCTGTTTTCACATTTGTGTAGTAAACACATGCGAAATACACGTTAATAAACAACGTTACGCTACACTGCTCCAGAACGCGGAATATTCTCTCTCTATGGCGCGATATACAACAGGTATATCATCGTCAACCTCCTAGGAGATTTTTGCGCAAAGCTTCTCTTCCAATTTGTGGTGTGCCGATTTGAATTTTCCCTACAAATTGGTGGGACCTACAGTTTTTTGCCGACTCCGAACGGCATCTACGAATTTTTGCTGAGAAGCCTGTCATGGCAGAAATACACTCGGAGAGTTTGCCAAATCACTGCCGAGGGGCGACCCCGTTTTGAAAAACTTTTTTCAAATCACTTTTGATGTTACCTGTACCAGGGCTCGAACCATGGACCTTCGGTGTGGTAGGCCGGCAACACTACCTTCACACCACGGCGGCCGCAGAATATTGCTGACTATTTATTTGACCAATAATCGGTCGGGGCCAAACGGTTACTGTGAATGGTGAGCTCTACAGAGCAATGATCAATGAGTTCTTTTTGCCGCAACTTGATGAATTGGGATTGGAAAACATGTGGTTCCAACAAGACGGTGCAACAGCACACACTGCACGTGCCACAACCGATATGCTGAACATCGGAAGCTTACTTTTGCGCCACCTTGTATATCCCGATCCGTTTATGCCGTTACATACTACCGCTGGGCGAATTAAGTTAATATACCTTATGTGCGTAGCACTACTAGGTGTACAAAATATTTAAAATGCTTGTTGGGTTTAACTTATTTTTTTTTGATATTTCAGTATATTATTTCAAAAGCTGTCCTAGTGAAAACATAAACAACATAAGCAGTGGCGTAAACAAGGTGCTGCAAATCATTCTTGCGTCATATGCAATGTATTTTTATCCCTACACTCAAGTTATATAGCAAAGTTTCACCATAGAAAAACATTTGTGAAACAAAGTGAGTGCTGGCCAATGCCATGAAAGCATTCAATTAGGAGCAGCGAAAATATATACATATATATATATATATTATTACACCTGCACAAGTAGTAGGTACATAACTAGAAACAAAGCAAATAGGGTAACAAAGAGAAGAGGAGAGAAACTGAGAAAGTTAACTAGCGTGAATATATAAATTCTGTAAAAATTTGGTGCACGTGCTACAACCAATACAACAATAAGGAAGTAGAAAACTAGACAACATAAGTGATACAAATTTAATACAATAGCAAAAGGAATAAAGGAAAGAAGTAAGTAAGGCTAGGTTCAAATTAAACTGGACACCTCATATTAGTAGTGAGATACTATAGCATCCCACAGATGTTGATACATGCGGTTTATTCCGAAGTATTCTAATACTGTATATCTAATAAATATTTTTACGTGGTTGCCACCTATTTAAATTTTTTATCTAGGAATTGAGATATGCCAATATGGGTGTCAAAGGAAAGTAATTTAACTCGGTTATCTAAAACAAAAATTTTAGATAAAGAGGCTTTACCTATTTTATCTAAAAAAATTCTAATATATTTTTTTTTTTCAAATCTGCTATTTCTTCGAAATCAACTTGTAATATTTTGATAAAGTTTTGAATATACCAATATGCTTAATTTCCAGCTCCCTACATATTGTTTTTGCTTGTTGTTTGTAATAACAAAAACACTGTTCGAAGATTGCCACCTAATTTAATTATATATTTTTGGCATATACACTATTATCTCTAAAGGGACATCAACCATGTGGATGAACATTTTAATATATTTAGATAATATCTTTGGTTTCAAGCTCCCCTAATTAAGTTTAGCCACTAAGAAGTTTTTAAAGGGTTGGAAACTATTTGAATTTTCAAAAAAAAAAAAAAAAAAATTTTCCGCTACTATATTGAGAAATTGCCTATATAGGTATTCTGCTTCAATCTAAGTTCTCTCATTCACTTCGGTGTTGGCACTAAAATCTTTTTTTAGGAGTTGCAAATTATCTAAAATTGAAAAGCGAATAAAATCAAAAAACCAATGTGGGTATCAAACGAAAGGTGTTTACCGCTGAATTTCAATAAAAATATTCCTAGGTTTTTGGGATTGATGACAATTTCGGTAGTTGATGTGTCGAATAGGTCGGCCTTAAAACTGAGAATTTTAATATATAGAGTATTGTATCTATTTCTATTCCTAAAGCTGATTATACCGACGTGAATAACTAACAAAAACCAAGTTAAAAGGAGGAGTTCTATTTTTTAATATTTTTTATTTATTTAATGGAACACCCAAGTAGCAAGAATAGAATAGAATTGAGATGTGGACTTATTTTTATTAAAATTTTTCTGAGACGCTTGTGTGTTATGTTGGCTCTATTATTTGGCTGTGAGTGCATGTGTGGAAAATTTGCTGCAAAATTTACTGGCTGTCAAACACAATGAACTACAAACTGACTGTATAAAGAAAATACTAGTACTCGTACATACAAACATCGGGAAAGGCACATCCTTAATCTTAACAATGACTATTTATTATTTAAACAAGCACTCACACAAGCAGACGTCAACAAATACATATGATGAATTTCATATCAAAATCGATATGCATTGAACCCGACCCCCTCAGATTTTGATGACATTTTGCCTACAGTTAAATTTTACGTATACAAACACAACCTCATATTTAGAAATTGCATTTTTGAAAAAATGTGGGCGTGGCAAGGTATCGAAATATTTGAAAAATGACGGTAATAGGTACTTTTAATCTGATTACTACGGAATGGCTCAACCGATTTAAAGATCTTTGCTCCAAATAAAAATATAAATTTTAGATTACACTGGGTTTTTTTTTTTGGGAAAATGAAATTTTGAACAGGAAAAATACTTAAAAAAAAATTAAATTTAAATGTAATATAAAATTCTTACAGTGTATATTTTTCAAAGCTGATTTAAATACCTTGCTAATGGAGCAACGAAAGAAATAAAATGCCATTGTAGTTTTTAGATAGGTGATATATATTTAATAGACCTATCTAAAAAAAAATTTTTTTTTTTTTAAAACGCTTGGCTTTCGAAGTGTGTTCTTAGTTTAAAGTTTTATTTTTATCAAAAACAAATTTTTAGCTTAATATACAACTTTTATAGTGCATATTTTCGAAAGTAGATTGAAATAAATTTCCAATGGCACAAAATTTTTTTTTGAAATCGGTTAAGCCGTTCCGTAGTAATCACAGCTCAAAAGGTTCCATTACCGTAATTTTCAGATATTTTACAACTATTATTAATCATAAATCAAAAACCCTTGCAGATATCAAACCAAATTTGGCACACAGATAACCAGAAAGAAAGTTGCAAATCGAGTAAATCGGCTAAGTAACAATCATTGTTTAACTCCTTCTGCGATAAAAATGATTGTTTTAATTATTTGTTTTATTATAATCAGTAGATTTCGGTGTTGTCGAATATAAATTTCTAACTTTCGACCATTATTTATCGTTTATGCTTGAAAATTGAGAGCACCAAATTTTCGACAGTCGAAAGGGGGATAAGTCAAATGTGAAGAGAACAGAATGGAACTCGAACAACGAATTGGTTCTCTCACCCAAAATTGGAAAAAATTGAAAAAAAAATCAAAAATAATCAAAAAAAATCTTTTTTGTTGGAGCAAAGCTCGAATTTTTTTATTTTGTTTGTTAATTGATATTAGAGGACAAATTACAACGCTATGTACAGCGATGGTATGGGATGACATGTTTCGAAGTGCCCAACTTCTCATCTTGTTTACTTTAGATTTTATTTTTATTTTTTAAATTTTTCAAATTTTTTTTGATTACTTTTGATTATTTTTTCGATTCTTTTTGGTTTCATTCAGTATTGTTGATGTGTACATCTATTTATGTGCTTCTACAACAATACTGAAAAATATCAAAAATAATCAAAAAAAAAAAAAAAAACTAAAAAAATTGTAAATAATCAAAGGTAATCAAAACTACGAAAAGAATGTATAAAAGGAATAAGCAAATGGCACATTAGAGGAAAAATGCATCGTGACGCTACAGGGCATCATAGCTTAGTTGTTAGAGTACTCTAACAGCGGCTTTGGTGCAGACACTTGGGTTCGTATCTCAGTGTCCGAGAAGGGGTCTGATGAGAAGCTGGGCACTTCGAGACATGTCCTCCCATACCATCGCTGTGCATAACGTTGTAATTTTTCCTCTAATATCAATCAACAAACAAACATAAAAATTCGAGCTTTGCTCCAACAACAATCACCATAACTATAATTGTTACAGGTACAGTGCGGGTGCATAACAAATAACACGGAAGTTTTGATATGCAAAAAAGCCCTTTTGTATATAAAACTGCTCTATGAACGCGCCTAAAAATATTCCACTTTCCTTGAGTTGACATATAAAATATATGTACCAAAGAATGTATAAAAGGAATAAGCAAATGGCACATTAGAGGAAAAATGCATCGTGACGCTACAGGGCATCATAGCTTAGTTGTTAGAGTACTCTAACAGCGGCTTTGGTGCAGACACTTGGGTTCGTATCTCAGTGTCCGAGAAGGGGTCTGATGAGAAGCTGGGCACTTCGAAACATGTCATCCCATACCATCGCTGTGCATAACGTTGTAATTTTTCCTCTAATATCAATCAACAAACAAACATAAAAATTCGAGCTTTGCTCCAACAACAATCACCATACTTGTTTTTGTTTATTTTTTTTTTTTAATAACCGTAAAAAATCATGATCTTGTTTGATTGTTTTCTTAATTAATTGGAAAATAATTATTAAAAATTGAAAGTAATGGTAATCAATCATTTAATGGATTCTCAAGAAAATAATTAATAACACCGGTAATAATTACGATTAGTAATCATTATTTAACAGGTCTGATTCGTGCACACCAAAAATGTAACATTGTATAAATATATATATTTATGAAATATGGCTTTCTATGCTATTTCACTTGAAGAAAAAGCTGAAAAAATTTTAGAAAAGCCATGCATTTGTAGGCTTTTTAGTTGCATGCAGCACACCTTATGGTGTACCTTATTTTTCTATACTGATGTCATTACGCATAAGGTTTATCTGAAAGATCACCCTAGGCAAAAAGACTTATATGTCATGTAAAGTAAGGCTTACAGGACTAAGTACTTCCGCTCTGAAGCATAGCCTTATATAGAAGCCTGATGGGCTTTGAAGTAACACTTACATAAAGATTTATTATTATATATATCTCTGACAACCCTCCGTATGAGTCTGATAGGCCATGTAAAGTAATTCTTATGAAAGGCCTTGTTATAGGAAAAGTGAATATAGTGAACTTAGTACAAGGGCATTACAATATCCTTATTTCGGCCGATATCGCAAAGGGCTACCAAAGTACAGAATTTCAAGTAAATCGCATCATTAACATAATTTTTTTGAATAGTTCGGTACCTGGTCCACTTCTCGGAATCACATGAATCTTTTATCTATTCTATATTCCTGAGAGTAAGTGAAAAAAATTTCATAGATATCGGTTTAGCAGTTTAGAAGTTAAAGACTTGCAAACACACTCGCTCACTAACAAACTTACGCATCCCTAGGTGCTTGAAATAATTTTGTGGAAATACCACAGAAAATACTATTCGTTTGATGCCCATATTGGCATATCTCCTATCAATACAAATAAAAAAAGGCTTAGTGGCAACACCATAAGAGTATGCTGAGTGGCAGCACCTGGGTTGAAATTATCTACATACTAAATATCATCAAAATCGGTTAGCCGTTTATTAGCTGGTGTCGATATTATTTGTAACAGGTCGATGTCTGTACATTGCAGATATTCAAGAAATATTGACAGAAGGGAGCCAAAGAAGTCAAAGCAACAGTTTTAAAAATGTTTGTCTTTCTGTCTCTATGTTTGAGCGGGTATAACTCAAAAATTGCTAAATAGAATTGATTGGAATTTTCACCGTTGGATTACTAGACGTCAAACTTAAGATTTAAGTTACACTTTATTTCGATAACTAGACTCGGTTTCGGAGTTATCGACCAATATGTGGACCCAGGTGATACAAAATGTTTAAGTACAATATGGGTATCAAACGAAAGGTGTTAATGTGTATTAAATAAGCCATGCGATTAAGTTCTATATATCTATTGGTTTAGGAGAGATAATGATTCAAATCGGACTTAGTCTTTCATGAGTACTGAGACGCGGCGAAGTGTTTCCGGATTTTCTAGTACAAATATAACAGAACAACTCATTTAAAATTACAACATTATTTTAAATGATTTGAATTTTTATTAATTAGTCGTAATCTATTTTTACTAATGCATATAGTGAGCATTCTTTGAAAACCAAAATTGGAGAATACAATTTAAGATCCCATTATGTTTCCAATTTAAGCCTAAACCGTTTTAAATGGTTAAGCGCAAATTAAGTAACTGAGTAATTGAATTTCATTCAAGAAATTCATGTTAGGTTACTTTATTTTAAATTAAATTTACTCCATTTAAACGCCTTTGTTCTAAATTTTCAATTAAAATGAGTTTAAATTTAAGACAAGCTCAAAATAAAATACTTTGTGGAAATAACTCTTGGCATTATTTGTGCTGTGGTAGCATGGAAAACAAATTTAAATTGAATTCGTAAACCGTTTAAGCCCAACACAGTACATTTTTGTGAGCGCTTGCATGGGCACTCTTTGTATTTTTCATATATACGTGTGCGAATGTGTGTGTAAGTATTGGGGTGATGCAATGTAATAAGTCTTCCCGCATTTGTTTGTAAAACATACCCACACACCCACAACTTAAAGCTGTACACAAATGTCATACCTCCGGGAAATGAAAATACTCGGAAAATTGGAAATGTATATCTGACCTAAGAGAAGAGCAAGCAATAACGACGTCGTAAAATGTCCTGTAAGTCCTGCTAGTGCCCCTTCTGTGCTGCTATATATGCGTTGTGCCAATAATTTTGTCAGCACTTTTGGTTTGGTTGTATGTATGTACAGCTGGGTTCAATATAATAGTAGTGAAATTAAATTGAAAATCGTTCGACGAAATAAGAAGAAGCTAGGTAATAATTAATAATTTAATTATTTTCATTTAAAATATAGCGAATTCCATAAAAGAAACCGCATAAAAAGAAATTTCACAGTATACACAAAATTCAGGAAAGTTCATTAAACATGAAAAAAGGGCCATCAAAATCATCGAATTTTTGGGCAGAATTTCTAGAAAATTTTTGAGTATTCAGTTTTGTAGACCAATCTATTTTAGTACAAGGTTGTACCAGTTAGAGCTCGCTCAAAAATTTCCCAGAATTTAAAGAATTTTTTTCGTCAAGGCTGTTGAGTGATTTCTTTCATAAAACGCATGAACACAAAAATACCCAGCTTCCTTGACAAAAAAAAAAATTATAAAAATTCAGGGGAAATTTTGAAGTACTAAAATTGAATGGGCTGATATAAAACTGCGTACTAAAAAATTTTCTAAAAATACTTCCCAAAAATAATGAAATTTTGAGGTAAATTTTTAAAAGTTCAATTAACCTTCCTGTACTTTGTATAAACTTTGAAATTTCTTTTTATGTGGTTTTAGGAATTCGTTATATTTTAAATAAAAACAAGTAAGGAAGTCTAAGTTCGGGTGGAACCGAACATTAAATAGCCAGCTGTGTAAAAGTAGTAGTGGTAAATTGTTGTGGAGTTATGACATATAGTGGTTTTAAACTTTTTCTACTACCATGTGGGCATCTTATAAATAAAAATGAATGTGCTTCGGTGTGTCTGGCGTTCGAAGTACTTAACCGATCGTTATGAAATATACACAGTACATTCTTCGGTTCACGGGTTACAGTATACGCCCCATGCTATATAAAATTTTAATCCTGTATAGGTGTCCAAGGTACCTAACCGATCTTTATGAAATTTTTACAGTAGATTCTTGGGTTCACTGATTGCAGTATAGGCTATATATAATTTTGAAAAGCGTAGATAGTATACCTCGTATCATGTTTCGTAATTTTATTTAACACGGTTTTGAAGTTAATAACAGCTGAAATTTGACATTTTTTTCATTTATATGGGGGCGGTGCCACGCCCATTTTATAAAAGTCAACAATAAGATCATCCGGTCATTGCAACTACGAAATTCGAGCATTCTATCTACATCAGTGAAGGAGATATGGCATGTTCCGGTTTCCTACCTCTCTTTTAGAAAACTTTGATCCAAAAGTGAGCGTGGTCGTCCACCGATTTTGCTTATTTTCCGTGGGCGTACTCTACATGTCTATAGCATACCTCATATCAGTTTTGTAATTCTATCTTACACCGTTATGAAGTTATTAAGAGTCGAATTAGAAATTTGCTTAACGCATAAGTGGGCGGTGCCACGCCCACATCCCAAAATTTTGCACAAATCGCATAAAGAATAATAAAACTGATAAAATGTATCATTCTCAGTCAATGAGATACGAGCATTTCAGTATTTCTACCTCATTTTCGGTTAACTTTTATGAAAAAGTAGGCGTGGTCGAAAAGTGCTTTCGCTTATTTTCTATGGGTGTATGTATAACAACCATAGTATACCTCCTACCAAATTCCGTTATTCTAGGATAAACGGTTCTGTAATTATTAACAGTCGAAATTTGAAAATTTGTTCACTCATATGTGGGCGGTAAAATTTTTCAAAAATGTGGTAGACTTGTCAGTAGGACAACCAATTTAATAAATGTACCAAATGTCATTATTGTAGTTGCTTTAATTATTGAATTATCTCTTTTTAAACGTTTTTCGAAATCGAAAAAAGGGGCGTGGTTTTGGTTCGATTTCGTTCATTTTAAATAGCAACCTACCTTGGCCAGAAGGCTACCTGTGTGCCAAATTTTATTCAAATATCTAAATTTTTACTCAAGTTATCTTGTCCACGGGTGGACGTACGGACATGTCTTAATGGATTCCTCTGTTCATTCTAAGAACTTTGATACATGGAACTATATATCTATCTCCATTATTTTGTACCGTTACAAACCACCGTTATATGACCAAAACTATAATACCCTGTGTAGTAGTACACGCTGGGTGTAGTTATTAAAACCCCAACTTCTTTTTATTTCGTCGAACGATATCCAATTTAATTTCACTACTATTATATTGAACACAACTGTATGTACATATGTAATGCTTATATTTGACTTTATTGAATTGCATTGCTGATCATTTACAGGTGAAAACCAATATTTGCTAGTTGAGACCAATATTTGGTGATGAAAGTGCGTCGTCCCAAAACGGATTTTCCTGTGAATATCTGTAATATGATTTAAGTAGATATGTTCGTTAACATATGTAGCTAGTTCTGTATGCGCAAATGTGCCTCATGAAAACAATTACAGCGTTGAATAGTGCAAGGTTATTCCATTACGATCAAATATGAAAAGCTCTACAGGTATGACAACTTTTTAATATAATGCAATCTAGACATACACGCCTAAATATTTTAGCCTAAATTTAAAATTTTTTGGGCTACATACAGGGTGGCGCAAAAGTAATCCTCCTATCAGAAAATGCTATAAATTTTGCGATTGTCCCCTAAAGTCAGTTCTGTTTTGACATTTGTGTAGTAAACACATGCGAAATACACGTTAATAAACAATGTTACGCTACACTGCTCCAGAACGCGGAATATTGCTGACTATTTATTTGACCAATAATCGGTCGGGGCCAAACGGTTACTGTGAATGGTGAGCGCTACAGAGCAATGATCAACGAGTTCTTTTTGCCGCAACTTGATGAATTGGGATTGGAAAACATGTGGTTCCAACAAGACGGTGCAACAGCACATACTGCACGCGCCACAACCGATATGCTGAACATCGGAAGCTTACTTTTGCGCCACCTTGTATATGTCCAAACCAAATTTGGTTTAGAATTTAAATTCTCCCAGTTTTCGAGAAAACGAGCATGAAGAAAAGAGTTGAAATTTTAAACTAGAAATGTTTAACAATTAAAAAAATATAAAAAACATTTGTACAGGTTAGCGGGATTCGAACTGACGCTCCCCGTATCAGAGTCGTTTGCTTTACCCACTGAGCTACGGCGCACACTAAACTGAGAAAAATTCATTGATTTGAAAAAGCTTTCAGAAATAAATGAAAAGAAATTAAAAAAATTTTAGACTTTTTTTCAGTTCAGTTTTAAATCTAAACTACAATAAATTGAAAATTTGTGTTGGTAAATGAAAGATTTGGAATTTATTACAAAATAGTTTAAAAAATTGCTTGGACCGAGGAATCGTTTAAAATTTATATTCAAATTTTTAGCCGTGTACATAAGTACAAACGAGATACCCTGATGGAAAATAAGACTTTATTGCTTGAAGAATGATTTTTTATTTAAAGAGTAAAGAAATAATACTTGTCTACAAATGAGAAACCCTATGGAGATATCAAAACCATAACGAAATGGCAACAAAACGATGTAAGAACAATAACGAAGCGATTACGACTTGATAGCGAAAAAGTAAGGAAACGATGAAGAACCAATCAAGAAACGGAACCAAAACGCTAACAGAATGAAAAAAAAAATCACTAAAACGATAAACGATAACGAAGGAAACGATAACGAAGCGATGAAGAATTGGTAGCTATAACCAACCTATATCTTACCAATAACAAACCCACACGAAGCACAAGAGAAACGGAAACGAAACGATACCACACCGAGCGAATACAAACGATAACTCACGATAAGCAAAAGTTGAAGAACCTGTAGAGCATTCACCCCTGCTCCAGAAGAAAGTGAAACGAGGAAAGAAAGATAGTGAAACGATAAAGAAATGGGAACAACAGGATAATAGAACGCGTGAACCAATAAAGCGATAACACTTAAGTGATAACGATGTCGAAATTATAACTATAAAAGAGTGCCAAGGAAACGATGGTCAACAATAGTGAAACAAAAACAAAATGATAGGCAACGATTGCGAAGCGATGGTCAAATATTAACGAGACGATAACAAAGCGATAACGGTAATGATAATAAAGCAATTTCTTTTACCGAATGCCTAAAATACAATTTAGGCAACGATGAAATGATGAATTAAAAACTAATCTTTCAAGTATCTCGATTTTCCAAGATTTTCAAAAACAATGCTTGCCCTTCACCTTCTTTCACAAAGTATTATGTGATAGCAGCAATTGCTTGTGAAATTTGATGTATAAATATTTTCACTTTCGACCAAGGCCAGTGTAACCGTCACATTATTTATAACCGCAGCGGTAAGCTCAGCTGTTACCAAACTTATAAGCGTAACCATAACCCTAACCGAGACCGTTCTCTTAAATGTAGCCAGACGTGAGTATAAACCATAACGTGTTGGTTAGGAAGAGCGAAGTATTAATGATTACTCCAACAAGAGGAAGAAACCGTAACTGTGATCATAACCATAACCGTAACCGTAACCGTAACTATAACCTCAGCTTCATATCAAAAATGTATATAACCACATTCAAGGTTACAGTTACTCCTATAGTTACAGCCAAAAACTCTTACAGCTACGTATTTGGTTACGTTTATCTTACATTGTTACAGTTGTGGTTAATCTTAAGACTATGGCTAGAGTTACAGCTATTCTTACGGTGGCGTTAGCGGTAATGACTTGACACTGTTATTATGAGGGTTATGGTAACAGTTGCTTTTGCTTAAGGTTGTTGTTCTCTTTATCTTATTTTAACTACCTTTGTGTTCTAAGTCGACTTTCTCTATATCCGTCACTTCGTCCTTGCCTTTTCTTAACCCTTCTCACCAACATCATTAGCGCCAGTGTAATCTAAGCTAAGGAACACCTCTTCTTTTTTTATCATATTTTATCAATATCTCTACATGTTCTTTACATACAATGAAATTGATAGAAGTGACAATTACTGAGCCAATGTGTCTGTCTTTCTGTCGGTCTGTCTGTCAGTATGTCGATAACTAGACCGATTTCGGAATTATCGACCCAAAACGTGTTAAGGTAATGTGGATATCAAGGTGATAGGAACGGTGCATATCTCAACTGGCTTCGGAGATATAATGATTACCAATTGAAGGAGATACCTCCATAATCACTATATTGAAATCCGTCATCACATTTTCTCGCCGTTTGATCCAAAGGTGCGCCGACAGGCCCTCAACCTCATCCACACCGAGTCGGTAAACTCTTTTGTCAGCTCTCGCCCAGTGCATGCCGTCACTCAGGCACAAGCTCCACCTGTTGCCGAAAAAGAGCGCGAACTGCCTAGGAAGACAAAAGTCATGCTGGCACAACTTCGTCCTGGATATTGTAACCTATCCCGATTGAACAAGGACATGCTAAATGTGTACCCGGCATGCTGTGTGTCGTCCCATTTATTTGCTCAAGTGAGGCAACTCTTCTAACACAAATTTCACTCTGGTCGAAGCTTTTTGAAGCCGCAAGGTTCCTGGGACTTCCATTAGAAGATCTTGATGACAATGGTGGTAAGGAGACTGACAACTAGGCAGGACGAATCATTTCTAACACAACAACAACAACATATAATGCCTAAAATCGAACTGAGTCTATAAGTTCTGAGACGAAGCGACTCGTGACCGGGTTTTCTAGTAATTAGCAGAATTCTTTTTCTTTCACATCTTATTTCACTTTTCTTCTTTCCTTTTAAACTCCATTTAATGTTTTCTTTTATTTTGAATTTTAAATCTTTCTCCTTTTTGATTTGATTTGGCTTATGTGCACTGACTTAGACTTTCCATTGCTCAACACTAACGTCACTGTTATTGTTTTTGCAGTACTAGTAGTGGTGTTTTTAATATGCAACATTGCGAGAAATTTCACTTTTTTGCGTGAATCGAATTTTGTGTATGTGTGTGTACTTCTACCGCTAACTTTGCTACCCACTCGTTCCTACGTTTACCGCCCGGTGCAACCCTTGTTTTACGGGTGCTGCTCTGGTTTTTGTTGTTGTCTGCCATAGCAACTTTCTGCATGGTTGCGCATACATAAACAATTTGTGTTTAAAGTTTTCGTGCAGAAACGCTTTGTTGCCAACTTAACGCACCGCTTGCGCTACTAACTAAGCGAATGTGTCAAGTGTGGCAGTCGTCGGAGGCTAAGCTGGCAAGGAAACTAGATGTGCACCAAGCGACTACTGAGTGGGAAGGGAAGTGGTTTTTTGGTGTTTCTAAAATAGCTGCTAAAGTCTAGCGCAGGTGTGAAAATACTGCCGGAAAATCTTGCAAAAAATTTCGCAACCAAACTAAAAACGTTAGCTTTGCTAAATGTTTTCCGACTCACCAAAGTGCTATCGAACAAAGCGTATGCCTAAAAGTATGCAATGTTTACAAACATGCACCTGATCCTTCTAGACGCACTTGATATCATTTTTGAAGTTTCACTTGACAAGGTTTTGAAGCTAAAAATTTACTAAGCATGGTGGATGGATGTTGGTCTTTCGAAAGAAGTATACAGCAAAAATATTACATACATTTAGGCACAAATTATCTAATTTTAGCGTTTTTTGGCACTATAGAAATCATACAAAAAGTTTAATGCAGTAAATTCATAGCTCTTGAAGCAAGCAGCCAATTCTTGCAGGTGACAGAAGTTTAACTGCCCCAGCTTTGTGAGTTGCATACTTTTTGGCGCAACTTAATATTTGTTATTCACTTGTAGGTTTTCCTAAACCTGAAATTTCGCGCTTGATATTAAGAAGTAACAAAAAAAAACTTTAAGAACAATGGGAAAGGAAATAGAGAATCAGGA
The DNA here is from genome assembly GCA_949987695.1 of Merzomyia westermanni. NCBI lineage: Eukaryota > Metazoa > Arthropoda > Insecta > Diptera > Tephritidae > Merzomyia > Merzomyia westermanni. The sequence goes on along the minus strand of OX465288.1, from coordinate 41,138,827 downwards.
AACTTCTAGCAAGAAGAACAAAAAGAAATAAGAGAAGAAAGAGCAGATATCAAAAAAAGGAACGCCGAAGGAAAGAAAAAAAGGTCTTTGTGGATTTATAAAACGATAGAAATAGATATAAAAAGCAGAGAAAAAAGACCAAGCTAAAGAAAGAAAGCTGGTATCACTACTAAAAAAATTGTAGAGGTATAGATGAAATGAGAAGGAATAATGAAGATAGATCTATTTGAGAAAGAGGTAAGAAGGTGGAATATGAAACAAGAAAGATAAAATGAGAGGAGAAAATACCTTAAAGGAAAGGGGAAAAAAATAAAACAAACATCAAAGCAGAGGAAATAAGAAGCGAAAAAGAAAAGATAATAAAGGGATAAAGCGAAGAAGGGGAAACAATGAAACATGAAAAGGAGAATGCAGAGAAGAAATAGTGATTTCTGCATAAAAATCACAGGGACAAAAGGAAGAAGAGGAGACATACGAAGATGTAGCTGGAGATGAAGGAATTTAACTAGTAGTAGAAGAAGAAAAGAAAGAGCAACAAAATAACTGGAAGAAAAAAAGAACAGAGAAAGAAGAAGAATGGATCAAACCAGAAGGGGAATAGGGAGAAGCAAAAAGAAGAGATGACAATGCTACAAGGAAGAGAGAATACAGAAGATGATAAGAGAGATAAAACAGAAGAAATAATGAATGTAAACTAATAGGCTGGCGTGGTGTCATTGTAGTGAGCTTGCCTATCACATTGATCGCTCAGGTTCCGGACCTTGAACCGGTAACATTAAAATGTATTGAAAAAGTTGTATTATATCGCTATGAATTATTATAATTTTACTAAGCTAAGAGGAAATTTTGTTTTGCTTATACAAAAAAAAAAAAATTGGATAGAGAAGAAGAACTCAAAGACAAATAACTAGTGTAGAAAGAAGCAGATGCAATAAGAGAAAAGCAGAGCCTAGAAGAAAAACAAAATTAATTCAGCTAAAATAATAACAATAAAAACAGAGGATGATAAAGAAAATAAAAAAAAGAAGAATAGTTGATGTATATTGGAACGATTTTCCGTCATCCATTATCAAATTTGCTTTTGTAACAATTTGCTTTTGTAACAATTTGACAAGGGATGACGGAAAATCGTTCCAATGCACATCAACTTTCTACCCTATCGGAAAGTCAACAAATAAATCAAGAACAGTTAAGGTAGGATCAAGAATGCTAGTGAAATGAAGCATAAAAGAAGATAATTTGGCAGGGGGAGTGTACGAATTAGAAGAAATAGCAGAGTGTCTGGCATTGAAGATTTGTTTGCTTAATAAAGCGTTCCTTGTCTCTTGACCAAACACATTCGCATACGAAAATGAACCGACACCACGACTAGCCCTACAGGGTTCATACACGAAAAAACTGCTTCCTTGGTATGATCCTTGACAACAACATTTGATTATCAGCTGAAGCTTAGTTATGAGAATAATTAGCTTGAGAAATTACTAATGTGGTGAAATATTATACAAGACAAAAGTCAAATTAAACACAATATAACCTCACATATTGGCATACATATATATTTTCATATACTTACATCCTTACAAAAGGTGATTTCAGAACAGCAAACGCATACCCAAAAGCAAAATTTTGAATTAGAGTCATTTGAAATTCCGCACCACCCACTGCACTAACAAAAACTCCTTTAAACCCTTGTAAATTTTTGATTTTCTCATTTCACACATTTCACTGAACATTTTTGTGTGTTTTTATATGAGTTTTTTATGCTTGCGTGCGTTATATAATCAAGGGTAAGTGTTCATAAAAGAAACTTACTAAATCTGACTCTAAAGCGTAGATTACGCTATAAACTTCTGTTGTTACCGCAACTGATTTCCGTCAAACTTTATTATGTTGTGTAGTAAAGTGGCTTAGATGCTAATACCCACTTTCTTGACAAAGTTACAGTGTTATGTTGTAATATATGAATTTTGTAGCAAAACGTTTGGCTGTCATCGGGTAGTTTATGAAAACTTGGTAATATTACTCATATGACGTGTTGAACGTCTGAGATTATAGATTTGCAAGCTTAAGCCGTATGAATGTGATATAAAGTGAATTTTGGAAGAGCTTTAAAGTTTTTGTTGGCTTAGCGAAGTTTTTATACTTTCAAATCTATTGTTCTCGTATACCAGACTTTTCTAAGCATATATGAAGGAAATTTATTTGGCTTTTCTTCAATATTATAGCTTACATGCATTTAATAACCAAGTTTTAGTTGGAGTTTAAGTTATCATTTTGTATTCAGATATCAAAATCGGACATTAAAGCTTTGGCAATGAAAGAGAAGATAATCAGAAGCAGAACTCAGATGCTGCCAAAGCTTTCTTCATTAATCAATTGTATTATTTTTTGGAGGCAACCATGGCGTATGATTGACATTTTGCTTACTATTAGCTAGAGCTAGAGGCAATATTGATGTAATATCGTTTTTGTTGAAGACTCTAATAAAAGAAAAAGTTCTTTTGGGAAAATGCCTTTGGAATGTATTATGATATTTCTAAGTTGGTGATAACGATTTCGTGTGTGTCCCTCCACGCCTGTGCACATGTAACGCACTTTTTTCCTTCCTACTTTACTGACCTCTGAAATATATGTGTTAGCGGCCTCACTTACCTAGAATGAAAAAAGAATATAAAAACATTTATTTAATTTATTGAAATAAAATATTATTAAAAATAAGTATTTGCAGTATCGATTTATTTTAAGTTGCCTTTGAGCTTTAGTATTTGAAGGTTTTAAAATTATAATTAATAAAAAAAAGCTTAGAATTCGGTTGAATAGCGCTACATATCAAATTCCCGATACGTTGCTATTAGACTCAGTCTTTGGTATGTAAAGTAAATCTAGTCAATTTTTTCTAGCTTTCAAATATTTCATGCCTTTCATGTAATATATGAATATATTAAATAAGTGTTATCGCAAACATGCCTACTATATAAGTAAAATCTAACAAAATGATTAAATAAAGCAGCTAAAACCAATCTGAATTTGTAATTTCGCAACCAAAATTTGGTTTAAAAAGAAATAAAATAGTTAAAAAAATAAAAATTTACCAAAAATTTAATAATAACGCAGAAATGTGTGTGACATTTTATGCGAATATTACGTCTAATGGCACATTTCATAGAATTCCCAAATGTGTGCTTATAACGTTGTAAATAAATTCATAGCCAACCCAAATAAGCAATAAAAAAATCATAGAAATTTGCATTCAAACTCATTTGCAGTAGCAGCGTTTTTGGGCGCTACAAATGAGTTGCATGTGACAATAGGGGGCGTGAAATGTCTATGTGTGTAGATACGAGTTAGGACGTGCTTAATTGTGGACGCATAATTAAACATAAAAGCAGTGGGCGTACTAGGGCAACAAAATACTTTTAATGGTCCACGTACATTCATACATGCACTGCAGTGAAAAGATAAACTAGTCAGCAAATATTCATAACAATTCGTTTGTAGCTGGTGTGGAACCAGTTGTGAAACAACTGCGGGTTAGGGGTTTAGAATATGCCCGAGGTAGGCATACCGGTCGTAAGAGGCGACTAATATGCACAAAGGTAATGACGTGCAACTCGATGGTTGATCTACGGATGTGATGCCTCTCACCCTCATTACCCATCTTATCCTTCCTTACGGAAGGAGGGGTGACATGACCTAGAAGGTTTCACTGGTCATAAATCGCTACTACGACAGTCGAGCAGTACCGCAAGGGAGTACCGGAGCGTACCGGGTTCAAATCCGGCCAAGGACTGTTAATTCGACAACACTCCCTAAAACCTTCGGGGAGTGTTTTTGTCGTTACCACAACAACAACAACAACACGGTAAGCAAATATTTGTATTTAAATATTTTATTCCTAGAATTACTTGCATTGGAGATAATGTATATAGTACACCTTCCTTAGCTCTATACAAATCTATAGAGCAGTTCATACACTTAACACACTACGTATGGATATCCCAACTAGCAATAGTAGTGGATACAGGGGCCTTTAGCAAGTAACGAATACGTGAGAGCTACAAAATGCATGACTTTGATGAATAAGTAACATTATTTGAGAAATTCGAAGTCGCTGCTAGGTAGCTTCTACTATTAATGGTCATTTTGAAATTATTAAGATTTTAAGAACCGATGTTGAGAACGTCGTGGCGACTAGTAAGCGAAGCTTAAAGTTTTCAAAACTTGAAAGTGACCAATTACGATGGCGGCGACTAACTTAACTTACCTAAATGCAACTTTAAAGTTCTAACTACTTTCAAGTAGCTGTAATAGTTTCACTTACGTTTGGGGTCCTCCAGCGTCCCTTTAAAGCTGTGGAACTTGTGAGTGATATTTAATAGTGCTGCTAAGGTCTCCGTTACCCGCAGAGCTAGACCTCATTGTTAATGGGTACTGAAAAGTGGATGTCATAATACCTATTTTAAATACCAAAGGACCATTGACACGAGTTTCGTCATATGGCAAGTGACTTTCTTGCATGTTGTCAGATAATAAAATTTTAATTAAAAATGAAAATATCGATGTTTTATCATTATTTTTGACGGTAAAATTTCCTTCGTTTTAGTTCACATTATAACTAATCTTACGATACGAATTTTAGGTTATAAATTAGGGTAGTTAGTAGTGGATAAGGATCTATATGAATGAGATAAAGGAATGTCTTCTTTCTGTCTTAAAAGCAGAGGTTTGAGCGTAAAGTTCCCTGCAAGTCGTAGTTACCACGCTGCTACATCATTGCTATTTAACCATAATGTCAATGAGACGTTGACGGATGTCTTATAGAAACGTCGCTGGAACGTTGCGGTTACCAACAAATTATTCCCCATTTTGGTTGCAAGCACGTAATAGATATGTTTCTATGTGCCGTGGGTCAATACTTTGAAGTCACAACAAAGATCGCAAATCCGTTGCACCGACTGCTTGTGCTAGTTGAGTAGTTTATTTGTATTTCAGTTTCGATAGCTCGAGCTAGTTGCGCTGTATGGATAAATAGTATGAAACTAGTCAACTAGTACGTCCAACTGCAAGGACATGATGCGCTTATAATTACTCATACGACATGGCGCACGCATACAAGCGAATTGTTGGCGCTCCCTTTTCATTTTATTTATGTCGAACTGTATTAGTACATTAAACGCCAAATTCATATGTAAATTGACAAAATTCTATAAACGCATTGTGAATCGGAGTGCAAATAAGTGGAAACTCCTGCAGATTATTAAATGGTTATGTTGAATTTTGTGGAAGTGCCTAAATTAGATATAAACAGATCTGCGTAATGCTTAATATTCGCTATGGGTTTTAATGAGTTGACATGATTACAATTAAAATTAATAAATAACGAAGCTGTAGATTGAATGCATTGAGCGTAATTCGGTATGATTAAAAGAAGTAGAGATTAGTTGTATATATTAGGTTGGTACTGTTTTAATTGTAACTATCCTGCGAGTAAACTGTCAGTCCCCAATTAGCATAAATAGTCGCTGAAATGGAGCTGCGACCTTTGTTGTGGCTTTAAAGTGTAGAGCTGCTAGTCACGCGCACGTAATAGAAACGTATTTATTACTTGCTTGTTTCCGAAATGGAGAATTTATTGTTGGTAACCGAAACGTTCCAGCGACGTTCCTATTATATATATTGAATAGGTATCTTAATATGAAACTTCCATTGACGTTACGGTTATGTGTCAATGGAGTAGCAGCGTAGTAACTGCGACTTTCAGGTAACTTCACTCACGAACCTTTTTTTTTACTTTTTAGTTGCAATATCTTGCAGCGTATTTTGTTATTGTATTTTAACAAATCGTTATCAAAATCTTCAAATTTTTTGCCAGAATTTCTAGAAAACTTTTGAGTACACAGTTTTGTAGACCAATCAATTTTAGTATAACATTGTGCAAGTTAGAACTTGCTCAAAATTTTCCTAAATTTTCAGAATTTTTTTCGTCAAGGGTGCTGAGTGATTTCTTCCATATAACACATGAAGAAACAAGTAAGGGAAGGGCTGTCTTCGACTGTGCACAAGACCTTATACCTTTCATGAATACGCACCACGGTTTTAAGTGTCCGATCCTTACTCACATTTAGTAAAAACTCTGCAAAACTGATAATTTAAAGATACATAGCCCAAACCCCATTTATCGGAACAATCGATTTTATGGGAGCTACGAGTATATGTTATGTTGGTCCGATCTAGGTGATTTTCACTACACACGTTCCATATCTATCATGTACTAAACCTGCTGATTCATGTACTGATTCCGACAAATGATTAGTCCGAGCAAAATGGCGGCTCCATACCAAATTTTATCAAGATCTCTCAAAAACTGAGGGACTAGTTTGCGTACAAACATACAGACGGACAGACGGGCATGGCTAAATCGACTCAGCTCATCGCTCTGATCATTTCGCTATACTTATAGGTGGGTCTATCTCTTCTTCTTCTCATACTTACAAACATCGGACCAAAGTTATGATACCATTTCATGTTCATAAAAGGTATAAAAATGATTTTGTAGGGAAAAAAGTACCCAACATCCTTGACAAAAAAAAATTATAAAAATTCAGCAGAAATTTTGAGGTAGTTCTAACTAGCACATTGTTGTGCTAAAATTGAATGAGCTATAAAACTGCGTACTCTAAAATTTTCTAAAAATTCTGCCCAAAAATATTGAAATTTTGATGTAAATTTTTCTGTTGTGGAATTTATTATAATTGCTTTTTTATACCAACAATATTTGTTGATTTACGGCCTGTATATTTTCAAGTATTCATGAAACGAGCTCAAGGCCAAGAATAATAATTTTTCACTTTTTGAGTTTTTATGAAAATTATTATTGTTTTTATTTTTTTAATAATCATTTTTAATTGATTATTAAAAGTTTTTTATTGAATAGAGTAGGAAAAGTCTAGCAGCTTCCGAAATGGATCTATTAGAAAAGCTATGGCAGTTGTCTCTAAACATTTTTCCTACTCTATTCATTAAAAAACTTTTAATAATTAATTAAAAATGATTATTAAAAAAATAAAAACAATAATAATTTTCATAAAAACTCAAAAAGTGAAAAATTATTATTCTTGGCCTTGAGCTCGATTCATGAATACTTGGAATTATTTAAAACTAGAGGGACCGGCAGACTTTGTTCTGCCCAGGTATTTACCTGAATGGATCTAGAAATATTGGCTTTTCCTATCCCTATCATTACCTCTATCACTATCCCTATCCCCATTCCTATCCTTATCCCTATCCCTATCCCTATAGATGTAACTATTTCACACACACACAATTCCACTTCACCATCGATCGATCCATTATTGAGCTTTTCTAAAAAAAAAAAAAAAAAAAATTATAAAATGGGAAAATAAAATTTTTTTTTCAGGAATTTTTCGGAAATTTTATTGCGTATTCTCCTATTCTGGTTAGAGAACAATCTAAATTAGTGTCAATAATCCAAATCGGTGCAGGCGTTCTTGAGTTATGAGCGTTGGGACTAATGTCACGTTCTTTTATATATGTAATATAGAAGATGAAAATTATTAAACACACAGCTTCTTTTTATTTCATCGAACGATATGGAATTAAATTCACTACTATTATATTGAACACAACTGTATGTTGCATTTTGTATTTACAGGGATCCCTTTCCATTCCAGTTTGTAACCTAAAAGTGGAATTATAATATTATTACATTAAAAAACTTAAACAAATGAAAATTTATTGTCAAATACAATCATCATGCCAATGTCAATGTTTTTATTAAAATGTTTTTTTTTTTTTTAGTGTCGACATACTGCATGTCAAAATGCTTTTTGGTACTGAAAAATAATTACTGTGTACAGATATATTAAATTGGATACAGAAGTTATAATAATTAGGTCAAAATTATTTAACTCAATTGTGGCATAAGATTTATCTAAAAAACGTAGGTATCGTATAATAAATAACTTTAAAGTCGCATTCACCAAAAGGCACAACTTCAAATAATAAATTCTTGAGGATAGTGTCGAAACTTAAAAATTTTGCCAAACAATGATCATGATAATATGTGAAATCTTAGCTTTTAAGTTGAAAGAAATAAAATTCTGCGAGAGCTTCAAAGCGTACCAGTTCCCGCTGCTGACCTTTTTTATTTGCCGCAGGATACCGAAAAGACCCACGGCTGAATATAATACAATAAATGTACATATATAGTTTTTGCTATGAAAATAAATTTACGAAATATTTAAATCCAAGCAACAGATTTAAACAGGACAAGCGACAGCAAAAAAAAGTTAGCTCAAGGACGGTGCCTGCAGCAAGAGCAGGAAGCAGGAAACGGATGTGCGAACAAAGTAAGACAACAAAGTTTTGCTTGACATTATTAGTTTTAGTTTTATTCCGCAAACATTTGATTGCATTAACGTTGATACTTTTGGACGGTGCTGGTGCAGTCGCAATGGTTGGTTTTATTTATTTTAGCTGATGTAGCCGAAGATCCATTTACTGTCAAAAAGATACTTGCTGTTGAAAAGTTTTGCGCTGGGTATGTTAGCGTGTGTTGTTGTTTTTTATTTCAAAACTGTTGTTGTTGCTAGCAAACGCAACATGAAAGAAAACAATGGCCAACAGTGGCACTCAAACTTTTGATGGAAACTGTAATGTTACTCACTTACCCTGTATGTGGTAAGAGAAACGGTGGTAATCTCACAGACACACACACAAATACATGGAAATTATATGAAAATTTTTGCATTGCCTTATAACGAGCACAATTAGTGGATGCGTGTGAGCTTGCTGTAGTTGTTGTTTGAAAACAAAACTTTGCCTGTAAACGCTTTTGACTCCTTTTAGAAGTAACAAAATGTTGTCATAGCAACAGCAAATATGATTAACTTTGTCATTGGCATGCCATACGCCACATGTTGTGGCAATAAAAGTTTTTTCAGATTTGAATTTACTGGCCGCCATGAGGAGTGAATATTTGAATTTGATGATTGTAGTTGGCTGGGAATCAAAGTTTTAGAGTAATTAGTAAACCAAACCTGGCATGTAATAATAATAATAATAATAATAACTTGACGCGATATACCCCCGAAGAGATTAAGGTCGAGCTTCTCTAACAATGTGTGTCTTGGTGCTTCTAAATTTTCGCACAAATTGGCGGGATCAATATGTTTTCTGGCGACTAAGAAAGGCACATGCCAAGGCATATGAATTTTTGCTGCACAACTTTTTCATGGCAGAAATAAATACGCAGGTTGTCTACCGCTGTCGAGAAGCGACCTCATTTTGGAAAAAAATGGTTTCAAAATATTTTTGGTGTTCCCTGTCCTTGAGCTACCACACCAAGAAGAACTCAGTTGTCGATGTTCACATCATTCGAAAGAAAATTTGTTTAGTGATTCGTACTCTGTAAGAAAATTTTCGAGTAGAGCCTATTAGTTGCTCGAGTCCCATTCTGTTCCCTTCGGATTTCATTTATCCCCCTTTCTATTGTAGAAAATTTGGTGCTCCCTTTTTCGAAAACATATACCGAAATGGTCGAAAGTTAGAAAATTCTATTCTACAACAATTTTGCAAAAGAAAATCCACTAAAACGCAATTTCTTATGATTATAATAACTAAGCAAAAGGAAATCCACTAAAACGTAATTCCTAATAACAATTAGTTTTGTTTTTTCATCAAAAAATCATAATTAAAATTAAAATTTCTTTTATTTTTGAGATTAGAAGTATTTATATATTTAAAAATAATAATTTTATTTAATAAAAAAAAAAGTATTATCCAAAGACTTGTGTTCGAACCTGGGACCGCACGCGTGGTAGTCGAGCCGCTTATCAACTGTGCTACTGCGACATGTACAGCGGTGCTGTCTAATGCTGTACTTACTACTCATGTAATGTGTTTTTGTATTTTGTTTTGCGTCCGAAATTTGTGAAACAGTGATGCCTACTATTATCGAACATATTCTGAAGTTATTTCGTTCGAACCACTGAGTACCGATGTGTATTAGAATCGATTTTTGCTTTCGAGTAGAGCAGCCTTTCGTATAGAACTATAAAATAAGGACCCAGGTGTTCTGTTTTCATCAATTATCAATTCCTAGCAAGTGGAATAGTAATGAGTTCCGCAAAAAGGAACATTTGAATTCCTCAAAAAACCAAAAAGATTTAAAATATGCAAAAGTAATTTCCTTGTTTTGAGGCCGAGGACAATAAATTTTTATAATTGAAAATAAGTATGTACTTGGAAAAACTGTTATTTCTGCATCAATACATTGGAAAATAATTACAAATTTAATTAAAAAAACTTTCAATTACATTACAAGTAACCCCAAAAACTATTCAATGCCTTATCTTCAATTGAATTTAAAAACTGATTAATGTTAAGCGAAAGTCACCTCTTTTTTGAGCTTACTATCAACAGAAACAGAAGCCAAGTTCTCCTTTACTTACATACATATGTATAAAGGTCAACAGCCCTTAATAGCTGTTAGTTTAACCGTCTAAACGATTTTGACATTCCAACAAAGCGCGCCACCTGACTCTATCCTTTGCCAGCTGACGCCAATTAGAATCGGCTGGGGTTTGATTCGTTGGATAATGTCGATGTCTGCGTAGAGCTCATACAACTAATCATTGAATATTCTCCTGCAAACACCGCCGGCATCGCGTAGAGGCCCATAAATCTTTCGAAGAACCTTTCTCTCGAAAACTCGAAGGGCCGACTCATCTGTGGTTGTCATCGTGCTCTTGGTCTGTATTGTAGGACGGTTATTAGAGCGACTTGTAGAGCGTGGTTTTTGATCGTCGAGAGATTACTTTGCTTCTCAATTGCCTACTCAGTCCAAAGTAACATTTATTGGCAAGGGTAATTATTCGATAGATTTCTAAGCTGACATTATTGTTGGCGTTAATGCCGGCTCCCAGGTAAATGAAGTCCTTTACTATTTTGAACTTATGACTATCAGCAGTGGCTTGGCTACCAAGGGGCGAATAGGCTGACTCTTTGCATGATGACAGAAGGTACTTCATTTTGTCCTGGTTCACCTCCAAACGCAATTTTTTAACTTCTTCTCCAATTTTGAGTAGGCAGAACTTACGCGGTCATTTGAGCCAATGATGTGAATGTCATCGGTATCCGCCAGAAATCGCACACATCGACAAGTTTTGATTGGCGCTCATCAAGGAACATCAACAGCTAGGTTCTCGCACCTGATTCTCATCACACTTCAGGACGGAAGCTTACAATATACCTCAGGAAGGTATGCCTGCGTGAGAGTTGAATAAAGTCCAACGGCGTCAACAAAATCGTTCCCAGAGCAGTCGGGGCAGTACCACAGGGTGATATTACCGGAGTGTATCGGATTCATATCTGGCAAAGCACTGCCGATATCAATAAATTATTGTTGGATCCGGGAATGGATGCTTTACTACATTACATCAGCGTCCCTCTCATCTGATCCCGCTAACAACCATTTTCTAAGCCACATATAAGGTAATAGGTTTTTTACTTTAGACTGCGCAGCTTTTCGTTCATTGCAACACTATCAACTGCCATTGCAGTGGCAGTGGCGACACCAATCAGTAACTTTCCACCAGGAGCTGTTATGCAATGGAGGCTAAACTTTTCGGCTGTAGGACCAAAGTCTTCTACGTATACCCAGGTAGTGAAGTCGCAAGACAAGGCTTGCTAGCAAGTGCTTTTTCGCATTGGGTAGGAAGTTGAAAAATTAAGTTCTCTTTTGAAGAACAAAGCTCTAGTTATAGCCCTTTCTATACAACCCGTGCTGGTGATGTGTCAACTGTTGTTGCCCGGTGCTACCGTTGATCAGCCAATGTTTTAATCTAATTTTAATTTTTGCTATTTTCTTCTTTCAAAATCCTTCGGAAGCGGAATTCTGATCCATCAACATTTTCGTAACAGGACAGTGAAAATCAAGAATCTTTGGTCTATTTAGAGCTAAGAAGAAAACATTGGGCACAACCACAAATCGTTTTGATAGCAGCTGAAACGCCATTTCAAGCACGATTTCGTTCAGAAAACCCTTTTCAGCAGACAGTTCACATAAGTTTCGTACAGACCTTTTAAATAATGATTACTAATAGTAATGATTACCGGTTCGATAAATTATTTTGTTGGGAATCACCTTAATGATAGATTACCATTATTTTAAATTTTTAATGATTTTTTTCTAGTTAATTAAAAAATAATCAACGAAAAATCATGATTTTTTACGATTTTTTTAAAAAATCCAAAAATAATGGAAAAAAGTGGTTTTGCTCACTTTTGATTGTTTCGATTATTTTGGATAATTTTTGGTTTTTTTCAGTATTCTTGTAGATAAATATGCACATGTCCAATACTGAAAAAATCGAGAGTAATCAAAAATAGTAAAAAAAAAAATCAAAAATAATCAAAGTAATAAAACAAATTTTTTTTAATTATTTTCGATTTTTTTGATAATTTTTGCTTTTTTTTGGATTTTTCCTAGTCGTAATCAATTAATATTGGCCTTTTCTTGAGACCTGATTAAAATAATGATTACCAATTAAAAAAGCCGTCTAATTAATTGATTACTAATTACTACGAGTTGGCGACGGCGAGTACCGAGGAACATTTAATGATGAGCTGTATGAGCTATACGCAGACGCCCACATAATTCAGCGAAGAAATGACTGGCGAGCTATGTTGGACGGTCAAAGTCGCGCAGGCGGTTAGTTGACCATTTAAAGAAGAAAGACGAATTACTCATGGTTTCTCACAATCTCATCACCAATATGAGTTTAAAAAAAAATCATCTTTTTATTAAAAACATTTATTTATTCAATTTCTTAATTATGCTAGTCCACCTAGGGAAGAATTTTTTTCGGACAAGTGTTCCTCGTATATTGTACTGCCGTCCAAACCTGAGTAATGTTAAAAATTTGAAGATCCTACCTCAAAGAGAAGTTAGTTGAAAAACGAATTTACCAGCATCAAAAACTTACTTGTGTTCAATATAATAGTAGAAGATGAAGCTGTGATTTTAACAATTTTCATTTGCAATACCGCAAATTCCATAACAGAAACCACATAAAAAGAAATTTCAAAGTTCAGGAAAGTTAACTTAACGTTAAAAAATGGCTATTAAAACCTTCAAATTTTTTGACAGAATTTCTAGAAAAATTTTGAGTACGCAGTTTTGTAGACCAATTAGTTATAACTCGCTCAAAAATTTCCCTAAATTTTCAGAACTTTTTTCAACACATTAAGAAAAATTAGTTTTGTATGAAAATAAAAAGTTACCAACATCCTTGACAAAAAAAATTCTAAAAATTTTGAGCAAATTTGTAGGTATTTCTAACTTGCACATTATTATGCTAAAATTTAATGTGCTATAAAACTGCGTACTCAAAAATTTTCTAAAAATTCTCTCGAAAAGTAGCGATATTTTGATGTAAATTTAAAAAAAATGTGAGAACTTTGATATTCCTTTTTATATGGTTTCTGTTATGGAATTCGCTATATTTTAAATAAAAATTATTGAAAAAAAAACTTTTACTTATTTCGTTGAACGATATCCTATTTAAATTCGCTGTTATTATATTGAACTCAATTGTATATTCGCATTTTGTAAGTTACGCGCCACCTACCGGCTAAATATTTTTTGTTTAATTTTTTAACATTAATTAAGTAATACATACTCTACAGATGAGCCAAATTCAGTTTGCATTATCCCATTTTCTTTAATGGTAGTTATACATGTTCCAAATTTGAGCGAATTCGTGCCATAAATGCCGCTTTCGCAAATAGAGCGAGCTGAGCGCTATATCGCAGTAATTTCCTTTAGATTGCATTGTCATCGCAACCTGAACAATGGTGAAAGCGTCAAAACCCTAGCTTAACAAGAAGTTGGTTTAAAATTGAATGCAAAAATTCGTGGACAGATACAACCAAAGCGCGCTGCTAAAACATTTAAAAAATTCGTTTTGGTCCTATTTTAGAAATAAGATAATATAACAAAAGTATTTGTCGAGACGTTTTCCGGTATTTCTGACAACAGGAAAAATCAACAGCAACATGTTCACCTTTTAACCACTTCACTTGTCATTTACTTGTTTTCCATATATTCCGTGTTGTTCTCATATTTCCATATTTGTTGTTAGTTTCAACATTTATATGCATATATTATCTTAAACATTCCACTTAAGGTGCGTTCATGCGTAATAATGTGCGTGCTCGCGTACAATTTTAGACTTAAATACAAATGTCGCGTACAACACTTGTCGACTCGTTCAAGCAGACGACACCTGTGGGTGCGCGTTTCACATTATGAATGAGAATACTTCAATTTGTACTTGAATGATATATATGGGTCATTCCATAAAATTTTTACAACCCAAAACATAGATTTGCCCGAAACAATTTTTTTTATGATCTGGATGAAAAACAAATCGACACGTATTTTTTTATTTTATCGTATTATGCGAAATTTTCGAGTAATAATTTTTCAAACTTTTCGAAAGCGAAAAAATACGGCAGTTAGAACATATTTTAAAGGGTTGCTGTTTTAAAACAAGTTGTCCTACAAAAACGAAATTTACAGGTTATCTTAATAATCGTTCACACTTTTTAAATATAAATAAATACAATTTTTTTTTTTTTTTTCATACAAAATAAATTAAATTTTTTTTTTTAAATAAAGAAAAGTCAATAGCGAAAAAAGCCATGCTTAAGGTTGTTTATTTTTAAACCAAAATAAGTGTACGGTTTGTAGAACATGTCATTAAAATTTCAGAGTGGGTAGCGAAATAGTTTTTTTGCAAAAACTATTTGTTTACAGCCACTTCAGCTCTAAGCATGCATACCATACAAGGCCGATGGCGGGCACTATTTTTGTATAACAATTTATATGAGTTGATATTTTTTTCAACATATTCGAATGCACTATTTCAACCTCTATAACGAATAAAAGCTGTAAGTAAAAAACATTAATTTGTTTAACTAAACACCGAACAAAACTCATAAATTTTATTTTTTAATACTTATCGATAAACAGGTAAGTTTAACATACAACAAAATAATAATATTTCAATTTAAAAAATATTTCAAATAGCATAATATCTTATAAATAAATAATAATTTTTAAATGTGGTGTCCTTGTTATTTGTAAGTATGAGTAAATTTGCTGAAATCACGTCTGCAAGAACGGCACAGGAGATCTGTTGGGCACAAGCATTTGAATTGTTCACACATATATTTTGATGCCCGACGCAAGTAAGTTCTATGTGCTTTTGAAGTATGCGAATTTTTTTTGAAAGGGTTACTGCAACGAGTATTGAATTTACTTGCTGACATTTTCCAAAGCAAAATTAAAAAAATTACTGCGCTATTAAAGTTATAACTCGTAACTACAATTCCAAAATCTGCAAATTTAATTAAGTTCCCCAGTCCTGCTCAGAAAAAGATTTGCACTAAATTAGTAATAAATTGCGCAGTAGCAATATTTTTGAATTGCTAAATTTAATGCGTCGTAATGCGTGTTAATACAACAACAACATAAAAGCGCATAGCGTGGGCGAGCAGTACTGCAAATAATGCTCTGACGTATATAAAAATAGAATGTGGTATGTATATCTTTCTCAAATAATTTTGCTTAAAGTGTTTGTTTTCAGATTTTAATTAGCTCAAATTCTATCAGTCGAAATTTGCCCACCTCACACAAACCAAACCTTTTCTAAAAAAATAAAACTTTTAAATTTTAATTTAAATTTATATATACATACATGAAGTTGGTACTCATACGCAGTTACTGCTGCTGTTTTTGTTGTTGTTCTGTAGGTGTCACGCGACATGAGCATACATAATATATATGTATAGCAGTGGCGGAGCTAGCGGGCTTGATGAATTATCACTGGAGCTCTATTTTAAAGACTTAACCTTGAGAGCAAGTAAATGAAATATGTGGACCCTTATAAGGAAAGCTAAGGTTTCCTAGCTGCTTGATGTACAACTTGAATGCAGCGGCTGACATGACTGACCTGGATGAAAGGTGATCAAGGTTGTTTTTGTAAGCGAAACCCTTTCAAAGTGCTACATAGAATTCTTACTATTAAGCAATCTTACTATTAAACAATCGTTGTTTCTTTTGTTTCTCTGTTTGAAATTGCGGTTACCTTTTTGAATATATATATATATTTTTTATCTTCAAAATAATCTTGTTAATTAGCTTATGGCTGAGGTGAAGCTCAATCTGTCCAAGGTCAAGCGAAGATCCCACAAATCCCCACTAAATAATAACACGATAATTGTGTAATAAGATCGATTACGTACACACCATTTGAGGCGTTAGATTTTCGACACGGGGGAGTGAAGAGACGAAAGAGAGACGACAGAGTAGTTGCGAGCGGACGGTAATGTTTATTACAGTCGTCTGTAGCGTTGAAGCAGCAACAGGTTGGGGGCGGCTATCGAGCGACAATAATTGAGTAGCGACGGGGATGGATATCACCTGCAACAGCAGTAGCGTGGTAGAGGGCGGAACAGAGGTGGAGTAGCGATAGGTGGGTGGAGACGACTATCAAGATAGAAAGGTTGGCGCAGTTCAAAAGCTTGTAAGGTAATAAAATGTGGCTGACGTGGGTTTGAATGCGTATTCCTTCGGGGACGGCGTTTAGTGGCGGGGTACTCTGAAACAAGATTAAAGTGATTCGCATAAGGATGCTATTTCCTTGCCTGTACATCACCGCTAGCACACGCTGTAAAGGCGGCTGAGTGAAGGGCGGAGTTGTGCCAACTAGGCTTTGGAAGGCCGATTCGTGGATTAAGGGGAAGTGTACTCTAAAGCCACAGCGGTATCCCCTTTTATTTCGCATCGTTCTACGTCGGACCCAAAGCTGAGCGAAGCGTTTTGCTTACATCATTATTGATTCCCCGTCTTTCTTCTCAATTTCATTTAACAAGAACAAAAAAAAATTTTAATCTCACTGAAAATTTATTTAGAATTTTTGTGATTATTTTAAAACAGTTGAGTGACCTTGCTGAGATAACTACAAAAAGCAAGCTTGCACAAGTCTTTCCAGATATTTTAGCTTAATTAAATTTTAGCGCAATAAGCTTTATCAACCATAGGCAAAAACTACAAAACCCTTTAAAACAAATTAAGAGAAGAGAAGAGCTTTTATGCAAATTAAATTGAGATGAAAACCAAAATTTTGGTCTACTTCTATGCAAATAAATACACCAATGCCCAGCAAGAAAAATAAGTTAGTTTAAAACTCTAACAAAAAACTAGTATTCATCTTCTGCCAATTAGTTGATCGAACAAGGTGTGTGATGTCGCACAGAAATACAACAGTCTCAAACAAGTTCTCAATGGAGCAAATACTTAAACTTATCATACTAATTGAAAATAAATTAAATACTTGCCGATATACTAGTTACATACTTAACTCACTTGGAAGAGATCATGGTTCCAGAAATGGTGCCGAAAGACGAAAACTTCTAGTAACAAAGAGGTAGTCTAAGTTCGGGTAAAACCGAAGAGTATATACCTGGTGTACCTGGTGGTAATCTATTATAGCTACCACTTCACCCAGGTCTATAGTTTTACTCGCAAATAAAGAAATAGTCAAAAAGGAACTATATAATTTCCAATTTGTAGAGGCTACTAACTACTGGACAGGAATATGCTGCACAAATAAATTAGAACGCGCTTACCAATCCACATAAAAATATTAAGAAGAATTTTTATACAAGAGTGTGGGCGGCGGCACGCCTACTTGCATAAGCAAACTTTATTTGTGGCCATGTTTTCCTTAAAAGGCTCTCTCGCTGTGCCATCGCGTTTAACATGCTACAAACAACCTTTTTAAACTGTTTTAAAAAGTGGGAGTGGCCCTTCACCGATTTCACCCGTCTCCACTCTGCAAACAGTAGACGTCTTCAAATAAAAAAATTCGCCGAATATCGTTACGAAAAATCAATATTTGTTTGAGGCATTGTTTTAAAAGTTCTGTGGAACAGTCTACTATAAAAATGGCGAGGTCACGCCCATTTTCGAAAAATCAATTCGGTGTTTCCTATGTTTTTTTTTTGGTCTGCGTCTGGCTCGCCCATCGTATATATAACAAGTAAGGAAGTTTAAGTTCGGGTGGAACCGAACATTATATACCTAGTAGTGATCTATTATGTCATCCCAATTTACACAGGTCTATTTTAATACTTTCAGTACGTATTTGCGTTCAAATAGACAAACGGACAGTCAGAAAGACGTTCCGAAAGACGGACATGGCTACATGGACCCAGCTCATCCTCCTGATCATTTCAGTATACGTACAAGCATTTCATGTTCATGAAAGGTATGAAAATCAAAAAAGATATACAACTTCGATTTTGCAGTGGGGTATTAACTACTTGCTCGGATATTTTACTTTTCATCCTGAACGTTTTGATTAACATTAATATATATATATCTCGATTCGTTTATGCCGAATGAAGTAATATACCTTGTGTGCGTAACAAAAATAGATATAAAAAAGGGTGTATTTTATAGGCGCCAAAGAACTCAACTGATCTTTATGAAATTTTCACAATATATACCTGGGTTCACTGGGTACAGCATAGACAACATATAGTATTGGAAAAGTAGGCGGAGCCACGCCCCAAGGCTATATAAAGTTTCAATTCGTCATAATTCCGAAGTTTTTTGGTCTAAATTAATGAAATTTGGATAGATGTGTCACTTAGTCAATATCTACATCATTTTTCAAAATTGGGCGGTGCCACGCCCCCATATTTTGTGTTTTGCTCTTGAACTTTAACGATAAGTTCAGGAGTTCGCTGGGCACGATACATTCTGTATATAGCTTTTGGAAAATCCCCCAGGTCATATAAAGCTGCAGTTCGGTATAGTTAGGAGTTTATTTGGTTCAAGTCAATGAAATTTTATATATATCTATATATCAAAACGTCAAAACAACGTCTATCGGGTTTGCTAGTATGTTATAAAACGGCGAAAGCAAACCACGAATTTCAGCATTCTTTTGTAAAACTGAGAGACTAGTTTGCGTTCAAATAGACAGACGGACAGACAGACAGACGGACGGAGAGACGGGTATGGCTAAATCGACTCCGCTCATCGTGCTGATCATTTTAGTGAACTTTTCTCTTCTTCTTCTCATACTAACATACATTTAATGTTTATGAAAGGTATGAAAATCAAAAAAGATATATAACTTCGCTATTGCAATGGGCTATTAATTACGTGCCCGAATATTTTGCTTGTGTGTTTCCCGATTTGGCTAATTTTTGACACGAGTATAATACATACTACTGAGAAGCAGCTGACCAATTTTCATTGAAATATCAAAATCGAATCATAAAGCGATTGCCTTTGAGAATAGCAGAAATTTTATGCTGAAAAGTGGGCGGCGTCACGCCTACTTCTTCGAAATTGGAAAAATTTTTTTGCGGTCGAGTTTTTCTTGTGCTTTAATTAACGATATTTGGATATTTATGTCCTTTTATCAAGATATACACAATTTTATAAAAACAGTGGTACCACGCCCACTTAGTTTTGTGTTTTTGTCCTTTATTGAAGTTCAAAGTTTATCACCTATCGTTATGAAACTTTCACAGCATGTTCAGGGGTTCGCAAGGTATAACACAGGTTTTATGTACATATAGTTTTTGAGAAATAGGAGGTGCCACGCCTCCGTTCTATATAAACATGCAATTAGTCATAGCTGCGAATTAAGCAAAGACTAATCCTATTGCATATATGTGTGTACTATATCAAACAAATTTGTGTTAATAGTAAAGGAAGGGAGAATAAAATGAAGAGAATGGTAAAGGGGTAAACGAAGAGGGGCCGAATGGCTAGGGTACAGATTACAATTTGTCAAATATGGTCAAGTCACTTTTCAGGTGGACAACGTCTGACGGGTCTGCTAGTTCAAAATACTAATGGGAGATGAGTGCCCAGGAACTGGCATACCAAATTTCAATAAAATATTTCAAGACTTGTTCAAGGTATCATGTTCACAGGCAGTTGGACTAGGCCTAATTAACTTCTCATCTCCTCCTAACGTTTATGACGCTACGCAAAGCCCTTAGGCGAATTAAAGTTAAATACCTTGTGTGCATTGCACTTCTGGGTATAATAAAAGCCCCTCTGAGAATTGCTTCTAAAACTAAAAATTTTTGTTGGCACAAATTTGGTCCTTTTCGGACTACTGTGAGCTTAGTCAGAGTGTTACAGTTATACCAGGTTTAATTACCGGGATAGAAAAAAAAATAGATAATTGGCGTGATATACCAATTTTTGGTGTGCTGTTTCTATCCGGACTCATAATTTTCTCCTAACTTTTGACGAGCACAATGCTTTATTCTGGAACCTGGCTATGTATGAAAGTGCTTAGCAGCATACGGTCTGTAGGGTTCTTTGTCGCTTCACTACAGGGTATATTACTACACACACAAATATATGCATATGTACGAACTTCAACGTGGTGTGCTACAGTATTTCGTTCAAAAATTATTTTTCTGACACAACGATTCAATGAATGTGGAAGTGTACTTAGCTTGCAAGTTTGTTAAATATTTTTTTTTTTTTTATTAATTTACAGCAAAAAGTTTTTCCAGTGAAAATCGCATAGTGACCGCGCGACGATGGCGACAAAGTTACAAAATTTAATGCCACATAAATAAATCTCCATTCACAAATTTTAATTCATAAAAAGGTGCTGGTATTCATTAATATTCATGGACACGCAAACGTAGATATGTATATAAGTAGTTATGTTTGTATCAATATATGTACATTAGACTGCGCCCAAAAAGATTTTTTTTTAATTGTGATGATAATGTTAATTTTTATAGATCTATCATTGCTTGTTTAGAATTCCTAGGACTTCCGTTAGTATTGGTTGAAAGCTACTAAAACATTGAAATAAAAAATATGGCTGTGTAGTCGACATACGAGGTGTGTTCAAAACGTATCGCGAATTTTGAATTTTCGCTGGTTACGTATATTCGAATTTCGAATTTTTTGTGGCGTTATGTTGGTACTCATGTCTCGCACTTATGCCGACAAGCTCGGCCATTTTAAATGTTCAGTTAATTGTTGACAGCTGCTTTGCTTGCACGTGTTTTGGATCGTCTTCGATTTTTACCTATTCAAAAAAATGGATCAAAGAACCTGTATCAAATTTTGTGTGAAAAACGAAATTAAGTGCGCTGATGCATTCCGAATGTTGACTGTGGCATACGGAGAAGCTACCTTGGACCGAAGCAACGTTTATCGGTGGTACAAAATGTTCTCAGAAGGCCGAGAAGATGTGCAAAGAAGAACAAAAATTGGCTTTTGCACCACGATAACGCCCCTGCTCACGACTTTTTGGCCAAAAACAACACACTAATGATGCCGCAGCCACCGTGTTCCCCAGATCTGGCCCCCTGTGACTTTTTCTTGTTCCCTAAACTGAAGAGGCCCATGAAAGGACGACGTTACGCTTCTCTTGACGATATAAAGACGGCATCGAAGGAGGAGCTGAACAAGATACAAAAAAATGATTTTTTGAAGTGCTTCGAAGATTGGAAAAACCGTTGGCACAAGTGTATAATATCTCATGGGGATTACTTTGAAGGGGACAAAATAGATATTCATGAATAAATAAATAATTTTTGAAAAAACACAAAATTCGCGATACTTTTTGAACACACCTCGTACATTTGAAACTTTCTGAAATTCATTTGACTTTTTCGTTTGAAAATCTTTTAACTTTTGTTTTAATTATTTTAGGTTTTTCTCATAGGCATTTTTGAGCTCAGTTAGCTTTTTCTCAGTCTTATTTCTCCTTTTTATGAAATAAATAAGTTTTCTCAAATTCATTTGCAATTTTTTCAAATACTTTTGGGCTTTTCTGAAAGATTTTGGACTTTCCGAAAAAACATTTCAGCATTACAGAAATTCATTTAGATTCCCTTAAAATAGCTCAAATTTTTCTGGTTGTCTTTTGAGTTTTTCTGAAATCCATTTAGAATTTCGAGTTTTTCTGAAATTTATGTAGAATGTTCTGCAATACATTTGATTTTTCCAAAAATTCAATTAACGTTTTTAAAAATTATATTTTTTCTGACACGCATTTAAGGTTTCAGAAATTCGTTTAACTTTTTCTGAAATACATTTGACTTTAACGGAAATTTTGTTTTCTGAAATACATTTACGATTCTTCTGAGTTGCATTTCCGATTTCTGAAACCTATTCAAGCTTTTCTGAATTTCATATACCTTTTTTATATAACTTTAAGTTTCTTGAAATACTCTTAAGCTTTCTTAAATAATTTGGGATAGAAGTCGATTAAATCATTATATATATTTCTTCACGGGTAAAAAAGAGAAGAGGTATTAAGAAATTTCATCCGATACTCATTTTGTTTGTTACTTGCATGTAGTTGATGGTGTTTTCTGCAAATCCATATTTTCCCTACAGGGTATGTACTCTGTACATACGTATGGATGTACACTTGCATGAAAGCATCTATGTATGTCAGTCGTGATTTATTTAGTCACATTTGAGCATTAAAAAGTTTCCATTCACTTCCTGCTCGCGTAAAACTACTACTGTGCCACGTTTGAGTGAATGAATAAATTAGTTTTGCCATTTCACTCGCCCCCCCGCCCCCCCTTCTCACACTCTTCATTTAATTTTACAATGAATTTATTACAGTTTAAAAATTATGCTAATTTCTTAATGATTTAACTAATGGCAATATTTTTCAGTTCAGTATTTTCGTTAGGTCATTGCTGCTTCTTGCTGCATGACTGAGAGCATGGGCAGCAATGAGAAAATATGCTGACGTGGCCACGAAGGTTTGGATGGTCTGGTACCATTCGCGGTTCCGAGTATGCCATGCACCGATTTTGTATTAAACCCGAGTAGTTAGAATGGTTTCGTTCGAGTAGGTATCTAAATATTATTCTGGACGATACCACGCCCATTTTTTAACGTTATTGAATATAGTTTTATGCTAATAATAACCCTAATTGGAAAAGGGAAAATGTAGTATAATATTTCTAGCAAGAATACACTGCTGAAAACCATTAAAAAAGTTTAACCGAAAAACAAGCGAACCAGGAAAAGGTAATGAAGACGGTAATGTATCGCTAAAACTGGTGTCTCAAAACCAAATCTGACGAGGCATTATGAAAATCGTTCGAAAATAATTCAATTTTTAAAATGCTGAAGTTAACGATTACTGTACTCGTAATCGCTTTGTAATCGTAATTCTTATAGGCCAGCCGTGATTCAAAAGTTTATTGGTTATATATGCATTGATACTTAAAATCTTATTTTTATTATAAGAATTTTTTAAAATTACTTCGACTATTTTGCATTATTTCCAAATACTTTAAAATTACTATCTGGCTGTATATAAGGGACTGCTCATTATATTTTCCTTTCATGGCAGTTATGGTAATGGCAGAAATGGCAATTATTTTTGAGTACTACTACTACTACTTTTTGATTATTTTCCTTTACAATGGACTACTCAAACATCTTTAGTTGCCATGAAAGTAATGGTAATGGCAGTAATTGTAATTATTTCCAAATATTTTTATTTTAATACCTCCTTGATTATTTCATTTTAATACCTCTTTGATTATTTCATGGGCTGCTGAAGTCGTTTATTTTTCATGGTAGTATGGTAATGGGAGGAATTGTGGTTATTTCCAAATTTTTCTATCGATACATTTTTGATTACTTTTTTACAATAGACTGCTCAATGTGTTTATTTTCAGTGGGAGTAATGGTAATGAGAGTCATTGTAATGATGTTCGATTACTTCATTTAATTACTTTTAGATTATTTCTCTACAAAAACGGTGCTAGTTATCATCACTGGGAGTAAAAAGGCGAGATAGGAAGTCCATATTCCGTGCTTTGATGATTACGATTAATAATAATTATTTAAAAGCTCCTCCCTTATACGAAATAAAAACACCAATAAATTTTAAACCTAAACCATTTATTGTACAAATTATGTAATATTAATGGTTCGCCACACAAACTTATGCTTTAAGTTCCACTCACTTATTAAGTAAATTAGCAAAAACAAAGTACATTTTTTTTAAAATGTGCTCTGAGTAAATATGCTATTGAATATGCATTCAATATTACTAAATAAATTACAATAAAAATTCGAATAAACTATATTAAAATATTATTCTTGTTATGATGGACTATTAAATCCGACAGAAATTGCGACAAATTATGATTCCAATTGTTTTGTCTTGATAGATTGGTGAAAGGGATTAAATAAGATTAAATACGAATAAAAGTGGTTAAATATGATTAAAATAAATTGCATTTAATTGATTATTTATAGTGGCGAATTAACTTGCATTCCACCAAAGTGCAGTTTCTTTTGCGCGATTTAACTAAATGGTAGTTAACCAATCACTGCCTACTAACTGACAGCATTTAGTTAAATCTCATTGACAGTTGCAAATCGAAAATTGTATGTGGAGTGCAAGTTAAGTCATCACATTGAAAATGCGCTTCATTTGGATTGATATACGATTAATATATATATAGTCTTGATCGACTTTGATTAAATACGATTAAATACAAATATATGTGATTAAATACGATTAGAATATTTTATTTTTGATAATCAAATACGATTAAAAGTGCTTGAATACGAATTGCAAATTTCATAGTCTCGTATCAACTTGCACTTCACTGAATTGCAATTTTATTTTAGTGCTTGAACTAATTGCAAATCGAAAAATATTTGTGCAGTGCAAGCTAAATCGTCACAGTCAAAATGCTATTTACTTCGACTAAAATATTTATTATCGCAACCGACTACGGTTAAATGCGATTAAAGATAAATAAATGTGGCTAAATACGATTAAATTATTTGATTTTGATCAATCAATAAGTCTAAGATTTACTTTCATAATAGCTAGTTAACTTGCATTCCTCAGCTACCAACTTAATTGTAATTTAGTGATTTAACTAAATGTTCGAGATACCATCTTATATTGAGTTGCAGACATTTAGTTAAACCTATCGAAAAATTGCTAATCGTGGATTAATTCTGGAGTGCAAATTAAGTTGTTATAATCAACATTTTATTTACTGCGATCAAAGTATTTATTGTCTTGATCGACTACTATTGAATACGATTAAATACGAATAAATGCGATTAAATACGATTACAATATTTTATTTTTGATAGTAAAATATGATTAATTGCTTTGATCATAGTCACTAGTTAACTTACACTCCATTGTGAACCACCATATTGCAGTTTCATTAAAGTGATTTAAGTAAAATCAAGCTAAACAAACTCTCATTTTTTACTGCAGCAATAAATTATGAGTTAAATCAAGTCGAGAATTGGAAATCAATGGAATATAAGTTAAGTTGTGAAAATGGCCTTAAATGTTGATTTAATTAAATTAGAAATACAATAAAATCATTAGTTGTCTTGATCGATTGTTAAATACGGTTAAACGTGAATAAATAAGACTAAATCGTTTAGTCTGTCTTGATTGACTTTTAGATACATTTGAATGTGTTTAAATAGTTTATAATGTTTTTTATTACTGATTATTCAACACGATTAAGGACTCATATTCATAGTGCCGAGTTCACTTACACTCCACAGTTAACTATCGAATTCTGGATTTTATTTTCGTGATTTCAAGACAATTTTTAGTATTCAACTTAAGATTAACTCATTTCTGTTGAATAGTTTTATTTAAATTTGTAGTAAGATTGTAAATCGATGATTAACTGCGGAGCGTGGGTTAAATCGTTACTGCGAGAAACATCCTTCATGCGTTTACAAAGCTCTCTCTCTTGACTGAGAAGTAAATAAGATTGAATTCTCTTAATATATTTATAGGTTAATTAGGATTAAATGCGATTAAGTATGATTGAGCGATTAAATGTGATTAACAATAACTAAAATATTTGCTGTACTAATTGTTAGTACTAATTAAAACGTTATACAATTTTAATGGTGATTAATCGTATATAATCATTTTATTCGGAATAAAAATAATTCATAATATTATTTCTTGTGTCTGCTGAATAAACTATCAGCGACATCTGTTACATTGTTCTTTGCACTACGGTCGACCTTAGCATTCGATCACTGCCACGGTCACTGCCTTTTTTGACATGCGCTGATACAGTGATGACAGATAGGCCAACTAATATAAACGCAGGACGTGATTTTAGAGTTGAAAATTTATCACTTATACATTTACCATTTTCGTGGCGAAATTGCGAAGTTCAGAATTAAAAGTGACAAACTTGTTTTATTTAAATTTTGTATTTGAGGTTATATTATTCTTGTGCGATTTTTCATCAATTTTTAAACTAAAATATATATTTTTTGACAGCAGAGACTCTGAGGTTCGAGCATTTAAAATTTCGTCCGAAATCCGCGAATATATAGTTTTAGTTAATAATGTTAAAATAAATAAATTATTCGGCTTTGTAAATCTTTTCACTGCGATTTTTATGCGTGACTATAACTTATCACAGTGACAAGTTATGTCGAAATTGTCGAATTTTCATTCGGAATATTCGTGCTTAGACAAATACGAGTTTTCTGAATATTTTGACACCAATCTTAATATTTTCAATGGACGTTTTGCCAAGACAGAGTAGAAGAACGCCATATCTCAGACTTTTTTTCCAAAATCGCTGTATTTCAAACATGTGTTCGAGAAGACCCCTTCTCATAAATTGTCCCAAGCATCTAAAGTTTTCAAACATATACTATGACATTCACGTCTAAGAACCGGAACGATCTGGAATTTTTGCCAGTTCATGGATTGTTATTCCAGCTGGCAAAAGTGGTTTCGAAAACTGTCGTTATTAGAATTGTGTTCAAAAATACGTGTTTCTTGAACAAACTGAACTCACCCACTAAAGGCGGTTTCTCAAAATAATACGATAAAACAATCTGTTTGTAAAAACTTGGAAATTAGTCCCTATTTTCTAAAAAATATTTTTTTTTTGTATCAATTTGAATGAATTTCGAAAAAAAAGCTTAGAAGTGGGTTTTTTTTTTATGAAACAGATTAATAAGTTGAAACTATGTTTGGAGTTTTTGTTGAAAATATAAAAAAGCTAAAAAAGCAATATTCAAACACTAAAATTTAAAAATTGTAATGGTCTGTTCTTTTCCGATAAGTTTAATTTTAAGGCAATTTATTAAGATACTCTCAGCCTGCGGCTCTACCTGTAAATTTACTTAGACAACTCGTGTTTGAAAAGGCACCCGTATTCCCATAATATACGATAAATGTGGTAGGAAATCCATAAGAAATTATATTTGAATTGCTGATCGGTAAAATTACAAAGTCGAACAAATCTTTTGTCACTGTTGAACTATTGGTTAAAAAGCACTGTGCTCTCAATGTTTTGGACGCAAGCAATGTATTTTTCAAATTACTTCTTTTAGTTAATATTATCATTAAAATTTGAAAGGTGATTGTAGGATCATCATGCCGTCAAAAAGCTAATCCCACGACTTGGTAATGCTTGAATCATAATTTCACTTTAAGCTTTTTCAGAGACTTTGAGCTTGTGGTATTGACTGTTAAATTATTTAGACAACTCGTGTTTATATAAGTTCAAAATTTTTTATTAAATACGACACGATTCAATAAAATCTAGTTTGCGTTGGTTTGCGTGTAAATTTTAATATCACTATTGTAGTCACAACAGGATTATAAAGAACGGTGACTTGAAAGTTACAGTTAAGTGACTTTGCATTTTCAGAGTCACGATAACGGACATCTCTAACATCGCACTGAATAATTTAATTAAACTTATGTTTTTCTTGGAATTCGAAGGGTTAATAATTGGTTCGCAGTGTCTTTTTTGCCTTAGAGTAACGGAATTTCCCACTTCTTGAAACTTAATTTCGTTTTTGAATATGATTAAAATTTTTTTTAGTGATCTCTTATGTAGCACTGACTGTCAAATTAATTAGAAACTGTATCGGAAGTTGGAATAATTTATTATTGAGTAATGTTCTTGCGAAAGCTTCATTCCCACTATGACTGTCTTACATGACTAAGAAGTAATGTGACTTTGCTACTTTAGAGTCACTATAACGGGCATTCAATGTATTTCTTGGAATTTGAGAGGTGAGACAAAAAAATTTCACAGTGACTTTTTCTTTAGAGTCACAGAATTTGAAATAAGTTTTTTCAGGGATTTCAACAATATAAGAACGCAATAGCAATTCATAAGAAATCGGATTCAAGTTCGTTTGCGTGAAAATTTTACTGTCACTCTTCTGGTCACAACATGATTGAAAAGCACGCCGATTTGAAAGTTAGAACCACTAGTGACTTTGTAAATCTTGAGTCACAATAACGTGCATATTGCATTGAATGATTTCCTTAACTTTACATATTTCTTAGAATTCGAAATGTTAAAGCTGACATTTTTGCTTAAAGTCACGGAACTCGCCATCTCTTGAAACTTAGTTTTTTTTTAATATGATACAAGTTTTTACTAGAGATCTCTAGTGTGGCACTGACTGTCAAATTCTTGTCATGGTCTAGCGAAAAGTTCATTGGCACTATTACGGTCTCAACATGACTCAAAATTTCTTGGAATACAAATACTGTGAAACAAAAACAAATTCACAGTGACTTTTTTATTTAGAGTCACGGAATTTGAAGCAAATTTTTTTCAGGGTGATCAACAATATTAGGTTCAAACAGGACGCGATAGCCATTCATAAAAAAATCTGATTCAAGTTCTGGTCACATCATGATTCAAAAGCACGCCGATTTGAAAGTAATAATCACTAGTGACTTTGCAAATCTAGAGTCACGATAACGTACATCTCTATATTGCACTGAATAATTTTCTTATAATAATATTTTTTTTGAAAGCAGAGAATCTAAGCCACAGTTTTACTATGCTTGGAACATAATTTGACAATTTTATAAATTTTATTTTAATCTTTCTTTTGCTTTAAAATCTTTTTTTTATGTATTTTTGTCGCACGATGTATTAAGCACAGCCAAAGCTGACTTGTACTGGTGGCATCCTTTGCCTAATTCTTTTAATATCTAAACAATAAAACTTTTTGACTAATCAGATTGTGGTTACTTAGTTAACTGAATAATCAAACTATTAGCACTATTATTAATTAATATTTGATTAATCAGAAAAATGATGTTTTTGATGTATCGGTAATTAGTTTTGTCTGCTATTCAAGTAATCAAGTTCAGATTAGTTGCTCTTTTCGATTAACAATTAAACGCACATCACTAATACAATTGATAGGTCATTTAATACAGTGAATCCCATCGAAGTAGGCAATGTTCTTGAACTCGCAATTTATACAATTCGTTACGGGCAATTTCTTTCTGATTTAGGGTAACAAATAAAATAATCTCTGCCAATTCTAAGTTGTTGGAGTTAAGTCACGACGTCAGGGTCGTCTTCGATTTGTAGTTGCTCTGTGAATGCAACTATACAGTTTTTAAAATCGGTAGCAGAATTAATTAATAGCGATTAAAATATAGTTTTGATTGATTACGTTGAAATAAGATTAAATACGCGTTGCATTGATTGCAAAGTTTCATACAATTAAACACGATTAAATGCGAATAAAATATTTGTTGTTTGATTTGATTAAATGCGATTAAATAAGATTGAAATACTTGTTGTATTGCTTGCACTTTATGCTCCATTATTGTTATCGGAAAAATGAATATAATATTTGTTCACAAAATATTCAATAAAAGTGATTAATTGCACAATAATTTGATTAAATATGCGTTTAAATAATTAATAATTCGATTAAATAATCAATAATGCGGTTAAAATCATAACATAAGCCATTAAGCATAACACGAGTTCCGTTAGAAAAATTGTCAACTGTCCGCTAATTTCCTGCAGGCATTTTCGCTGCAAGCGGCGGCGCTATAAACGCATCTTCAGCTCATCCAGCATGCGATAGACCTTAACGAACTTCTTCTCCACCACCTCCACGAAGGCCTTAATATCGTTGCGTACAATCGCCAACTCTAACGCAGCCTCCGAGAGACCTTCACCAGAACATTTCTTCGTATTCTTATTGCTCTCATACCAACACGCCACCCCATCGACATAATCATCGACGAGTTCCGGTTCAGTAACGTCCTCCATAAACGAGATGTCGCGCTTCTTAACAAACGAATTCATCAAAAGCTGCAGAAAATCGCAGTTCCAGTTGTTTTGTTGGAAATAGAAATACTGCAGCGACTTCAAATTGCCGAATAGTGGAAATTTCAGATTATACAGCGAATTCGCCGAGATATCGAGCAATTTGAGTTGTGCCTGCTTTTTGAATACATCCTCCTGTAGCTCGTGCATGCCACAAGCGCTCAAATTCAAACGTTGCAAACCGGTGAAGCGACGCAACGGATTACCTTGCAGCGTGCCCAATGGATTGTGTGACACATCAAGGCTAGTCACATTAGCCGCATGCGGTATATGCGGCAACTCACGTAGTGAATTATTGCGCAACTCCAATTCGTAAACAAAGCCATAGATGGTTAGCTTGCGCATGTCACAATTATTGGCCAAAACACTCTCCAACACAGCGAAGTTCAATGTGAGATCATGCAACTCATTACCGGATAAATCCAATTGCTTGAGACGCGGCTGCAACTTGAGCAATTCCGATTCGAAAGCGACAAAACGATTATCCGCCAAATTAAGACGCGTCAAATTGAGATTGCGATCGAAGATGCCACGTGGAAAGGCCACCAAACGATTACCAGCCAAATTTAAATCGATTAGTTTACGTAGCGGTGTGAATGCACCCAGCGGCAGTTGTTCCAATAGATTATCAGCTAACGATAGTTCCTGCAACTCTTTGAGCGCATGAAAGCTCGAGTTGTGCAGCGTACGTAGCTGATTGTGATTCAAGTGGAGCGTGTGCAAATTATCAGCTCCCAAAAAGATATTCTTCGGTATATCGCGTAGCTGATTGTGGCCCAAAAAGAGTGACATCAAATTGCTAGCGCCCCCGAATTGTGGTTTCTCGAAAACTTGCACCGAACAATTTTCCATACGCAACACTTGCAGATCGGGAAATGTATCGAACATCAGATGTGGAATCTTCGCGATGCTCGAGTTTAGGAAGGTGAGCATAAGCTGCTTAGCTATTGGCATTTGTGATAGTATAACATAATCGTTGCGTCCAATTTCCACACCAGTGCAAATGCCATGATGGCAGTGATCCTGCATCCAAACACGTCGCAGTTGCGCTGCATGTCCACTGTAGTGGGTGTGTAAGGCAGCGATGGCGCAAACGATCAAAAACAGGAATTTCATTGTAGCAGAGAATATTGATTTTCACTTGTTAGCGCTTTAAATGTCCCAAGTAAAAGTCCTTTTTTGCCACCGCCCTCGAGTACCTAAATATCCGCGCGCGCTACTCGAGGGAGGCACACTTTTTCTGCTAAATCAATATTCCTCTTTATCCCTTAATATATTTTTCAATATTTTACTAACAGTTCGCGATCGCTGTTTCAGCGACGCACACGCGTCGATGTTACTCAAACAACTGATAAGCGATATTCTGCGGCAACAGCACCAACATGCACAATTGTCAACGCATCTCATGCGGCTAATGGTCGTGAGTATTTTGCAATATAAAAGTGGACATCAATTATTCTCCTAATTCGAGATAGAAAAAATTTTAGATTTCATTCTGACTTTTCGCATTTATAGTAACACCGTGCAACAACAATAATCAGCCAGCCCACAGGTGGCGCACTTAGTTTTACGTGTACATTTTCACACTCCGAATGTGCATGTAAATACAATTGTTGGCATACAAACTCAATAAAAGCGAAGATCACAACCGGAGTGTCAAAAATGGACACATAAAAACGAATCCACCATTAGCAATGATAAAGGGTAGCAAAAACGAATAGAGATAGGAGTTATGCTAACGAAAAGAAATCGTTCGGAAAGCCTAATAGTTAACAAAGAGTGCCAAAATTTCTCTGATGAAGAGGTCTGACAGCTTCTGAAATGGTTCAATTGAACAAGCTTTGACGGTAGTTTTTAAAAAGTCTCTTTTTATGTTCTAATAAGAACTTTTAAAAATTCATATAAAAAAATTATAAAATAAAAGCAAAAATAATTTTCGTAGAAAATAGTTATGAAGATATTATTTTATTAAACTTTTTTATTTTATTTTATATTATTTTATTTTATTTATATTTCATTTTACTAAATTTTTTTCTTTCAATTTTTATTCTACTTTATTTTATTTTATTTTACTTTATTTTAATTTGTTTTATTTTATTTTATTTCATTTTATTTTATTTTATTTCATGGTATTTTATGTTATTTTATTTTATTTTATTTACTTGTTATTGCTTTTTCATACCAACAATTTTTGTTGATTTACGGCCTGAATATTTTTATTGTTATTTATTTAATTTTTGTTTTTTACATATTTTTTAGATTTTATTTTATTTTATTATATTTTTTTATATTTTATTTTGTTTTATTTTATTTTATTTTATTTAATTTTTTTATTTTTTTATTTTATTTTATTTTATATTATTTTGATTTTATTTAATTTATTTTTTTTTTAATTTAATTTAATTTTATTTTGTTTAATGTGATTTAATTTAGTTTAGTCTCTTCGAAAGGCATTAAAAAAGTTGGAAGACCAAAAAATGTTCTTATAATTATATTATAATTTAAATAAAAAGTCAAAGAATGGAAATTACTTTCCTTTGTATTAATATTTTTTTTTTGAACTATAATTTATTCAGTTAAAAATCTAAGCAAGCTTTTTCGAGTTCTGTATTTGACAATTCAAGCTTTCAATATTTGAATTATGCCTTAAAATGATTGATTAAGAAAAGAAACTGATTTTATGTAGTACGGTTTTGTTGGAATATTTAAATAGGGAGAGCAAAATCTAAATATAAAATCTGTGCAACATTGTAGTGGATTTGTCGGTTTGGTGGCGCACTAAACGAATATGTACATTAAACTGATTCGAAAAATTGTTTTTTGTTTTGCTGTCATTCAAATAGGATGAAACTTTTTTTGTGTGTAAAAACTTCACTCTTACAGGGGGTACACGAATGAAAATTAAATTGAGAATAATTTTTATTGGCTTTGTTGGAATTTTCACAGCGAAAAAAATAATATTCTTCATTTAAGTTATCTTCGTGAAACTATCTGTTAATAGATGTTCTCTTGAAAGAAATTACATGTAACAAATCCGATTTCATGGAATCGGTCTCATGTAAATTGACCATACATGCACTTGTTTCTATGTAAGTCCAACAAGAAGGTCTGACTAAGAGTCTAGCGTAATAGTAAAATGAGTGCATAGTATTTATGTTTTTTGCTGTTGTTGTTGCTAGTAGCTGGTTAGTTTGAGTTCCGCTTTCAATTTAGCATCCGCTGTGGTTTTCATTTAATTCAATTGTGGTTTAGTATTTACATATTAGAATATTACAACGGCATATATAGAACCTCAAAAGCAGACGAGAAGATAGAAGTAAAACAAAACATATATACAGGGTGGCTGATGAATTTTGCTACATTAAGAAACTCAAATAATTTTTTTTTCAGTGTATGGAATTCATTTTTCTTTTATTCATGTTAAAGCTCATTAAATTTTATTAAATATAGCTTAATTAGTTTTAAAAATAATGGAATTTAAATGCCCCCCCTGCTCGTCGATGCATGTGCGGCATCTTACCAAAAAGTTGTTCATTACTGCTTGGAGAGTTGAGACAGGAATAGCCGCAATTGTTTCTCGAATGGATTGCCTTAGTTCATTCAAATTTGTTGGTTTTGCTTTGAAGACTTCCTGTTTGCAATAACCCCACAAGAAAAAGTCAGGTGCAGTAAGGTCAGGCGACCTGGGTGAACAACGGAATGTGGAGTTTCTGGATATCAGCTTATTGGGAAATTTTCGTCGCAATTCTGTCATAACAGGTTGGGCTATATGAGGAGCTGCACCATCTTGTTGAAACCACACAGAGTTGAAAGAAATTCTCATTCGGCGTAATTCTGGATAGAAAAACTCTCTCAACATGCTCAAGTAACGGTCTCCAGTAACCGTAACGGTGTGACCGTTTTCTTCGAAGAAGTAGGGCCCGACAATGCAGCGTGATGAAACTGCACACCACACTGTGACACGAAGTGGATGCAATTCCGTCTCATGGAGTATCTGTGGGTTGGAAGCACTCCATATTCGACAATGTTGTTTGTTTATGTTGCCGTTTAAATCGAAATGGGCCTCGTCAGACATGAAAAGGCAGTTCAACATGTTTCCATCCTCTTCCACCATTTGAAGCATCTTCT
Source organism: Merzomyia westermanni (assembly GCA_949987695.1). NCBI lineage: Eukaryota > Metazoa > Arthropoda > Insecta > Diptera > Tephritidae > Merzomyia > Merzomyia westermanni. The sequence goes on along the minus strand of OX465288.1, from coordinate 41,104,438 downwards.
GGCAAAATTCCAAGCGAATCGGCAAGTCTGCAGCGTTCAGTTTGTTGGCCATTTGAATTTTATATGGGAATAAGTCCAAATCTTTGTGCATAATTGACTGTAATGACTGTCTGCTTACACCCATTTGAGCAGATAAGCTTCTTGCCGAAACACGTGGATTGTTTTGTATGGCAGCAGCTACAGCAGCGATTGTTTCCTCCGTTCGAACTGAAGGGTTTCGATGGTAAGGTCTTCTGTTGACTGTCCCATGCTCGGCAAAATTGTTTACAAGTCTTATTATGGTCCATCTGCTCGGAGGATTGCCGCCAAACGTGCGCCTATACTCTCTTTGAACCGAAACTACGGACTCCAGTGCGTGATAGCGGCGGACAATCCAAATTCTTGTTTCAGTGTCCCAGTTATCCATTTTTGTTAAATGTAAAAGTCAATCTGCAAAATAAAAAAAAAATTAACCAGATTCATTAAATAGAAAAAAAGTTATTTAATTTTTTTTTGGTAGCGGCTTTCATCAGCCACCCTGTACATTTGAGGTGCAATGATTGCAAACAACTATGATTAGAGAAATTACTTAATACAAGTTTTAGGGAATTTTATCTTGAGCCATCATTAGGCAGGGTAAGAGTTGAATAGTTCTTAGCGATAAAGGTCAAAGGATCTCGAAACAAAAACATATATTTTTATGAGACTACTGGGCAGCCTGGAACTTGGTTCGGTTGCAAAACTTTGTTTTATCAACAACGCATGATAAACAAAAAATAAATACTTATTGAATTAAGGTACCTATAGGAAAAATTTCCTTACAAATAGATTTATATGAGGCAAGGCGTTCCAAAAAATCAACAGATTTCGTTTTTTTTAGCATATCTATTCTTCCACATATTTTTAATAAAACTCTAGAAGAGCTGTGTACAAATTAAAAATGTCTATGAACAATAACCGGGGTATGTAGTGAATGTTACAGAGTCCATCTGAACTACTTTAAAATTTTGGTCTCTCGTTTAATCTATGGGGATGGATATCAAGATGAGGAATTGAGGGTAAGGGCATACGATTTCGCTATGATTTTGCCAGTTTTCTTGAATAGACTTAATCGCGTTTTGGAAACTGCAAATACTTTAATTTATGCAGGAAAAATTTAAAAATTATCTTTCAAAGCTTATCATAACAAAGATTGAGGTGCAGATAAAAATTTAGGTTAAAATAGAGGCAAGTATGGAGATGAATATGAGATGAGGAAGGAGCGTGAATGGACACAATTGTGATAGAGTTTGAGCTGGATGGAAAATGGGTGAGTTAGATGTATAACCTATTCACAACTCGAGCGACGTCGGGTACTCTGGTAGTATGTAATAAGTGCTAAAGTTGCAAAATTTAACATTCTTTTCTATGTAATTGCAGGAATGGTCCCACATTGCTCCCGAGAAGGACCCGAAGATGGTCTTGATAACATTCCGAAAACAATTGAAAATAATCCCGAAAATATCACGACAACAATCGCAAAGTATTCCGAAAACGTCCACAAATAATCACCAAAAAGCCCGGAAATAGTCCCTAAAAGATGCTAAACATTTTCCCGAAAACGATTCCGAAATGATCCCGAAATGATGGGACAACAACCAAGAATTTATCCCGTAAAAGTCTCAAAAAAAATCCCGAAAAAGACTCATAATTGATTGCGAAAAAGTCCCGAAAAGATATCAAAAAACTCCCAAACACAATTCCGAAATATTCCTGAAAATGAACCCAAATGGTCCTAAAAAAGTCTAGAAAACAATCCCTAAATGATCCCGAGAGTATCACCATAACAACCGCGAAGTCATCCCGAACAAAGCCCGAAAATCGTTTCGAAATGATCTGAAACCTGCCTAATTTCTGCTGCAATACTCTCAATCAAAACATTGCATTGCAGCCTAAGAAGGTAACTTCCATAATCTGTTGTTCTAATGAAAATCAATTTTGAATGATAATGGAAGGATATTTTCTTCATTCATCGTCTAAATTTGCCATTAATCAGTATTTGTTGGCAATTGAAACAACCGCCATTTTTAATCCATCCATAATATAATATGATTTTAGTGTAACCAACTAAAATAAAGTTTTACAGGAGAAGGGTTTTTAGTTTAAAAATATACAACATTTTAAAGCAAAATTTTACTTACATCATAATTGCCTTTGCTTTATTTTTGTAATGGTACATACCACAGTTGTGATATTTTGTGAGATGCTTTAAAATAAACAGAACTATCGATGTCTGTCAAAATACTGGTTTCCTAAATTTTGTTGGTTACGCCAAAATAGTCGCTAGGGCTATCATAGATTATTTTTATATTTGGTTCATTCCCTGACTTCAATATTCTAGTTCCTCGCCACTCGTCCGTTTTTAATGTTACCGCAAAAGCAGAAGTGTGCTATTAATTGGGTATAAACATTTAAAATGGAAACGCACAACTGCAATTAATGCTAATAAACGATTAAAAAAAGTCCCTTGCTAGTGTGATTTAGAGGCGGCTTTAAATATTTGCTACATAGTCTATCGGAAGGTGGGACAAAGAGAATCCAACTCACACAGAAAAGTAGAAATTTTAATTCTAATAGGCTTTAATGTGCTATACCGAGGTTTCAAAAAAATAAGTGTATAGTAGGAGCTAGATTTTCATTGGGTATTTCACGCAATGTTATATCAAAACAGCGCATTAGCGCTATTTGGAGTCATAGGGCACTCGTCACTCCAGCCAACCAACCAGGAGCTTGATATTAGATCACTTTTTTCTTTGTTAGGCATTTGCAGTGTAATATTCGGGTACTTTGTAATTCAATTTTAATGTATGTAAATTCTTTATGAGATAGAGGAAGGAAGTTTGGGATATAGTTCAGAACTGTGGGCAGTGCAATAAAACGAGGCAAAACTCTGCAAGAAATATTTGAAAAATTCATGGGAAGTTGAAAGTCTTGCTATGGATTTTTGAGTGATCTAGAGAGTTGGAACATAGTACAGACCTTGATAACAGAAAACGTTATTGCCATTTTCATCGTTTTTGTAATATGTTGCTGGACATTTTGGAGATCTCCTTCATTAATAGATCGCTACAATGAAAAATCAATTAAAAAAAAAAACGCCCGCGTGTTGCGCAGTACACGTGACGTGATGGATCCCAACTTCTTACATTTTTGGTATCATTCCAGGATAATAAGTTTTCGTGATGACTTATGGGCTTTTTCAGTATCATTTTGGGATAGTTCGTGCAACCATTTTGGGATAGTTTTTTTTTTGGAACCATACAAGAATTGTCCAAAATGATACCAAAAATGGTCCGTAAAAGTCCCTAACTGAATTGATCCCGCAAAATACCCGAAAAAGCCCGCAAACAATACCGATGTGACAATATTCTCGAATTTATACCGAAAAAGTCTCGAAATATTCCCGAAAAAGTACCAAAGTGGTCTCGAAAACAATCCCGATATGATGGTAAAATTTTCACAAAATTAACTCGAAAAAGTCCAGGAAATGGTTCCGAAAACAATTCCGAAATGATCCCGAAACTATGTCGAAGATGCTGGGACAACAATCTCGAAGTTATCTGGAAAAATTATCGAAATGGTTCTGAAAAAGTAAAACGAATATCCCAATAAGAGTCCCTAAAACCATAACGAAAGGATCCGAACCCTCCCTAATTCTAGTACAATTAGCTATTTCCAGAATTCTGTATTACCTAAATTTTACTCAATACTCTGCTTAAATTTTTTTCCCTTGTATCAATAAAAAATGCCGTCTACTAGGAAAAACTTCAAATTTCACTCTCAATTAAAACTTTTGCTTCACTGCCTAAAGGGCTGAATTTGAAAAGCATTTTGTTTGTTTTGTTCAGACCTGTTAAATTTGATTAGTAATTAGTAATCAAATAATTAGGCGGCATTTTTAATTGCTAATGATTATTTCAATTGATTTTCAAGGAAAGGCAATTATTAATTGATTACGATTAGAAAAAGTCAAAAAAAAAATCAACAAAAAAAATATAAAATAATCAAAAATAATCAAAACAAGTAAGGAAAGGGCTGTCTTCGACTGCGCCGGAGACTTTATACCTTTCATGAATACGTATCATGGTTTTAAGTGTCCGATCCTTACTCACAATTAGTAAAAACTCTGCAAAACTTATAATTTAAAGATACATAGCCCAAACCGCATTTATCGGAACAATCGATTGTATGGGAGCTATATGTTATCTGGGTCCGATATGGGTGATTTTCACTACACACATTACATACATAATAAGTACCAAACCTGCAAAACTTTACGTTCCTAGGTTTTTAATTGCAAAAGTTATAGCCCAAAAACCATTTATCGAAACTATCGATTGTATGGGAGCTATGCGTTGTATTGCTCCGATCTTACTGATTCCGACAAATAGTTAATCTCATGCAAAATGGCGCCTCCATACCAAATTTCATCAGATATCTCAAAAACTTAGGAACAGACAGACGGACATGGCTAAATCGACTCCGCTCATCGCCCTGATCATTTCGGTATACTTATTGGTGGGTCTATCTCTTTTTCTTCTCATACTTACAAACATCGGACCAAAGTTATAATACCATTTCATGTTCATGAAAGCTATAAAAAGAGTTTTTTTTGGTGATTACTTTAGATTTTTTTTTTGATTTTTTTAGTATTGTTTATGTGAATATTTATGTGCTTCTACAAATAATCACAAAAAAATAATCCTAAATAAAAATAAGTAATCAAAACAACTTCTTTTACTTATTTTTGATTTTTTAATAATCGTAAAAAATTATAATTTGTTTTGATAATTTTTTAATTAATTGGAAAATAATCATTAAACATTTGAAAATAAGTGGTAATCAATCATTAAATGGATCCTCAAGAAAATAATGCATCAAATCGGTAATCATTATGGTTAGTAATCATTAATTAACGGGTTTGGTTTTGTTACGTATTTTAAGCACAGATTGTTCCTCAATCAATTTCTTCACTATTTTACACTCAACCTCGTGGCTAATTTTTGTAACAGCAGCCACAGACTACGAGGTGTGTTCAAAAAGTATCGCGAATTTTGAATTTTCGCTGGTTACGTATATTCGAATTTCGAATTTTTTGTGGCGTTATGTTGGTACCATGTCTCTCACTTATGCCGACAAGCTCGGCCATTTTGAATGTTCAGTTAATTGTTGACAGCTGCTTTGCTTGCACGTGTTTTGGATCGTCTTCGATTTTTACCTATTCAAAAAAATGGAGCAAAGAACCTGTATCAAATTTTGTGTGAAAAACGAAATTAAGTGCGCTGATGCATTCCGAATGTTGACTGTGGCATACGGAGAAGCTACCTTGGACCGAAGCAACGTTTATCGGTGGTACAAAATGTTCTCAGAAGGCCGAGAAGATGTGCAAAGAAGAACAAAAATTGGCTTTTGCACCACGATAACGCCCCTGCTCACGCATCGTTGCTTGTGCGCGACTTTTTGGCCAAAAACAACACACTAATGATGCCGCAGCCACCGTATTCCCCAGATCTGGCCCCCTGTGACTTTTTCTTGTTCCCTAAACTGAAGAGGCCCATGAAAGGACGACGTTACGCTTCTCTTGACGAGATAAAGACGGCATCGAAGGAGGAGCAGAACAAGATACAAAAAAATGATTTTTTGAAGTGCTTCGAAGATTGGAAAAACCGTTGGCACAAGTGTATAATATCTCATGGGGATTACTTTGAAGGGGACAAAATAGCTTTCATGAATAAATAAATAATTTTTGAAAAAACACAAAATTCGCGATACTTTTTGAACACACCTCGTATATATGTGTGTATGAATATTTCTGTAATGCTTGACAATTACCACTAATGACGCGGTTCCAACACGATTTCACCGGATGAGCATGAAAACATAAACGTAGCATATATATATATATATATATGTATCCATAAAATTTGATACCACCACTACACGCACACAAAATTTATATCTATATAGTGTCACTTAAATCTGCAGATTTCTATATTGGTTAATTCTGTTTTGCTATTTCTATTTGTTTAATTTAAAGAAGGGGTTATGTATATGGCATACGCTCATTGCTCGCAAGAGCTACATATTTGCTGAGGGTGAGCTGCAGCCAGCGTTACGAAAAAAGGTGGCGGCATTTCCTACTTTAAAACACATTTTTCATCATTAATAGTCGATTAAGTAAAGCAATAAAATTAGTATATCTTTTACTGCAATTTTTTGATGAATGCTTTGGAATACCTTTATGAGTCTTACTTTTGTTGAAAGTGATTTCAAATTGAGTTTGAATTAACTAACAAACTTTAACTTCCTTACACAAATGTTAAGAGCTTTTGTAAAATCTATATATTACTCGACTTCAGGGCAACAACAACAGCAACATTTGCATCACCATCAACAACTTACCGGTTCCCAGCCCAACTAGTTCCAAAATAATAGCAGCGGAGACGTGGATCTTTAGCCTGTAATGATTATGTAACTGTCACAAAATGCATGACTTTGATGAACTTGAAAAATGCACCTGTAAAGTTGCAGCCAATTTTACCTCTATAGTAGTTTCAATTAGTCTGGGGTCCTCTATTGTCACTTTAAAGCTATGTAGCCTGTGAGTAAGAGAGAGTCGCAGTTACTACGCTGCTACATCATTGATTTGAAACCATAACGCCGATGGAACGTTGCCGGATATCTTATAAGAACGTTGCTGGATCGTTGCGGTTACCAACAAATTATTCTCAATATTGCTTGCAAGCACGTAATGATGTAAGACTAGTGGCTCAACACTTTAAAGTCACAACAGTGGTAGCAGCTTCGTTTCAACTTCTATTTGTGCTAGTAGTAAAAAGCTTTGAATTTCCATAATCCAAATTTGCGGTAAACCAAAAAAATTTCGAAAATTGCCACAATGATACAAAAATAATGGGAATGGCTTCGTAATACTAGCACAAATAGTCGCTGAAACAAACTTTGGAAATGATAAAGACGGATTTCCAGTTTGTGGTGCGCTACTTTATTTTTGTCCTACAAACTTGCGGGATCTGTATGCGGACTCAAAACAGCATCGGCTAGGCGAGTTTACATAAGCTATATGAGGTGAAAGAAAAAGAAAAACTGAAGTGTCCGAAAGAAAACGAAAAATAAAAGAAATAGTTGGAAGAACAAAAACAAGAGACGGAACGAAACTAGGCATTGAAAATGGCAGAACGCCGAAACCGGCTTGCCACAAAACCAAACTTGACAAGGGATGACGGAAAATCGTTCCAACAAAAATCAGATAGGGCGTTCTTCAAACAAATTCTGAAATAGGCCGTTATTGGAAAAAATCCAAAGCAGGGCATTCTCTAATCATTTTTCTTCCCCTCAGCCCTCGATATATACCGTCGTAGCGGGGAAATACTTTTACTAAACAAGGTATAAGTTCAGTAACGCTGTTTTCCTATTTTTCTTACTAGAAGATCCGGCCACGCTTCGCAAACCAGCAGAAACAAGGAACTTAATCTCGTTGCTTATTGCAGCACTCATTAGCATCTTTCGTTTGATACCCATATTGCACTAACACATTTTGGGTCACCTTGCTCCACATATTGGTCGATATCTTCAAACTGGTCGCGTTATCTAAATAGGGGATAACTTAAATTTTAAGATAGACGTTTAGTAATGCAATGGTGAAAGTTCCATGCAATTCTATTGAGCAGTTTTTGAGTGATGCGCAACTAAACATACCGACAGACAGACACAAATATTAAAAACTGTTGACTTGGATTCTATTGGCTCCTATACATTTTTCTTAAATATCTGCAATGTTCAGACCTGTTACAATTTTGTTATATGTAGAGAAGTAGAGATAAGCAATCCATATCTTCTGTATTTTAGGTCTACCGCCGCTCCGTTTATGCCGCTACGACGACCCTTTAGAAGCACATATATATATGCGTTCATCACAACTGAGTATTATAATGCAGATAGTCTAGCGTAGCATACGAAGTTCCCTTGTCATAAACGTGACATCTTAGCAGCAAGCAAGAAACAAATATGAATTTACGACAAACGTATCCTTTCCACTACATTTACAGGATTCACCTTAAAGGCATGTATGTAAGTATGTTTATTCAATTTAGCACACGTGTTGCATGCGTGGAAATCCACTTTATGTAAATGTGCCAATGGAAAGCAGAAAGCCACACAGGCACGCACATTTAAAAAAAGAAAATAAAAAGAATAAATTCTGCTAAACGAAGGTTTACAGTTGAGTAGCAAAGAAGAAATATGTTGCACATTCTTAAAGAAGGTAAGCGGAACAATGGGAGTATTCTTTTCGATTTTTTTTCCAAATCCCACAAAAAATACTGTAGGTCCCGCCAATTTGTTGCAAAAATTAGAAGCAGCACATAAAAAATCGGAAGGGAAGCTCAACCTTAATCTCATAAGAGGTAACTCGAGTCCAATTATTTTCAGTATCCATTATATATTATCTGCGCGACGAAGCTCAGTTCGGCATTTTTCGAGGTTGCCGTATTTTTATAATAAATAATTTATTCTAAATAGTTATGAGTTAAAAACACATTTAAGAAGGAGAGCTGAAAATGTAGCACATAGAATCACTACAAAAAATCATTAAAGCGATTCAAATAATTTTCGAGATAGAACGTAATTGCAAGCAAGAATAAATAAAATAGGATTAGTTGGGAACCCTCTTCGGTAACCTTACCTAGAAATATTTTTGCTGAAATACATACGATATAAAATATATTTCGCTTGATATCACTATAGCAATATTTAATTCTATTTTGTTTGAGTTTCAGATAGATGGCAAGCCTGTACAAACATGCTAAGTGGCAACACTTAAGAGAGAGAGAGCTTGATTTGCGGAAGTTAATCTATATACAACATTTCATAGTGATGCGTGAAGTAATTTTCAAGATTACTGATTCACAAAGAATAAATATAACGGCTAAAGTGGCAACCTTATTTGATTAGCTACTTAAAATACCTTAGATTAATCGAGGATATCACTGCCACAAAGTCTATTGTGCCCTTAAAATACATTTGTTGAAATACAACGTAAGCAATGCTCAGTCGACTTCTCGCTCAAAACGACGATGATTAAAGAACATGTCCAAAATATATAAACAATTTTTTTTTAGAGCCAGCTATAATTAATCGTTCAATTACAAACCAAAAAGGTCGCAAAAAATCTGATATTTGGTATATGAAAAATCATTAATTTAAAAAAAATATGAAAATTATTAAAATTTTTTAACACCATACAGTTTTTCTATATTTGTAAATTTTAAAGGTTAATGAAAACTTAGCATGAACAGGGACGACTAGGCAGCGCGAAGCATTGCTACAAAAATAAAAAAAACAACAACTTTAAGGTTTAAAATATCGCGCTGCATTTTTAGAAATTTTTTGAAGTCTTCTCAAGTTTAATTCCATATAAAAACTAATACTGTGCATTAGTTGCATAAACAAAAAGATGGTGAAAAAATTCTAAAAATTCAGGGATTCATCCTTATCATCATATACATAAATAATAACATTTGAATTTCAATATTTTTCTCATACATTTATTATTTAAGAAAAGAAAGTGTGCATTGCCCCTCTATTAACAATTGAAAAACACCTTTTACTTTGAACTCATAATTTTCATTATGGAAATTGAAAATTATGAATGTCACATTTCCTGTTTCCGCAAAAGATTAAACATCAAATATGGAGGAAAATGATAATGACAGTAACATATGGGAACACGAAAGCAGGCAGTTAACTGCAGCAATCTGAGTCACACATACAAAAGTACAAATGTACGTAGTCAAAATGCCATATAAAAGGATGACTTGTCGTTTCTGGCAAAGCTAGCAAGAAATATAATTTCAAATTTGTAAAAATTTAGCACAGCAGAGCACATAATTTGAGTTGAATCCTTCCATGATATTTGAAATAATAAGGAAACTGCAGATGAAGAGCAATGTCTCGTTGGCGCAGTAACTTTGCAAAGAAATGGAAAATGTATGAGTTAATGTAAGCCACAAGGTTGAAGGGCATTCACAAAGCCGTCAGTAAAAATCAAATTGAAATCGGGTTGACATTTGCGCTTACTCAGCGATTTTCTTGACTTGGTTTGTAATTTTCATTTGCTATTTTGTGACATTTGTATTATTTGAATACAATAAAACTTTTTCAGATATTTCATATACTCAAGCAATTTCATAGAAATTTCCTTGATATGAGTAAGTCATCATCATTAATTGATGTTGAGTCAACAAAAAACATTAAAGATAACAAAAAACAACTAAAAATTTTAAATTAAAAAAGAACAAAATTATTTCTGGCCTTGAGCTCATTTATAGACATGAATACTTCATTTATTTTCTTTTAAATTATTTTATTTAATTTAGTTTTTATATTTTTCTATTTTATTTTATTTAATTTTTTATATTTTTCTATTTAATTTTATTTAATTTCATTTCATTTAATTTTATTGTATTTTCTTTAATTTTATTTTGTTTTATTTTATTTTATTTTATTTTATTTTATTTTATTTTACTTTATTTAATTTTATTCTATTTTATTTATTTTTTTGCTTTATTTTATTTTTTATTATTTTATTTTACTTTATTTTATTTTATTCTATTTAAAATTTGGTTTGTTTTATTTTTTTTAGTTTGTTATATTTTATGTTATTTTATTTTATTTTAATTTATTTTATTTTATTTTATTATATTTTATTTTATTTTACTTTATTTTATTTTATGTTATTTTATTTATTTTATTTTATTTTATTTTAATTTATTTTATTTTATTTTATTTTATTTTATTTTAAATAATTGTTTTTGCGACCTTTCTTCTTTAACTGTGTTTGGAAGCTGGCTTGAGGTCAACTAGTTTTAAATAAAACGCAAGTTTTTTTCTTTTAATTCGATATATTTCGATTACCCACTGTAATCGTCATCAGGAAATTTTTTTCAAATTTATTTGAGTGTCCGCATCAGTTGACGTGGTGTTTTATTTTATTTTATTTCATTTTATTTTAGTTTATTTTATTTTATTTTACTTTATTTTATTTTATTTTATTTTATTTTATTTTATTTTATTTTATTTTATTTTAATTTATGTTATTTTATTTTATTTTATTTTATTTTATTTTACTTTACTTTAATTTATATTATACTATTTTACTTTACTTCATTTTATTTTATTTTATTTTACTTTATTTTATTTTATTTTATTTGATTTTATTTTATTTTATTTTATTTTGATTTATTTTATTTTATTTTAATTTATTTTATTTTATTTTATTTTATTTTATTTTATTTTATTTTATTTTATTTTATTTTACTTTATTTCATTTTATTTTATTTTATTTTAATTTATTTTGTTTTATTTTATTTTATTTTACTTTATTTTATTTTACTTTATTTTATTTTATTTTATTTCATTTAATTTAATTTAATTTTATTTTATTTTACTTTATTTTATTTTATTTTAGTTTATTTTAAATTTGTTTTGTTTTTTTTTTTAGGTTGCTATATTTTATGTTATGTTATTTTATTTTATTTTATTTCAATTTATTTTATTTTATTTTGTTATATTTTATTTTATTTTACTTTATTTTATTTTACTTTATTTTATTTTGTTTTGGTTTATTTTATTTTATTTTATTTTATGTTATTTTATTTTATTTTATTTTATTGTATTTTATTTTAATTTTATTTGTTTCTAGAAAAAGGTTTAGCATGTTGGGTTTTCCCAGCTCCCCTCAGGTTTATTTATTTACATAATTTCCTTTCGTTGGTTTTTTTAAATTTCATGCTTATCACATCTGCACCATTTTGCATAATTTATCAGGCATAATAAAAAAATTTGCGCGCTGTAAAATATAACGTTTATACTAGTATGTCTGCCATTTTTTATTTTATTGTAATTTATTTTATACTATTTTACTTTACTTTATTTTATTTTATTTTATTTTATTTTATTTTATTTTACTTTATTTTATTTTATTTTATTTTATTTTATTTTATTTTAATTTATTTTATACTAGCTGACCCGCCGAACTTTGTTCCGCCTTAAAAGCACAAATCATACAGTCACCCTGGGTCCACATTTAGGTCAATAAATTGGGACCCGGGTAAAATATCGAGGTGAAAGATATCTTAAATTTTAGGAGAGACGTCTAGAGAATGATTATTGAAAGTTTCATTCATTTCTATGCGGTCGTTTTTGTGTGACGCGGGCGTTATGGTAAAAAAACCACATTTTTGGTCACATTTTTCCCACATTTTGGTCAATAACTCGGCAACTGGATGAGATATCCAAATGAAAGTTGTCCTAAATTTTAAGTTAGACGTTAAGTGATAGAATGGTGAAAGTTTCATGCAATTCTATTCAGTAGCTTTGCGTGATACGCGCACAATCATACAGACGGACAGACAGACAGACAGACAAAAATTCTAAAAATTGTAGATTTGGGTTCCGCTGGTCCAATAACGACCTCTCCTATCAGTTTTTCTTGAATATCTTCAATGTACAGACATCGACCTGTTACAATTTTATTATATGTAAAGATTATTTTATTTTATTTTACTTTATTTTATTTAATTTAATTTAATTTAATTTAATTTTATTTTACTTTAGTTTATTTTATCTTATTTTATTTTATTTTATTTTATTTTAAATTGGCTTTGGTTTATTTTTTTTAGTTTGCTATATTTTATGTTATTTTCTTTTATTTTAATTTATTTTATTTTATTTTATTTTACTTTATTTTATTTTACTTTATTTTATTTTATTTTATTATATTTTATTTTATTTTATTTTATTTTATTTCATTTTATTTTATTTGTTTTAGAAAAAGTTTAAGCATGCTGGTTTTTCCCAGCTCTCCTCAGGTTTATTTGTTTACATAATTTTCTTTCGCCGGTTTTTTTAAATTTCATGCTTATCACATCTGCACCATTTGCATAATTTATCAGGCATAATAAAAAAATTTGCGCGCTGTAAAATACAACCTTTTAACTAGTATATCTGCCATTTTGTACATAAGTTTTGTATGTATGTATATGTAGTTGCTATTATAAGCATCAGAAAAACGAAAAACGGAAATAGCCTAAATTGTAAAGAAATTAAGCCATAAAAAATTTCTAACTCACATACATTTTCAATGACTATAAAATATTAATATTAAAGAAGCTGCGGCTGATGAATGTAAATTTTTTAAAAAGAATGACACTCACACACACTCCTCACGATTCAGTTTTTTACTTCTTTCCACGTAAAACACATATAAGCACATTTTAGTTGGCAATTTTGCCGTTCAATGCCAGTAAATCGCTATTACAAAAAATACAAAAGATTCAATTCGAAAAAAAGAAAATTTAAATAAAATAAAGATATTGCTGAGCAGAAAAAAAAGTGTATCCTCGACACGTAGCTGGTTTCTTGTCTTGTTTAAAGTCTGCGTTTGCCATTATGCCGTAGCGCGTTTTCCTTCCTAATCGTACAGTCTGCTGATATGTACGAGTATATTTGTAATAGGATTTCTGGCTTAGGCAGCTTGTACGCTATCGTTTTGCTCATTGAATAATGGATTTTCGCGTTGCTGCTCCTGCGATTGCATAATTTAATTTTGGTTCAGTAAATGGCCATTTGCTATGTATTTTGCCAGCTGACTGACTGTGCATTGTTCTGAATTGTTTTACTGCTTTTTGGCTAAAAGATATTGTTCTTTTTTAGAGCTGCCAAACTTGGTAGGGGATGAGTACATTAAATTGAGATTTCCACCATTTCCATTGTTGTTAAGCGAGATTTTATTTGAGGTTTTTTCTTTTCTCTTTTAGTTTACAAAACAAAGCAAAGAAAAATGAAAATATTCTGTGTGGTTCGCTGATAATTGGACAAATGGCTGGCAAATGTGCAGTGAAATTCAGGGAAATGGACATTTGGCAGTCACCAGGAATGTTTTAAGCTGAAATTAATTTTTGGATTTGTGAAGGTATGATTTTAGCGTAATGTGATGCCGCTTTTTGCGAGCTTGAACTGGAATAAGTTTAGCTTGAAAATGTGTGGCCAAGTTGATAACTTTTCCAAAAATCATTGATATGATGACCAAGTCAATATAGCCATGAAACTTTTGATATTGAAAATAGGGACGTGGTTATCAACCTTCGGCTGAAAGTACCCCGCACACCAAATTTCATTTAAAATTTTGGACTTCGTAGACAATTAAAAATTCTTGAAGTCCTTTCGCAGCAAATAAACATCAGCCTAACAGCCTTATAGGGATTCAACATACATTTGTGTTCAATATAATAGCATTGAAATTAAATTGGATATCGTTATATGAAGTAATAACTTTCATTTAAAATATAGCGAGTTTTATAACAGAAACCACATAAAGAGAAATTTCAAAGTTTATACAAAGTTCAGGAAAGTTAATTAGACTTTTAAGAATTTACATAAAAATTTTGGGCAGAGTTTTAAAAAGTTTTTGAGTCCGCAGTTTTATAGCTCATTTAATTTTATATGCATACGAGTAATGTGCAAGTTAGAAGTACCTCAAAACTTCCCCTGAATTTTTCGAATTTTTTTTTGTCAAGAGTGTTGGATATTTTTGTCCATGCAATTATCCAAAAATAGTCTCAAAGCTTTAACGCTGCCAAGGAAAGTGCTAAATCAGTCGGCATCTGCCCTACCAACCATGGCTAACCGCGGTGAAACACTGATTCCACGAATTCACGAATTTTTACTAACACCAAAGCATATTTTTGGAATTTGTATGCCTAAAAGTATGCACTCACACGTGCACGGAAAAACATTTTCAACACGGTTAAAAAGTGAACCTCGCCGAACAAAATTGCCCCACTTTTTTATCCATTTTTTTTGGTACGCGCGACTTAATGTTTATTCAGATTTTTTTTCCATTGGCTGGTTGGCAGGGTGGCTACCAAGTATTGTTGGTATGAGAAAAATTTAACAAAAATATTGCATATCTCGAGGAGCGTCTGGTATTCTATTATTAAAGCTTTTGAGTGCCACTTATTACAAGAGTCAATAACTAAGTTTCCAAGCATGACGTTAAATATATTTTATCTCTAAACACCTGCTTTAATATATACATAAGAGTGGGTCGATTTTTTGTCCATAAAACGCCACAGAGGAAAATGTTATACCGAGCATTCTGAGCAAAATTTTGCTTACAAAACTATGGGTCTAAAACCGATCTGAAGTCGCGAATTTTTAAGGTTAAGTTCTATTAGCAGGTTACAAAAATTATTCTTATTATTAGCTATTAAACCCGGCCCGCTTCGCTGCGTCCCAGAACTAATAATAGACTAAATCCGATATTCATCATTACATCCCATACCAATAAGATACGGACCTTAATTACATCGCTTAATGCAGCACTCATTGTCACCTTAGGTTTAGTACCCATATTGTACTAGCACATTTTGGGTCACTTCAGTCCACATATTGGTCGATATCTCCAAAACTGGTGAAGCTATCGGTAAAAATGACATCTTAAGTTTTAAGTTACACGTCTAGTAATGTAATGGTAAAAGTTCCATTCAATTCCATTAATCAGTTTGTAAGTGATGCGCGACCAAACATACAGACAGACAGACAAAAATTCCAAAAACTGTTGATTTGGCTTCTATTGGCTTAATAATGATCCCTCCAATCGATTTTTCTTAAATATCTGCAATCTACAGACATCGATCTTTTACAATTTTATAATATGTAAAGATTATGAAAATCTACCTTGAAAATCGGAGGGCAAATTGGTTTTATACCGTTGGTTTCTTTAGCAAAGTTGTTGAGAATAATCCGCACTTACGATTTTCTCGGTTTGTGCCTCCTCTTCGAATTAACCCGCTCTAATGTACATATTTATCAATTTTATAGCTTACAAGTCCGTAAGTAGCAGTTACAACAACAAGACTTACAATTTATTTGTTATTTTTGTAGCGAAAACAATTGAGTTAGGAACAAACCACAAAAATTTATTTGCCACTAAGCAACATTTCTGACTTTGAAGTTCAATGTGGTTTCTGCAAAACATTTGGAAGCTACGCCTTTTAATAGTACTAACGCAACTAGAAATGGTAAATTGTGCCCAAAGCGTTACATACTTTCAGGCGCAATTTGTTTTTCGCTGCCCAGCATCCGCCAACAAACTTTTGCGCTATACTTTAAGCTTTCACTTTGATATTAAATATAATTTCGAATAACATTTATTTCAACGCAGCTCATGATGATAACTTTGCTCTTGTATATAGACTGCCAAAACATGTTCATTAAATTGATTTATTATTGTTGGCATAGTTTGTAATGCATAGAGCAGAAGTAAATATATACAAACGGATGAAATGTAGCACTACCAGCTGGGGGTGATGTCGGCGTTGATGTTTTGAATGTGGTGTGAAATATCAGAAGTATACCAAAACGGGGGAAAGAGAAGCGTTGTAGTGATAATGCGTCTGTAGATGTAATTGGCACCAGTTTTGTAACGTGAGAATACGAACTTTTAAGCGCACTTCATTAAATTTTGATTTTGACACTTTATTTTAAATTGAAAACAATTTGAAACTTTATCGCTGCAGCGTTAGCCAATATTTGATGTTATGAATGGTTTTAAAATAATTGCAGGAATTTATATTAAATTTGTTAATATATTTTATAAAGCATTTGTAATTTGAAGCATTTAAATTTTGTTTTAAGTTTTAAATTTTAAAGTATTTTGGCAAGAATTAATTCAAAGGAAACTATAATAATTTTTCACATGAAAATTATTATTGTATTTTATTTTTTAATAATTTGTATTAATTCTTCAATATTTTTTATTTGAATAGAAAAATTAAATTTGCCGACAACTGCCATAGCTTTCCCTATAGATCCTTTCCGGGAGCTGCTGGACTTCTTTATCAGAGAAATTTTGGCACACTATGGCAACCATTATCATAAAAGAACGCTTGATTTTATTCAGTGCTTAAATTAAGCTACCGTAAAATATTTTATTCAGAACGGTGATGACCTTTGAATGTCAATAAAGACAAAAAAAACAAAACAAGTACGGAAGTCTAAGTTCGGGTGGTACCGAACATTAAATACCTAGTAGTGATCTATTATGGCATACCAATTTACGCAGGTCTATTTTAATACTTTTCAGTTCGTATTATAATGCCAGCTGATTGTTTTCAATAAAAACACTTCTGTTATGAGTTTTTGGAGGTAAATTTATTTAAAAAAAATATAAATGTATGCCGCGATATGCAACAGGTATATCATTATAAACCTCCTAAGAGATTTTTGCGCTGAGCTTCCCTTCCAATTTGTGGTGTGCCGTTTTGAAGTTTTTTTTACAAATTTGCCGGGATCTAAAGATTTTTGCCGACTTCGAACGGCATCTACAAAGGAGATGAATTTTTGCTGAGAAGCCTTCCATAACAGAAAGACACTCGGAGAGTTTTCCAAATCAGTGCCGAGGGGCGACCCCGTTTTGAAAAACTTTTTCAAACCACTTTGATGTTACCTGTCCCAGGACTTGAACGTTGGGCCTCCGGTGTGGTAAGCCGGCAACACTACCGCCACACCACGGCGCTCGCCATTAATTTATTTGTATATAAATAGCTTCCCTTCCAACAACTGCTAACCACATTTTTACAAAATACCAATACATGCACATTTTATGTTTGAAAAATTTGCGTTCAAATAGACAGACGAACAGACAGACAGGCGAACGGGGACACTGAAATGGCTACATCGACTCAGCTCATCGTCCTGATTACTTCCGTATACTTATTGATGGGCCCATCTCTCATTCTTCTCATACTTACAAACATTTCATGTTCATTAAAGGTATGAAAATCAAAAAAAGGTATATAACTTCCCTATTGCAGTGGGGTATTAACATCTTGCCCGGATATTTTACTTATGTGTTTTCCGATTTGCCTAATTTTTGGCAGAAGTGTACTACATACCATAAAGAAGCAGCTGAACAATTTTCATTGAAATAGTTAGTTGAAATTACAAGCAATTGCCTTTAAAAATAGCAGAACTTTTATGCTGAAAAATCGGCGGCGCCACGCCTATTTCCCCAAAAATCCACAAAATTTGTTTGAAGTCGAGTTTTGCTTTGAAAGCTTATGATGTGCAAGATCTAATTCATATAGCTTAAATAGTTATAATAATATAACGTTTTACATTTTACAAACACATTTTCCAGAACTAGGTTAAAAAATTGGGCGTGGCCGTTGACCGATTTCCCCCATTTTTACAACAAACATTTATCTTTATATGTACAACATTTTCGCCAAATATCGTTGCGATAAATAAATTTATTGCCGGTGTTATGCAATAAAAAGTTTTGTGGAATAACCCATTATAAGAGGGGTGGGCCACGCCCATTTTCGAAAGTTTATATTTTTCGACTTTTCTCATTCACGAACACTCTGAAAGTGAAATAAACATGATGTAAAGATATTGTATGCAAAGTTATTGCCTTTTAAATATATCTATGACCCCTTTCAAAATATTTCGCATAAAAGTGGGCGTGGACCTTAACCTATGTCGCCCATTTTTTTCTGGAAAATTCCTTGTATTCATGGAAATAAGTGTAACAAATTTCGTTTCGATATCTTGAACAGTTTTTGATTTATGATTAATAATATTTCTAAATTGAACTTAATAAAAAGTGGGCGGTGCCACGCCCATTTTCAAAAAGTTCTTAAAGTATTTATTTTTTGCCTTAATGTTAATGTACACACCTAATTTTATACTTATAGTGTATTATGTACTGAACAATCACTTTTTTTGTACAAGGTGGCGCAAAAGTAATCCTCCTATCAGAAAATGCTATAAATTTTGCGATTGGCCCCTAAAGTCAGTTCTGTTTTGACATTTGTGTAGTAAACACATGCGAAATACACGTTAATAAACAATGTTACGCTACACTGCTCCAGAACGCGGAATATTGCTGACTATTTATTTGACCAATAATCATTCGGGGCCAAACGGTTACTGTGAATGGTGAGCGCAACAGAGCAATGATCAACGAGTTCTTTTTGCCGCAACTTGATGAATTGGGATTGGAAAACATGTGGTTCCAACAAGACGGTGCAACAGCACACACTGCACGTGCCACAACCGATATGCTGAACATCGGAAGCTTACTTTTGCGCCACCTTGTATTTACGAAAATATTCTCTACATAAAAAGTGGGCGTGGCTATCATCTTATTTCGCCCATTTTAAATAACGCTCGGAGATGAGTGGAACCTGCATACTAAATTTCATTAAAAAATTTACACAAGTTATTGTGTTAACAGAGGGACGGACGGACATGGCTTAATCAATTTCTTTTTTCCTCCTGAACATTTTGTAATGTATAAGTCAATATCTATCTCGATCCGTTTATGCCGTTACATACTACCGTTAGGCGTTAATTAAAGTTAATTTACCTTGTGTGCGTAGCACTACTAGGTATAAAAAATATGTCGTCGTGGTAACGCCCACTTTCCTCAAGTTGTATATATCGTGATTTAAGGGTCCATGTAAGGAATTATAAAAAATAACTTGAGCTCTGGCGAACTTTGAATTATTTAGTTTTTAGTTTTCGATTTAAAAATTTTGCAGCAGTGTAATTTTTAATTAATATGTAAAGTTAATACATCGAGTATTGATGAGTTGAAACTTAATATAGCCGGCCGGCCAGCTGGTCGCGTTCTTTACTTGCCAGTAGCTGACAAATTTTACACTTGCTCCTCCTCAGTTTTCGATTCCTCTTCTTCTTGCCTTCCATGGTCACATCTTCTGCGTCTCCACACACCCCTTTCTCTGCTTCTACCTCTTCCTCTTCTCCTTCTTGACCTCTCTCTCCGTATTTTCTTCTTCCCTCCTATGTCTTTTTCGTTTTCTCTAACTTACTCTCCCACTCACTCAACCCTGCTCTTCTATAATAACAGGTTTAGCAATTTTTAAGTCTATAATTTTCTAAATTAAAACGTTTTTAATTTTTTAACTTTTAAAATAATGAAATCTTGTTATTTTTTATAGTTTCCTAGTTTTGAAATTCCTCTCATTAAAGTTTTCTTATTTTAAAATTCTCTAATTTTGTATTTCGTGCTAGAATTTCAAAATATGTCTTCCATTATTCAGATTTTGGAACGTTATTTAAAGTTTTTGGATTCAAATTGAGTATAAATTTCAAAATGATTGCTTTGAATCTCTACTTGGTATTGCGTTTCTTGAATTTTTAGTTTTTATTTCGAATCCCGTTTTTTAATTTCGAATTTTTTCTATCAAATTTTTGAATTTTAATTTTGACTTATTAGTTTTATCATTTTGATTCTACCATGAAGAATTTAGAGTTCCGAATTACTAAGTGTGATATCGCTTTTCAAATTTAGAATCTAGAGACCGGCATTTTAAATTCGAATTTTAAGTATGCAACCAAGTTTAGAACTGCGATTCGTATGCTGCGAAATCAGAGATTTGAGTTAAAACTGTCGAATTTCGAAATTTTAATATATAACTTTTAGTTTTGTATTCGTCGCTTTTTATTTTAGAATTTAGATTTTAAGGCTTGAAGTTTGAATATTAAATTTTGAAGTTAGCTTCTTAGGCGGCCATTCAAGGTTTGGATTAGGAGTGGAATTTGAAGGTTCTTTGGAGTAGGTTCACTCTTTTTATTGAAGCAACGGAAATACAAAATTGTAGGAGAGTATTGTATGAGAGTGAAGGTAATATAGAATTCGGGATAATTGTAGTAGAACAAGGCAGGGTTCGAATCATTTCGGGACTTTTTCGGGATCATATCGCGGCCCTTTCGCGACTTTTTCGGGATTATTTGAGGAATATTTCGGGATTATTTCGGGATTATTTCTGGACTTTTTCAAGATCAGCTAGGGATTGTTTTCTTGATATATTGAGGGCAATTTCGGTATTATTTTCGGGATATTTTTGTATCATTCAGGGACTTTTTGGGCTAATTTCAGGAGCATTTTGGGATTTTTTCAGGGCTTTTTCAGCATCAATTCGGGTAATTTCGGGATAATTTCAGGACCATTTCGTCACTTTTAGGGATCATTTCGGCACTTTTACGGGATGATTTTTTGTCGGTATATTTTTTGATTCCATAATTTTTCCATGTATAGTTTTTCAATACAGATATGTATCACATTTTTATAGCGCATATTGAAATACAAGTTTTGAAGTCCTTATTTTGAGTTTTGAAGTTTGAAAAATAATTTTTTTTCCTAGGTTTCAGCTTATACGTTTAATTTTTAGCACTTTTTAAAAATAATGAACTGTGTAGCTATCAATATACTTACCATTTATTATGAAATTATTGTGCATCTTACCTGAAAAAAGAAAAACAAATTTAATTAGTTTATTTAAAAGGCAACGATCTAGTATGAATATATATGAAATAAAAGACTTGGATAGAAAGCAGCAGTTGGCTTTTTATGCTCTATAAAATTTACTAAATCATTTCAAAAGTTTTAGCTTTAAGCTTAAGACCACACTTTAGAAATCAAACATAAGTTTGTTAAGCATAAATACGCCTTGTTTAACGTATGGCTAGGCGTATGAGTAACTTTTGAAATCAATGCAATTTGTTATAAGTTAATCTTGGCTAAGATATGATGAAGCAAACATTTAAGTCTTTCATAATTTCCTAATTACTAGCTTTGAACTTAATTAGCTTTTTTCGAGCTCAATTAATGTCTATCACAATGACGACAATTTAGAGAAAGAGCTAAGAAGAGCTTAAATTATTACTCATACGGTATGTGTTTTCTAATAAAATATAACAATTCGGTTATTTGGGATTCTATGCTAGTTGAAAATATTAGTGGTACGAGAATTCATGTTAAGTCAAATAATCCAAAAAGTAATTTGTAAGCTTAAGCGATTATGGCAGGCTTGTTTCTGCATAACTTTGAATAAATTTCATCTTCTTCTCAAATATATATATACTTGTATGCATTCCAATTGGTTAGATTAAATATGATTTGTTAAAAACAGTTTTTGTTATAAATTTAAAAACCGAATAACTATATCAAGGCATTAAATCTACACATATAAATGTGTTTTCAATTTGCAGCCTGTAAAAGCTACTTCATAAGCCTAGAAAACATTCAGCAGGTATTGATAAAGTAACATAATTTCTTATGAGCAGGATGAACTTTTTGGTTACCCTTTATATCTTTTCCAATAAATATAAGCTAATTAATACTTGAAAATTTCAAATTCAAAATTCGGAACTAAAACTTTGTAATTAAATATTTTGAAGTAAACTTCTTAGGCGGCGATGCAAAGTTTTTATTGAAAGGTATATTATCATAAATCTCCTAAGAGTTTTTTGCGCCGAGCTCCCTTCCAATTTGTGGTGTGTCGTTTTGAATTACAAATTGGCGGGACATACAGATTTTTTCCGACTTCGAATGGCATCTGCAAAAGAGATGAATTTTTGCTGAGAAGCCTTCCATAGCAAAAATAAATTCGGAGAGTTTGCCAAATCACGGCGAGCCCGTTTCGAAAAACTTTTCAAACCACTTTTGATGTTACCTGTCCCAGGACTCCAACCTTGGACCTTCGGTGTGGTAGGCCGGCAACACTACCGCCACACCACGGCGGTCGCCAGAGGCTATCGATTGTTGTCAAATAATCTAGAAAGAACAGGGTGACATGGGTATAGCGTTCGGTTAGTGCTCTATATATCGGTCAACATTCTTTGATTTCTTTTTTATTTTTCAAGATAGAATTGTCCATAAATTTTTACATTTAATACATATGAAATCTAAGCCAACATTTCCTTCCATACCATGTTCAGAGTGCGTCTTGGATTTTCTTTCGGAAACATCACTTTTAACGTATTTGGTTGCTTAACTTTTGAAAACGCCACATCTAACATACCTTGCATGAATTTCGATGAGTTCAACTCCACTCCGACAAGAGTTTGTCCCTGAGCTTTATGCGCAGTGATGACAAATGTCGGCCTTGCTGGAAATTGATGCCGTTGCATGGTAAACCCTAACGGCCCCTTGGATGAGTGTGATTCTCGGTATATGTACTTCTAAATATGTCGAATTTTTGTTGTCGAACAAAAGTGGCAACTCTACTTAGAAATGCTTTTTCATTTCGTTTGATAGGCATATTGGCATATTTTATTTCAATTAAAAAAAATCAAAAGATCCCATGTGGCAACACCTAGGTAAAAATTCTTAGGATATGGTACCGTATGTACCTACCAAATTTCATCAAAATCGGTTTAGTTATTGTCGATATATTCTGAATATAAAAATATACAAATATACAAGAATAGCTCGTTGAAAGTTATAAGATATAGTTCAGTCACCTTTCTACTCAAAATTATCAATTAACGACACAAACTTGTACTAGGAAATCTGGGGTTGAGCGAATTTTTAAATCACAATTGCCTTAACACGTAATTCGGAATGACGGCATACGTCAGCAATTGGCTGGAAGTACCTCTCGTTTTTATTATGCATTATTACGCTTTTAAAAGTCTGGATAGTTTCAAAGTTATTGTGGCTTAGAGGACGGATTACGATCACGGAACGTATGTCGTAATTCCACTCCAGATTAATGCTTTGAGTTGAATTCTAAAAAGTTGCTCATACCACCCGTATCACCCTAGCTAAATACTCGTATCTGCTGTGTTACAGCTAAAACCAACAACAAAAGCTCACACAATACAAAGCACTAAAGTATTTTATTAGTTTGCGTATATGTATGTGCGTGTTTGTATGAACAAATATGTTTTTCTCTTTATAGCTCCCATGATATGCATTTGTTTTAATTAAAAGATGAGTAACTCTTTGTAAAATAAACAAACATACACTATGTGGCTAATTGAAGTTAATTTAGGAACAACAAGCGTGTAGTGAATTGAAAGTGCAAATGTTGAAAAAATAAAAAATAAATAATAGTTTAGAACAAAGTGAAAGCGAGAGAGATCGAGAGTGCAATAACATGCACAAAGTTTGAAGTGTGCGTCAGACGTGCATGAATAACTAAGTACTTCGAAGCACTTGAGCGTAAAGCATAAATATTTGAGAGCTATGAATGGCTATAGTAAAAGTGAAAGATAAATACAAATGGGGTTAGCTGTTTTGGGGAAACTAAGTTCTCCTAATACAAACATACCTAACTAATTAAAACGCTTCATAAATTTGTGCAAATGGTGTGAGCAATTTAAGTGATGCATGTAAAATTTAATTTCATAGATTTAATAATGCTGAAAAAAATTAAAGCGTAAAAAGTTGAAAGCGCAGTGCCTAAAAGTATGCAATGATTTGAAATTTTTTTTCTATAGCAGCATTAAAGCTTTGAATACGCTGAGTAAAAGTGATTAGTCAAATTAAGTTACATTGAATGAGACAGCTTTAACTTATTCAATATAAGTTTAATCTTTTAAGGGCGAGCGGACACTTAATTTTTTTTTCATTCGCACATAAACGAGTATTTTTATAACTTTCATGAATATGAAATGGTATTATAACTTTGGTCCAATGTTTGTAAGTATGAGAAAAAGAAGAGAAAGGCGCACCAATAAGTATACCGCAATAATCAGGCCGATGAGCTGAGTCTATTTAGCCATGTCTGGCTCTCTGTGCGTCTGTCTGTCTGTTTGAACGCAAACTAGTCCCTCAGGTTTTGAGACATCTAGATAAAATTTGGTGTGGGCACAGCTCCCATAAAATCGATTGGTCCGATAAACGGTTTTTTTCTATAACTCTTATAATTAAAAGGCCAGGAACGTAAAATTTTTGCAGATTTGGTACATAGAATATACGTAATGTGACTAGTCAGAATCAGCTAGGTCGGGCCAACATAACAAGTAGCTACCATACAATAGATTGTTCCGATAAACAGGTATTGGGCTATAACTATTGTAATTTAATAGCGAGGAACGCAAAAATTGGCAGCTACAGTACTTATTACATATATAATGTGTTTAGTGAAAATCATCAAGATTGGACTAATATATTGTATAGCCCCCATACAACAATTATTTCCGATAAACGGGGTTTGGGCTATGTACCTTTAAATTAACAGGGTAAGACCATCAAATTTTGCAGAGTTTTGATTCCGTGATTGCCAAAGACAGCGCTTTTCTTACTTGTTTTTATTTTATTTTTTTATTTAGTTGCGCCTCAGAAGATGCATGTCTGTGAGTGTGAGATTACACTGTACAACATTTTATTTCAGCTCAGTAATGATGAGTTTTTATTTGAAGCAGTATCGCATAGTTTATCGGTGCGAACTAAAATTACAATAACGTCGTCTTATCTTCTTAGTTAAATCAATTATAAAATAATATTTGGAGCAGAGTATTGTAGTAGGATTTAGGTAACACAGAATTTAGGCAATATTTAATCATAGCAGCATTAGGCGCGGTTCGGATTATTTCAGGACTTTTTGAGGATCATTTCGGAATTGCTTCCGGAACTTTTTCATGTTTATTTCAGGACTGTTTTCGGGGACTTTTCGGTACCATTTTTGGGTATTTTTCGGCATCAATTTAAGAGTATTATCAGGATTATTTCCGGACCCTTTCGCTATCGTTTTCGGGATAGTTTTGGGACACTTCATTTTTGTTATATGCTCACTATATTATAAGCTCGTTCACTAAGGGTTGCGGAAATATGATCATATGGGCATCATGTGGAAGGCTTTGGAGTAGGTAGAAGCATATTTAAGTAAGGTCGCCACCTAATTACATTTATATATTTTGATGCTAATACATACATCCGCTACTATCTTGGAAAGGTGTTACAATTCTTGAACGAAATTTTGTACACAAATAAATAAAAAAATTTACCATATTCTCAGCTCTTTTATCGAGGTTTTGTCTTTGAGTAAATTTAAACAAAATAAAAGAAAAGAAAAATAAAATGAAAATTCATCTTAGTTATTTGTGTGAAATTTAAGCCATTTTATGCCATTTTTTAACAAATAAAATTTTTTAAGAAGATTTGCCAAATAAGCTCAAGATAAAATCAAAAAAAAATATTCTAGTAAATTTGTTAAGATAAACACATATATGTATGTAAATAATGGAATGCGTACCTAGAAAATTTCGTTAAAGGTTGCCACTTATTTTCAAAAATTCATAAAAATATTATATTGTGAGCTAAGCTACTTATTTATTTGTACTGCTACTCACTGCTATCAGAGAGGCTTATAACGATTTTTATACAAAAAAAATGTCGTTTTCCACTCTCAGCTAAAGACATTTTTGTTTTTTATGTATGTTAAGACTATAGATGTATGCAAAGTCAAGGAAACTGAATTAATGAACTCATTACTTTCCAAGTAAAACAAATTTAACACAGGCTCCAATCAGGTCGAGCAAAATAAGACCATATATGGACCTTAATTTAATTCCATATCATCTTTTAATAATAATAATAATAATAATTCCTAACGGATTACCCACCATATCCCGCCCGACCGGCGCGAGGGGCGCATCCGCATAACGCGCGGATTATTCGTTCGTGCCGAGTCGTTGAAAGGCTTTGGTTTGTTAATCGTCGATATCTAAAACTGCTCAGCTACAGAGAAAACCTCATCAGCTAAGTAAAGTAGATATAGGATAGATTATACATTAAGAAATAACTAGTTAACAGAATAAAATTATTGTTAGAAGTTAATATAGAAGTCAAAGAATAAGAAACAATTAGTAGCTATGAATTTAGGATAGAAAGAATTGATTTTTTTATGCTGAAAAGCGAGTCTGAAATATCAAATCTACCAGAAAGAGAGTTATAATCTTGACACAAACAGCGAAAAGGCTGAGCGCAAGAGCAAAATATCAGAGTTGTCACGTCGTCGAAGAGCCTCTACTTCAGCGCATAGTTGGGGACCATCATACGCTTTTCGTAGCAATTTGAAACTGGAGAAAAAAACATAAATTTTGTAAAAATGTTTTGAAATCTTGGGGAGAAAAAGTTTGCAAAATATTTTAACACATTTGCTAGTACCCTAGTGGAAAATTACTTTTACAGGACATTAGAGTTCTAAAATCTTCTAAACAAGATCAAATACTTACAGCAGGTAAAGAAAAATGTGACCCTAAAAATTTGCAATGAGAAGCATATACAATCTAGATTTCCAGTAAAACATTTACTCTAATACTACGTTTCCTATACACGCAAGTCATGCAACCGGAACAGGCGGCATAACACTGGCAGTGAGACAGACCCTTAATTAAACATTGCATACCTTTAGGCGCAAACGATTTGTATAATAGAATTCTGATATTAAATTTAAGCAGTAATAATTTATAGCATAACAAGTAAATCATGCTGTAACTTGATGATATATATCAAAAAAAAAAAAACGCGCTTCAGTTGTATGACTGGTGCACCTAAAACCATATCAGCTAAACGCGTGCCGGTCTCGAAAATACTGTAAGATTGTGTTTTAACATGATGTAGCAACTGAAAGCAGCTGCTGCTAATTAAATTACTTTCATTTTCGGATTTCGCTCTGACTAATTTTTTTTTCTGGTTAGTTTTCCATATTTTTGGTGCTATTTTGTTAAGTGCAAATATTGTCGTCATCATGAAATATAATTACGAAGATTTTTGAAATGTGGATACGGCTGTGAAACAGTAAGGCAGCAGAAGTAGGAGAATGATGGCGTGTAGTAATACAATTTTCAAAAATTATTCAACTAAAAGGCGAATAATGAATACCACATATTTTGGAGCAACAGATGGAGAAAATAGTTTGGTGGTAAGTTGCCCCTCGGGAGACCATAAATATGTATAATAATTGTAATAGTAGCTAAGAAGGTTGAAGTATTTGAAGGCTATATTCAGGTTAAGTTAGTTTAATTTTGAAAAGCACAGACCTGGGAAATAATAAGTTTCTTAACCCGAACCCGAGCCCACAATCGAAGATGATGGAATTGACGTTCCACAACCCGACTATAATAAGGTGCGAATAGCAATATCCCGGTTGAAAAACAATAAAGCAGCTGGCGCTGATGGTTTGCCTGCTGAGCTATTCAAACACGGAGGCGAGGAGCTGGTAAGGCGCATGCATCAGCTTCTATGCAGAATATATTTGGATGAATGCATGCCTGAAGATTGGAATCTAAGTATTCTCTGCCCAATCCACAAGAAGGGCGATCCTGCAAACTGCGCCAACTATCGCGGAATCAGCCTTTTGAATATCGCATATAAGGTCCTATCAAGCGTATTGTGCGAAAGACTGAAGCCTGATGTGAACAGACTGATTGGACCTTATCAGTGTGGCTTCAGACCTGGTAAATCTACCATCGACCAGATTTTTACAATACGCCAAATCTTGGAAAAACCCGTGAAAAAAGAATAGACACGCATCATCTCTTTGTTGATTTTAAAGCCGCTTTCGATAGCACGAAAAGGAGCTGCCTATATGCCGCTATGTCTGAATTTGGTTTCCCCGTAAAACTTATACGGCTATGCAAAACGACCTTGAGCAACACCGCCAGCTCGGTCAGAATTGGGAAGTACCTCTCCGAGCCGTTCGAAACTAAACGAGGTTTCAGACAGGGTGACCCCCTATCGTGTGACTTCTTTAAGTTAACCCGAATCTTCCCACGATTACCATATGGTAATGCAAACATGCCGTTGCAATTTTACGTATTATGTCTGAAGTAAATAACAAAAACAAAAAAGAATAACTGTATTTCACGCAGAGGAAAATCGAAGCGAGGAAAATGAAAATGGACTTCATTTTCGTGCTCAGGAGATCGAAATACATAAGTATACAACATTTCACAAAAATCCAAAACAAAAAAAGTTATGGGACTTCCCGGGTTAATGCTGGAGAAAATAATACCAGCTGCAGAACTTAACCGCGCTGGAACAATATTTTATAAAAGCGTGCAACTGTTGGCATATGCTGACGATATTGATATCATTGGCCTTAACAACCAATAATTTCGAAATAGTAAAGTTCTTCGTTTACCTGGGAACCAGAATTAACACGAACAATAATGTTAGCCTAGAAATCCGACGAAGAATTACTCTTGCAAACAAATGCTACTTCGGACTGAGTAGGCAATTGAAAAGTAAAGTCCTCTCTCGACGAACGAAAATAACACTCTACAAGTCACTCATCGCACCCGTCCTGCTATATGGTGCAGAAGCGTGGACACTAACAACATCTGATGAGGCCGCTCTGGGAGTATTCGAGAGAAAGGTTCTTCGAAAGATTTGTGGACCTCTACGCGTTGGCGACGGCGAGTACCGAAGAAGATTTAATGATGAGCTGTATGAACTTTACGCAGACGCCGACATAGTTCAGCGAATTAAAACACAGCGGCTTCGCTGGCTAGGCCACGTAGTGCGAATGAGCGAAGATGCTCCAGCCCAGAAGGTATTCTTATCGGCACCCGCCGGTGGAAGCAGAGGAAGAGGGAGACCACCACTCCGATGGAAGGACCAAGTGAAGACCAATTTGCGATCCCGCGGTGTTTCCAATTGGCGCCAGTTGGCGCAACGAAGAAACGACTGGCGAGCTATGTTGGGCGGTCAAAATCGCCCAGGCGGTTAGATGACCATTTAAAGAAAGAAGTACTCTTTTAACTTGCAGTAAAATAGTTGAACAATTTTAGTTAATAGGTTATAAAACGGTGCAACTGTCAATGGTTTCATCTTAAGCTTAAGCTCAAACCGATCATCAAAAAACTTCCCATAAAGTCGCCTTAAAGTATGCAAAATTTAGCACAATATCCGGAAACATAAAAAGCGTAGTATGTAAGTTGCCTACGAGCTAGTCTTGTATATTTTTATCTTTAAGAATTTCTACCTAAGAAGAATTTCTACCTAGTTGTTGCATCTCATGATGCTTTTACAAGGTTGCCACCTGCATCTTTCCATGTCAATTTGTCACATATATAGTTGTAATCGACCTTTTTCGATTGGAATTAAATGGTGAACAGTTTCCGTTTATCATAAAACGAGGTTCGGAGAAAGAAAAAAAAATTTTTAACTTAATAATTAAAAATTTTTTTTTTGAGAACTTATGCAAATTCAAAATTTCACCTTATTCCTTTTGTTCCTGTTTTGCAAAGTTTGTTTTTTTAATATTTCGGAAACTATTCTAGTTACAAAAATAAACTTTGTCACTTTTGAAACGAGTACTTAAAGGTACAAAAAAAAAAAAAATATTTTGAAAATTTAAGAAAACTCAAAATCGAAAAAGGTAAAATTCGCGATTAAACTTTCGCCAAAATTTTTTTGTATTATACCTCTGATATATCTCAAGATATTCTGGAATTTTCAGAAGAGTATTTTATGTTTTTCCAAAACCATTAATTTTTGAATTTTCGGCAATAAATACAGAAATTCATATTTCCTAAAAATAAAATATTAGACATATCAGAGGTATAACACAAAAAATATTGAGTCGAAAATTTAATGGAGAATGAATTTTTGGCAACAAATTTAATAAAAAAAATTTTTACTTTCTGGTGGGGTTTAACCAGTTAAACGCAAAATTACTTAATTTTGATCCCTGAAAATATTGTTTCGGAAATTCATATTTCAGATATTCATATTTTTTAAAAAAAATTTAGATTTTAAAGATTTATGCAAAAAGTTAAGAAAATTTTATTTGGAAAAAATTCAGAAGTTCATATCTTTGAAAAAAAAGAAAAAATATTAGATGTATAAGAGGTATAATACATAAAGGTTTGAGTCGACAATTTAATGGGAAATGAGTTTTTGGCCACAAATTTTTTTAAAATTTTGTTAACTTTCTAGTGCGGTTCAACCTGTTAAACACAAAATTACTCAATTTTGATCACTGAAAATACTGTTTCGTGCTAGTGCATGTCAAAATAAAAATGTAAAAAACAAATTTTAAGCATATTTTTTAAAATTTAAAATAAAAATTAAGAAAAATTTTTGGGAAAAAATTCAGAAATTCATATTTTTCAAAAAAAAAAATAAAATAAAAAACAAAAAAAAAAGAATATATGATGTATCAAGGTATAAGACAAAAAAGCTTGAGTCGAAAATTTAATGGAGAATTTTCATTTTTCCGATTTAGAAAAAAACTCAAATTTTCTAAAGTTAGAAATTTAAAATCTTTTTCGAAATATATTTTTTTGTACCTCTAACTGCTTTCTTTGAATGTTATAAGGTTAATTTTTTTAACTGCAGTAGTTTCCGAAATACTGAAAAAATAAACTTTAGAAAACAGAAAAAAAGTGAAATTTTGAATTTGCGTTTGAATTTGCAAAAGTTTGAGTCGAAAATTTTATTTTAATTTTAATTTAATCTATTTCGAACAAACGAAAATTTTCCAAAATTAGATATGTAAACAAATTTTTTTTTATACCTCTAAGTACTCTCTAAGAAAGTTCTAAATTTTATTTTTTTACTGAAGTATTTTCCGATTAACAGAAAAAATAAACTTTACAAAACAGGAAAAAATGAAATTATAAATTTGCATAACTTTTGAAAAAAAATTTTTTTTTTTTGGCAGAAGTTCATTTTTTGATAAAAGAAAACTCGCCAACAAATTTCATGTAAATGGGAAGGGATCGATTTCAACTACGATTTGGCATCAAAAGCCCAACCTATCTTTATTTTTAATTGAAATCAACTATGACAGTATTTGTATCAAATGAAAGGTATAAAAGGCCGGTTTCCGGTTCACTCCACTTTAAGCGAATAATAAAAGCCTGCTCCGCTTTGGTGCGGACGGTAAAAATAGTACAATTGGTAAAGCGCTGTGGAAAGAATCGGTGGAGTTGCAGTTTTAAGAAAATAGCATTCTACCTAACTGCGACCAAGCCAACAAGCCAAACAAAGCCTCTACCTGAAACTCCATACACTCCTGCTGAGATTGTTGACCCCTAGAAAGAGCTTACGTTTAAGCGCCATTTAAATTTAATATTTATTTTCTACCATTTATATTTCCGCACTTGTACTACAAACACACATACATACACACCCATAGACATAAATCAAATACGCTTACAACGAACGCCCAACGCCAACATAAAATGCAGTAAATCCTTTTGGACCTGCACTCATTTTTATGGCGCCTCTAACTTGGCACCAATTCAACTTGCCATTACGTCAAAGACTTTGCATTGATTTGAGGCTGCGGCTGTAGCTGTGGCTAAATATGTTGCATAGCAAGGGAAATGCAGGCAAATAAAACAGCGCACAGTCAACACTCAACAAATCGGCCACATCAGTTGGCATTGAAAGCTAAGCTGTGTACGAGTGTGTGTGACCACTTTGCTATACTCATACATATATGCATACAGTGCCAAGATGTAGCAGTTGCATGACATTGAAAATGTGCAAATAAAGCCACAAAGAGGCCCTGAGAATGCATTGAAAGGATATAAAATAGAAAAAGGGCAAAATTGAACAAAATAAAAAATAAAAAAATGTATATTGGAAGAGCCCAACCAAGCATGACTAAACTGTGGTCAAACCAACTAGTTGTAAAACAGCTCACAACTTGTATGAGTTACAAGCGAACTAGTCCGACAACTGATTTCCTTCTATGAATCTAAGTGGGTCTTTTAACATGTGACACAAACTACCAGTTGTCAGATTTCGGAAAGAAATGTAGACATTTCCAATTAGCTCGCTTTTAATCGAAAACATGCAAGGCAGTTACCCCACTTGATTGCCAGACGAGTGCCCGTATTCTAAAATAGCAGAGTTTTATATTGAAAAATCAGCGGTGCCCCAAAAAAAAAAAAAAAAATAATTGGCGTGATATATAGCTCCCTGAGGAGATTAAGGGCCAAGCTTCCCTTCCAATTTGTGGTGTGCCGTTTTCAATTCATCAGAATCAGATTTTTGCCGGCTTCGAACGGCATCTAGAAAGGAGATGCATTTTTGCTGAGAAGCCTTCCGTGGCAGAAATACACTCGGAGAGTTTGTCAAGCCACTGCCGAGGGGCAACCCCGTTTTGAAAATACTTTTTCAAACCACTTTTGATGTTACCTGTACCAGGGCTCGAACCTTGGAGCTTCGGTGTTGTAGACCCACAACACTACGGCCACACCACGGAGGCCGCCACAATTACTTCCACAAAATCCAAAAAATTTATTTGAGCTCGAAATTTGCTTGAAACGCTTATTACTTGTGCCAAATCTTATTTACATACATAGCTTATACAGTTACAAAAACATTGCTTTTTAAATTTTACAAACAAATTTGTTCGAACTTTATTAAAAACGGGGCGTGGCTTATCTCTACATATAATAAAATTGGAAGAGGTCTGAACATTGCAGATATTTAAGAAAAATCGATAGGTGGGATCATTATTAAGCCTATAGAAGTAAAATCAACAGTTTTTAGAATTTTTGTCTGTCTGTCTGTATGTTTGGTCGCTCATCACTCAAAAACTGGTGAATGGGATGCAATGGAACTTTCACCGTTGCATTACCAGAAATTTGGCTTAAAGTTTAAGATATCATTTGTTCCGATATCTCGACGAGTTTCGGATATATCGACCAATATGTGGACCAAGGTGACCCAAACTTTGTTTGGTATAAGATGGTAGGGGAGATATAAAGACTAAAATCGGGCTCAGTCTATTATTAGTTCTGTAACACAGCGAAGCGGGCCGGGTTTACTAGTTTTCACATAAAATAGAAACCTTTCAAAAATCGATATTTTCAAAAATTTTAGTACGACAAACACTATTTTTAGTTTTGTGGAATAACCCAGTAAAAAGGGGCGGGCCAATTTTCGAACTTTTTCTAAGTTTACTCAAGCAGCGATTGATTGACAGTGAATTTTGAACTTTTTTTGGTGTATATCAAAACTTTTTATTGATGCAAAGGAAATAAAAAGTTGTAAGGAGTGCGCTGTGCCCAAGGCTTTATACCTTTTATGAGTAAGCATCATGGTTTCTAGTGTCCGATTCTTATTTACAATAAGTACAAACTGCGCTAAATTAAAAGATATATATCCCAAAATTCGTTTATGGGAACAGTCGATTGTATCGGAACAATCGATTTTATAGGCGCTATGCGTTGTATTGACAAAATGGCGGCCCCATACCAAATTTCAGCCAGATATCCCAAAAACTGAAGGACTAATTTGCGTTCAAGCATAAATGCAGGCATGGCGAAATCGATCCAGCTGATCACCCTAATCATTCACTTATACTTATTGGTAGGTCTATCTCTTCTTCTTCTCATACTTACAAACATCGGAACAAAGTTATAATACCATTTCATATTCATATAAGGTATAATTATAGCAAACTATCGTGGTAAAATTTTAGTATAGAATTTCGAAAATAACTAATTGTAACAGAGTTAGCCAGGGTTCGGATAGTTTCGGGATGGTTTTCGGGACCATTTAGGGTTTATTGCGGGACTCTTTCGAGATTGCTTTCAGGATTATTTACTTAACTTTCTCAGGACCATTTCTGGACTGTTTCAAGTTAATTTCGGAATTGTTTACGGGCCGTTTTCGGATCATTTCGTGACTTTTCCGGGATTCTTTCAAAATCATGAGATGATCATTTCCGGATTGCTTTCAGGCCTATACGTAATCCATTTTGGATATCGGTGGTTATCGATTCGGATTTATTTTCGGGACCATTTCGGGACTTTTTTCGGAATAAATTCAAGACTGTTGTCGTATCCTTTCAGGATTATTTTCGGAAGTCGCATTTTTTCGCTTTCCCTTTATTTCTTATAAACGTACCGATTACCGATTTTGTTCTACCGCACATCTCTTGTAATAGGCATAGTCTGTATACTTAATTCAGTTTCGGTATCTTGAACGGTTTGTGATTATTAACAATACATATAATATTAACCTAATCAAAAGTAGGTGGCGTCAGGCCCATTTTCAAAGCATCAATTTACACAACAAATTTGTGGGTGTGTAGCAGCACTGGGTATAAAAATTTGAGTTCGATCATAGTACGTGAAAAAATTCAGCTTAGCAGTGTTGCTTCGACCCTTGGCATCCGAAAAAGCAAAACTTAAAATAAAAAGCTCTATAAGCTGATACTCCATTATAGCTACAGGTTTTACCTTTCGATGACTAATTTGAAATCAGTCAAAAAATTCTAGTTGTAAACTAATATTCTTCCTGAATAGTATCGTGTTTCACTGCAGTGTAGGTACTAAGTGTGTATGTGTGTGTGTTTTCATGAGCGAAAGGCAATTCTCCGCAAAAGAAATGTGTGAAAATGTTTGAATTATGTATTGAATATGGTGTTAAAGTGCTTTTTAGTACTTAACCTCGCACAGTGTTGCTCTTGTTGCAAACATTTAACGTTTCTCATACTCTTATGTTAGCATTTTCCTCTTTGCTCTTTGATTTCTTAGAAATTTATGATTTGTTGATTGAGCGGTTTGTTTGTAGGGGTTGTGTGCGCCATTTGTGATTCCTCTATGGTCATGGTCACGAACAAGAGTATTAGTATTTTAAATATGCAAATAGCATGGGCATGAGCACGTTGCTTCTCAAGACTTCTAAGAGCATCGATAGTCGCGATTATGGTAAATAAACCAATTTTTTCATAGATATGAAAAGCTATGGAAATCACTAGCCCCATTCCTAGTTAAATCTTCAGCTGAATTCTTATTTCCGTTACTATTAGCAATCAATCATCTAGTTCCATGTTCTACTTCAAACTAGCAATAAATATTAAATCAATTTATTCAAACTCGCAAACTAGGCGATCCCTTGCAAACTTTATAAATCATTAACTAATCGCAATTATAGACAACTAAAAAATAATCAAAAATAATTAGTAAAAAGCACTCCTATAGTTTTTTCAGTAATTCTTGTTGCCATGATTACCATTGAAAATTGCAACCGTTGGTCGAGGTTCAAAAAAAAAAAAAACCGTGGAGCAGAGAAGTAAATGGTGTTAAAAAAAGTCACTGGCCTTTTAAAATTCACTGGTGTATAAAGGCACTGCTACATAAAGTGACTCGAACATAAGTTGACAAAGAAGTCACTGTTTTCAACGAAGTGATTGATTGAAATGAAAGGTCAGGTGCAGAAAAAGTCACTATAGCATAGCTGCTGGTACATTAGTCACTGGTGCATAAAATGCCTTAAATTTGGTGACAAAAAGTCACTGTTGACAACAAGTAAATAATTCAAACAAACCTCAGGTTCCAGAAAAAAGTATAGTGGTACATAAAAAGGCACTATTGCAAAGTCACTGGTGTAAGTATCCCTCTCGTGACAACAAAGCCACTGGTACATTGAAATTCACTGGTTCTTAAAGGAACTGGTACGCGTGACAGAAAGTCACTGCTGACAATAAAGTCTCGAAAAAGTCACTGTTATATAAAAAAAACAACACTAATAAAAAAAGATATGGCATACAGAAAAACCACTGTTTGCAAAAAGGAGCTGGTGGAAGAAAAATCATCGGTTGCAAGAAGTCACGGGTATTTTTATAGACTTTTAGGGAATTTGTAGTTGCGCTTACTTGCTTAGAGCTAGCTATTTTTGTTGTTATCCGTTATATTTTCAAAACCTGTTGACTTTTATGGAACCTGTTACTTTTCCGTTTCTGCTACTTTGATCAATCAAAAAATGGGTAATTGTTATCTTAAGGAGACAACAACATTGAAACACGTCCGAAGTTATCGGGAAGGGTATTAAAAGACGCGGTTTGACCTCGGTAACAATATTCCGAAAGCCGATTTTCGAGTTTTTGTTTCAGTGAAGAGATATTTCCAATCAAAGTTGAAAATTTTCTGTCATTTTCATGTGGTTGTTGTAATCACAGATTAGGGTGTACCGAAAAGTGCAAAAGTGTGTTCTGCGCAGAAATACTGTGGACCGCGTAGCCGGTGTTGGACCGGCTAAGGGTTATTTTTTTGAAGTTCGGCCGAAGGCCGCCTACGTCGAAAGGTATTCTGCACATAAATACCTCGGATAAACCCCCCTATTTGGGATCTGACCTGGGTCATTTTTGGGTATTTTGCGAATAACTTTCACTGAAACAAAAAATTTTAAATCCGCTTCCGGATTGTTGATACCGAAGTCAAAACGCTTTGCTTTATACCTCTCCCGATATTTTTGGACGTGTTTTCTCCTAAAGGAAACAATTACCAAAAAATGCTTCTACTTACTAGTATCAAAACGAAAAATAAAAATTACGCAAGAGTAAGGGGAGGAGGAGACGAATGAAAATAGGAGGAGCGAACGCAGAAGAGAAGTAGGGAAAGTAGAATAAAGAAGCGGAAAGAGTACGAAAAAGAAGGTATAATGAAATGTAGAGGAATAGAAAAGCGGTATGAAAATTAAAGGAACGAGGAAAAGAATAGGAATAAGAACTGGAAACAGAAGATGAAAAGGATACGGCGTTCTTCTTTCTTTAAATGGCGTTTAACCGTCGAACCAATTTTGGCCGTCCAACATAGCTTTCTTCTTTCTGCCAGCTCGTGCCGACTGGCCGCACGATCGTAAATCGGTCTCCACATGGTCATTCCATCGGAGTGGTGGCCACCCTCTCTTTTTCTGCTACCACCTACAGGTGCCGATAAGAGTACCTTTTGGACTGGAGCATCTTCATTCATTCGCACAACATGGCGTAGGCAACGAAGGCGCTGAGCAACAGAAAAAGGAATGAAGACGAGGTAAACAAAGAAAAGAGCAAGGGGATATTAGATATGCAAATCAGGACTAACTGGAAGCAGAACAAACAGATGCTGAACAAGAGGAAGAGTAAGCGAGGACAACGTCTTTCGGCTCTGCTAGCACTTCAAAACAGGATTGCGCGATTTCAAATCCGTTTTGATTTCAAATCCACTTTCAAATAAGAAATCAATTTGATTTGTGATTTGAATCGTGGACAAATCAATGATACTTTTTATTTGTGATTTGAATCGTGGGCAAATCAATGATCTTTTTTATTTGTGATTCGTTTCTCCAACCAAATCAAAGATATTTTTTATTTGTGATTTGAATCGTCGACCAAATCAAAGATACTTTTTGCTTGTGACTTGATATGTGTTAGAAATAAACTTGATTCATGATAAACGGTTTGTGGTAACGAAGGTTTCAAAAGTCCTCTTGCTTTATAACAGCTGAAAGCTACAAAGTAAAGCAGGCTGAGTTCAGACATATTTTTAATCAAAGCTCAACTTCGCTTAATGTTTTAAACGAGGGTTCAAAACATTCAGTCTCATTCGCTAGTATTCACGAACGTAAAATTAAAAAAAAAAAATTCCATTCCGCTTCGCGAGTAAAAACGCATAAAACATCAACATCGTTCACGGTCGCGAATGAATTTGCGAATCATTTGCATATGTATTCTCGAATCAAAGTAAGAACGCTCTTTGCGCCATTCATCTTCAAAAACAATTGTACTATGTCTTGCTTGTGATCATTCCAGAATGCATTCGCAAATCAATGTAGGAAAGATCTTCATCAACTTCAGAAACGAATGTATATGTTGCGTGGAATATTCGCAAAAGGTTGGAGTAGTAAATTTTAGAAATTCTATTGCTAGTATACCAAAATGAAGCGAGTACCGCAGAATATTTAATGTTGAGCTATATTAGCTTTACGCAGACGCCGACATGGTTCAGTGAATTAGAACCCAGAGGCTTCGCTGGTTAGGTCACGTTGTGCGAATGAAAGAAGATGCTCCGAAGGTACTAGAAGGTATTCTTATCGACAACCGCGGTCTCTCACTTTGCACAAATAAATTGGTTTAAGAATCAATCACAAATAAAAAGTGTCTTTGGTTTGAACGACGACTTAAATCACAAATCAAATAAGTTCTATTTTTGGATGCGTGATTCAGCCAAATCAAAGTCACCCAAACCTGCACATCAAACCCTAAACATCTTTTTTAAACATAGAACTACGCCACACCTGTTTCGGTGTTGTAGACGCTAAGTGAATCAATTTACAAGGCAACCTTATGTTGATAAATTTTCTAGAGCAACAACGCACTCCAACCTTCACACGAGAATAAATGAGTATATGGCATATACCTATGAGCTGATGTAAACTGTATGAAGAGGAACTAATTTGCTGAGGTGCACTAATTTTCTATAATGCAAGTAATTTCTCCATAACAAGTTTTACGAAGAACAATAGGGAAAACTTTGGCGTAAGTCTTCAACTGTGCACACTTCTCTCTCCTTGTCATCTCATTAAGTCTAGTTGAGGATCGTAATCAATCAGCCAGAAAACAAACTAATTCATAAGCGTTCACACATACTTCCATGCCACACAAATGTGCGAGTACAAGGCACATTGTTATAGCACTGAAGATAAAACCCCGTACCTATCTTCAACTACTTTAACTGCTCGTAAGAACAATAGAGGCTATGTGGTAGAGTTGGGAGTGTAAGTTTTTGTTGTATAAAATATGCGTGTGTGTGTGTGCGTCCTCCCACAACACCTTTATATATAAAGTTTTCATTTGACTTGATTAATGGATTTCCAACATTAATTGTCGGCATTTTACAGCCAAGCGAGTTGATGAGTCTTCTCAAATAACGGCGTATTGATGGTTGAGTGCTCGTTAAGTGCGACATTAATTTTTTCTTGAATAAATGAAAAGGTGAAGTTGATGGCACTCTAGAATTATATGGCAAAAACAAATAAAAAGGAAATATCAAACGAAATGTATGATATAAAAAGAATTTAATGAGCTTTTTTCGTACAAGGGAGACATTTGATAATATTAAAGTTGAAATAAAATACTTATTGGTGTCAAGAAAAATGTCAACAAAATCCATAACACGTTACTTTCGAAAGTGAGAACATGATAAAAGTACATTAAAAACATACAGTGCCTCGCACTGAAAATGATGCAATTGGTTCTTCGAATACACTACGAAACATGCCTTAACTAGAATTTGTTTGTTAATTTCATATAGAAATATGGATAAGTCTTGGATAGAAATTTTGTGAATAAGTGTTACCAAGCTCACGCAAAAATTACAAAAAATTCCAGTACCGTTTTTGTGACTTTTTTGGGAGCACTTTAGGGACTTTTTCGGGATCCATTCGGATTTTTAAAGTATCATTTCGGCATTATTACAGTATTGCTTTCGGGCATTTTTGGAGCTTTTTCGGCATTATTTTTGGATCGTTTGAGAGTTATTTCAAAATCGTTTCGGGACCATTTCGGATGTTGCTGGGGATTATTTCGGTACTTTAACGGCACCTTTTCGCCTTCATCTCCTGATAGTTTATGCGACCATTTCGGAAATTTTTCGGAAGTTTTTGGAATTGTTTTTGGGACTATTGCAGCATAAATTCGGTTTCATTACACGGCACAATTAAAGCTTAAATTTTAAGCCATTCGTCGTTAAGCAATTTTTTTAAACTTTTTTGTAATAAATTCGAAACCTTTCAATTACCTACACCAATTTTCAATTTATTGCGGTTTAGATTTCAAATTGAACTGAAAAAAATGTCCAAAATTAAATTTTTTTTTTTCATTTATTTCTGAAAGTTTTTTCAATTCATGAGTTTTTCTCAGTTTTGTGTGCGCCGTAGCTCAGTGGGTAGTGCAGACGACTTTGATGCGTGTCGCGTCGGTTCGAGTCCTGGAAACTGATATAAATGTTTTTTGTGTTTGTTAACTATCAAAACATTTCTGGTTTTAAATTTAAACTCTTTTCTTCAAGCTTATTTTCTCATAAACTGGCATAATTAAAATTGTAAACGAAATTGGGTTGGAGATATATGTAGCCCAAAAAAATTGTTAATTTAGGCTAAAATTTTTAGCCGTGTGCGAAATAATTTCGAATTGTTTTCGGGACCGGTTTTGTAATTTTTCGAGGAAATTTTTGGGATCAATTCAGTAGTGTTTCCGAGATCATTTATAGACTTTCTCGGGATAATGTTGGGATTGTTGTCAGTTATCAATGGAAAGATATAACCGCAATGCATTGAGTCGCAATGAGCAAAACCAAATAGAAGGTTAAGCGCCAATTACTGCTTTGGGTATATCGAGACGTGTACAGTTCTTTCAAAGTATTTTATCAAAAAAAATATTAATTACACAAATGTATCTGCTGTCTGTTTACATCCTTCCGACGGCACAGCTGTCTTAGTGCATTTTTAGAAGCAGCATTACAAATACCCGTTTACCTTTAGTGAAAGACAGATATGCAGCGCGCTACGCCTGGATAGGTAAAATCACCTTTAAGACTTATTTTTCTTTTATTTATTTATTTTTATTTTTTTGCTAGACTTTCGCAAAAGCCCGAATATTCAAAATGACACAAAAGTGAAAGCAAGCAAAGCATAAAAGAACATTGAAAAGTCGTTGCTGTTTAGAATTTAGCATATTTATAAGAGCGTGTATTTTATTTGCTGGACGTTTACTATATTTATTTTTATTTTTCTATCCTTTTTTACGAATAATAAATACTTTGCCTTTGCCTTCATTCTGTAACACCTGACCTCGCCTGCAGAATTTGTTTAAAAGCGCAATTTCGTGCTGCAACGAAGCTTTAGCTAAGGCGTCGCATTGTCAATGCTAGTTGCGCTTTCCACATCTTCTTTTTTTTGTTTTACGTTGCTTTCTCAAGTCTTTTACGGCTGCTAAGCAACAACAAAAAAAAAAAGAAGTAAAAGTTGTGCATACTAAAGTGCAACGGTTGGCTGGGCAATAGGGTCAAATGTCAACAGTCAACAGTCAACAATAATAAGAGAAGTGCATATTTTATTTTAAGCCTGCAGGGAATTTTATGCCTTACTTTAACGCCTTTTTTGTAAGAAATGCTTGCATACACATTCATACACACATATATATATATAAACAAAAACAAAAGCCATCTCCGTCATACTAGCAGTCGTCAGTCAGCCGCCTTTGTTACGTATACGCCATGGTGCTTCCACATTTGTCACTCACTTCTTGTACTACAACTCGCTTGTACATTAAATATTTGAATCTATTTTCTTCTTTCTTTATTTAATTGTTCTTATGCGCATTCGTAAATGGGTTTTCCCAAAAAATAATTAACAACAGCAAACCAAAAACAACAATCACACAACTAAATAAAAGCATATTCAAATATTGCACATTGTAAGCCATTTTACAGCTGCTAAATTTTTGGAGATCTGCTTTGTAAATGAAAAAGCTTTCATGCTGTGCCAATAGATTATGTACTCGAGTACGAAAGCTGCATTTGACATTTTTTTAAAACTTAATGAGTCAGCCATGCCCTTGCGTTTACTGTGTAGGCAGCTATTGGACTGCGTGAAATGGGTACAGCTGTTTTCAGTGGCAGCAAAAGTGGATGTATTCAAAGCAGAGCTTTAGAAGGAGTTAGAAAACTAGTTATTTGACAGCTGCTTAACTTTTCTGACCGATTAAGCATCTTTATGTTGTGTGCAGCTTTAGCTTGCGGTAGCATTTTCGTTTTTGAACTAGAACAACTAGCAGAAATAGTCGCAGCAACCGGAAATTTGTTGGTAGCCGCAACGTTCCATTGACGTTATAGTTACGTACCAATCATTTAGCAGCGTGTTAACTGTGAGCTGTAATCTGTTGCTTGATTTATCTTGTACCTTATTTTGTTATTTTATATTTGTTTGACTATGTATTTATAAGAAGACGTGTAACAGGTTGATGTCTGTACATTGCAGATATTTAAGCAAAATCGATAGGAGGGATCATTATTAAGCCAATAGAAGCCAAATCAACAGTTTTTAAAATGTTTGTCTGTCTGTCTGTATGTTTGGTCGCGCATCACTCAAAAACTCCTGAATGGAATTGAATGTGTTACCATTGCCTTACTAGATGTTTAACTTAAAATTTAAGTTACCATTTGTTCCGATAGGTAGACCAGTTTCGGAGATATTGACCAATATGTGGACCAAGGAGACCCAAAATGTGTTAAGTACAATATGACTATCAAACGAAAGGAGATAATAAGTGCTTCAATAAGCGATGTAATTAAGTTCCATATCTTATCTGGTATGTGTGGCAGATATAATGATTACAATTTTACTCAGTCTATTATAAGTTCTTAGACGCAGCGAAGTGGGGACGGATTTACTAGTTTAAAATAATAACAGAGTACCTCTCTTATCCTTTTGCGGTAGGCTGCGTAAAAAAAATAAAAACGAATGAACATTTACTGTCAAATAAAGGGATGATGTATGGATATTTTATACGCGAGACTCAAATTTAATTTTTTTATAAAAATATTTTCTTTTTTTGAATCTCACAACATGCAAGAAAATCACATAGTACATGTCGAAATGCTTTTCTATGGTCTATGGAGTATTAAATACTTTGCGATAGTATCGGCAACTAAACCTTTTTAACTGTAAAGTTATATTTACTACAAGTTATTAAAATGACACTATGGCGTCACTTTAAGTAAGCTTCCGCTGCCACTTCACCGTTCCAACTGAAACTTGTTTATATTTAAACTAGTATTGCTAAGCCAGGTAAAAGTAGCTGCAAATCTAAAGTTACATTTAAGTAACATGAGTTAGTAACCGCTATTGTCATTAGTTACTTTTGAGTTTTAGAAACTGCAAGGTTGACAAACTAGTTACCTCCACATGCTCAATATCTTTAATGCTACTTAAAATCTAAATAATTTCAAAGTAACCATAGGTGGTAGAAACTACCACGAAGCGACTGCTTATGTCTCAAATGTTCCTCTCCTGCTTCGCCTTCTCATTTTCCACTTTCAAGTTCTTATTTGTTTTTTTCTTTTTTTTTTATTGTTCTCTTTTTGCTTAAAATGTTCTTTTTATTTTTGATTCCCCTTTCCTTTTCACTTTTTTTTTCGTTTCCTCTTTACTTTAGTATTTGATTACACTTCGCCTTTTCTTTTCCTTTCACTTTGTTTACCTTGCCTTTTGGCTTTTTCTTACCCTTTTCACTCAATAGCCTAATCTTTACTTTTAAGTCAATTTTTTTTTATTTTTATTTTTTTTTTCACTTTTTCTATGCTTTGCTCTTCCCATTGAAGTTTTCATTCTAATTTTTCTTATTGCCTGTTTGAATCGGTTCGGTATTTTTCTTTTTCAAATGTTCTTTTACTTTTATTTACCATACTATTTTGTTTTTAGTTTCACTTCCCTTTTTCTTTTGTATTTCTGTATTTCTTTTTTGGCTTTTTTTTGGTTTTCGGTTCCTTTTCTCTTTTAGTCTTATTTTTATAGCTTTTCTTCGCTTTCTTCTCAGTTTTACTTTCCCCTCTTCATACAAATATTTCATGCCTTTTGCTGTATATTTTTCCTGTTTGTGTGTTATAGTTTTCGTCTTCGTCTTCAAGTTTCTTTTTCATTGTTAACAATTATAAATATTTTTCCATATTTTTCTTTTACCTTTTTTGTGTTTTTTATACCATGTTCGT
Source organism: Merzomyia westermanni (assembly GCA_949987695.1). Taxonomy (NCBI): domain Eukaryota; kingdom Metazoa; phylum Arthropoda; class Insecta; order Diptera; family Tephritidae; genus Merzomyia; species Merzomyia westermanni. The sequence goes on along the minus strand of OX465288.1, from coordinate 41,060,080 downwards.
TTCATATTTTGCTTTTTGCTACTTATTTGTATACCTCTTATATACTTATACCTTAAACATGTTTATACCTTTAACTTTATCTCTACATAATTTTTATTTAATTGTATCCTCTGTTTATCTCGTCTTACTACCTCTTCTTTTGCCTCACTTCGTATTCATGGTTCGTCTGTTTGATCGTCAGCCTATGTTAACCTATTAGTATCTTATTTTTCGTGCGCTTCGTATTCCTTTTGATACTGATTTAGTTACCTACTTACTCAAACATTTGAATCCCTCTTCAAAATTCAATACTTCATTTTACCTTTCTTATCTTTATTTGATGTGTAATAATTTTACCCAAAAATACATACGGAATGTAGAAAACTAAACACAAAGCTTATATCCTTACAAATTGTGATGTGAAATGATAGGTACTCTCTCCATCCTCAACAATTATGAAATTTGACATTTTCCTATGAAACCACTTTACTAAAACTAGCAATTTTCCCATTTCTTCCTTCTTGAGTACAATGAAGACTTGACTTTTTAATCCGGCCAAGTAAGTCAAAGTTAACCCCAAGCAAATTTAGTTGCCACTTCAACTTAATTTTCATGTAATAACAAACAATAGCTTTAATATATGCCCAAAAGTCTTTTTTAATACTCTACAGCAAGATGCAAGTGAGGAGGCAGAAGCTGACATACGAGTACTTGAATCTAGAAAGGTATACACCCAAACATAATTTGCATTGTTTGGATATAGTAAAGCATATTGTGATATTTGTTGTATTGCTGGGAGTCACGCGCTCACAACATAAACGATGCTTTGTTACCGATTTTTGATTGAATTTGAATGCTGCTTGGTGTGTACGCCACGGCGTATGAGCAACTTAAATGGAATTGAATACAAGCACTTTTGAAGCGTTAGAGCGTCATTTAGATTTGTTTTCGTAATTTACAAGTAACGTGCGCAGTTATACGTCAACATTTGAAGATAATACATAGTGAAAATGCTCTTTGGCAGAGTTTTTTTGTTTTGTTAAAATTTCTAGAACCGATAGCTGTATTCGGCCAAGATTTTTCACTCTGGAAAAATACCGGAAATCAACTAGAAGTGTGTTTTTCACTTAGAACAACAAACGTGAAGTTAAAGATGTTAGCACGACGTACCCAATTTCCAAAATATTTTCTTCTCAGGCTTATTTATTGATGTTTTGGCTTTTAGAAGAACTATGTATTTCCGATCAGGACATCGTAAATGAAAACACGTATATGCGAGAATGGTACATTGACTGTAGTCTGTCAGGTATTATAAGAAAACTAAGATATTATTACCTAAAAGTATGTAAGATTTGGGTTACATTTCCAAATATGCTGTATAATTCTCGGCGCATTTGAATTTTATTTCCCATAAAGAGGACTAGAATAATTTCAGAAACCAAACTCATGCTGCCATCTTAAAGGCACTTTTTCGCGACATACCACCGAGAAGATGCAATGCCACAAACTGCTGGCGCATTTTTATAACAACTCAAAAGGATGGATGTATTTGTTCTAAGAAGCTTTTCATGACAAAGTAGCAGGGGGCTCCCTAATTACTATTTTATTTTTAATGAAAAAAAAATAAAAGGCTTCCCAGTATCGGAGTACAGTTCAAAGTATATGAACGTGCATGTCTCGTCATGCGCAACGGAAATCTGCATTGACTGAAAAAAATTTTAGCGAAACCTATATTAATTACATCTAATCAATCCTTTTTGAGTTTTTTTTTGCTCGAAAATGAAATTCATGCTTGAGTTTTATTTTTTTTCATGAAAATAAAACTTATTCCTTGAGCGGTACTTTATCCTTCAAGAATAAAAATTAAATTTTAAGTTTAAATTTTTTTCACAGTTTTTAAAACTCAAAAAGCCTTTTTGCATGCTAACCTATGTATATGTATGTGTTTATAAACATATTTTAATTATTTGTAATTTGTAATTTACTAACTTCATAAGTACAGTAAAACACTAAGTTTTTAAGCGTACAAATATAACAATTAAGTGACAAGATCAAACTTAAACTAAAAAATTATTGAGTACATATGTTGACGAGATTATACCCTAGACTCAAAAGATATATTTTTCTCCAATTATGCCTTTGTTCTCTCTCTCTCTATGGCGCGATATACAACAGGTATATCATCATAAACCTCCTAAGAGATTTTTGCGCCAAGCTTCTCTTCCAATTTGTGGTGTGCCGATTTGAATTTTTCCCTACAAATTGGTGGGACCTATAGTTTTTTGCCGACTCCGAACGGCATCTACAAAGGAGACGAATTTTTGCTGAGAAGCCTGTCATGGCAGAAATACACTCGGAGAGTTTGCCAAACCACTGCCGAGGGGCGACCCCGTTTTGAAAAACTTTTTTCAAATCACTTTTGATGTTACCTGTACCAGGGCTCGAACCGCCTTATGCCTTTGTTAAGAGACTGAAAAATAAGTAGAATGTCTTCCAAGCAAGACTTTTCAATATCAAATTTGCTTTGCCAAAAATATTTTCTTTGAGGGTACTTACAGGCAGACCTGTTAAATAATAATTACTAATCGTAATGATTACCGGTTTGATTATTTATTTTCTTGAGAATCCGTAAATTGATCGATTACCATTATTTTAAATTTTTAATGATTATTTTCCAATTAATTAAAAAGTAATCAAAAAAAGTTATGATTTTTTACGATTACTAAAAAAAATCAAAAAATGTTGGTTTGATTACTTTTGATTATCTTTGATATATATATTTATGTGCTCCTACAACAATACTGAAAAAAAAATCCAAAATAATCAAAAACTACCAAAAGTAATCAAATTTTATTCAGTAATGGTGATGTTTAAAAAAACCAAACATAATCGAAAAAAAAACAAAAAATTAAAAATAATCAAAAGTAATCAGCCCCACTTTTTATTGATTATTTTCGATTTTTTTTATTATATATAAATAAACGTTTCCGATTTAAAAAGCCGCATAATTAATTGATTACCAACTACTAATTAAATTTAAAAAGTCTGCCTACAGATCATAGCTCATCTACTTCCCAATAGCTGGACGCACAAAGTGATTATCAATATTATAGTCCATAGACAAAGGAACTAAATTTTCTTGGAGTCGCTACTTCTACAGTAACGCAGTGAAAGCAAAAGTCGATCTTATGCTTATCCTCAAGTGAAATTTAATAGGATCTTGTGCTCTGCAACTACCTCTGCCGAAAGCGAAGTGTTCATTGTGAGATGTACAAATGTACAACTCCACTGTGACTATGTGATGGCCAAAGGCCTTAGTACGTAACTGTTGAAGCTGGGTTAATTGCTCACCTTGATGAAGGTGTTTTTAGAACAGGCTATTTTCAGAATATTAAAAAGGGTTATTTGTTTAGGGCCACATTGTAAGTGTGTGTCTTACTTCAGATTCCACAGTTATTCTAAAGAGAAAGATGAAGTGCTGGAATGAAGTTAACTAATAACTTTTAAAACGGTAGTGAGTAGGTGCATTCCCGTTTATGTAAAAGCAAAATATTTCTCATAAATTATGGCTTCTGACTGAAGGAATTCAGCGCAAGAACAAACAGAAATAAAAAAAATCTTCGCTAATCACTTAATTAGGCACGTATTGCTATCAGAAAGAAAACAAATTGAGCCAAAAATCAACCGCTTCGAAGTATAAGTAAGACATCAAAGCGACTTTTGTATTTATGCAGACTTCTTGTTTCGCTAAAAAAACATGCTTTCCTCCTTTTTCGTTGAAGACCATTGGCAATGGCAGCAATCAAGAATTCTTAGTGCGTGCGCTTACATAAGCAATTAGGCATTGATTGTATGATGGCAAGCTCAACCTCTTGTTTGAACGCGTGCCAACCGCGCTTAATTTGGATGGAGTCGTGTTGATGGTTGCCATAGTGACCTTTGGCTTACGCATCTCAGCCTCTTTAAAAACTTCGCTTTCACATTGTGTATACATTGTATTGCATAACTTTCATGCTGAAATACTAGGGAAGATTTATAAATTCGCGCTTTCATTATAAAAAAAAAATATAAATTATGGTGCTGAATGATAGAAAAGGTACCACAAAAAAAGGTGATTGACATGCCTTTATTTTATTTCAATTTGTTTTATTTTATTTATTTATTTTTTTCATTTTATTTTATTTATTATATTGTTTTATTTTATCTTATTTTATTTTATCTTACTTTAATTTTATTTTATTTCATTTTATTTCATTTTATTTTATTTTCTTTTGTTTATTTTATTTTATTTTGCTTCATTTATTTTATTTTATTTTATTTTATTTTGTTTAATTTTATTTTACTTTATTTTATTTTATTTTATTTTATTTTATTCTATTTTATTTTATTTTATATTATTTTACTTTACTTTACTTTAATTTGTTTAATTTTATTTTATTTTATTTTATTTTATTTTATTTTATTTTATTTTATTTTATTTTATTTTATTTTATTTTATTTTATTTTATTTTATTCTATTTTATTTTATTTTATTTTATTTTATTTTATTTTATTTTATTTTGTTTTATTTTATTTTATTTTGTTTTGTTTTATTTTATTTTATTTTGTTTTAGTTTTTTTATTTTATTTTATTTTATTTTATATTGTTTTATTTTATTTTATTTTGTTTTATTTTGTTTTATTTTATCTTATTTTATTTTATTTTATTTTATTTTATTTTGATTTATTTTTTTTTGTTTTATTTTATTTTATTTTATTTTATGTTATTTTATTTTATTTTACTTTATTTTATTTTATTTTGCTTTATTTTATTTTATTTTATTATATTTATTTTATTTTATTCTATTTTATTTTATTTTATTTTATTTTATTTTATTTTATTTTATTTTATTTTATTTTATTTTATTTTATTTTATTTAATTTTATTTTATTTTATCTATGGAATATGCTCAGCTGAATAGAATTAAAACCTCGAGACCAATTACAAGTAGTTACGAAGAACCTCGAATGATATCGATATAAATCCAAAATGACATTCAGATAGTTTCGCATTTACTGCCGAAGTGATCCCGAACATAATCCCATCTCTAACTGCGAACATAGAAATTTTGTTTTAAGAACGAGTTCATGTTTTTCATACAATTAAATTTTAACTATACTTATTGAAGTGCTCCAATCAAAAATAACTGAAAAACTCCTGCATGAAATGGTATGCAGTTGCTACCGTTGTGCTCCAGCTCGAAAATATTTTCTTCCCGTTGTATACAGTGGTGGCAAAAAAAAAAACCAACCTCTGTGTAGAAACATGTGAAATCGTAGCAGAGCGATGTCTATAGATAATAGTTATTATGTAAAAGTGAATATTATAAGTCTTTGTAAGGCAGGCAAATCAGCAATTATTAGAATTTTTGGTGTCTGTTTCTCGGTATGTTTGTACGCGCATCAATAAAAAACTTTCGCCAGGAATCGAATTATCATAGGCGTAATATAATATTCAAGACCACTTTTTATATTTTCCCAAGAAGCTGTGAATTTCAGAGTCGGCCCTCTTATCTGTGGTCATTTACGCTGACCAGAAGTGCAAACTACCGCATACAAAAGTTATTCATGATTGCCATGCTTTTGTTGTAATTATGATTCGTTCTGCTCCTTTACTTTCATTGCTCTAGCAATCATTTGCATACATGTTAATGGCTTCATTGAATCATGCAGTAATAATAGGCTTTTAATTAATGAAGCTTAACTGTTGTTGCTGCTTCTGATGATGGCCGCCACAGCACATACGAGTAGGAGAGTACGTAACCATGGCTTTGTCGTTAAGTAAGTCCACCACTCAAAGCTTCGTCGGGGTAGAGTAAATCGCTTCGACGCAAGTCGGTCTAGTACCATGACGTGCATGGACCGAAGGTTACGGGACAGGAGTTGAGCTATGTATGGACGTAAGAGCTATTCGCAGACAACCACAGCAGAACTTGAACTCCATTGGTTGCCTCTACAATGAGTGGGTGATTCTGTGAGATTATTTTTCGTATAAATATAAAAAGATACGGCTCTTTTACATGAACAGGAACTACTATTTAAGTGGACAGTGAGTGGACAATACGACCAACACTAATCAAAGAAGCAAGAAGAAGAAACGAGAAAATTATCATCTTGATAATGATCTGGATGATAACGAAGATAGTAATGGTTGAAGTGACGGTAACGGTTATGCTAAAGAGTATGGACCGGAATCGTGATAGAAGCTGCAACCATGACCAAAACCGTTACAGTGACTGGAATGGTTACTTACTTATATGGCGATTAACCGTGTAAACGTCTGTGACCGTGTAAACGTCTGTGACCATGTATATTCTTACCGGAATTGGTTCGATAAACTGAACCGACAAAGTGACCCGAAACGTTTCTGTGATGGCAGTAGGGGCCATGAGCTGAATCAGGACAGTGAGCTGAAAAATTTCAATGACCGAAATAGGGCTATATAGTCAACCATGACAGCCACTGGAATTAACTGATGGCCATGAGCAGAACATTGACAGTGGCAGAACCGTTCAGTAACCGTTTCATGAACTGAACCAATAGTGGCCATAAACAGAATCGGGACAATGTTCTACACGGCTGTAGTGACAAATAAAAACATTGTGAAAAATAGAGTTACCGTTAAAAAGACAGTCACAGTGACAATGGCAAATAAAAACACGGTGACTAATAGAGTTAAGACAGTGGCAGTGACAAATAAAAACACTGTGACAAAGACAGTGATAATGGCAAATAAAAACTCTGTGACAAAGACAGTGACAATTGAAAACAAAAACACTGTGACAGATAAAGTGCCCGTGAAAAAGGCAGTGACAGCAACAAGAAAAGTAGCCATGGCATATGGAGGGGCATGTACATTGCGCGAGAGAGTTGTAATAAAAAGCAACGATGATGAAGACAAAGACAGTTACAGTGCTCGTCGTACGGACAAGTGACTGTGACAAAGACAGCGAAATTGAAAATAACAATTGTGATAGCGACTTTGACAAAGACAATGAAAAATAACAAATCGCGAGTGAAAGTTGCAAAGGAAAGTCACGCTGGCTACGACAGAGCTCGACACGGTGAAAAAGAAAGCCTTGACTAGGACAGCGAAAGTGACAATAAAAACAGTGGCGGCGACCGTGACAGTGCTCATGCTTACATCTATGCCTACCTAAAGAAAAGAGCTCAAAACAACTAATACAGTTGCTGCATTCGGTTAAGTTTCGTTTCAAGCTCTCTTTCTCAGCAAAACTTAGCCCATGAGTTTTCTTCATCCATATGCAGATACTAATTGAATTGTTATTTTTGTGAAAGGTTTTACCTGATCAATTAGTTTTAATACTCAGATATGGTGAATAGTTGAAGTTGATATTTTTAACAAAAATAAAAAAGGAAAAGCTCACAAAAAATGTTCCACCAAGAATTAAATTGACGTTGATTATGCCATGATACAGGCCATGGCCACAACTAAATAAAGTTACTGAGCTATATATTTGCCGTTGAATTAAATTTTGAGTGTATGCTTTTATCATATAGACGACACTAACACACACTCACCTATGTACTAATAACTATGACACCATGCAACGTATAACATTTTTAATTAAATTACCCAAACGAATGTAAATGTGAATGTTTTTAAACCAAATATATATGGATACATTGCTGTTCTCATAAGTTAGTCGAATTTTCGTGTTGCTATCACACTGATGAAATTATTTTGCACTTCCACTTCTGTTAGTGCGAAATGGTAGCACTATCGCTGTTAGAAGCAAAGAGTCAAAAATGGAATACACAAGGAAAAACAAAAATGACCACAAATCCGATAAATGCATTGCACGAAGTTTGCTTACTCTATGCCAACTTTTCAATGAAATTTCGCCAACTATTCTCTCGGTATCGGAAACTCTGCTCACTTTTAGTTTGTTTCACTTTTACTTTTGTTTGTTGTTTTACATCACAAAATTAATTTTGTAAATAAAGTTGTCACATTTTTTGAGCGCACTGCTTTTATCACCCTTTCGATTTCGGTGTAGCTTCCCCTTTTACTGAATTGTCGGACATTTTTATTTGTAGTTTCCACTCGTAGTTTTGTATTGTTTCACCTTTTCCCTTTTTGTTTTTTTTTTTTCACTCTGGCAACCCTACTGCAGCACTTGCATTTTGGTGTTACGTTTAACAATATATTTTGCACTTTTGTTCCGAAAAAGATGTTGCACCTTGCGCTTGTTTTACAATCACAGTTAGTTTATCGGGAGCGCAAGTACGCCTTTTTTGCACCCCTCACAAAGTACTTCACAGTTACATCCCCAGTTTTCATTTGTCAATTTCAAATCATTTCGGTAAGCTAACACATTTTTGGTTGCTATGCAAATGTCGTGGGGGTCGCTTATTCGAAGTGCCCAAAGAACAAAGTTTCAAAATGTTAGAAACTATTGTATTTTTTTGTTTAAAAAAGGAAGTTGAGTTGTTAGCGTGACAGAACATAGCTGGCGTAGCAGGAACCCACAGAGGCATTTATTTTCACTTCAAATTTTGCTTTGTAAGGTTGAGCAACAAGTTACGGCTAATTTAGTAATATTAAACTTTTTCCGCAACTTGGCAGCATTTGATCGGTGAAAAACCTCTAAGCGATACTATGTACGCCTAAAAGTATGCAATGTAATATCTACCACTTTAAATAGTTGCTATGCGCTAGGAATAAGGATTCTAATTTTTTATATTTATAAATCGCTGGATTTTCAGGTTCTGATTTAACGATCCAAGGATAAGTCACGGGATTTGGGTATTCGCTATACTCCAACTGTTTAGGTTGAACATAGTGAAGTATTAGTTGAGAAAATATCTGACTTTGAAATATACAACCAACAATCAAAACTGTTAGATTTAGAATTCCTTACTCCCCACTCCCTCAACAGCTCAGTTTTTGTAGCCCCCTTCTATCTCTTATGTTCACCGTTTTCATGTTATTATCTTTTTAGTAGCTTTTTCTTTATTTTTCCCTTCACTGTCCATCTCAGTTTTTCCTTTCATTTCCTTTAATTTTTTTCTTTGCCTTGCCTCTACCTTTACCTTTACCTACCTTTACCTACCTCTACCTATCTCTGCCCATACCTCTACTTCATCCTCTACATCTACCTCCACCTTTACCTCTACCTCTACCTCCACCTCTACTTCCACCTCTACCTCTACCTCTACCTCTACCTCTACCTCTACCTCTACCTCTACCTCTACCTCTACCTCTACCTCTACCTCTACCTCTACCTCTACCTCTACCTCTACCTCTACCTCTACTTCTACCTCTACCTCTACCTCTACCTCTACGTCTACCTCTACCTCTACCTCTACCTCTACCTCTACCTCTACCTCTACCTTTACGTCTACCTCTACCTCTACTTTTACCTCTACCTCTACCTCTACCTCTGCCTCTGCCTCTACCTTTACCTCTACCTCTGCCGCTACCACTACCTCTGCCTGTGCCTCTACTTCTACCTCAACCTCGAACTCTACCTCTACAGCTACGGCTTTTGTGAACTCTAGTTGATGCCTTTCTCTAGATTGCTACTTACCATTTTTAATGCTAATATATCGTAAACTAGGGCTTACCTGAAAATAAAGAAAAAATGATTAGTAAATAAATGATATATAAAAACTATGTGAGACTATTTTGTTAGTTGTGGGGGAAACATGGAAGTGTATTTATGGATTGGTGGTCAGCGTTTTAGTTAGTGGGTGGCATAGCGTTTATTGCTGCTGGGTATATTTAAGACGTCAGATAATTTGTAAGCTTTCTCTGGATACGAGTACCTGTCTGAAACGCACTGTAATACAACGTGAGTTTAAATGGCCCAGACATATTCCAAGACCCCGAGTAAACCCCGGCCCCTGAATCCTGCTTGCAGGCATCTTGATAAAAATCAGTTCGATGCTTATTTTTAAAAGCGAAAGCTGGTAAAGGATACCGCTATGCGCCTGCTGAGTGTTCTTTCAGAATTCAGGTCATTCTTCTACCAAACTTAGCAGTAGGGAGTTTTTGCAAATAATTCAAAATATGATGAGCTTACAATTAGTCGTTGATATGTAAGAGCCGACCGGACCCTCCATTGTGGGGCTCAAATTTCTGTAACTTAGTCAGCTTGTAGCTCTTTCAAATTACTTTCCTTCGTACTAGAGAGTCATAGATCTGCGGTCATCGCATCAACTCCCCATGCATTAATGGTGCCATCTTCGGCCTGAGACTCCATTTCTTACCAAACATCAACAAGCATAGAAAGTAAGTTCCAGTCAATTATACCAAATAATTGCTACTGGGAGCAAGGGTTAGTTGCTGTTCATTTAATCTAGGTAGTCTGAAAGCAGTTGTCTAACGGTTTCCCGCGATGAGCAGCTCCTTCGTCTTTTCCAGTTTTAAGCTGAGATCACATTACTGTACCCACCAAGTAAGTTTTCGGATTCCTTCCTGAGCCTTCTTCAGCATAATCTGCAGAATTCTATCTACATGAGGAGAGATCCTGTTCATTGATTTTGTTCCCTATCCCCCACATATTTCCCTATGTGTATTTCTCTATTTTGTCTCAAATCCTCAGGGCAGGGTTTTATCTGCTAGACGTCTGCTAACTCAACTTACTCGCATCGTTCTTGAAATGCATGTTCCTGTAAGGTTTAGGGGAAAGCTTGGTTTCAAAACTTGTTTGGTCTCAAATGGACCGAAAGACCATTCGTAAGCTTGACGAGGACTCAGGTGTTACTCACCACAATTTACCTGAAACGCATGATAAAAATAATAAATAAAATGTTCCTTTATTTCTACTTATTTCATTTAAACTGTGACAAAAGCACGCTCTTTAGAATCTCTCCTTCTAGTTCGATTTCTCGCGTAGCACGAACACTCCCGCCTTTGCCGAAATATTGCCAACTGTCCATTATGGCTTCATTTCGTTGCAGCTACTATGCAATTCTTCTTCTACTTTTCTACTTTCCTTTCTCCTTTTTATTCTTATTTCATTCAAAACTTTATTTCATTTAGCAATATCTCTATTCAACTGTTATTCTGTGTCCGGCGGCTCGCCTTGACTCCATCAGAAAATCACAACATCAACTCAACCTAAAAGTCAAACCAGCATGTTTTCTACAGATTCTTTAAGATGATGATAATGATGAGCTTGTTGACAGTGTGCTGTCATTCAACAGTCTCATGACGCCTACAACGAAGCCATTACGAGCAACTCAAATGTAGGCGGCAGCAATGAAGGTGACAGCCGCAGCGCCTAACGATGTAATGAAATGGGATTTCTCATCTTGCGCGCAATGCGCCTATGGGAATAGAGGTCTTCTCTTCTATTTTTTGTGAATTCTTTTTTTATGTTTCTTCATTCTACACTGACGTTTAAACAAATTCAGCTGACCGAGAAAACGTTGCAAAGTCAACTTGTCACCCAAAGCAGTGACCGGGGCGTATGAGCAACATTTTAAGGACTTCGGATTTTGGATTTCACAAGTTTTTGTTTGCGATTTTTCCCAAGTTTTCGCAGCTTATAGTTTTCCTTAGATCCCTTTTTTTAATTCTCTCTAGTTCCTTTCTTCTATTTTACTAACACTGACACGATTCAACGTTGCAAATACATGGTGAGCTATCTTTAGTTGCTTCTTGATTCACTGCACGACCAACTAACAATGCAGAGATGCCAAAAGAGTTATTGACACCATTATTATTTGTGCTTGTTTGTGTGTGTGTGTGCACATAAAGGTGGGTTTATTTCATTTAAAATTCTTTTTAACAAAACACTTTCTGTAAAATAGTTGCAAAGAAAAAAGGGTTTCAAGTTACCTTCTTAGGCGGCGATGCAAAGTTTTTATTGAGAGTGAAATTCGAAGCTTGTTTAGAGTAGATCGACAGAGTATTGTAGTATAATATATGTAACGCAAAGTTTAGGAAATAGCTAATTGGTGCTAAAGGGTTCAAAGCATTTCGGGATGATTTCCGGTACTTTTTTGGGATCATTTCGGAACTTTTCCGCGATAAATTCGCGTTTCTTTCGGGATTATTTCCGGGACCATTTCTTGACTTGCTAAGGATTATTACGTGACTCTTACAGAATCATTTTGGGATTGTTTTCGGGTTAATATGGGGTTTTTTTTTAGGATCATTCGGAACAGTTTTCATTTCGGAATCATTACATTATCAATTCGGATTTTTGCCGGAGTTATGGCATAAAATGTTTTGTTGAGTAATCAACTATAAAAGTGGTGGTGCTATGCCCATTTTCAAAAATTTATATTTTTAGACTTTTTGCATTCACGGACACTTTGAAAGTGAAATAGAAACGATATAAAGCTTTTGTACGCAAAGTTATTGCCTATTAAATATATCTATGATCCTTTTCAAAATCTTTCATATAAAAGTGGGCGTAGACCTTAACCGATTCCGCCCATTTTTTCCGGAACATACCCTGTATTAATATAAATATGTGTGCTGAATTTCGTTTCGATGTCTTAAACGGCTTTTGATTAATGATTAATATTATTTCTAAATTTGACTTAATCAAAAGTGGGCGGTGCCACTCCCATTTTCAAAAATTTCTTGTAAATATTTATTTCTGCCGTAACATTAGTTTACACACCAAATTTTGTCCTTTTAAGTGCATTATGTACTGAATAATCACTTTTTTGTGTTTTCGAAAATATTATATATGTATATAAAAAGTGGGCGTGGCTATCATCTGATTTCGCCCATTTTAAATAGCGCTCGGAGACGAAAGTCAAGTAACCTGCATGCCAAATTTCATTAAGATATCTCAAAATTTACTCAAAATATCGGACAAACAGACGGACGGTCGGACGGACGGACGGACGTGGCTTAATCAATTTATTTTTGCTTCCTAAACATTTTGATATATATAAGTCAATATCTATCTCGATCCGTTTATGCCGTTACATACCACCGTTACGCGACTAAAGTGAATAAACCTTGTGTGCATAGCACTACTAGGTATAATAAGCGTTTTGTAAGCTTAACGTCCATTTCACTAACTTCTTTTAAAATTTATTATACGCTTACTTTACCTTTTGTGTAACTTTTAGCTTATTTTAATGAATATCTATGTGTACAAGTAGTGAAGGTTTTCGTCAGTGTAGCGGAATATTTTCTGTTTGTCTTTATATTGAACACTATATCACTGCGTGGCGCTTTCAAGTTTGTGGATTTTTTTATTTACTTCAGTTACCTCCTAATTTATTGAATCTTGTCAAAATGCTAAAAGAATTTGAAAATGGTCTAGTAATGCATTAGTCATTATGTAGGTTAGGTTGAGTTGAAGATCAGCTCATGTAGGCGAAACCGAACTACCTTCTCCTAGTCCCAGTCAGAGTTGGAAAGTTGAAACATGAAGTGACCCGAACTCGTAGTCTTCTTTGCTTCTGCCCCTAAAGGGCTTATCCAGTATATTTATTTATAACAATTAGATACCGATGGCACCGAACAGTGAGTACCGACTAGAACCAATAATCATCATCGTTAGCATAATTAATTGACATTTAACCGCCTACACGATTGCATCAAAGCAGACCAGTCATCCCTCTTTAGAGACTACTGACACAAATTGAAAATAAAAGAAGCCAGTCTACGTTATTCTTAATCTGTCATTAAAAGCGTCATTACTTGAAAATATTTCTTTTGTAACATTGCAGTTCGTCCCTCACACAACTCCCGCCTGCCGCCTCAATTGGGAAAAAAGTTCCGTTACCTTTATAACGAACTTTGCTTTTGTGAATTTTTGTTTTCTCCAGCTATCAATTTAAATGCAATTCACATAACAACAACTTATATCTGTACAACAACAACGACACAACCAAACAAATGACAAATTTATTTGTTGTCATAACTTTTCGTCGTCAACTTGAATTTTTCTGTTGCTTGGTACTTACGACTTTAAGTATTACTTCACAAAGTTCATAGCAGTTTTCCTTTTGCACATAAATAAATATGTTTGTATTTTATTTTCTAAGTAATGTTTCCTCTTACGGTTGTAAGTCCCGTTAATAATTTTCCTTGGATCTCATTTGGTGTTGTACGACTTCAATATTTCACTTTACTTTTTACTTTACGTTACAAGCAGGAAAATCGCATTAAAAAGCGAGTTCAAGTAGCATTCAATGTTTGAAAGAAACTCGCAACGAAAACGTGCCTACCAACACATCTCATCGCATCTCCTTTTTAGACCAATAAGGTGACAAGGAATAAAAAGGATGACTTAGTAATCAATTACGAGGTAGGTCCTTTTATATGGCAGCTGAAATTTGAAGATAAAACTGATTATAAACGAATATTTTACCAGGTGGCAGTCTTTCTTTCATGCAAAGAGTGCAGTGTCAGGATCCAGTTGCAGGCCAATCTTTTTCGTAAGACACTCAAAACTTGTAAATCAAACAAACAATACCTTAAAAATTTACTTCTGAGCAAACCGCAACTATTTTTATGAATATCGTAAATTTTAATAACTATTTTACTATTAACAATAAAAAAAACTCCAAAATCAAACAAAACTATTAAAAATATTCAAACCTGTTATTGAATTACAAGTTTTGTTCTAGACAATTTTAAAATCATTTTCTGGACAGATGGAAACCCTTTTCATGAAAATGATAACTTATTACTCAAACCGGCCTAAGCCATTTATTAACACACCTCAGCACAGTATAAATTACTTTCCAACAGGTGGCAACCCTTCTTTTGAAAAATAGTTATATGCCATTATTCAGCCATAAGCCAATCTCTGTCATAAGATAAATTCGTACATCAAACTGACTAGACAACAAAAACTAGCTTTTCAAAGAGTGGCAACCCTTTTCATGAATATCATGAATTTAATAATAACTATGCTATTAATAGTAATGACAAATCCGATAACAAGCAAAATTCGTTGAAATAGTAAAATACATTATTGAGTTATAACATTTATAATTAACACATTTAAAATAAATATGTGAGCATATGGCAACCCTTTTTAAAAATTATGTCTTCCTACTTATCTGAGATATGAAAATCAACTAACTTTATAGAAAAATTAAATTTTTGCACAGCTGGCAGCCACTCTTTTAAAAAAAGCAAGCAAACTGTTCAACAAACTACAGTTAAAATTGTATTTTCGCACAAGAGGCAAACCTCTATGAACGTAAAATGTTTTTATATAAATTTTTTCATCTTATGCGTAAAAAAAGCAAATTCAAAAATAAAAATAATTATCAAAATTGATCAAGTAAGTGCTTGAGAAATAAATAATAGTTTAACTGAATATGTGGCAACCCTTTTCAAATAAAAAATTCAAAAATCTAGTTACAACTACAGGAGTGTTGATTACGATAAAAAAGTCACTCGAGTTGAGTTGTTCTTTCCTTCGCGAAAGTGCTCTGAAGAAGTATTCAATTCAAGTATATGTAAGTTAAGGACTAATAGTCATGAATTACAAAGAAAAAGAAATTTTGCTGGGCCAACAGAGTCTCTAAGAGATATAATTAAAAACAAGACATTTAATGAGTTCACAATCACTTTATTAAACTACTTATACTTAAACAGTATTATTTTATCTTGAAGCGTTCCCGTCCCGAAATCGACTGCCTGCTTTGCGGCCGCTGCTGCGTTATAAAACCAATAGTGTGAAATAGAATTATGCTGACGAGGCGTCTGGAGTAATGCAGTAACTAAGGTAAGGTCGCTGCTACCCACCTTGGCCTTGAATTAAGGTGTTAGGTTGCAATGCGCGGTAGTTCGATGTGAGAAATGTAATTATGCTTATTCAGCGACACGTGTGTTGTCCAGTCGTGGGAGCGTCGCAGCGAGCGAGAATTGTGCGTGTTAACTTGTATAATAGAAAAAAGGTATACCTTCAAATAAATGAACCAAAAGCTACCTAGCCAAGTTTTCCTTAAACAAAGAGTTGGTCTTGCTGTAAAGTCACAGAAATGGTCGCAGCTTCTTTCCAGTGACTATTTGTGCTAGTTGGGTATAATAGCCTAAAATGAATTATCTTGATACGTTTTGAGAAGACAAGGAAAGTGAGTCTGCAAGGCATGACATTGAACTTAAAATTTATTACAGAATCCAAGTGCTGTAGGAACACAACTCCTCTTTGCCTCTGAATAAAGAGCCCTAAGCTATCGGGTATCGCCCATCATGGAAAATATGCAAAGAAATTAAAGTGCCGGGAAATGATGGTACATCCACCGACAATTCCTAGAAGAGGCCGCTTTACATGTAGCTTCAAAATGTGCTCTTTGCACCAGTTCGAAACTAATAATTCGAACATAATATAAGTTTCTAAAAAAAAAGTAATTGGCGCGATATATACCTCTGAGGAGATTAAGGAAGTGCTTCTCTATCAATTTATGGTGAGCTGCTTCTAACTTTTCATACAAGTGCCTAAAGTACAAATGAAAAAGGAGCTTGCTTAGCCACTTGTGTATTCTACTCTAGGCGCCAAAAATACACTTTCAACAATAAAAATAATTATGAATAGCCCAACTCAAAGACGCAACAGGTAGAGTTTTGTTTTCCAATTTTTTTTTGTTTATTTTCTTTGAATTTTATTACAAGTTTGTATATCCTCTTAACGCTTTGTTTTTCTTTTTTTGCTTTTTATTGAATAATGTTGTTATTGCTTGTTTGTTTTTTTATGGCATTTTTGTTGTTTTTGTTGTGTGTATGGGAATTATGTAGGTGTGTATTTTCAGCTTTTATTAAGAGCCTAACAAAATTATATAGAGTGCACAAGGGCGGTGAGATGAAATGAGGTGAGAAAAAGAGAGAGAGAAAAAAATAGAAACTAAGCTGCAAGTACTTTAGCATTTTATGTAAGTCTTATGTGGCAAAGTAAGCACAAAGAATAAAGGCGATAGGCGGCTCCTGGAACAAAATTGAAAGTGTTTTATTTTTGGCTGTTTTTCATCATTTGTGTTAGCAGTGTGAGAACCTACAGGTGTTTTATGTAAACAAAAATAGATACTTATATATTGTAACATAAGACACATACCTACATAACTACATAAATACACATCTACATACGTACATGCTCACATACACAAACATATTTACATACAAATTTAAATATTAATCTTTAATTTAGCAATAAGAGAAATTAGAGTAAGAGGAGAGCTTTAAGAGATTAAGTTAGATGCAAGCTTTAGATAAATAAGGTTTACTGTAAATAAAGTTAAATAAAGGAGTTGAGTTATTTTGCAGACACCGAGAAGTGCGTTTGTACTATTAATAACGTTATTATATAGATATTTTGGCGGCCGCCGTGGTGTGAAGTTAGTGTTGCCGGCCTACCACACCGAAGGTCCATGGTTCGAGCCCTGGTACAGGTAACATCAAAAGTGATTTGAAAAAAGTTTTTCAAAACGGGGTCGCCCCTCGGCAGTGGTTTGGCAAACTCTCCGAGTGTATTTCTGCCATGACAGGCTTCTCAGCAAAAATTCGTCTCCTTTGTAGATGCCGTTCGGAGTCGGCAAAAAACTGTGGGTCCCACCAATTTGTAGGGAAAATTCAAATCGGCACACCACAAATTGGAAGAGAAGCTTGGCGGAAAAATCTCTTAGGAGGCTTATGATGATATACCTGTTGTATATCGCGCCATAGAGATAGAGAGATAGATATTTTACTGACAATATGTGCTCAATTATGAGAGCTTCGTGTGCGTGTTTTCGAAGTAATGATCGAAAAAATGTAGGTATACCATATTACACGAAGTTATTCTATTCTGAGATCGTAAAACTACATTTTCGCAGATAAAGCTATTGCGCAAGAATAAGCTTGAATGTACTATGAGAGCTCTATATGTTTATAACCGTGTTGATGAAAGAGTGATTGTAGATGATACACAAAAAATGCATGCCATTAAAAAAAAATTTTTTTTGGGTCAACAAAAAAAAAAAATTATTTGTTATCCTTAATGGAAACTTAAGACACTTGTTTGCAAGAGCACTTAGTTTTATTAAAATATCAATGCATATATTTTCTCTACATTGTTCTTTACCGTTTTGGCAAATTTACATGATAAAGAAGAAAAATCAGAAAATCATACCAATGCTTTAAGCTGGATTACTCTGGAACAGACCTTCTGCAAAACATATACGAGTGTTGCAAAGTACTCGTAATGGAAGTTAACTTCTTACTTTTTCGAAACCATTTCAGGATAACTCGGGGATTGTAATCGGTACCATGCTGAAATGAAAAGTCCAAAAAACAATACTGAAATGATACCAAAAAAGTTCCAAAATATTGCCCAAAAAATACCGAAATGGTCCCGAAAACAGTCATGAAGTTATCCCGAAAAGGTCTCGAAATGATCTTGAAAAAGTACCGAAGTGGTCCCGAAAGAGTGCCGAAATTATCCTGAAAATTAAATTAAAAAGTCCGGAAAACCATCCCAAAGTGATCCGAACCCTGGCTTATGCTGTTATAACTAACTATTTTCTAAATTCTGCACCACCTAAATTCTACAACAATACTCTGCTATAATTTTTTATTTCCGTTGCATCAATAAGAATGTCGATCTACTACAAAAAACTACAAGTTTCACCCGCAAACAAAACTTCGCATCGCCGTTTTAAGTTAACTTTAAAAATTTTAATTCATAATTATTTTGTGAAGAATTCCATTTCCTATCAAGCTGTATGCAGCTGAAGTTTTAACTTCACTAGTTTGTCAGTTTTGGAGCGAAAATCAAACTATGCGAAAAAAATTTTAACTAGCAGACCTCTTGCAATTAATAGCCTATTTTTTTGGCAAGCACGTAGCGACTTATAAATAAAATAACAATATGCATTTTTTGTAAACATTTGGAATTTTCTTTGATAAATAAATATGCTTTTTCGCAAGATGGCAACCAAAATTGTCGCCGTTTTTTATATTACACGTTCACATTTACTTTTCAAACAAAATTAAAAATTTTTGAAAAAAAAAAATACATTTGGGTATTTTATTCATAAGTCTCTAAGCGCTTGCGAAAAAATTCAGCTTGTAAGTGTTTATAATTCTTCCTGTTTCTTTTTTTATGTTAATTTAATTCGAATTTTAAAATTTTTTAAGCCAAGCAGAAAAATATTTATCTAGTTTCGAAATGGTAAATAAACACGGTCAATATTAAGGTTTACAACTTTTAGATTATTACCATTTCGCCATTTTTAAAGTTAGTAGATATCATTAAAATAAAAAAATAAAAAATTGTACCACAGTCTTATATACGTATGTACTATATGTTTTTATGGGATTATTTCAAGTCATTCGAATCTGCTACTGTTCATCAAAAAAGCGCACATTGCGATTGAATTGGCCGCGTAGCTCCATTTTGAATGATCTTTATGGACGTGTTTTTTTTAATTGGCTACTACGATTAATTTAGCCGTAATGAGGATTGATTCTTGTTGCAGCACGTTTGCATTGATTGCCTGCCTTTAACACACTTAATTGGTAAGATTTAAGCGAGTTTCAATAAACAAAGCGTAAAATACAGTTTATAACAATTAATGTTATGATTAATTGAGTGTTAAAGTAATTAAAAATGTTGCATAAATTTTTTTCATCATTTGTCATCATAATTTTTTTTTTAATCACAATCAGAATATAATAGACCAGCAGACCTTGCAGATGTTGTCCTGCACGAAAATTGTATTTTCTACTGTTCTCCTCACTACCTCCTCCTTTGTTTCTTCCTCTGTTCTTACTTCTCGATCTTCCTCGTGCACTTTCTTTCCATTTTCTACGCTTAATTTTTGTTGCTGTGCTCGCTGAGCAGAAAAGGCTAGGAGTTTAGAGAGCTATATGATATTTGCTGCTCTCTGAGAGCAAACGCTGGCGTGGTAAACGGTTTAGCAAAGCGTACATCATTTATAAATTACATACTTCAATTAAATATATTTTTTTTAATTTTTAATAAAAAAAAATATCCTATGTCCCATTGTGGCAGAAGTAAGATATTCTAAAATTTGAATTTAAAAAATCGGCCCAGTTTATTTTCTGTTTTGCTTCTGCAAAAGTTGAGTTTGAGTTTCATATAAATAGTATAGATATCATAGATATAGATTCAGTACTGCAATGTACATTTACACTTAGCTTGGTCGCTTAAAATAAAGTCCATAAAGCCAAATAAATTGGAGTTCCTCTCCCATCTACCTTTCAAAGGTTGCTCATCGACTCTTCACGTTTCACAAGCAAATTCGTTATGCTGCGTTTCAAATTCGAGTACAAGTCTACTTCCTATATACATAGTAAGTATATATGTATCTAATATTATGTTAAAGCAGCGCAATTTATTCTTGCAAAATACTTCCTTGCGCGAGAATATCCTTCCGAGGCTTTCCAATTACTGCACTTTGGAACTTTCGTCCAGCTTTTGTTTGACTTTCAAGTTACTTGCACTTGTTAGTTTCAACAAAAGCAAAATTGTTGTAGTGATGCAAGAACATGGCAAGTAATCAAAGTAAATATGCTAACAAATTTTCTCCTTTTACTGGCTTAGTGTTGCCAAACAACTTATCCCCTATTAGGGCTTCAAATTATATCAACTTTTACAAAATTCCATTAGAGGTTCTTAATTTCTCCCACATACATATGTACGTATGCATGTAAATATCTATTTCTTTTTGAGAAGTTCTTCAATATTTTTGTAATAAATTCCAAATCTTTCAATTACCTACACCAATTTTCAATTTCTTGCAGTTTAGATTTAAAACTGAACTGAAAAAAACGTCTGAAATTTTTAAGTTTCTTTTCATTTATTTCTGAAAGCTTTTTCAAGTCATTGACTTTTTCTCTACACGGTTTTGTGTGCGCCGTAGCTCAGTGGGTAGTGCAGAGTACTCTGATGCGGGAGCGTCGGTTCGAATTCTGGCAGCTGATACAAATGGTTTTTATGTTTTTTAATTGTTAAGACATTTCTGGCTTAAAATTTAAACTCTTTTCTTCAAGCTCATTTTCTCGAAAAGTGGTACAATTTAAATTCTAAACCAAATTTGGTTTGGACATATATGCAGCCCAGAAAAGTTTTAAATTTAGCTTGAAATTTTTAGCCGTTTAAGTAAGCATAAAAAACTCTAATATACCCGATTAATTATTAAATCCTCAAAAAAGGGGAAACATTTCTTATCTGGCATCACTGTACGATTTGCACATTTACTTGGCTATTCAGTCTCACGAAAATGTCGCAGTAGAGCCTTTAGTGTGTACAAAGTACTTCTGTAATTCTCGTGGGCCATTTCTCCTCAAATCGGTAATGTTTAGAAATCAAACATTTCGAATTCGACAGGTTTTTTATTTATTTATTTAGTTTGGGGGTATTTATTATTCATTTCGATGCTAGATAAAGTTTGTTCCACTCGCTTAAATAGGTTTGATTTGAAAGCAAAAAAAAAATATATATATAACAAAAATTATAAGCGCTCCCAATTTCGCTTGCTATCTTGCTAGCGATAAGTTCACATTTGATTTTTAAAGGAAATTTTAAATTTTGAAAAAAAAAAAATCCATTTTGTAATTTTATTCACAAGTCGCTAAGTGCTTAGAAAAAAATTGAAAATATTGAAAACTAGGGTAGTTGTTCACAGTGCGAGGGGATCCAGCAAATTACACGTGAAAATAATTATGACCGTAATTTAAATCGTAAACATTCTCACACACAATACCATAATCGTGCCAATAAACGTAAACGCAGCAGTAACTGATACCTAACTAGCTGTAATCGTCACCCTGACTACAGCATTAAGCCTAAGCTTTTCATTTGAGTAACGGTTATGATTATGGCTACGGTTACGGTTATAGAGTTCTCTGAAATGTATGTTGACAGGTATGCTAAGAGGTTTGTACAGGTGCGGTAACAGTTAGGGTAGAGGCTTCATAACGCTACCGATTTCAGTTCCCTTCACCGTTAAGGTAACGGTTTCCTTTACTGTTACCTTTTTTTATAGTTACGGTTGCCTTACGGTGACGATGTAGGATTAGAGATCCTTGAGATTGCAATCACGGCTTTATTTACGGCCATACTACGGTTTACTTATTGTTAATGATAAGGATTGCTTTCACTCCTCCTTTAAGGTTACGGCACTTTTTCATTTAAGGTTACGTTACACTCACCGCTAAGAGTAAGGTTGGCTTTAGCGGTACGGATTCCTTAAGGTTTCAGATAGTCGTAAAAAACAACCTTTTTCTTCGCGTTTAGGGATAATAATTCCTTTAGCGTTACGAGTTTCTTGAGATAGCAGTCACGGTTACGGCTTCCTTACGGTTACGGTAAATACCTAAGTTCTGTAATAAATCTTTCGAATCGCATCGAGAACTGTTCACACTCCAGCACTGCAGAGTGCTCTTAGGATTAGATGGTTAAGACTGTAGACAGAGCGAAGAAACAACACGGCCTTAAGTTGTTCAATGGCAATGAGGCACATATCACAACGAACCTTATATGTCCCATAGCACTCTTCAGTATGTGCGTAGAATGCTCTTTTTTTTATAAGAATGCTGGGAAAGATGGCGAACTTACTCACAGACTCGATATTTCACTTTTCGAGGATGAACGCGAAATGGATAGCCGAATAGGCGCGTCAGTATTTAGATATCTGTGAGTCTCGTGGAGATTTATAAGCCATGCAGGATGTAAAGATACATCATAGTAATGGGGATGCGGTGTTCTCTATGAGCCGATTCAGGTTTTCAAGCTAGCAAAGATAATATAGGGTGCAGTTTGCTAGTGCTTGGACCTTGAGCGTTTTGAGTCAACATATCGTACCAGATATCGTAACGAAAAGGAAAAGAGATCACGGATGAGCTGGTTTGGCGTCGATCTTTCTTGTTGCATCAAGAACGCAGGAGGTCAACCCTACTTGAATAAATCCAACTTAACAGAATTAAAAATGGCAAGTCCTTAGTATTGGTCGATTTGATTTGGAATAACTCACCTACAAAACCGTAAATGCAAAAGCGAAGATAAACAACAACAACTTGACAACGAAATGGTCATTAATAAATTCCAGCGCCATGCAAAATGATTTCCGTCTTACAACAAGTTGCAACTAATCAAGCGGTTGCAGACAGAAATGTCTGTATATCCGCTTGGCAAGACAAATGCGAGACAGCATTGGACTCTTAGTAGTTGTCTAACAGGTTTGATTTATAACAAGCGAACTGTCAGAAGCTCGGTGGTAGTAAATATGTTACTTACTCTTCCGGAGATTTACTTGCGAAAATAAATTGCCATTATGTCTGCGTGTGATCTTATCATTTGAAAACTAGTATTTTGATAAATTTCGCTTCAAAACTTAAATAAATTATTTGACAGTAGTCCTAGGGCTGTATTTGACACAAACAAAATGGATGCCACTGAAATCCGCGGCATCACATTCATACATCAAGCTTGAATGTGAAATCAATAACGCGACATCCGTCACGAAACCCCCTTGAATTTATTGCTTTACTCAACCCGTTTACTTTCAATGCACCGCCAATCTATTTATCCAGCATGCACTCTGTCACCAACGAAGAACATAAGCGAAAAAAAAGAGAAAAACTGCATAAAGAAATCATTTCGAGTGCATTCGTCTTGAGAAGGATTGCTGACAATGCGCTGTCACATTGATATCATTCAATGATTGGCCGTCATGCAGGATTTCTTCTCAATCAAAAATGAAGACGCAATGAAAAGGAATGGATGGCGCCTTAAATGCTGGATTTTTTGCTGGCTGCATGCACTTTTCTACTTGACCGCGATGATGTGTGGTAAGTGGGAAGCAAGGTTCGATACAAATTAATCTGAATGACAGGTCATTATTTGGGGTGGAAAACACGGCAGAGACGCATCAGGATATGCAAACCAGCTTTTGTTTCTGAGTGAATGAAGTTGGCAGTTGTAGTGGGTGGATCTTTAACTGGAATCCAACAATCCAAAGCATTGTAAGTAGTCAAACAGGGAAATGAGACATGAGATGAAATAGCCCGGCAAGGCTAGGATTTTTGTATCGAAGGAGCGAAGTAGCCTCTTTTGTCCCAGGAGTTTGTCAAGGGCCATATATCTGAGAACTGGCTGAACAGGGCTAATTTTATAAGGAAGTGGTTCTGTCAGTAGTCTCCATTTCATTCTAGACGACAACATTTTCAGCTCTATATAGATTTTGGGAAAATGCTTTATGGTCAAGAGAACATCCCAGAGGGCACCCAAACTTTTGTGGCATTCGTACTAGACTAAAGAATAGTCAACACCGTTCCAATTCTTTTTCCAAAGCCGCCAATTATATTTCAGATTAGTTAATTATACTCCAGAAGTCGTAAAATTTATTTCAGAATAGCCAATTGTACTTCAGAAGTTCTAAAATTTATTTCAGAAAAGCCATTGTACTTTAGAAGCCGTCATCTGTATTTCAGATCAGTCAATTGTAGTTCAGAGGTCGTCACATGCATTTTAGATTTTACTTAAAAAGTCGTAAAATGTATTTCAGAAGAATGAATTGTGCTTCGGAAGTCGTGAAATGTATTTCAGAATAATCAGTTATACTTCAGAAGTCGTAAAGTGTATTTCAGAATAGTTAATTGTTCTTCATAAGTGGTACAATATATGTGAGAATAGTCAATTGTATTTCAGAAGTCGTAAAATGTGTTTCAGAAATCGTAAAATTCATTTCAGTATTTAGTCAATAAAAAATCTTTAAATGTACTTTCGGAAATTGTGCTAACTCCATCTAGAACCCAATGGTAAAACCTATAGGACTCAACCAATAAAGCGTCTGCCCCATTTCATCGTTAAAATATGAAACTCTGGGTAACATTAAGCGTTTACCAACTTCTGGAAAACTTACTCCAGCAGCACACAGCAGCTTTTAAATTTAAACATTTGTCTACCCCACCTCGATCCGCACACTTCCCCTTCATATGATGCTACGTAAATATCCCCAGAAAGTGCACTCCACTCCGCTTGCGTTGAGATTAATTTTCGACGCCATGAAATGGTTGTACCACTTTGGATTTCTACTTTGAACTTTTATTGAATTGCATTTGAGTATTTGGTTTGAAAATGTTGAATGCGCTTTTTATTGGCTATTTGCAATTTGGTTTTCATTCTATTCGACTCTTTTACTTCACTGAATGTCAAACTTATTTTCTACATCAATTGGCTGTATTTGAATGTAGCTCAATGCGCTGATTGCATTAAGAACTTCATTGAGTTTTTGGGACTATACGAGTTTTGTTCTCCTAACGGCAGCACGTAACGGCATTAACGAAGCAAGATAGATTTCGGCTTATACATATCGAACTATTCAGCAGGAAAAGAGAAGTTACTTAAGCCATCCCCGTCCGTCGGTCTGTATGTACAGACGGTAAATTGAGTAAACTTTTATGATTTTTGATTTTTTGTCTTATCGAAATTTGGTTTGCAAGTCCTTTTATACTGATCTGAAATGAAAAACATCGTCTACTTCAGAAGCTTTATAGTGCCACACTAGTGACCTATAAGCAGACCTGGCTAGTAATCACTACTTTAGGAATCAAATTACTCTCAATTCCCAATTACAAGTAATTGGAAAAGTCATCAGTTCCTTTTCCCCACACAAAAGGAATTGAGTACATTTCAATTCCTGAAAAAAAATTACCAAAAGTCATTTCCTTGTTTTGAGGCTCGAATACAAAAATTCATTTTTTGAAATTGAACAAAAAAAAACATACTTTTCGCCAATGTAATTTCTTCCTCAATACTTTGGAAAGGAATTGCAAAAGTAATTAAAAAATTGATAAATGTTCATTTGCGTATAACATTTGTTCGCAATTAAAGGTATGGTTGAGTCTGGCCATGCTGCTATGCTTGTTTTTGTTATTATTAACTGTGCAGTTGAAGAGATGTTTGAGGTCATGAGTGGACATATTACTTGCAAGGGAATGTATTTATTTCTTTATTTGGATAGGTAAGATTGACCCTAGATTTCCTGGGAAGGTCGCTCCCGTCTTCAGCTCTTTTATATTTTTACGGCGGATCTTCGACCAACTGAGATTACCTGCTTAACATTTACGTGTGCTTTCTAACATTTAGCATTTTAGTCTCTTGGTGGAGGTGAGACTCAAGCGCCGCAAGAAGACATCCCGTAGCAGTTCTGATTCCTTCAGCTGGTGTCACTAAGATTCGGCGACCACATTTGCGCCGCGTAATCAATATCCGGCCGCCGAATAGCCTTATATGTATCCAGCAACTTATTTCTTATATCTTCTCCAAGTACTGCCTTCAGGTTCTTGTTGCGGCTCTGTAACCGACTATTGTCACATCTCTCCCCGCCGAGTAGGGAGTAGAATATATCCGGGTAAGGCACGCCAGTCGTAAAAGGCGACTTTCTCGTATGTGGCTTGTTTATTTAAACTGCGTACGACGTTTCGTGGTGGCTGTGGTTAAACCCAAATGCGGGGCGAGCTCACACTTCTTGGGTTAAGACCATTTGATGACTATCTTTATATACAGAAAATGCTTGATGTATTTTCTGAATGCACTCTCGATCATTATTCAGAACTCGAAAGTTACGCACAATGAAGACATTCGAGCTATGTTGCAGTTGATCCCAACGTTTGTGGATGTTTTTATGCTGCAGCTTAGTATTGCAGACGACCATGTTTTGGCTGCGGTGTCTTCCCGTTTGAAGTTGTTTATCATGTATGCTAAACTTTTCGATTATAGAACGAGAAACTACCTTGGACTTGTGTTGAAGCCGTCAAGCAAAAGTTTAATATCAGGCGTGGTCGGCATTTATTTGCTTTATATAATTTGTCATAGAAGAACTCCCTTTCCTAGTAGTTTGTGCTTATTTGTTCGGGATAGTGTTAAGGAGTTCGACTACTTGAGGACCTGCCTTAACGGAAATTAGCGGAAATGGACAAGTCAAGCTCTCTCTCGATGAATAAAGGTAACGCTCTTTAAGTCGTTTCTCAACCTCGCCATGATATATTTAATAAATCGTGGACTTTTCCAGTAGCATATGAGCCTTGTAGTGTTCGAGATAAAGGTTTTCACAGTTTTGGTTGTTTAAGTTATGAATTGAAAGAAAACTTACTCATCCCCTAAATTCCTATCTACACACGCCTTGGACAACAGAGGGAAGAAGACGCCTCTACTTCGCTAGAAAAATTCGGACCACATTATGCTCCCTGGTGTGTTCGAATGTGGATAATTATCGCTTTGAAGGGACCGCTTTTGAAATAAAGAAAAATACTGCCCGAAAAGTCCATCAACATCCATTAAAATAAGTTTTTATACACGAATTCACTTTTCGCTTTTCAACTACTTTCACAATTCCTTTGAAGAATGTACTGGGAATTTCGAGAGTACTTTTGGGATCCTTGTAATGCAATTTCAATTACATTTTCAATTCCTTTTCAAAGTATTGGGGAAGGAATTACATTTGCGCAAAATATTTTTTTTTGAAATTCCAAAAAAAAGGTTTTGTAATCGAACCTCAAAAAGACTTACTTCTGGTAATTTTTTTGAGGAATTGAAATGGAAAGGAATTGATTACTTTTCCCAATTACTGAGTAATGTAATTGTAATTGTAATGGAATTGAGTTTACCCAGCTCTGCCTATAAGACTGACTGCCACGTAACCCGTAACTTTTTGGGCTGGTAACCAGAACTCGGTGCTTATAAGAGCACTCACTCTTCAGTGCCTGTCAGCAAAAATGTGATTGAATGTATTTTTTTATTTGAATCACTAATTTTTACATAACAACACCTTTAACCTACCAACGTACTTTCGCTTCCTATTGCTGAGTTTCTTTACACATTTACTTTCTCTTTTCTTAGCTTGTTAGGGCACTGCTTGGATCAATACAAACGAATCCTTTTCAATTACTTCAGATTCAGCATCACAGTTTTAGGCCAACCAATGTTCAAGTTCGTTTAATCTAATTAAAAGTTCTTGTATGAAGGTCAAATTTTCTCTTCTTTAAGTCATTGTATTTTCCATGGTTTCGGTTACACTTCGATACCTGGCTAACATTTTAAAGTGAAAGTTTTTATTCAGTCCCCTTCCATTTGACAAAATGGAATGTTTTTCAATGAGTATAAATTAAGTTAAGTTTTTATGAGCAAAGTTTGGGAATTACACCGTATTGATGAGATTATAAGAGAAGAAGAAGAAGAAAAAAGTTTTAAAATTAAATGATTTAAAATAGAAATGAATTTAAGGGATGAAGTTAATTCTTTGAAAGAAATTTATTGAAAAAAAATTGGACATAAAATATATCTTTTTATATATTTTTTTTAACTAAGTAGAAGGGTGCAGCTGTGCAAGGCTTCTCCAAGTATCCAAAACAAAGCTACAGAGATAGAATTAAACCTATAGTCTAAATTGCAGCTCGTGGTAGGAGTTAAATGAGACCAATCTCTAACACCTCGAGAAACAAAGGAGTATGGGAGAAGTGGGCGTGGCATCCCGAAGTTTTCATGGTAGAATATTAAAAATTGGAAAGGAGTTAAAGGAGACCAATCTTTAACAGCTCAAGAAAAAAGGGGAGGAAGAGTTATATAGGCTAAACATAACATATCAAGAAAACTCAATCAGTCAAGCTATATCTTCTCAAGAAAAATAGTGGGTAGGGGGAAAGGAGGCGTGAAGCCTTTTGATATAATCTAAACTAATATTACTCCGCAATTATTCCTACGAGCTTTGTAATATTTGCTATAGAGATCTTTTATATGAAGGGGAAGAGCGGGACAGGCATAGGGTAGCGAAAGGTATAAGGATAATGATAGGTATAGGGATAGCAATAGGAATTGCCAATATTTCTAGATCCGTTCAGGTGAATTTCATGGCAGGAGAAAGTCTCTAGTATATATCTATTATTCATGAGTGGAACCGAGGAAGACGACGAACCCAACTGCATTTGAAGGACCAAGTGTGGAACGATTTGTGATCGCGTTTTGACGCTGATTATAATTGTGGTTATTACTATGATTATGTTGGTGTTTATAATGACGATTTTTATAATGGTGATGATGGCATTGATGATGATGAAGATGACGATGAGGAGAATTATAATGATGATAGCATTGATGATGAAGATAATTATGATGATGATGCCGGAGATGAAAATCAGGACTAGGATATCAAAAAAAATCGCGTGCTCGTACTGTGATAAAAGTTAACTTCTTTTTCCTGCTCATTTTAGGATTACTTCAGGATTGATCTTGAAAAAGTTCAGAAATTATCATGAAAAAGTCCCGTAAAGGTCCTAAAAAAGTCAATACAACCATCCCGAAAAAACCTTGAAAATTACCAATATAATCTTAAAAACAGCAAATAATCTTGAAATGGTCACGAAAAGTTTCGAAACCATGCAAGTTTTCACCATGAAATGGTCACGAAAGAGTTTCGAAATAATCCCAAAAAGACACGAAACACTCATAAAATAATTCCGAAAGGGTTGTGATATTATACTGAAAAGTCCCGAAAACCATCAACTAACAACGGCGCGCTATACCCTCGAGAAGATTGAGGAAGACCTTCTCTTTCAGAATGTATTGCGGTGCTTGTCATTTTCGCCATAAATTAGCAAGACCTACAACGCCTCGGAACGGCACTTGCCAAGGCAGACAAATTTTCCCTGCGAAGGGTTTTCATGCCAGAAATGTACTCGAATAGTTGACGACCACTTTTTCTAACCACTTTTGATGCTACCTGGAGTTTTTAATTTTATAACACAGTTTTTGAATACTTTAAGAGGTCAATTTCCCATTTGCTATAATATCTCATCAACTCCACTTGACTACCATAAATTAGTAGCTCAATTCGCCAACAAGCTTAACAGGCCTATCATCATTATATTTATTACTGACTTCGTGACTTTCAAAGCGCTCATTAGCCTCATTCAGAGAGACAGCAGCCACTTAGTCGACCTGAGATTTCATTCAACGCCACAAAGAGCTCAATAGGAGTCTAGATAGCAGGAGCAATGTTAATTTGAATTTGCAGGAAAGCGCAATTAAAAACGTGAACTAATTTTAGTTATCTGGTAAAAAAAGGAAGAACAAAAACAATCCATATAAGAGTAGACAAATGCGGAGAAATAAAGCGAAAGTAGAGATGAAGTAAAAATTAATGGGAATAAAGTTTTGATTGAAAAAAAATTTTTTTTTGGAAAACTTAAATAAACTGACTACCAACATTTTCAAACAGGTTTTCTTCCCGCTTGCCAAACAAATGCTCGCTCCCATTTCCGTATGCTGTGCTCATCTCTTTCCGCTCTTTTCTCAACGCCATCCGTTCGCACTGCTAGTCAGCCAACTTTCAATGAAGCGTAAATGAACTGTGTGCGCACCCGCATTTGTCCGCCATGATTTCATTTCATTTTGCAGTCACGCTGCCAGTACTCTTGTCTAACGCCTTGTGGCTATTTTGCCATTTGAAGCGATATTTAATGTTCATTCTTTTAGACAGATGCAAACAGATTCTCGAGAATTTGTTTGCATAGTAACTTGGGACAGCCTACAACGAGTGGGCAATAAAACGGTTTACAATCGAAAATCCTGTAAATGATAGTACGGTATTCATAGTTCGCAAAGTAAAAGGAAATTAACGTGTGGAGGCATCTGTTGCAACAACAACAACATTAGTAAAATGCCATTTGTTGCTGTCAGTTGACAATGTTGAAGAGCCAAAAAAAGTTTTAAAAGTCTTGTAAAAGATGTGACGAAGCAAAAGGTAAAAAAGGTTCGCCTAGTTGTACCCAATTGCAAATTCATTGCCACTGTGACAATGATATCCTGCTGTTTAACTAGGTGTGTGTAAAAGGCTACAATGTCTTCACTACTATCTTTGAAGCTACATATGTCAGATACAGGGTGTGTGATGAATAATGCCATATTACGTTAGATTATATTGCACTTCCTTTTCGATTCTTCGTAAAAGACGTTAGTCATCAGAAGAACGTTAACTTATTCCGTAACTAGTTGAATAGATATGAG